>CM059220.1:13444929-14129929 GCA_030347435.1 Clarias fuscus
GATGAATTACGGCAATAAACCTTCAATCTCTACAGGCTTTAGTGGTTTTGTACGCAACCCCATGATCCCCTTTTGAGTCTACAAATTTTGATAAGCTAATCCTGTTTGGGTTTTTAACTTGATAACACCAACATGGGTCAGCATTTAAGATCTAGACCGCAGAATGCACAGCGAATGTCCAACGTGTGAAACGTCCATGCTTAAACACATTCAAATATGTTCCAAAATGTTCCACAAAATGTTTGTGATGTCCCACATTTCTTATCAAGTACTAAAAATTCATTAGTCAAGGGAGATGTTGGTAGCATACATACAGTACTTATGATGGCATTTAATTGACAGTTGACAAGTAGCACTGACAATGGTACTAAAATGAATTATTTTTGGTACCTGACCTGTTTAACCAAAATCTATGATGAGCTGAGAGAGTTTAAAAGGAATAAAATGATGCTGTATCACTTTATTATAGGCCTGAAGCATGGGCTAATTCTCATTGTCACCACTCTCAGTTATTGCATACAGGTTAATCAATGAGAAAAGAGATGAGAATGCTGATGAAAGAAGTTTTAATTGGAAAGGTTTAATCAGAATTCCATTATTAAAAAAATATTGGATGCCACTAATGATCACAGGTTAATTATGAAGATTAATATGCAAACCGTTCGGGATGGTACTTGTAGGTGCTCAAAAACCATTAAAACAAATTTGTATGAGTCTCGACTATACACCAACCAGCCGTAACATTATAAAGCTCAGCATTGTGTAGGTCTTGGAGCGTGGTGAAGTGTCTGGCACCAGGACATTGGTGCTGTCCATTGAGGGGTGGAGCCTCTGTGGATCAAACTTGTTCAATCGGATTGAATTCTGGGGAATTTGGAGGATTGTGGAATCTGGAGAATGGTGCATTGAGTGTTCTGATGCCTTTCTATTGTGGGCAAGATATTTTTATTTTTTTGCCAATTTGTCCTGCATTGGCTTTTCTGTGGAATTGGACTAGACAGGCTTGTCTTTGCTCCCCACAGGCATGAGTGGGCCTTGGCTGCCCATTAACCAGTATATAATTACAATTATATTATTATAATATGGAATTGATGTTAATGTATTAGTGTTTTGTGATGTTACTTGACTGGTGTATCTGTTGTTTGAAATGAAATGTTCAGTGTAAACTTTATCTTTTTCAAAAACCAATACAGAAGTACTCACAATGTGGACTCTCCTTGGCCCCCGCCTTGAGAAGCATCTTGGCTATGGGCACATTATTGGTCATAATGGAGATGTCGAGTGGGGTCAGGCCTTCACTGTTGGGTGTATTGAGATCCAGTTCATCTGCTGTGTACTGGAACAAAAGGATCTGTACAGCATCCAGGTCTTGCTGTTCCACTGCCTCAAATAGAGCCTCGCTGCTTTGAATATTCTACAGTACAGAGGAAGAAAAAATGTTTTTTTTTTCTTTTCTTTTTTTCTTCATTTTTGGCCTATGGTAAAGAAAATGCTGTTCCATCTCAAAAACCTTACAGCATTTCCATTACCATAGGCCAAAAATGTTCTTTACTACTAAAAATCAGTACAGTATTAGTATTACAGCAATAATGATAAACAGGCAGTTTATCATATTACAAAATGATAAATATAGTGATCTTGTCTCTGCATTGAGAAGACAAAGTATTACTATTTCAATTAAATTAGTATATTGCGAGATATATTGAACAAAAATATATTTTAAAGAAATTGTAACCAAATTCTCCAAATGATTCATTGAATATGTTATTGTAAATTGTGTATACTGTTTATTTAGACACATTTTTCCTGAGTTGGACTACATGGAGTTTCTAAAGAGGGCAGAATATAAGATAATGCGGAAATTCAGTCTATTAGTTATGTAAGATAGCCTAAATTAAGTACGTAAATAAAACACTTTATTGAGTGTGAGGAAACTGTTGCGGAATGGCAAGCCCATGGCAAGCACCGGAACTGGCAACCAATAATCAGTGATATTTGCAAGTGAAGGAACATTTGGTGAAGTTATAAAATATCCGGAAAATGACTTAGCATGTACTTTCTCTATTCTATGAGTTATACCTAGTGGAAAAAGGAACAGATTGGAAACATCCAGGTCACAACAATCATATTTATTTCAAAAACCTTAGTTGTCACTTACTGAGGCTTTGCGGATGCGATCTGAGCGGCCAAAGAAGTAAGCATCTTCAAAGGACGAGTGGCTGCCCTTTAACTTTTCAGAGAGGTTGCGGTAAAGGCGCTTTGCTGCGCTGGGAGACGCAGGAGCAGCCCCCTTCTTACTGTGGCTCAGCTGGAGGTTCTGCATCTGCTGGGTCATGCTAACACAAAAGCTCCTGGAGGGAGGAGAAGACAAAAACTTTTTACAGGGCACACTATTACTGGTAGACAACAGAAATTTTAAAGCATGCATTCTATCTGATAAATTCTCTGCCTTTTTTCTGACTACTTTGTAAAAAAAAATTCTAATGTTGTAAAGTTCCTTTACACAGTTTCTATATTTGCCAGTTTTATATGAATTGACGGAGAACTATAATTGTTTTTTTTTATACCATCCTTATTACTTCAAATCTTTGTCAAGATTTTCACCATATTACTTTATTTCTTATTTCATATTTAGTTTTGAGCAATGGAAAAAGGTGTCTGATGAGTCCAGATTGACCCTATTCCAAAGTGATGGGTGTGTCAGGAAACGTGCATGAAATGATGCCTACATCATGCATAGTGTACAGGTGCCGTAGGGCAGGGTTATGATCTGGGATCACTTCATGTTATCAGCTCAGCAACATTATGTGGCAATAAAATAAAGTCAGCTGACAACCTGAATGTAATGAATGTTATTCTTTCAATTAATTTTTTTTTCTTGATGGATGACACAACCATATTTCAGAACAAAAAATGCTATTAACTTCATTGAAAGTCATTGGGATGCACACACAAACAAACAAACAAGCTTTATTAAAAACTTCATTCAAAATCAATGTTTTAAAATCATAAACAGAAGCTGAATTATTTTATTCATTATTTGAATGGCCTAGGTACACACTGTCCTAAGATAAAACCTGGACCGACTGTATAAGATACTGAAAACAGAAAAGGCATAAAATTAACTAACTAGCTAATTAAATAAATAAATAAATAAATAAATAAATAAACACACTCTCATTATTATGTAAATACGAAAATGAAAAGCACAGCCCAAGTGATTTCAGCAAACTGTGCTCAGTTTAGATTGACATTTTTCCTTAAGTGCCACTGAACCACAGGGTTCTGGGTGATATTTTTCACCCAGCAGTCCATAATCCATTCAGACATGACATTATAGCAGTGTGCCATTTTTCATTGCTTGCACCAAGTTTCTGCAAGAACGCCCACACAGCGCTAATAATACACGCTCTACAGTTCAGGAGCACAGCCTCTGACACCAGTAAGTGATTTAAAGAATGCCTTGAGAGTTGTTCTTTCCTCCATGCCATGTCTGAGACTGACTTTTTCCCATCACCCAACTCCATTCATCAAAACGTGAAAGCCGGAGGAGCACCCAGTGGGTGCTGAGTGACAGCATGGATCTTCCCTGGGTTGAATAAGGTCAGTTGATTTGAGCGGGTGTCTTAGAAAACAGGAGACAGCAGAAGGTAAGAAGGTTTGAGAGTACTCACCTGTCAAGGCTCTGCGAGCTCCCTGGAGAAACACTGAAAAAGAGAAGCGGCCGGAAGTCCTTGCTCAGTGTGACATCTCTCTGCCTTTGGTTAAGTCTCTGAGCCAGACGGGAAATCTTGCTCTCGGATCTGACAAGACAGCAAGTGGAGAAGCCCAGGTCAGTCTCATGGACGTTCAGAGTTTAAGAATAGCCAAGTGGCTCTGAGAACCCTGTTCCTTAAATTCAACAGGGAACACCTGGTGGTCACTAACACACTCCTATCCATGCGCATCTCGCCAGAGAGCTGGCTGGTTAATGCGCAGAGACAGGAGCATGGAGAGGAGAGATGGCGCAGGGAGGGAGCGTGAGTGAGAGAAAGGAAGGAAGAGGAAAAATAGAGAAAAGGAGGGAGGGGAGGAGAGGGGCATTCTGTCAGCACTAGGATGAGTAGCGCAGAGACAACAAAAGCACTCAGGCATTTACAGCAAGGTCCCACTGAGCATGCTCACAGCATACAGTGGTGAGAGGGGGTGGTCGTGAAGAGAAGAGAACCTGTTGTTCTTCCTCTCATCACTCATGTTCTCTGCAGTGTCACTTATCTGCAAAAACAGCCATCAAATCTCTTAACAATTAGTACCATGGCTGGGACTGAGACCTGAGAAGGGTCCACAGCTCCCTTGCACCAAATCGCTCACACACACGGACATAGCACACACACACACGTTTTTTTTTTCTCTTTTTTTTCTCATACTGTATGTTCCGTCCCTCTATAAATCATGAAGAATCTCAGTAAATTAACATCTCAGTCGTAACCAAAGATTGTACTGTATAGATGCGAAACAACACTTTTTTAATACAATAATGAACTTGACTTGATGAACCCAATTTAAACATATTCATTTCTTTATTCATTTTGTTCTTCAACATATAAGATTCCATTAACTGACTGACAAAGCAGGGAAATTTTCACTGCTTCTGCTATTACACCTAGTCTGTCTGTGTCTTGTGTTTTCTTAAAATGAGTAAAGGCTTGAGACCTTGATCGCATAACATAATGCTTTTAATTCTGACTAGCAAATGGCCCAAAGTGGTCTATTTTTCAGAAAGTGTACTTAGTGCTCCTGTGCACAATGCATGGGCTAATTTTTATTGTTTTCAGGGGCTACTGGAAAATTACAACCTCTTTCCCTTTTTGTGATACTTTAAAGGTAAAAATTGTGTTAAATAAAGATATAAACAAATGAAATACAAAAATAAAAATGCAAAAATCAGCCAAAGCAGTAAAAAAAGTAACCTGGAAGTAAAAGCGACAACCTGGAAGTTAAATTACATTAAATGTTGTTTATTTAGCATATTATTCCATGTTTTAATATTTCATTTGTGAAACATAACAGCTATCCAGTTCACATAAAATATCATATAGTATAGACAGGTTATCATTAATATTCAATTTTATATTCAAGATATAGAATATTCAAGACCAACAGGAAAGCAGTAAAGGGTAAAGCAGGTGCGTACACACACACGCGCACACACACACACACCAGTTAACTGATAAAGTAAATTACGTTCCCTGTCCCAGTAATAACCAAAATAAAAGGAAAGACTATTCAAACAGTGGCTCAACGCACACATTTTATGTTTACAACGTCATTAATGATTTTCTCACAAAAATGGATGTTCTTAAACTTAATGATATCCCTAAATCAATCAAATAATTTGCCATCCTTAAAAATACAGCATTGGTCAGATGGTTTTAATGTTATGGCCATTTGGTGTGATGGGCTTTTCTCAAAAACGAGATAAACACCATTTCTTAACTTTTATTCATTTTTGCAAAATCTTCTTAAGAACACAAAGTTGTCATAAGGACACAAGTTCCACAAACATGTGGGAATGGCTTGGAGCAAGGTGAGGACTATACAGGGCATGTTGCAATAACGACAAGCCGAGTTCCCTTAATGTGCAGGTGGTGTTCGTGAATGATTGTGTGTACAGTTCCCATAGACAGATGCGACTCTTCTATAGGTTGGAGACAAGTTATCTGTTGATTTGCAAGAATCAGGGGTTCCACGTGCTGGATTTGATGAAGTATGACACAAGTATGCTGTAAAAATTTCAGTGGGAAAATAACTGACTTACTTTATTTCTTTTTTTATCTCAGCGCTTTTTTATCACAGCAGTTCTCTAGGTCTAAATATCAATTAAGAATCTAATGTTTACGTGTTGTAGATAAGCAGGTCAAACATACTGTACACCAATCAGATACAAGACCCTCATGTACATTCTGGCATTCTGGTTATAAGGTTTGTATTATACAGCAGTATTTGTACAAACTCAAACTTAGCTATGTATATACTTCATTTTATGGTTAGACTGACATGCAAAACAGATACACATATCAATATGCCTTATCTATACATATGCTCAAATTGCAGAATCAGACATTAATCAAGAATGATGAAGGTATTATAAAATACAGGCATGAATCTTAATGTGGACACCCTCATCAAACAAGGTTCATTTGGTGAAAAAGAGCAATAGTGAACATTGAAGAGGCTTGGCTACGATGACATAGGGGGGATAGCTTATTACTCAGAAACAATACTTCTATAATTTAAATAAAATTTGTCAAGCCCAGTGTACATGAAAAAAAGAACAAAGCTGTTTCCATAGTTGCAGGTTAAAAGCATCTTGCTTGTGGATACTCACAAGGCACAGGCCTAATGAACTGTGACACTGATAGCTCTGTGAGAAGGCCATATCGCCAGGGTCTATATTCATTATCTCTCCTAGGATATGTTTGTCAGATGTTTAAAAAGGAAACAAATGTCTGACAACTACAGATTCTTAGAATGACAAGTGAAGCAACCTAAAATATCAACCTAAGATAAAGGATCGATCCATCAGGACAGCATAGGTATAGAAAACTGATTGCACATGTTAAATAAAACTGAAAGCCACCATGACACCCACATATAGAATATATAAATATGTTAAATGATACTACGGACCTCAGATGATGATGATGGTTTTTTTTCTTTTGTCTTTGTCAAATCAACCCTGTAGACACCAATTCACAAATACAAAAATGTACAGCAAGTCCGCATAGCCTAATGAACAAAACTAGGAGCTATTCCTAATCAGTAAATGGTGACTCAAGCAATTTTAGTGCATGAAAGCAATTTATGATGCAATATTGAATTGAATTGAATTATTGTTTAATTTTTAGCTCTTGTTACTATAGTGAAGTTAGCTGTCATAAAGCTATTTTATAATGGCTGTTTTCTATTACAATTAATTAACAGATGAAACATTTAATTATATATTTTGTCTGAAAATTGTACATTATATGATATTTTGCTTCCTTTACTGCCATCAAAACATTTTCCTGTAACTTTTTTTTTTTAAGTTAAAGTCTGGATTTAAAAAAAAAATATATATATATATATATATTTTTTTTTACACACACTCAAATGAACATGATCACCTCAGTAAAATCAGATTGGACTGATAAACACACACAAACGCACACACACACACACACACACACACACACACACACACACACACACACACACACACACACACACACACACACAGAGAGATGACCTGTGAACAAGTGCACTTTATGTTCTCTTTATGTATAGTTCTTAGCTAGTTTAGCTAATTTATGGTGTTAATTTGTTGTCTTAGCTAGTTAGCTTATTAAGTGTCTTAGCTAATTTATGGTGTTACAGTAGTTGCATGTAGAACCTTGGTCTTGTAGGAATGTTGTTTCATTTCACTGTGTACTGAATTATATACACTATGTTTGAAACAACAATGTCTTGACTTGACTACATGAAATAATACATAATAAACATATAATCTGATCCACTAATTAAGACAGAATGGCATAATGCTAAGCCTGAGGAGTGTAGCAAAGGTTTTATACCATTATTTAAAAATTCATTCATTCATTCATTCATTCATTCATTTGGAGTTGCAACCTGCCTGGAGCCTATCCCAGAAAACTCAGGGCACAAGGCAGGGGACACCCTGAATGTGGTGCCAATCCAACACAAATCACAAGCACACACGCATTCACACACACACACAATCCTTGATCACAAATAATTTGGAAAAATCATCAGCCTTTTTGACTATGAAGGGAAAACTGGAGGGAACCAAAAAAAAAATAGAGAGAACATGCAAACTCCAACACCACAACGAGACCTCTGTAGTTGTGCGGTATCGTGTACCGTGCATGTATTTGTCTGGCGCGTCCCGTGGCTCCTCGATCCGATTTGAATATGTGAGTTTGAAAGCCGGATCATCGGCCTTGGCCTTGCACGTTGAGGTGCAATGCGTCTTTTGGTCCCTTTCTATCGTGAACAGCATTGACTTTTTCAGCAAATTGTGCTTCATTGTCTTTTCTGTGTGATAGAACCGCACAGGGTGACCTTTGCTCCCCACAGGCATAAAAGATATAGAGATGGTTGTTATCAGGATTTTTTAAGTCATAACAAATTCTTGATGAGGTGCTTTGACTGCATCCATTAGTTTTTTTTGTTTGTTTTTTTTTTTAACGACTCCAGTGAATCTTTTAGAGTATTTTTATATCCATTGACTTTTGGAACCTCTGCCCCAGTCTCAAGTCTCCAGAAGGGTGGAGCTAATTTTCTTTTAAGATTGACCTGTATTTGTCTTTATCCTCATGTCCTCAAGTCTGAACAGTTTCACAGTATATGGTGATAAAAACATCCCCACAGCATGATGCTACTTTGTCCATGCTACAGTGGAAGGTTTTGTTCTCAGGGTAGTGAGCATTGGGGTTCAAATGTAAAATTACCTTGTTATAATATTGCAAACTACATTGATTCCCCCCACATTGGATATCATTGGTTAGACATAGAGTACAATACATCTGTAGACAACAGGGGTGTCTGTATATATGCAAGGCACTTTAATTCCAGTAAATTGTATAACTGATGCAAGGTTTCGAAAAGAAAACTGCTGTATTACTTAAACAGAGTGAGATCACATATGCCATCACATATGTTCTGGTTACACCAAGAAACACTATTTTCTTCAATAGACAACATGCTGATAAAGTGTCAACAAATGCAATCAGGAAAAGTAGCATGGTAATTCACTTTGCTCCCAGAACGTAGTTTCTAAATGGAAAGGCAACACACCTTTGTACTGCACACTGTGCTGAAATGAAAGCCAAAGAACTTGATTATGTGTTCCTGAGGCTTAAATGCAGCTTGCATTGAGTTGATCTCCATGGCAACACCACTAGTACCATATTTCTTAAAGGCTATCAGGGGCTTGTCTAGCTGCAGGCACTGCGATCTGTCACGATGGGGGGAAAGTGCTCAAAGCTGCTCGCCTCTGCAGCGCCATTAAACCTGCATCTGCAAACAGGCTTTTGCTAAAAACCAACACGACACGCACACTCACGCACACACACCAGAATAACTACTTAAAAACAGAAAAAATTTATGCAGGTCAAGATCATATCCTCTAATTCTGGCACTGTCTGAGCATTCCTATGGGGACCACAGCTATAAACCTCACTTACTGTATGAACATTTATAAATTCAGAAAATGCCAAATGATGCAACATCATAGAATAAGGTCTAATGTTGTTTTAGATATTTTTTCGCTCCTCTTGTTTTAATTTATAACTGCTGGGAAATGTTTTGCCTGAACACACATTAAAGTCTACATCTGATATCTTATCAGAGGGTGATGTCTGAATTCATCCATTATAAAAAACAATGGTTTGTTATAACAGAAAGATAAAGCCTACATCCAAATTGCATACCACTATCCTTGACATACTATACACACGTGGACAAAATTGTTGGTACCCTTCGGTCAATGAAAGAAAAACTCACAAGGGTCACAGAAATAACTTTAATCTGACAAAAGTTTAAAGTTTAAATAAGAATTCTATGAATGTTAACCAATGAAAGTCAGACATTGCTTTTCAACCATGCTTCAACGGAATTATAAAAAAAAATGAAAACTCAAAAACTCATGGAGCAGGCCTGGACAAAAATGATGGTACCCCTAACTTAATAGTTTGTTGCACAACCTTTTGAGGCAATCACTGCAATCAAACGATTCCTGTAACTGTCAATGAGACATGAGGTATTTTGGGCCACTCCTCATGAGCAAGCTGCTCCAGTTGTTTCCGGTTTGAAGGGTGCCTTTTCCAGACGGCATGTTTCAGCTCCTTCCAAAGATGCTCAATAGCACTGAGGTCAGGGCTCATAGAAGGCCAATTTAGAATAGTCCAATGTCTTCCTCTTAGCCATTCTTGGGTGTTTTTAGCTGTGTTTTGGGTCATTGTCCTGTTGCCAGACCCATGACCTGCGACTGAGACCCAGCTTTCTGACACTGGCCAGCACATTTCTCTCTAGAATCCCTTGATAGTCTTGAGATTTCATTGTACCCTGCACAGATTCAAGACACCCTGTGCCAGATGCAGCAAAGCAGCCCCAGAACATAACAGAGCCTCCTCCATGTTTCACAGTAGGGACAGTGTTCTTTTCTTCATATGCTTCATTTTTCCATCTGTGAACATAGAGCTGATTTGCCTTGGCAAAAAGTTCCATTTTTGTCTCATCTGTCCATAGGACATTCTCCCAGAAGTTTTGTGGCTTGTCAACATGTAGTTTGGCATATTCCAGTCTGGCTTTTTTATGATTTGTTTTCAACAATGGTGTCCTCCTTGGTCGTCTCCCATGGCTCAAACAACGACGGATGGTGCGATCCGACACTGATGTTCCTTGAGCATGAAGTTCACCTTGGATCTCTTTAGAAGTCTTTCTGGGCTCTTTTGTTACCATTCGGATTATCCGTCTCTTTGATTTGTCATCAATTTTCCTCCTGCGGCCACGTCCAGGGAGGTTGGCTACAGTCCCATGGATCTTAAATTTCTGAATAATATGTGCAACTGTAGTCACAGGAACATCTAGCTGCTTGGAGATGGTCTTATAGCCTTTACCTTTAACATGCTTGTCTATAATTTTCTTTCGAATCTCCTGAGACAACTCTTTCCTTCGCTTTCTCTGGTCCATGTTGAGTGTGATACACACCATGTCACCAAACAACACAGTGACTACCTGGAGCCCTATATATAGGCCCACTGACTGATTACAAGATTGTAGACACCTGTGATGCTAATTAGTGGACACACCTTGAATTAACATGTCCCATTGGTCACATTATTTTCAGTATTTTCTAGGGGTACCATCATTTTTGTCCAGGCCTGTTCCATGAGTTTATTTTTTTTAATAATTCTGTTGAAGCATGGTTGAAAAGCAATGTCTGACTTTCATTGGTTAACATTCATAGAATTTTTTAAAATTATTACTTTTGTCAGATTAAAGTTATTTATGTGACCATTGTGAGTTTTTCTTTCATTGACCGAAGGGTACCAACAATTTTGTCCACGTGTGTATATGCCTTCTATTCTTCTCCTGTTCATGACCAGCAGTCACAGTGTGGAAAGAATGTATTCACCATTTACAAGGTTTCTGAGCAAAGGTAGTCACGATACACGATTGAAGACATTATTAAAGGGCTATTAAAATTCAAGGCTTCAACCCTGAATACAGAAATGATACCAATTCACATAAAATATATTTAACCTTTTTGCCTATCATGTGATAACAGACTCCGAAAGATAATAAACAGGTATAAAAGAGAGAAATATTGACTGCATACTCAATATTTTAGTGAAACAACTTTATCTCTTATCTCTTAATATGACATGCTGGGAAGTTAGAGCCTACCAATTCAGACTAATCATCGCAATATTTCACTAGATTTTAAAGCCCATGCAAAAACATGTAAAAACGTCAGCAACAAATCCGTAATCAACAAATAGAATTTGCATGACTCAGACCTCCAGACAACTTCACCTGGATGACTTGTTCAGCAAGTAAAAGCAGAGTGGTTACATTTATATTTAGCATATGTGACAGTTTATTTGCAGACAGGCAAACTCCTTTCAATTAATTATGTGACTTATGCAGTCACGATTTTTACATGCTCTATTTCTAAATATTTAAGCAAAATACTTATATCATTCACTGCTACTGTATATTCTGTATAAATGTGTGACATCTTCCGAATCTCAATGAAGTTCGTTTCAGGATATAACCAGCACAAAGGTTCATAACTTGTGCAAGGCACTGTATGAATTATTTTTGTTTCATATTTTAACTGATTAAAATTATTGTTTACTGCTACATCAATAACCTTTTTTTTTCCTCAAGGTATGCTCAAAACTCAAACAGTTTCCAGGAGCTCAGCATAATAAGATAGCCAGTGCTGCCAATTAGCTTCTAATCAGGCAATACGTCTCTCTCTGTGTGGGCTCAGCCTCACCTTACTGACTGTGCCATTGACTGCTAATGCTTGACCTGCCTGCCTACACTATAAGATAATAGCTAACAGAGGTTCATTGATAGAAAAGAATGAACCACTTGTAGACTGAATATTTGCCACTAGTCCCCTGGTGCACATTGGTTGGATGACAATTGTTGTTTTAACCTTATCGATAAGATAAACATTAGAGCTATTCCCAGTGGGCATCCTCTAAATGACTCTGTTAATCAAGTTAGACATCCTCCTCTGGGGTAGAAATGGTTCCATTGTGACTTTGCTGAAAATGGTTCCAGTTTGAGTTGAGATATTTTTCTTTTAGACACACAGAACAAAGCAGCAAAGAATATCCTAGAAATTAAAAACAAATCTCTGTAAGCAAACATGAAAATAAAGCCAAGTGTATTTTAATCTTATATCTTAATATGTAATTATTCCAGTGGTTAATAATATATGTTTTTGTTTTGTTAGTTAGTTCATGTTTTTATTTAGTTTCGAAATACATACAGACAAATTGATGTATACTGTATATGTTCATAGAAAAAACATGAACACGTCCATAAAAAAAAACTATTAAGTATAAAAATCTATAGTTACAAAAAAAAAAAAAAACATCCACACATTTCATTCGAATATTTCTTTTGACCACCTTTCAATTTGATTACTGCATGCAATGTGGTGGCCAATTTATATGTGAAAATATCACAGATCATGCTTGCAGAAAGACTATTTCACATTTTTAGTCTTTGAACATGCTGTACAGCAAGGGAAGAAGAAAAAAATCACTGATGAGATCTCCGGTCATTCAGTACATTCAGTTAGTCAGCTGACTTCATTTTATTGCCGCATAATGCTGCTGAGTCTAGACCTGACCAACTGAAGCAACTACAGGTTATAGCACTGGCTTGTACTGTTATTGTACAGTTGAAAAGCTATTCATGATGAGATCGGCTCATGCACTGCCCTCCTTTCTTTTTTAACATAACTTTATCAAGTCATAAAATGATCTCCCTTCATGATTTTTTTCTGAGGTTTATGGTTTAGCACTGTCCTTACAGATTTTAACCATGTGGTGGACAGTTTTTAACCCAATTCCAACCATTTCAATTCCCCATAGTTGTTTCTTTGCCTTTTTTTTTAACCCTTAAGTTTTTTTTTTTTCAGGCAGTGTAGAAAAGGTTAAGGGGAAACAGAAACATGATGATGGATAGTTAGAAGACATCTAAACATTTAAAACATCAAGATCATTGTCATATTATTAACATGTTTTCAACCAGTTAAAGCTGGCTTTTTTTATACGTATACATTTTCACCCTGTCTTGAGTGACGCATTCTTCGTTCTGTGCATGTCTTTAATAACTT
Source organism: Clarias fuscus (assembly GCA_030347435.1). Lineage (NCBI taxonomy): Eukaryota > Metazoa > Chordata > Actinopteri > Siluriformes > Clariidae > Clarias > Clarias fuscus. The sequence goes on from CM059220.1 coordinate 13,458,335, forward strand.
ATACAAACCTTTATTGATTTATGGTAGATATAAAATGACTAACCATACTAACATCCCTAAAATATTTCCTATTCTAGGTTATTTGCCATTATTAAACACCCCTATTCTGACAAATAAGAAATTACATAGGCATTGTCTTTCTTCTTTCAACAAAGATTTTTCAAGGTTTTAGTTGTTTTAGAGTCTTAGAGGATGTTAAAGGGTAAATGAAAAAACTTACTTTTTACGGCTCTCGTATCTTCCAGTCTCCCCAAGGCTCTACAAAGGAAAAGAAAAATAATAACAGCTTTGACACTATGGTGCAAAATATATATAATGTATAACTTCATTTGTTTAAAAGATCTACACTAGAATAAATGAGACACCTGAATTTTTATCGAAATAAATTGATACCATCATGTTTCCAGCCGTACACCTGCACTTGGGGTAGAGTAATAAGAACACTACAGTATCATGTGCATTTGTTGTTTTTTTTTTATTATAGAATAAGTATTGCAATAGCTTTCATTTTATAGCTTAATTCCATTTAACTAATACATTCTAATTAAATTAACCTAGAAGCTCTCTATTTTGATAAACATTTACACCAGTTCATCTAAGAATGTGTCTCATTGTACTTAAGAATGGCAGCTGCACTGTTGTTATAGTAACCGTCAAGAATGATGTTGGGAAAATTCCCCTACTGACAGCTCAGTATCTCTTTTATCTTACATGCAGTAACTGTTATACAAGAATCTGGATGTTGACGCATGGATTGTAGTTTCCCAGCTACAGTAGCTAGGAAATGCAGAAATAGGAATGCAAATCTGAGAGTTTCAAAAGTCAGATATAAGTGTCGGGGCTAGCACTAACAACTGGGGACAAGTATACAACTGTGGACACTTTTTTTCCACATGAACAGGAATAACTTTTGAGTTAACAATAAGAGACTTCTATTGAACTAGACCATTTATAAGCGTGCACTCAGCGCATACATATCAGTTATTTCCAGATCATAGCACACAAACATATCTTCCAAGTCCAGCATACATACACAAACAATAAAATGAACCAAAAAATACCTCCGGTCCACACCTTAGGTGCTTAGATGGACTTTCCACTTATTCATTTATATGTGCGGTCACAGCACATAAACACATTCTACTTCTAAGAGAACGTTTGTTGATATGTGAGCACTATTTACAAAAAAATCTCTCATTTTATCTTGACAAGCAAGCAAAAGATGTTTGACATGCTCAAGGTTCCTGAGACAGCCTGATGCATTATGAACTGATATACAGTACAAGCTGCACAGAAAATAATTTTCTCTGAAAAATGACAGCCTTGCTCAAGTAAAGCACTGCGAGAACACAATTTTCATTTAAAGTACAATCTTTAAGCGATTTAAAATGCTTTCTATTTTTGTCCAGGACATTATAAGTTCAGGTAGAGACACTATAATTATACAATTTCCCTTTGGGATTAACAATGTTATCTATCTATCTATAACATGAAAGTGCAATAAAGCAAAATATTAATAATTGTGTTTAAAGAATTTATAGATTTTCTATAAACACTTTCTATAATTGCACTGCATGCAAAACCATCTCGTAATCATACTCAGTTTTTACTCATAAACAGTTAAGACATAACATGTATGATATATCGTAAAATAATGTAAAATGACTAACAACAACAACAACAAAATGAATGTCTAACTGAATGTCTAAATCTGTATACAAAATGTCACTGAAGAGGATACAACAATCTGAGCAGCCACTTTGTGAGGCTTTTTCTAATAGACACTCTAGCTGTTGGCATCTTGGTGATTTTACTTAAATGTCACACCCGGCATGTTGTTGTCTGGGACATGACACAGAGCTGAACTTGTCTGTGCTTTTGCTTTCATGTCAATAGAGCCCTTCACCAAACATGACGCTTCTAGGGAAACAGCTGTCCATCCTCACAGGTCCGCTAGTTAATTACTTTAGCACTTTCAACCCTTGTGTTCTACTGTATATTTATACAGTGTCAATATAATTTTAGAATAGATAGTAATATATCGCACTAAATATAATATATAATAATTACCATTGCTTTTGCATTGTTTTGGCAAAAACAAACAAATGTTTCAACAAAGAAACTACACCTTTTTTCAATCTGCTGCACATGCCACAGTGCAGCTTAACACACTTGGAGTAAAAACTATCTGACCTCATAGATGCCCATGATTGACTTGTGTTTTATGATTGATGGGGAGAGAGCAAGTATATCATCTCTCTCATCCAGACAGCATGGCACATATCAACAAATAAATTTTGAAAGCACATTTTTGTGGCATAGAATAGCATATCTTTATTTGATCTTTTTTATTTTAGTTCACCTTTAAAACATATTCCAGATCTAGTAATTTGCAAAAGGCTCCATAGCGCAAAGCCCACTTTAAACCATTCCACAGCTTTTCAACAGAATTTAGAATTGAGCCTCTACTTGGGACACATAAAGCCACTGTTTTTGACTTGGATTTGTGCTTTGGGAACTTGTAATGGTGGAAGAAGGATTTTTCTTCTGTTCTAATAAGGCCTGCACGCTTTGTTCCACAACAGATTGGCATCAGGAGCCTCTATTTTGACTAAAGCTCCAGTACCAGTTGGAGAGAAGCAGCTCCAGAGGAGAATGCTTCACTCTTCGTATGGTGTTTTTTTTTATTTTTAGAAGCCATCTTGTTTTATATTAAAATTTTCAAACATATCTTTACAATTATCTTTATCATGATGTGCTCTACATTACAAAGATGTAATCACCATTACATTACCAGAAGACTGTTACCCAATTAAAAATTACTTCATGTTCATGTCTTATTTATTTATTTATTTATCTATTTTATAAACATGACAGTTTTTTTTTTAAAGGAATAAAACTTGTATAAATTCTATTTAACTTATCAGCTTAACTTATCATGAACTTATTCATGGCGTTTTTCTTCAGAATCATCCTAGAGACATTTTTTATACATCAAAGGAATAAACATAAAAGAAGGCTTCTACAGTCAGGTAAAATCAACAAGAAAGACATCTTTGTTTAGGGTTAATCAGAATCTCTTGAAATTTTAATAGATTTTTTAAATATATTTTTTTTATCCAAACCACCCATATGTTTGGTTCCAAAAATGTGTAATGTACTGTACTCACTGACACAAAACTATTGCATTTAATACAGGCCTTAAAATCTGCCGCCTACACACTTGCCATGTTTTGCATAACTTCCAGAGAGCTGACTTGTTTAGCATTATATTAGTAGCAAATATGTCAAATATAAAAGGGAAAAATATATGATTAGTTCATGCCTTGCAACAGTAACTTGAGATATCAGACAATAATTTTTATGAGTAGTATTAAGTCCGCAGTAAAACTGTACTAACACTTCCTAATTTATTTTAACTCATATTAGATGTTCATTAAATTATTCTCCTTCAGCTTTATTACTGTAACATTCAAGGTCCCATTTCATAAGATTACAGCAGGTATATTTCTCTAATGACTGTTCGTGCGATGTCTAACAAGGGTGTCTCGCTGGTAATTCTGGAGAAAACTGCATAAAGAATTTATGAGTTCTTAATATACATTGCCCTACATATTTATTGTCCGCCTTTATGAAAAAGAACAATAAATGTAATAAGTAATATCTTGAGAAAAGGACACGTATAGTTTTATGTAAGTGAATGACATAATGTCTAACATGGTTGGGGCACGTTTTGAAAGCTTCTGGTTAACTCTGCCATTAAGAACACTTTAAACTTTTATATTCTTGTTATATTCATTTTTCAGAAGTTTTGAAATCTTGACACTGAGATCATCAGCGCCAAACACCGCTTTTGCATTTTTTGCAATGGTTTGTAAGAACAAAGAGGTTTAATTTGGTCTCATTCGACCAAAACACACAAATGCAATTGTAGTTATATGTATAGTTATGGTTGAAACAGCTGTACATTGTCATTTAATGGGTGATTATACATGTAGGTAAAAAATGTTTGTTTAAAAAAAGTGTGGATGTGATTGGTAACAGGTGAGCATGTTATAATTCAGGTGACTGTGAATATGACAGTGAAGGGGTTTTAGTGTGTTCAATCAGTTTAGTATTTATATATATATATATATATATATATATATATGCGCTTCATGCATTCACCTTCTCACCCTTAATAAATGGTTTTCTTATGGCCATGCCATTACGACGAGGGTCGCGCGAGGGGCGGAGCCACGCATAAACTATTCAGAATGGCCAGAATAGTTAAAAAAGGGTCCTGATACCTCGGCATCAGTTTGATCATTAGGTAGCACCGGTAAAGGTATCAGGGCAAAGCATGCTGTTAAAAGACGGAAGCAAAGCCCAAGCCTCTGCCTGTCTAAAATGCAGGAGAGAGAGAGCGAGAAAGTGAGGGAGAGCGACATGCATCAGTTTAGTGTGCGCTCTCAGTTTAAAGTGCACAAAGCACAAACTCTCCCTCTCCTCTCAAATAAATCCTCGGTAAGGGCAAAGGCCCTGAGAGGATCTTTAGTTTCATTTTATTTTCCAGTTCATTGTGTTTTCAGTTTTCTTTTGTTTCCTTTAAGTTTCTAATTAATAATCCCATGCCATCTCCAAACGGGAAGTTCTTCTCGTGCCTGTCATAAGCACTCTCACATACTCCTATTTCGTCGACCCCCCTCTAAAGCCCAGCGTCAGGGCTCTTATCATTAAAACATCTCGTGGTGCGGCTCTCCGTATCGCACCAAACGTGCACCAGACGTAGCTCTTTAGTCTCAATCCCGTGAGTTCTCATTACATTATGTATTTGGAAATGCTTTTACTTTTACTATAGAGTGTGTGTGTGTGTGTGTGTGTGTGTGTGTGTGTGTGTGTGTGTGTGTGTGTGTGTGTGTGTGTGTGTGTGTGTGTGAGTTTTATGATCCAAGTGATCACTGATTAAATATTTAAAAAGCCTTGGTTGTTTGTATACTTTTAGCTTTTATTGTGTAAGTATCCACAAATATACAGTAATATGTACTGTATACGAAAGCAAAACCTGTAACAACAGGTATTTTTACATCTATACTTTTCCCGCATACAACAGCAGTTAGATCAGACTTGGCCACAGCTGTGCACACTGCGGCTTGATAATAAATGGCATATGCAAACACTCACACTAAAGCTCACACACTGCCTGAGACAAAGTTAAAGGATTCATCAGGCCTGAAATATCTGCTCTTCAAGAAATGCTTTTGGGATTAGAGGTCTAACAGTCCCCATTTCCCCTAATAAACACGTCATGTAAAATCCTCAGCAATCCCTCCTTTCACAGCACAGCCTGGAGTGTTTTATATCTCAAATACAGTACAACCTCAGATGAACAACATGATAAAACTTTTTTTTACCATTCCATTAATTATGTAACAAAAATGAAGTAAAAAAAGTACCAAATCATGTGGGCAATACTATGCAACCCCTGATTCAATACGGCCAAAACATGGTATTTGTGCTAAAAAAATGTTTTACCTAGTTGAAAAAGTAACTTTTCAGATAGGATCGTTTACTGTAGCATGATTTTTCATAATGCTTAATGCTCCTTATCTCCCGATCCATGCTTTGTTTTGTGTACATATGTAGACACATTTATATTTTTGTCAGATAAAAAGAAACATATTTGCTAAATACAATGTCATGTCCTTTTATGTATTTTATGTGTCCATAACTTTATTGAATTAAAACCGTTCTATGATCTTAATTGTCTTTCAGATGAAACTTTGCCAATTTAAATTTCACATGAAAAGACAAACATTCAGTTAATTGAGGATTTTTGTTATTCGTATCTGCACAAGGTTTTTAAGGTCACGCCACAGCATTTCAGTTGGTTTGGGCTTTGAACTTTGACTAGGCCATTCAAAAACCTTGACTCTTTTACTTTCCAGCCATTCTGATGTAGATTTACTGGTGTACTTTAGATCATTCTCCTGTTACGTGACCCAATTTCAACCAAGTTTTAGCTGTTGTACAGATGGCCTCACATTTGCCCCAAGAATACACTGATATAAAGAGAAGTTCATAATCGCCTCAATAGCTGCAGGGTGCCCAGGTCCTGCGCCTGCAAAAACAAGTCCTAATCATTACCCCTCCATCACCATGCTTCCCAAACATGGCGCTGGGCATTAAGGCCAAACAACTTGGCTTTGGTCTCATCTATTATATCCATATCCATGTAATAAGACATTGTTCGAGAAGCCAAGGTGATTTGTTCAGATGCTTCAGATTTCTTTTTAGACAGAAGAGGCTTTCTCCTGGCAACCAATCCAAACAAACCGTACTTGATCAGTCTTCTTCTAATTGTGCTATCATGGAATTTAACATTTAACATGTTTAGTGAGGCGTGTAGAGTCTGAGATTAACTCTTTTTTTTTATTTCTCTGAGTCCTACATGGTCTGAATGTAAGGGATGTCTGCTGCTGGGAAGATTGACAATGCGTTCCACTTATGCAATCTTTCTTACACTGAACTCTAAGTTGATGTGCAGGCCATTGCTTATGTTGTTCCCTCTTGGCACACACACCTGAATGGTCCAGACCAGCAAACTCCCTAAACTTGAGCCTTTATAGAGGTCTGCACACCTGCTGATGATCAGTTAATCAAGGGCTGATGATTTGCATGACCTGTCTGCAACTTACCCCCTTAAATCCTGTAGAAGCAGTAAGGGGTACTTAGTATTTTTTTCCCCCTTTTTGGCTTCATTTCTGTTAAATAAGTAAAAGAATGGTGAAAAAGGTTATATGTTGTTGCTCGTCTGAGGTTGTATTTGCCTACTAAGACATGCTCCTAGATATTTTTTTTATTATGTTTTTGCAACAAACAAAAAATATATACAGAATAATAGATCTTAATAGAATTAATTAATAGAATTAAAATACAGTCACTAACATTTACCCACTGTTAAGATTTAAGCATCTGTAATGGTATATTATATTATATTATATTATATTATATTATATTATATTATATTATATTATATTATATTATATTATATTATATAGTTGGCATGTCTGTACATAGATGTTTGCGAAAAAATAATTTGAGGGGAAGTAAGATGAGTAATAGAACACATCAAGATCGTTGTTGGAATCATCTGCCTGTTTGTTTGTGCCAGCATCATGTAAAAAGTACTGAATGCATTTTATTAGGGTGTGTTCGGCCGAGCTTGAGGTAACATATAGGCTTCATTTCATCGCAATCGGCTCACAGGAAGAAAATATCTACTAATTTGAAATTTTATTGGAACCACCCTTACATCATAAGAAAATCAACCTTGACAAAATCATTAGTTCTTCAAAATTAAAAATGCATTAGTTTATCATCAAGATGATGAGTGTACACTTGAAATCTACTTAATAAATGCGATCTCACACCTAGTAGCACATCTAGTATACTGTATATACAGTATATATACCATCAACTAGATCTAATTACTTGCGAAGAATACTAAATACTGTCTAATAAAAACAAACTCAGATAACTACATCATCAACATATCTGTGGATACTGTAGATGTGCATAATGTAATTTATGTATACCTCTGACTTTGCAACAGACTGCTATTGGCTTTACTTTGGAAAATCAATCACATATGCTAGCTTTAATGAGGCTACTGCATCTTGACCGTGCTTTAATGAGCTTAATTGATCATATTCATAGTACACTCCTGGAATGAAGTCAAATCAGCAAAGCTAGACTGAACTAAACTAAACTGAAATAACCTCTTTCCAAAGATTAGGCTACAGCCAGATTCCAGCCGACTGCCGAGACAGTCCAGGGCTCCTAGAACTTCTCACTTCACTGTGCTAATTTAAACAAGGGTTTTATTTTTCTATTTGTCAGTGGGCTAAACTGTAGCATGGTTGTTAAACCTCTCCCAGACCTAATTAAGAGAGCAATGCTAGCATTCATAGGTGAGCTCGCGCTCCTGGACCTGGAGGAGGAGGGGGTCTGTGCTGATGCCTCTGGCAGCCCAGCCTGGCAGCTTCCAGTCTGTATGGCTGCAATATTAAGTGACTGCTGAAATTCATGGCCTGCATAGCTGTTTTATAAGTGTAGGCGACAACCTGATTGCATATGTCGCAAGAGCTTTCGTGCAGTCAAACACATTAGCAAATTGTACTGGTTCATAGTTACATAGGGTGTTTCATATCAAGTGCACTCACTTTTTTTTTTTTTTCACTAAATCTATTCAGGTGTGAACACAAATTTACACTGGTCACTGTTCGTGATCATTCAGTGATGACAGTCTCAAAACAATAGCATTATCAAAACTAGATTGCACGTTTGTAATATTGCTTTCCCAGTGGGAATAGCGATATGAAAAACATTTAAACTCCTGCTGTGAAAAGCAATGAAGATCACAGTGCATAAGCAGGCTGTGCCTGATGGGATGCTCAAATGTTAAGATACATTTCTCTTATAAAGGCCACTGTTTAAAAATGCATAGAGCACAAAGAAAGAATAACTGTAAGCTTAGTATTAAAGCTTAAAAAGCAAATATTAATACAGTCTCGGTCTTAAGTAAGGTCTCTACAGGGTTCAGAGCTTAGTGAGATGCCCTGCCTGAGGCTTTATATTCTTTTTTAAGGAAGAACACCGAAATGTTTCACAGACATAAAAAGTGTGCCTGAAAGTAAAAACTGTCATAATCTCTTTCTCATTACTCTTAATCTTAAAAATGCACTGGTGCAACGTGGCTCTAAGATCGTGCTGTACTTTTTGCCTGTCACCTCGGGCCAGACAACAGTTTCAGCTAGTGAGCAGCGAGAGGGCAAGCTTGCCCCCTTATGGTGATTACAAGAAGTCAATTTTGCACAGAGTGTATAAAGCCTCACAAATCAAACTAGTCCACATTCTCCAAATGAAAACACATTCAAAATGTTGCGTACAGATTAACAGCAGCAGGGTTCTCACTCACCACTCACAAGTTAGTGAGCTGTAAAAAAAATAAATAAATGTGGCTGCTTGGTTAGGGTGATTCACTTCAGTATGTTCTTTTTGTAACCACTATGGATGATGGAAGAGAGGAGAGAAGAGGAGTGGACAGGAGCAGAGAGGCTGAAAAACTTGGCAGAGATGCACAGCTTGTGTTGGCTGGAGGTCAGGGCAATGGGGATGCAGATACACGGAGTAACCACTACAAGTCAACATAAAGTACACTAAACAAACCTTTGAAGATACTGCAATGCAAGATAAGACAGTGGATGAAATGGTAATTGTACCTCAGAGAGAGAGTGTCATTTCCTGAAACTCAGGCAGGCAGGGTGTATATACTGTAAATCAGTCACTACTTCCATCTTCTTTAAAAAAAAAAAAAAAGAAGACATTCCTGACAGACCTTATGATACTGTTATGTACATGTCTACACCAATATGTCAACACAAAATAAAAGACTTGAGATTTGACCATGCTCTGGTGGTTTTGTGGAATCTTAAATACAGTATAGGAAGGAGTAGTGGAAATAGTTGAAAACTCTTTTAAGCTTCGCATTCCAACTAATAACCTTGCTTTTTCCGAGGTTCACTTTCTAAATCAATACGATTTTCATTGGACAAAGCACATCTGCAAGTATCAGTATAATGAAACAGTTTTCTCAGAGCTGGAATGGAATAACTGGATTTCATGCTCTCTCTCTCTTTCTCTCTCTCTCTCTCTCAAGCCATTCCAGTGTTTCAGTGTTTTCCTAAAGCACCTCCAGCAAAAAGCAAAAGACCATATCCAAGCTCCATAGCAACAAGGTGGATGAAGGGCAATAAATCACTGCATTGTACATAGCACCCCATATTACCTCTGTGTACGTGTTGTCATTCATGTCAACACGTTTCTCTACAATTAGGCTTGACACTGATGTGACTATTCAAAACCGACCTGAGGGCATGACCGGACCATAACACAGACTTTACAAAAACAATAACAACGCGCAGATTTGTTAGCTTAAATAACAACGGGGGCACCGCCTAATAACTGAGGATATAACGACTCTTATTGTGTTGCTCAAGATCCCAATATTCTTCTCAATATTCCACAGCAGGTCAGCGCCATATCCAGGCAATTTCATTACAGGGTCTTAGAGAGCTTGCTAATAAATAATAAATGGACAGATAGTCACACAGCATGGAGACCTTGTCAAAAAGTACAATTTAAATAAAATTGACATTCCAAAGATGTTACATTTCGCAGTGGTGTCGGCCATTACAAAAGCGCTCTCCTGTGCCAGTTTCCATTGACTCAATCATGGGAGGTCGAGGTGGAAAATGCTGGAATATACACTACTGTGTTTTCTCCAGCCCTGCAGTTATAAGGCCTGACAGCTCATCCAGAATAGTATTCAGAGAATGGCAAAACAAAACCGTGGTAGTGGTCTGTGCTAGATTTACCTTTTTTATTCACATCACTTCTCAGAAATCCTACTCTTTGGCAGAGGCACGGGAATCAGGCCTGCCACTCTATTAAGACACGCTTTATGATGTAGAGTACGAAAAGTAAAGGACAACGGCGGCATCAGGAAACCGAATATCTGGTATGACAACTGCGTAAATACTCAATTACCAAGCTTATATTTTTGGAGACTCGACAGCGTTCTGATCCTACAATTAGAAAACGTCAAGTATTGACTTACAATAAAAAGGATTTTCCAGACTAGGAAATCATCTCCAGCTGCTCAGTAAATTCTTATTCACTCTTCTGAAATATGCTACTCGAACCAGTCAGCCTTCAGTGATACGATTTCCTCTGAGCTGTCCTGAGAGATGTGCTGGGTGCAAAGCTGGAAGAGTGCAAATCTCCATATAAAAGTCCATATACAGTACCTTCACAAGCCACATTAATAGAAGACCTGTAACTAATTATTTATGCAATTATCCAGTCAGCCAATCATGTGGAATCTGAGGCATCTGAGGATACAGTAAGCACAAGTTCACCAAAATTAGCAGATGATGCTGTCAACACATGTGTTTTGTGCAATTTGAGATGTACTGTAGTTTGGCTGACCATGATGGTAAAGGTTTATTTTTTATAAATGGTTATTTAAAAAGGACCTATTATGCAAAATTTACGTTTTTACGTAGATATCTAAAAATGTCTCCCTCTCCAGTGTGAACCTTCCTAGATTTGTATCCTTTTTCCAGTTTTGTATTGGCAGAGTCTTAAACAAGCCAATTAGACAATTAGATTTTCCCCTATTGTGATGTCATATCTCCCCTGGCTTGTTGCTCAGCTCCGCTTCTGTGGTTGTGTGGAGTTCAGCTGTAGCTCATTTACACAGGCAATATAATGGCTCATTTGTAGGAGTTTGAGATATAAAAATGCATTACCTTAGTAGTATTTCAGCTGGAGCATTAACCTACATACTTTACAGGATCACTGAGACTTATGTTAACTTATGTTACCTTTGATTTACCAGTGATTTGAACCACTCTATCTATCCTTATTTGTCCTCTGTCATCAACACAGCTTTTCCAAACTGCTGCTAACCAGATGTTTTGGCACTGTGTAATTTCTATTGACTGCTACGGTTTCTAAAAAATCATATCCGAGATCATCTCTGAGATGCCATTTTTCCCATTCTGATATTGGACATGAACATTAACACAAGCTCTTGAGTTGTAACTGTAAGATTTTATGCCGTGGTCTGATGTGCAAGAAGATGCACACTTAGCTACCTTAAAGCAAACTGACTTTTTAACCTCTGCATTTGTTATATTGACTCCTTATCCAACAGTGCTGGTATATGGCAAAAACATTTTGTTCAAAACTGCCATTCATTTGCTAATAAATAATAAATGGTCACACAGTATGGAGACCTTGTCAAAAATACAATTTAAATAGAATTGACATTCCAAAGATTTTACATTTCACAGTGGTGTTGGCCATTACAAAAGAGTTCTCCTGTGCCAACTGCCATTGACTCATCATGTTAATCTGTTCAGCGACAGTGAAATCTGAGGGGTTTATACCATAGATATTACATACTTTTATTATATTATATAGTATATAAATATGCATATATAAAACAAGTTAATTAAAAAGTAGAATGAAACTGAATCAAGCCCCTCGTGACACACAGGCTGCATGTTATGTAATGAAATAAGTTGACAATCATCACTTAATGACCAGCTTCTGAGAAAAAGCAGCCGCTGGGATTTAAGCTTTGTCCAATGAAACTGAAAAAAAAAAAAATCATGATTATAATGGTGTGCTTTATAATCATTTTACACTGTGCTGCAGGTCAGTCTCACCTTTCAGAACTGCTTTTATGCAGTTTAAAAGCAGTGAACGTTTATTAAAGCATTACTGAAGACGTTTTCATCATTCCTTTAGTCTAATATTCTATGGAACATTTCTTTGCTTTGAAAGCCTAATACACCATGAACTGAACGCTAGAGTACATCAACTAGAGAAATATCCACTTGTAGGATGGGGGGGTGAAAAAAAACTTTTCTCGGTAATGGACATAGGTACATACTGTAGGTACATCTCAGATTGAGGAGAATAGATGCAGCTAGGACTCATCTTCTCTGAAAGTACAGAACATTAAGGGCATTCCACTGTATTGTGCAGTGGTCCTCAAAGCACTGAGCACTGACTCACTAGTGTGGGATGTCAGTCGAGTGTACTGTGTTTAAGGGTAAGTATGACTACTACTGTTATTATAAAACTCCAGGTTTATAGTATCTATACAAAAGTGAGACAACACCACAGAAACCCATAAAAGTCAAGAAATCAATATCCTTCTACAAAAGTGTGTAGGCTTGTTGCTGTATTATGCATTTCTAAGAACATATGATAAAGTGTAAATTTACCAGTCATAGGAAGCTGGCAGGAAATTGAATACTGTCTCTCATGAGGGACTGGCTGCGTGCCAAATCCTTCTGCTTACCAGCAAGCATAATTTATAATTTAGCTCAGGTAAACCATTTACTATCAATCTGTCTTTTTCTCAAATGAATTCATTTTCCATTTACTTCCTTTATGAAAAAAAAAAAAAAAAAAAAAACAGTTTTGTCTTTCTTAATAAAATACACACACACAGACCTGGCTTAAGTCACTCCAACTCACGTGGATGTTCCTGAGTTTCTTCTTCCCTCTCTCTAGGCGGCTCAGCAGTGTGCCAGGCTCTGTGGGCGTCTGCTGCAGCAGGCTGTCATCCACCGACACGCATTTCCTGAGAGCCGCTCTGTCCCCCCACAGTGCTGCACCAGCTTTCGCAGGCTCCAGAGGTTTAGGGACGCGTTTCACCTGCGACGCACCAGCCGCCTCTCCTCGCTCATATTCACGCAGCACTGAGCCTGAGAGAGGAAAACAGACACCTCAGGTGATAACTGACACCGAGATAAAGGAGGGGTAGGGGGGTGCATCAGAAAGAAGCTCGAATGAGCGTAGCAAACATCAGGAAATGCAATAATTATTACTTTCACCCGTGGGGAATCTCATAATAAACTAGCTGTCAAAACGACCACTTGACTCATTTGCTGTCTTAGTCTTGATCATTTTTACGCCACCCTTTAATGATTCCACCTGCATCCCACTGCTTCCTTCTGACAGTCATTTCATTCTCCTTACACTTACACTAATAATTGTATTGCAGAGACGAAAGCATGCATCTAGTGCACGACGAACAAGACTTACTGCAAGTCTAAGTCTATCCCATTAAAGTTAAAAAAAAGGGAAAGACATGTTAAAATACTACATAAAGATTGCTCGCACTGCCAAAATGGCATAAAGAAAATAAAACGACATCATAAAAGCTGCAAAAAGCTTTTCACACCCCAAGATACACACAAATAAAAGACACAGACAAATGAAAACTGTAGAAACAGTAGCACTATAATTTAAAGTGTATTATAAATAGTTTAAATAAAAGAAAATGTTTTTTTCCTGAGAACCATCCAAATATTCCAACAAAATTGTTGCATATTTCATCTACATAAATATTAACCTTCCTCTACCCGAACACACTCTCTCTCTCTCTCTCTCTCTCTCTCTCTCACACACACACACACACACACACATTTATCTTATTTTCCCAGTGTTTGCCCTCCATAAAATAATTATTAATGCAGATAATTGTTCTAAGTTTCCAAATGAATCATTTTAAAAGTTTGTACAGCAAACACACACACACACACACACACACACACACACACACACACACACACACACACACACACACACACACACACACACATGCACAAAGTACCAGAACCCCTCCAGGAAAGTGGGTGTCTTGTTTCCTCGTATTCATTCCCGCCAGCTGCAGAGCTGCAGTAGATCAAGTTCATTCTTGTGACTATCTAGTCAGCTAGCACGGAGTCACTGGAAGCCACAGAGCATCTAATCAACTCAGCAATTAAAACTTCATGAGAATTTTGCATGTATTGTCTTCCGGAGAGAAGCTGTTAAGGGAACAGGAATGACCTCTGAGACAGAACTCAGTGATGAGACTGAAGTAATTGAGAAAACGGAAGTTCGTGCAATAAGTAATCAGCTTCGCTACACAATGAAGCTTAGATGTGGCATTATTGGTGCTTGTTTAGTCCACTTTTATACGAATCGTGTATGAACATTCCTTTTTCTAGTGCCTCTTTTTGTACTTTTGTTCAATGCTGGAAACAGTGCCGGTGCAGGAGGCTTGTGGGTTCACAGTCATACTTTAGAGAACATGTTTGGAGCGTCTTTCCTGTAGCTCTTCGTTGTGATGACTTTGATGGTGATGGCAGGGGGAAAGAGACAGAGCTTTGCATCCATATCATGTATCCCATTGTGCTGGATCAAGTTGCCTTGCTGGAGTAGGATTCCTGTTGAGTGTTTGTGTGCAGAGCTGTGTCATTAATTTCTCATTATGAACGTGCATCTTCTCGCACCATCTGGTTTGTTGCATTAACTGTATGCAGTTCTGTATTTCTGTTACAGAAAGCAATCGCAGTGTATTCATCAGCCTTATATTAGTTTTTCAGTTCAATGTATTTTATGTTTTGTTTAGTTTTTTTGCTTTTTGTGCTACATTACTTAAATTACTGTGCAATTGGTGCAAAATCATCACGTTATCATTCATGTTATTATATATTAAAATAATAGATGCTAGAGATTATATAATTATCTGCTGCCCAGGATGCACACTGTACATTACATAGTTACATTGTAGAGTTATGAGATTATTAATAAAGTGGACAAAAAAATACTTTATGAAATGGTGTTCCTAAGTTGTGTGAGTTGCCCTGACAAATCTGCGACCCCAATGAATCCCAAAGGATAGCCAACCAATCAGGTGAAAGAAAGAGAGGGCAAAAGTCAATATATGTCAATACAAAGAGATGTATGATTGAGAAAGATTTAGTTGTTTTCTGACTGAAAAGGTAAGCTATTTATTTGCTCTCCAATTTAGTGTAAAACTAGTGAATCATGATCTCCTGATTTATTCTCATTGTAGAATCTGTATTGTTGTCCAGTTTCAACATTGAAAAATCATAGGTGTTTTCCTGTGCTTCAGTATTCAACTACGCTGAGTGATAGTCCATCCACAAGTCAGTCAGGTACAGAATCATGAACGCCATGAATCAGAGAACAGCCGAGCAACAAGCTGGAGGAGGAGATCTTCATATACTGTAGGAGGTCAATTTAACGTAAAATCTCATTTGTATTGGCTTCGACCAATACACGAATGGAAAAAGGACATAAATAAAGGGAGGACTTTTTTTCCATGTTTTTGTTTGTCCATGCACACTGGAGACCCATCTGAATGTATTTTGAATACTGTACTTTAGCTAAGTAACTACTGTTAGCATGATAGTCTACTCGCACCAGCCCTAAGGGAAGGACCCAATTCACCTCGTAAGATTTTAATCTCAGAGCTAGTTAGGTTACTAGTACATTCTGTAAGATAGGTTACATGCCGTTTATGATACTACACAATGAACACAGTTACACCTTAACTCTAAACATGCACTACTGTAAGTGTGAGCTATATAGACATATAGATATATAGACAAGCTTCTGTTAAAAAATAAATAATTAATTAATTTAAAAAACTGGATCATTGTCCAAACCAAAGAGTACAAGAGGATGTAGTAGAAGTATGTCAGTTACAGAATCTTTGGATACGGAGGCGTACTTTTTATTGCACCGTACCAATATCAGCCAGTTATTAAATGTGTATTATATAACCCTCATAAGCATGCAATACCACTTTTGTTTACTAACAACTGGCTAGATGTTTTTTCCAGTTTAAAACCTCAGCTCTGATCAGCTTCCATATTATTGGTAGAAGCCAATATATACTGTACTATCCACCTCCAATAGCTCTTGATGCTTCAAAAATATTTGATAAATGTCAGCGTACAATGCATTTATTGGACCGAATAATGGACTAAAAGTGTTTTTGGTAGCTGCACTATTTCATATTACAAAACACTGAATAATCATGTCCTTTCACGTACAAGTAATATAAAATTCTTTGTGTTTCAATTGCATGTTTCTAATGAAAATAATCATTCCTCAAAAATTTAATGATCCATAAACCAATACCACAAGCCTAAAAAGAAATGTTCTGAAGAAGCCTTTGTCCATGCTCACTCTATCTTCCCAAATCAGTCAAGATAAAGTAAGTGCAATTTAACCAAAAACTTACTTATATTCCTTTGTGCAAGTCAAAAAAAATATTCTAATAAAACACATATAATACTTCTGAGCTTCTTTAACATCATCACCATCACCTTCATCACCATCACCTTCATCATTATCATAAGCATCCTCATCATCCTCATGACTCATCCCTGTGCTGACCTGGACTATGTGTTAATTTAAATAACTTCTGTTATATTCAACTTTCAGCTGCATAAGACATACTGTATGATGTTATATAATTTCTGTTATCCGTTATCACCCAGATGAGGATGGGTTCCCTGTTGAGTCTGGTTCCTCTCAAGGTTTCTTCCTATTGCCATCTCAGGGAGGTTTTCCTTGCCACTGTCGCCGTCACCCATGGCTTGCTCATCAGGGACAATCTCATTATCTAGACACATTTTTCTCACACATACACACTTCCATAAATTTTCTTTTCATTTTGGTGAAGCTGCTTTGAGACAATGACCATTGTTACAGTAAACGCGCTATAGAAATTAAAATTGAATTGAATCATCATCATCCTTAAGATACCATAATAATTTTTTTTTTAATTTGTCTCATACAAAAAGCATCATCTGATCACATCCTACCCTCAGTAAGCCATTAAGGGGTTTAAAAGGTCCCATATGTTACTATATCTTTATCAAGTTACCCCAGGTCTCAGAGATCCCGCAAACTGTGTGTGTGTTAACGCTCCAGTTAAAATAACCCTCAGATTGTTACGTGGTGCGGTATAGAGAGCCGCACCACGCAATGTTTTTTTTTTTATTATTATTGATAAGAGCCCTTATGCTGGGCTATAGAGAGGGTGAATGAAATAGGAGGTTGTGAGAGTGCTTGTGATACGCACGGGAAGACCTTCCCGTTTGGAGATAACATGGGATTATTGATTAAGAAACTTAAAAGGGAACAAATGAAAACTGTAATCACAATGTAAACAGAGCTCCGCCGTCTACGCGTGAATGGACGGGGCTCTGGAAAATAAAAAGAATTTTATCCTCTCGGGGCCTTCGCCCTTACCGAGGATCTATGAGAGAGAGAGAGGGAGTTTGTCTTTTATACACAACTGAGCGCGCGCGCTGAACTGATGCGTGCCGCTCTCTCTTTCACTTTCTCTCGCTTGCTTTCACCGGCGTCTTAAACAGACAGAGGCTGGGGCTTTGCCTCTGTCTCTAAACAGCACACTGTCTGTCTGTCTGTCTGTTATTTTATTTTCTATCTTTCTTTGCCTTTTCCTTTGTCTTTGGCCCTGATACCTTACCGGTGCTACCTAAATGATCGCACGAAGTGCGCCGGTATCAGGACCCTTAAATAGACACGCCTTCAGGTGCGACTCGTTCAGGCTGATTGCCTGACGGCGGCGTTGCCTGGCAACCGCGTGTATAAATGGCCGCGGCTTTGCCTATACAGGACTGCCCGGTCTGAACAGTTTATGCGTGGCGCTGCCCCTCGCGCGACCTGCATCGTTACACAGAGTACATATTTTTCTACTTCAAACTCGATTTGTTTCACTGCCCATCCAAAAGTGCCATTTCAGTGTCTGTGTAAATGAGCCAATGCCGAGTCGTGCCACTTCAGCGAACATCAGAGCTGAGCAACAGGCTGGAGAAGCCTATCTTCCTATAGGAAGTCAAATTAGGGTAAAATCTCATTTGTATTTGACTCGGTTAAAGCAAACCGATTAAAAAATGAAGCAAAGATATGAACAGATGGAAGCATTAAAATACATATTACTATGTGACTAATAATTTGGAACATGGGGCAATAGCAGCTGATGTACATTACTATTTTGTGACAAGCATTAAATAAGCAATTTATTCACAAAAAAGGAATACAAATCTCTAAAGGATATGAGCAAAATCCAGAATATAAGAACAAATAAACATAGCCATTGTCAAAACTGCGGCAAAGGTGGTGGCAAATAACAGAAATAACCCAATGTCTTGATCTTAAGGCTGTTCCTCTGCAAATGTACTGCAGATACACTTCCTTGGACACTGTTAAATCACAGGAGATTAAAAGCAATGTGTCAGCGGCCATTCTACCTGATGCCGTGGGTGTGTGTGGCTAATCATGCCTGCACAGCACAAGTGATAAAAGACATTTTTATTGTGGAATGTAAGCCAGAGGAAGGAGCAGCGGGCCATCTATTGCCCTGCAGCATTTCCCTGTGCCGACATGATTAAATGGAACTCAAGAGAGTTGTGAGATGAGAAATTAAATAGTTCAGACTGAAACCATCTCTTCAGGAATGTTAACACAGCTTCCACCCTTTCCTGTGCACAAGCACAAATGCTGCAGTGCCCTCTACAGGACAAGTACAGAATGTGTACTAACTGTGTTACACTCAATGGACTGTAAATCCAGTCTGACCAAAATCAGGCAAAAGGTCACAGTACAACAATACATACCAGAGAATCCAAAAATGCTTGTCTCTGATGTGGACATTGCATCCGCTTGCGGAGTAAGCATCGATACAGGATACAGATCTGGAAGTGTTGGTCCAGATTCCAGACATTAATTTGTCTTACCTGTCCACTGTAATCGTTTATGCAGTGGCTTGACATGCTTTTCTACAGCATGCCTGTGCTCATTCATGGGGTTCACAAGATCACATGTTTTGGTGGTCATTTTAAAATGCAAAATGCAAATTTAACACCCACCTACTGATCGAGAATCTATGCTAAAATGTAATATAATCAATGAAATACTGCACAATAAAATTAAGAATAGAATGAAATCTATTACTCAATACATGAACAACTGAAAAAAATAGCGAGTAAAAATAAACTACATTATAAACTAATAATTTCTGACAACCTCCACCACTCAACACTGGCTTCTCACAGTGATTACCAGATGCTGATTATATCTTACATCCTTCACACTGAGCCACAAACCCCAAAGGGGATGTAGTAGTGCAACTCCCACCTACTGCATTACATTACAAAGAGTAGCGAGAGATCCAATGCCCACAGGCCTCCTTCATGAAATGCTGATTCTTATGCTAATGCAGTACGTCTACAGTGTTAACGCTCGCTTAGAAAACCCAGCTAGCATAACATCAACCCTGGACTTAAGTATAAAATGGGCATTTAAAAAGCTTCAGGGCTGCTTCATTATATTACAGCAACATTTTGGTTTTCTGTTTGTCAAACACATCAATGCACTGTTTTAAGACCACATGTACAGTACAGTATAGACAATAATGTATGTGGTAGAACCTCCATTACACTTAGATTTTTCACCCACTGTCAGCATTGTTTATGGCAATGACACAGTCATTTCCTGCCTCACTGCTTCACCAATAACAAGAGTGATAATTCCTTTCTATGCTGAACAAGGGAGGCTTGAAGTGGAGGCGACTGATTTGCTCTCGGCCCATTGGAATAGCCGCTGTTGTTTTAGTTGACAGCTTCTTGACAAATGAATCGCTCATTAAGCCATCAGCAAGCTTTGACACAGCAATTGTTATAGCGCTAATTAACAATGTCTGCAGGTGGCTGCTGCAAGTACAGTGTGCAATTAGGAGCCATTTCCTTGTCCAACTAAGGCACTAATGACAGGGTCACTTCTGCTGATTGGGAGTTTAACTGCATGCATTCTTGGCCTGGCTTACTACATACTGTAATAAAGCTGCTGGTACAAACCTCTACAAAGGCTTGACATACACTTCTTCACAACCATTACATGCCTAAATCTCTGTAACATATATACAATACAAACACTGAATAAAAAATGTAACCCTGCCTCCAAAGGCTTGTACTGCGGTCACTATGCATCATCGCTTCATGCACTTCATCTTTCTGATATAGGGTCAATCTGTACTCATCAGACCACATGAACTTTTCCATTGCTCCAAAGTCCTTTCTTTTAGTTCCCTACCAAATTGAATCTTTTTTTCTCGTTTTATATTTATTTATTATTTTATAATGCAACTTCACAGAGCATTTAAATAATTTTCATTAAAAAAAAAAAATAAATAAAACAGGCTGTTCAGAACTATGAGGCAGTATTTATTCTCCTAATAGTAAGTAGACTCATCGCTTTTATATATTTGTATGTACACTAATTAATTCTGCGTCACTTAAGTTTAGGAACAGCCTTATACACATTTTTAGATTTCAGTTCACTTGCAAATTTGCCATCACATGATGTGATGTTCCATCACACTCAGTATTTTGTTATCAGTGAGCTGTAGCCCCCTAGTGGGTCATAATGATACTGCAAGATTGGTCTTCAACTTGCTTGTTTGTTTGTTTGGTTTGGTTGCTTTTTCCATAATTGCACAAAATTATTAATCTAGTTATTATTTTAATCTTGTTAATGCTACTAGACATTGAGTTTTATGAAAATGCTGACTGGGATGGCGTTTCCTTTATCAAGTTTGTTCTAGGGTTAAAAGACAAAAGAATTCTGTATATTTTCACATATTACTGTATATACATGTTTCATTAAATAATAAAACATAATTCTACAAATTACAATACAAAAAGTGACAAACTAACAAGTCCTGTTCTTTTACGTTAGTGGCCAAAGTATTCATTTTTATTCAGAAAAAATGCAAATACAGCCTGGTCTATAAGTATTTGGACAGTGACCGAATTTCCGTATTGGATTAATATTTTAGGAATTATAACCATTTTTACAATGACCCTTCTTTTTATTTACCGGCAGAGGAGTAATTCAACAATTTACTGATAAGCAGTCTGATGACCAGGTGTGGGCCGTTTTTTGGTTTTAATTTAAGGAGATAAGGTCCGCCACTGATTCCAAGTAATAAATTTGCAAGAGGGCTGAAAATATCCACTGAAGACAACAATGTGGATCACTGCAAAATTTGTTACTTGGTGAAAAAAAAAAACACTTCACAGCTTCTACTGTATATCTACCCAAGTCAAGAACACTCTGCAGGAGGATGGCACATCATTGTCAAAGTCTAAATTTAAGAGACACCTTTGTAAATGCGAATACAAAGGGTTGGACTCAAGATGCACACCTATATGCAAACCACTGATAATACAATACAGAAGAGATTGGAGTTCCCAGTTTTGGAACAAAGTTTCTGTAGACAGATCTGGACCAAGATTCCATTGTATCAGAATGATGGCAAGAGAAGGAAGGGAAGGGCTCATGATTGAATGCATACCACATCAACTTTATAGCATGGACATGTATGGCTGCCAATGGAACTGAGTCACTGATGTTAACGGATTATATAGCGGCTGAAACAAGGAGCAGGATGAATTTTAAATTATACCGTTACAATTTTGCTCAGGTTCATTCAAATGTTGCAAAAATGATAGAATAGTGCATCATAGTACAGCAAGACAATGACCCATACATATGAAAACATACAGTATTGCAAAAGCAACCCAAGAGCTTCTTAAGGCAAATGAATAATATTATAACCTGACCACAACCCAAGTGTCAATGCTTTCCACTAGCTGAAGACAAAACTGAAGCATATTGTCCCATAAACAAGCAGCAACTGAAGTCAGCTGAAATAAAATCTAGGTAAAGCATCATGAGGGAGATGTCCAAGGGTTCCAGACTTACTGTAGGCAGTCATCGACTGTACAGAATTTATAATTATGTTCATTTGTCCAATATCTATACTTCAACCACATCTTGACTGCTTAATTTTGAATCCACTATTGTGCTGTATAGAAGCAATAACATGGAAATTTGTTGATGTCCAAATTCTTATGGAGATGACTATAAATATTTTAAATGAATTAATCCAATGGATTATATCCATTAATCCATACATGTCCATTATATGTGTACATGTGTGTCCATACATGTGTAAACCAAGTTTATAACTGGCATCAATAATAAATATATAATGTGATTGGATACCACTGTTGATAATATTTAAAATTTATGAACTAATTCCATAACAAAAATAATTTAAGTTCATTTAACAGTAAAAATGTAGTAGACTGAAAGATTTCTGATCGGAGCACCCATATTTTAATATGGCATACCTGAAGAATTCCAGTGCAGCCCTCCAGGACTGGCACCAAGACGCCGGCGCTTCCTTACACTCACGCTGTCTTGACAGGAGTGTGATTCTGGATTCAGAGCTGGAGTGGAGGAAGTCTGCAGGGCCACATGGGACCCAGGGGTTACGGAGAGGGGTACAGTGGCGGAAGTTGGCACATGGCAGTTTTCCCTTTCTGGGGAGTGGTTCAGATAGATAGACTTCCTCTCAGGGGCCCTGCTGGAGAAACACAGCTTATGTGATTTTAGTCATTCTACTATGCAATATGTTGATGTCTCCCTAGATTAAAAAAAAAAAAGGCCAGAAAACCTGCCCTAAAAGTGTGAATAATGTAGTCAAAGACAGGTGTGACATAATACATGTCTAAGCAGTGGTTAAGAAAGCATATTTCAGCTACAATGATGCACAAATGATCCTTCTGATTAATAGAAAATAATCAAATTTCCCACAACACTCAACATTTATACCAATAGAACTGCCTTAAAACTGTAGAATTTTAGTATGAAGATAAATCATCACTCCACTGAAAAAGTCTACATAAATTAAGTTATAAAGTATACCGATTTATTAAACAAATTAAGTTTTCCATTCCATTCCAATCTTCAAACCTGATTAATGCAGAAATCACATTCATTATCTTCCTAACAATAAGGTTAAACCAAAAGAAATAAATGCAACAACAGATGTGCCCTAAAGGATGAAATATGTAAAAATAGATATTCTTTACAAATATTTTTGGCCCTGACTGATAAAACACTCAAATTCCTTGTCTGTCTAATGTACCTGCTTACTGGAAGTGTGTAACTTTGACTTTTCCATGATCCTCTCTTGTAAGACTTCTTCTTTTTTCTTTTGAGAAAAAACTCAACCAGACCCTCCACTGCAAACATGCTGCCTGTGTAGCTGCAAATCCTCCAGTCATCACTTCATGAAAATGATCTCATGAAGATTTCTCACATCACTCCTCGGTACCATATAATATACATTTGTCATCTCTATGTTAAGGATTCCCTATGAAGTATAGTAACAGGTAAAACACAGGGTAGTATAAACCCCCAGGTAAAAGCAGCAGTAGTGCTCTCTTGTGTTCAAAGTCCATCATAAATATTGAATTTCTCCTGCAGCTAAAGTGTGCCAACAAAGAACGCACAAAGGTCACATCAGTCAATCAAGAGTCAAGTGTTGCGTGTATCTGATCATGAGTAAGCCAGTTCCTGATCGCCTGAAGCGAGATATGAGAGGTTTCCACAGTATACTTTTGTTTCCATTGAGAGATGTAATACCACCTATACGGTAGACTATTCTTTCCACTGTATCCAGTAAACAGCTTGGTAGTGGTCTCCTAGAATTATGAATTCCTTTTCAGTTCTCTTTGCCCTTCCAAAAGACCTAATTTGTGGGAGAGCTGCTTAGATTCCTGAAACAGATATCCCTTGTTTATAGTACATTCCTCCAATGACTAAAACTGGAAGGTTGGCATTTGAAAGGGAAAGCATTATGTGCCATGTTCGTCGAAAATTTCTGCATATTAGTGCAGAAACAAAGCTTCCACAAACAGGAAATTATGATGTTAAGCACACAAAGAACCATTTATCTTAGCTGCCATGAACAGAGAAAAGCTGTGCATACTAGAGATGGGTAAAAAATCTATTCTTGTATCATGATTCATGCATTGCTACACTAACTCTAAAGTCATTACTACTATTTTTATAATTATATGTGTTTGCATTTAAGGTGCTAAAATCTTGCTATTCTTCTGGCATTTCTATAGGTAACATGCTCTAAACTGTAACAAATCTTATCAAATCAGGATATTTAAAAAATTGTGATACTAACGGAATCACAAAACAAATCGAATCAGCACTGGTACCTGGTGATTCCCATCCCTGGTGCTTACCCTTATTCTCACCCCATTTAGCACAGACACACACAGATGCACACACACACACTACAGGCCATTTTGGAAATACCAACTAGCCTAATTTGTATGTCTTTGGACTCTGGGAGGAAACCAAAGTACATTGAGGAAACCCACCAAGCACAGGGAAACATGCAAACTCCATACACACAGACCCGAGGCAGGAATCCAACCCTAGACCTTGGAGGTGCGAGGCTACAGCGCTAACCATGCTCTACCATGTCACTGTCAACTATTCCGAATTTCAAAATAGTATAAAAACTAAAAATAACCAACATCTTACTTACTTAGAGCATACTAATCGCTAGTATATTTGGTATCCTTATTACTAACCTAACCTAATATATATATATATATATATATATATATATATATATATAGTGTGTGTGTGTGTGTGTGTGTGTGTGTGTGTGTGTGTGTGTGTGTGTGTGTGTGTGTGTGTGTGTGTGTGTGTGTGTGTGTACAAATTGTTCCAAAAATCATTTATCATTAATTCATTCCCAGTATGACTGAATGATGAATAAACGGTCAGTGAAACTTTTCCTAGATAAACATGCCATGAGACTGGAAAACCCCCTGGATGGGATGCCAGTCCATTGCAGAGTTGCAGAGCACTACACACATTCATACCATCTGTTAGGGCAGTTTTAACGTATCTGCCTACTGATGTAAAGAAACTGGAGAATTGCATCTTTCTGGATGATTAGAATTCCACTTTCATTGGAGTACTGATCTATATCTATAGTATACTGTTCTATAACCGACATTTACACATGGTGCTACTCAAAAACACTTTTGCCAATACATCATGATGATGCTTCTGTTTCACCATGCAACAAAAATAATTGCAATAATGACCTCTAGTGGACACATATGATAATGTACCAAGGTATGGACAGACCAAACAATTTTGTTTATTCTTTAAAACCAATAAACTTAGTAATAATTTCAAACACCATGCCCTTCATTAATCATTGCTTAAAGGTAAAGGATATGACTAGAAAGAAAACAAATATAGAAAAGAAACAGAGCACAATAGTAAGCTGAAGAGGAAAGAAACCAAAAGTTAATTTAATCTAGATAGAGACCGGTTTACATCTTGCCAGCTCTATATTGCAAACATAAAATGTGTACATTTTGTATTAAGCTTACCTGGTATCAGCATCTCCAGAGTCACTATCCGTAGACAGTGGCGAGGGAGAGCTGGTAGAGTCCAAACTCCTGGGCAACATTGTTGATGGCATACATAGCCATGACTCCAGATCCCTGAACTTCGAATAACTCAGCATCTCCAAAACACTGCACACAATATTTAAAATAATGATTAAATAAATTTATACTTTAATCAACTTCTGGGTGGTCACACTAGAAAGAAATGCTTAATGGACTGTAGGCCTAAAATAATCCAAGATAAAATAAGATTTTAGAAATACATTTAGCTTACTTTTTTAGCATTTGGTTAACTAATACAACAAACATTAATGTAGCTCACAGAAAACAGGGATCCCACCTGTCCTCGCCTATGCCTGGAATTTCATCTTTCTCATCTGCTGTGTGGAACATGCAGGATGCTCGTGATTCCCGAGGAATCAACAGACAGGTCTTATCCGTCTCATACGCCATGTTGAGCCATCTCTAACCATGCACCAAAAGAAGAATAAAATGGGAGTGTGAAACTTTTTCCTGGTTGCATAATGAGCTCTTAAATACTTCTTGCATTTACAGTATATATAACCATTGAATTCATTTGTATTCAACCGATTAATTTGTATCTGTAGGTGTTTGTTAAACACTGTGGATTGTACAACGATGGTTGATAGTACAAAGGCATAGGCTTAAAACTGAAGATTCCATCCATCCATCAAGTAGTCCAACTAAGGACCGTGGAGGCCAATGATGACCATTGCATTTATTCCCATTCCTAAGACCGTCATAGGACCTCCAGTCAACATTCACACACTATGGGCAATCTGGAAACGCCATTTAACCTAATCTGCATGTCTTCGGACAGTGTGAGGAAACCGGAGCACCCGGAGGAAACCCAAAAAGCACTTGGGAGAACATGCAAATGCCAGGCACACAGACCCCAAGGCGGGAATCGAACCCGGACCCTAGAGGTGCGAGGCGACAGTGCTAACCACTTCACCACTGTGTCGCCAAACTGAAGATTAAAGGTCCAAATCCAAAGACTTTTTATTTACAATTTACCCCCAAATTATATGATATACTCTACTGAAGTATGAAGTGTACTGTATGTGGACAAGGTTTGAGAGTTGAGCTGATCGTGACTCAGGGGAAGTTAAATAAGGAAAGTTGACACAGTGTGAACAAGGAACAAGACAGCACCCAGGCAGGGAGAAGGCAAATCCACACACACACACACACACACACACACACACTTAAACAGCTCCAAATCATTCCCAGAAGAGGATGAAGAGAGACGCGTTCTTCATGGAACTCTTTCTCTCTCTCTCTCTCTCTCTCTCTCTCACCCGCACACACCTCTGTGTGTGTGTGTGTGTGTGTGTGTGTGTGTGTAATGTTACTATACTCATGCTCCTCACTCATGCATCTTTAATTCACACGTCCCCAGAATAATCTGCGTGCTTCTCGCTGGTATTTAATCACTCCGTTCATTCCTCAAGTGTGTGTATGTATTGTTCTGTGCACATCAGCTATCGTTTAAAAACAACATGACTTAGTTCTCGTAGCTTTCATCCTTCGTGAAGCTAACTACGCTACCTCCTTTGTTCTCTAGTCTTGGTTGTGTACCGAAGACTTTCCCTCTAACTCCGAACATCTGCATTCAGTTCCCGTAAGCCTGTCGCTAGGCTGAGCTTCCCGTTAGCCCCTGCTGCTCATCATCATTCACACGACGCACAAAGACGCGAAAGAAAAGCCGTGTTTTCTAAAAACGTGAAAAGCGTTGAAGACTTGACAAAACTCACCAAGTAGGGTCCCTGTTCGGCATCAGGAAGTGACCCAATCTCTGCACCCTCTGTCATCTGGCACTTCTTACTCTTCGCACCGAAAACTAAACTTTCCATGCCTAGTGAACCATCTCATGCGATGCGCTCACATTCCGTACCCGACTCTTTTACGGATTGTTTTTTTTTTTTCCTTCTTTTTCTGAAATGTCGGTTTCAGAGAGAGGAGAGCACAGACTTCAGAGAGGACGGACGCCGGAGGCAAGAGAGTTTTTGGACAGGAAATATTTCTGTAGTTGCAGAGGGAAAATTGCAAAGCGGGAGTAATTAGGCCGTGGAGTTAGATAAACAGTGCATCTTCATCTCCGGAATCTTTACTTATGAGACTTGACTCATTTAGCTGGCTTTCTTTTGAACTATTTTAGATATTATAAATTGATTATAAAAGCTGCAGCATTTCGAAATGAGGAACCATCTTTCATATCCCCAGAGCAGATTCAGCCTGGAAAAGATATACAGTACTGTATGTATAAGTGCATGATCAAGGGACAAACTGCCTGTAATGTTGAAATACTTAAATAGCCCTATTAGACATAAAACATCACTGACAAAAAGTATGACGTATATTAAAATATGAACAGTATTATCACGAACAGTAAGCAATTCCTGATGCAATATTCAGTGCAGAGCTTTTTTTTTTTCTTCTTTTCTTTTTTTTGTCACCTTGGAAACTATCCACCTTCCGCCTATAAACTTGACTAAACTGAACAGTAGACTTGACTGACTTAGTGTTGTGACTTTCAATGTAGCATTCATTTTTAGAATTGGTCCACCCATTAGCAGCTTGGCAACTGATAGCTGGTCAGACTGAGCTGGCTTTTTTTTTTAGCAGGAAAGCCGGTCAAATGCTATCTCCTTCTTGTTATTAATGTTTTTCCATGCCACAGTTGTTGTTGTTGTTGTTGTTGTTTTTGCAAGCTCAATAAAAACTGTTTTCCTAAAGGACAAATCATTTGTATCATTAATATGCATTTCTCACTTGATAACTGAACACGGTTTTCCATTAAACTCATTCAAAGTACAGTACATGTTTTGACCACTAAGAACATAAATATACCTACAGTTTATTCTCTCATCATGTACACTGTTGAAGCTACAGTCTGACAAGCAGGCTGGAAATGCATTTTTGAGCAAAAGGGTAATGCAATGACTAATAATTGAAATAATGAAAATATTGCTTGTGTCACTATGCATGTTGGGTTTGATTGTTATTTAAATTGGAATTGCAAGGAAATCAGGAAGTTCATCGAAAGAGCAACCTGTGCATTTTCTATGGGGCGGACATGGATGTAGAATTAGAGTTAGGACACAAAAGCAACAGGACTGGGGAGAGGATGAAAGAGCCAGACAGTACTAGACATCTGTCAGTAATCCAGATCGCAGCAGAGCATCCAGGACACTGCATGGACTTGCAGCTGTGGCCCAGTTATTTGTTTGGCTTTCAGGGACGGTGTGGCACCCTGCAGCCTGGAGTGTGGTCTTCAAGGGAACCCTCATGAATGACTGATTTCTTTGACCCCTCTCTCCTTTCTGTCCTGTAGTACAGGATTTTCTTCCCACAGTCCAAAGACATGTATTGTAGGCTGATTTGCATTTCCAAATTGCCTACAGTGTGGATATAGCTGTTACCTATACAGAAGAATATTTGCCTGTAAAGAAAGAACCATGTTACATGACAGGCCAGTTTTTTGATAGTAGTGAAAAAGGGAAAGAAAAATTCTAATGTAGGCTCTTGGGTTTTGCACAAAGGAGCAAGTGTGACAAAGTTACCAGAAAAACGTACAGTATATACTTCAGCATGCTCAGTAAAACCAAACAGCTGTTTTACTTACAGTACTGTGCAATCATCTTGGTAACATACAAAAAAAATGCCATAAGAAAAGATGCTTTTGAAAACATTTATACATGAAAGAAACTTCTATTAAGCTTATTAAGCTCACTAAAGAGCAATAAAATAAACAAAGTCAATAAGTTTGTGAAAACTCTTGTTATAGAACTATAAACTTATGTTACCTTTATGTGGCCATAAGTTTGCCACAAATGTGCCTCAAGTTGAGCACAGAGAGGGTTAATTTACCCAGTTATGGGGTGAGGGGATGGGAACTCCCTCTTGTTCTACTGATTCCTTATTTCAGGCTGCAAATGCCTTCAGAGATATACCACTCCACAAAAGACATGGTGAGTTTAACACTCTGATTATTTCTTCCTATGTTAAAAGGTTATACATTAGAATAGCAAATACTAAGCGAACTGCACTCTTATTAAGGTTATGTAATCCTGCATCTAGGCTTTATATATAAAAATGTATGTAACTTTATAACTCAGAACTATTGCTAATACAAGATTATTATCTGTTATGAAACTATGATAAACTACTGACACAGCTGAAGCAAGACCCCAAAACTTCCTCTTTGTGTTTTCTTGCTCTTCTAGATGCTGTGATGGAGAAAAGTAAACTGTAAGTGCTTGACTGAAACCCACATTGCTCTGAATATTTGTGATTTCACAGCCTGAAACATGAGTGCTGAACCTGCTGTGAGGACAAACTCCACCTTAGACCAGCATCTGGAGCTGACTGTGGCCACTGGAGGAACAGAAGACTCCTGCTGTCGTTGCACTTTACCATTCAGCATTGTGTTCCTAATGATTGGCATTGCAGTTACAGCCGTAGCATACAGCTTCAACTCCCATGGTTCCATCATCTCCATCCTGGGGCTGGTGCTGCTCTTCAGCAGTCTGCTGTTGCTTCTGCTTAGCCTTGCTGTGCAGTGCTGGAAAAACAGACAGGGCATAAAAATGGACAGAAACTCAGCAAGTCAGTGCACTCTAGTGGAAAGCTTGAGATCCTGAACTGACATATACTGTACAGTATATTTACATTTACCACATACAATCAATATACAAGTAGTTTTGCTGTACTGTGCATTACTGTGCATTATTATATTGCCAGTTGCCCTTGTTTTGTACTGTACTATGTGCATTATATACTGTAAACATCAATCCCATTAATTTTATTAGACTCTAATTCTATTAATATATTCATATTTAATATTTTGCAAATGCTTTTGATTTATGAGTAATGTTTTAGTAGAAAGTTAAAAATGTTTTATATTGGAACACATACACATCTGTATGTGCACATGGATTTCATAAAATGAAAAATGAATTCAGACATACTTTTTAAATTAACTGATGTTTTTAGAAGGGTTAGCCGAATCAATTACAAAAAAAGACTATTTTAAAACTTAACTTTTCTTACTTGTTTTTTACTCTTACTTACTTTTTGGCAATTAACATACATATGGCATAATGGCTATTCTAGTAAGCGATAAGATAGGAACAGGGTTGATAACCACTGGTCTAGGCTACAGTATATCTAGGCCGTATCATAAACATTCTATCCCATTCCTAATAGCTGATGTAGCTAATCAAGTAAAGTAGGTGGATTTAGTGTTAAAGCACTCAAGGTAGCTTAGAACCAAGCTGGTGATCACTGGCATAAACCCTAGAATTTGTCACAATGCAATTATAGTAAATATGCTATGTCATATGACGCAACAATATGCAATATTCAGGCATATTGTTAAAAGTTGTTTTTGTTAAAAGCGTATTGTTTCTCATGCTCATTGAATATTCGGCAATATCTTGTTTCATTCAGCAATATCTTATTAGTAATATATACAGTAATAATAATATTGTTTGATAAATACAATCCATACACTCCACAATCCTGTGTATGAATGTGTACGGAATATTTTAACTGATTAAACTGAAAAATCTGCTATAAAAGTGTGATATCTCTCCATCTGCATGTGGTTTGTCACTATTCATCCTACAGCACGCAATTGATAAAATTAAAGTGGTAGCTAAAGTCGTTAAAAGGATCAGGATTTAATCAGTGGTTGCGGGAATTCAAGGGTGGAGGATGGAGGACTAGCACAAAGGATTAAAATCTTTTCGCTGCAAAGCTCCATATACACTCTGTCCTATGCAGATGGCCCTGCTATTGCTCTCTGGGATATTTGAGAAGAGCCACAAACCAATGATGAATGGTGCCTGCATTTCACTTCGAGCACGGTGTGAGGAATGAAGCATTGCCATGGGCTTTATGGAGTTATACCTGGAGATTGACCCAGTCACTTTAAACCTCATTATTCTCATTGCCAGTTACGTGATCCTGCTTCTGGTCTTCCTCATTTCCTGTGTCCTCTACGATTGTCGAGGCAAAGACCCCACTAAGGAGTA
The DNA here is from genome assembly GCA_030347435.1 of Clarias fuscus. Taxonomy (NCBI): domain Eukaryota; kingdom Metazoa; phylum Chordata; class Actinopteri; order Siluriformes; family Clariidae; genus Clarias; species Clarias fuscus. The sequence goes on from CM059220.1 coordinate 13,490,154, forward strand.
TGATCTGGAGCCTCCGGCCCCACAGCAGCAGTCTCCTGTTCAGCTTGTGGCAAACTCTTCAGCATCTGCCCAGTATAACGAGCAAAACAACACCGGTGTCAACAGCTGTGTGCCACCCACCCCTGATACACGTGAGAAGAGGAGCACACTGGTATAAATGGCTGAATGGTCACTCAAATACTAGAAAAGACTGAGGTTTTTTTTTTTTTTTTTTTGACTTTGCTTTTTGTTTTTTCTATTTTTAACACGGGGCACTAACTCCCCTATCCAAACTTAGTAAGGTAAGGAATTGGCACTTTAATTAAAATCCTTTGCATTGCATTCAAACAAACAAAATAATACAGTAAAAAAAAAACATTTAAAGCTTTAAAGTAGTTTATAACATTTTGGTTATTTTCTAGTAACTACTATCTACCATAAAAAAAACCTTTTTCACACTTCTGATTTTTGGAACCGAGACTGTCGCTGTTTTTAGATAACATGTTGGATGCATAGCTTATAAATTGGATATTTTTTTCTTTTTCTTTTTCTTTTTTTTTGACAGCATTTGCTTGCTATTATACTGGAAGATCCATTAGATTATCTGTAGCTGTATCACATCACTGTTGCATCAGTTCCTAGCACTGTTCTTATTAAACATATTCACACACACACACACACACACACACACACACACACACACACACACACACACACACACACACACACACACACACACACACACAATTGCTAGGTAACTACAATATTTCCCACTCATGATCCAATTTCTTTTTCATACCTTTTTTTTATTTGCAAGGAATTTATCAACACTATGTTTCAAATATTATAGGGCTCTGTGTGATTTTACAAAGGTTCATCAAGTTTCCATCACAAGCGTTATAATTGTCCTTAAATCCTAACATATTTATATTGTAAATGAGGCAGCTCTGTTACACTTAAAATTGTCAATCCAATATTCAAGACTATGGCTTTCCACTGCAAATCCCTTTCTGCTAAACTTTCTTTATTCTATTCAAATTTCCATTGATATGGTCAATTCTTTGGTCTTGTTTTCCAGTGTTTCACCACATTTTGAGAATGACATGACACTATATATCCAAAGCTAGCCGCAGTCATAAATGTTTTCTTCATAAACACATTCACATTTGGCCTAAATCCCATATGATGTTTATTATAATAAGTGATTATCCCTCGTGTGTACACTTCTGCCATATTATTTTTTCTGGTTTAAAATGGACAAAATACATCATACTACTTAAAGTATGTGGAACATGTTTTTCTTTAGGCATTTGTGCTCATTCAGCCAAAAGTGCTTTAGTGAGGTTGGGTATGCATGTCCAGACTTGGTATGCAGCCAGTGTTCAGTGAGGATGGAGACAGGACTGTGTGAAAATCAGTCAAGTTCATTCACACCAACCTTGGCAAAACCATGTCTTTATGGGACTTGCTTTGTGAGCAGCGACTTTCTTATGCCAGAAAAAATCTGGACCCCATAGTTTCAGTGAAGAGAAAATGTAATGTTACTGCATGCAAATATTTCAAACAATTGTGTGCTTCCAACTTTGTAGCTACAGTTATGGAAAGGAACACATATTTCTGTGATGGTCAGATGTCTACACACTTTTTGTCCATATACTGTACTGCGTGCATGTCTCTCACTTATGTAAATATAATTGTGTACATTTACTTTTTTTTATTGCTGTTTCACACCAACATTTGTGTTGTTCAGTTGTGATCACCTGACGCTCGGCAGACAAACGACTCAAACGACTATATCAAGACTTTGCTCATTTATTAAGTTAAAATATATTTTTCAATTTTGCTTGTCTTACAAAACACTCGCAGACTGAGTTACTCGCAGTTCAAGGTTCCACTGTATTATTAAAAGTTTTTATTTTAAACAGGTTGGATAAAAAATGTAAAAAAAAAAAAGATCTTTCATTTTCCATCTAATAATTGAAACACATTTTTTTTGTTTACTTTAGTGATTCTTGAATTGTGAAGTATGAAGTATGATTTAATAATTTATTTTAATGCTTAATAAGAATTATGTTGGGGGAGAAATCATGTGGAGAAAAACTGCCCAAAACAGCTTGTAGATTAGTGGGGTCAAATGAGAATAGAGGGCAAATGAATGGGTCACAAACAGACAAACGAACTTGGAATTTAATATCTCATCCTAGAATGTACCATGTATGGAACTTTTTAAAGGACAAAAACAACTAAACATTATTGTCAGTATACATTAAATGCAGTAGGAAAAATAAATTAATCATGCTGATAGGGGAACAAAATTTGGCACATTGTACTCTCCCATGTAATCCATGTATCCTTTCCATGGAAAGTGGTTTTCTTGTACACATCTGAAACTCTGGAAGTCTGGGAGCATATAAAAGAAATTTAAACTGCCCTTTATGAAACTAAATAAATAATGAAATTTCGTAATTTATGATCACTTTGAATTTACAGTAGATGCATTTTCTTTAAATATTATTATTACTTACACAGATTTGGAATAATCAATCATGTCACCTCATAAACAAATGCATGAGGAGGATGAGTAGGAGGATTACAGAGTTTCAGCATATTCTTACTCCATTTATGGTCTTATTGATTAAGAGAAAGATGAGAGTCAGGGGACATACCGATTCTCTAGAATTTAATCACAAACCAAACGAAAGGCATTTGAACATTTTGTAGAGCTTGGTACAGTTCATCGCATCATGGTGCAGGAGAAATCAGAGACACTGAAACAAAAAAGAATTCTATTCTTGATCATGCTTGAAAGTTTTAATTATTGTAGCAGACAAAAAATAAGTTCTTAATTTATCTGAATGTAGATTGTAGTGATTGTATGTATTGTGTAGACTTTACAGGTGGTTCCTGCTCCTTGTCCAAACATAACCCATGAATAACTTTGATATGAATAGCTTTGAAAATTCATAACTTCTGTAGTTATTGGTATTCAAGGTTGCTGTGTGAAATTATAGCAATTCTTGAAAGTCTTGATGATTAATAGCAAATTATGAGATGTAATACTCATAATACAAAGTAGGTACTTTGTAGGTAAAAAGTGTAAATACATTTTGTGATGGTTCTGTATGAGTTTGGCATGGATTGTATAGAGTCATTGGTTATTAAATGGTAATAGTAGGTACAGTATATCATAACATTTCATAGCTAAGGTGTTGGCAATTTGTAGATTATTTAAGATTTGGGATGTCACATAGTCAAAATCACAAACCATCAAAAATCTTAAGATGGTACAATCCACACAGACTAGCAAAAGGTTCAGGAATATGTGAAAGCCTGTTTAATGTTTACAACTGGTAGAACTTACTGTCAGGTCATAAATGAAACGGCATGACAAATGAAATGAGGCAAATTGGAATGGTTAAGCAGTCAATGATTTATGATAGGACTTAGGACAAAACAAGTAGCGTTGGAGACTTATATATCCAAGGTCCACAAGTTTGACACAAGATGAGTTTGTACTGTACAGTATGTGTGAGGAATTGTAGTGCAGTGGTGTCCCACTCAGGGTAGAGTCTTGTCTTGCACCAAGTATAGTCTCCACCACATCATGGACAAGAATAATGGGGTTATTGAATTAAATTCATAAATTACCATTCTAATGCACTGCCTCCTTCTCAGCCACCCACTTATCCACACATATATTGCTTCATCAAATGTCAATTGTTGCTAAGTTTCCCAAGTTTAAATGTTTTTTTTCCTCCGAAGAGTTTATCTTCATGCTATTAATACATTTTTCGCTTTTAATTTTTAGATGTCAATAAACTGAATCATCCATATGCACCAGAGTTGAATATTAGACCTAATGATAGTTAAATATTTGGATCTCCAAACTTTGTCATGGAAACACCATGTCATTGTTATTAAATCTTTGATAACAAATTATCACCTTTTTTCCTTTTCTAGGGTCATCTATACAATAAGAATGCTTACAGGCTTTAAAAATGATGTCAGCATAACTTTAGATCCCAGAGACTGAAATCATCTGAGAACCCTGCATGGACCAGAAAAATCCAACAGAGAGGACATTGCTGAGAACCTGCGCAGTGCCGCTGTCTGTGTGTGCCAATAAATGTGCATATGTGAGATGCCCTACTGTCTCAATGAAAGGTGTGTAGTGGCCCTAAGTAATACCTGTATTAGATTAGTTTTCAATATCCAATGTGCAGTGATACTGGAACACTAAAACTTTTAGATGCCTCCAAATCATTTGCACATTAAACCCATTAATGTTACTATGATTTATCAACTGCTCAGACACAGCATTAATAAACCTAAATTGTATATAAAATATGGAAATGAAATAAATGTGTACAATATAATAAATCAAAAATATAAAAGTTATTGTTTAATATTGTTGACTCAGTAACTCAGAATTGGTTTTGAATTGAACAGCTAACAGTTAATAATTTTGTGCATCTCTACAATCATAAAGATAAATTCTCTTCTTTGGCAAATTTTGGGTTCATAATCAATATACTGCGAAGTTTTCAAATTCATTCAGGTCCCCTATTCATTCAGGTAACAGACAAGATAAATTTAACATCTGAAGTAATAACATATTAGTAAGACCAGTCACTATCATCCTGTAGCAAAATAGTGACCGGATGTATAGTATGTTAACAAATAAGCTGAGGGAGATGATGGGAGAAGGACAGTGTTAGTGAGTGTGAGCTGGTTGGTGGTTTCTGATGCTGCTTTTTCCGTGCAAATCCACAAGCAGACCTGGATCAGCATGGGATTAACAAGAGATCCCATCTGCTCACTCTGTATTTGCAAATGGCTTTATATAACCTCATGCCTACACTATATGATAAATGGCACAGAAATCCCTGAAGTATGTCATCTGTGTTAATGTGAGGTAAAATGTCATCAAGGCCACACCCAGAGGATCACATAGCATTACAGGACAGACATTACAGGAGACCTGGGCCCCATTTACATGACCAAAGTGGTCAAAGCGAGAGAAAGGAGAGTAGGAGGAAGACTGAATACAAGAGAGGACATTATGGATTTACATGAATATATTATTGTGTGTGTGTGTGTGTGTGTGTGTGCGTGTGCGTGTGCGTGTGCGTGTGCGTGTGCGTGTGTGTGCGTGCGTGTGTGCGTGTGTTTGTTTGTTTGTTTGTTTGTCAAATAAATTATTTGGACTGTCATGAATAAATGTTGTGCCTATTTCTGTTTGAGACAAAGCTCCTTGATGATAAGTTGCATTAAAAATACAGTACTGTGCAAAATCTTTCAGTATAACCTTTTCCATGTTTTTTTTAAGAACTTTATAATTGAGTTAGCACATTTCAAGTACATTTCTGATTTTCATACATCAGTATTCAATCAGAAAACAGAAAATGTTTTAGAAAAACGTTTATATTCCAGGAAGTAAAGCAGCATGTTATATAAGCTACCACTTTTCAGACAAATAAAAGGAAGCTGCTAGATTTTTTCATGCAAAAAGAACCAGGTGCAACAGTTAAATTCGTCAGAAGAACTGTGGGTGGTTCTGCAAGATGTTCAGTAAAACGTAGTAGCAAATATCCTTCTAAAACTGTACAAACTGTCCCTGACACTAAAGGGTCCTCAATGTATCCTCACACCAAATACTAAATTTGTTTCATTTAAATACTTTTTACTGGGCTTATACACCATTTACTCTTTCTTTACCCTTGTCCTACATCATTTATTTGCATATGCCTAAGACTTTTGTAGTGTATTGGACATTTTACCTTCTGGGCATGTAGGTAATGATGATGATGAAGAAAACAATTAGGAGGCAGGGTTAGGATCATGCTGACATCAGAATGCGTGATGTCTGTACAACCTCTGAACAAGAATAAGTTGATTTTTAGAAAAAGGATGCTCTCTAGTGGTTTCTTACATGAACACAGTTAAGTCTCCAGTATTGATTTCGAGCTCATTTGAGTCCAACAGGACCCATACAAACTATTTAGGGTGTTAATTTAATTTTGCTGTAAACACCTCAAACACAAAACCCTAGACAAATTGTTGAACAGAGGCATTATGAAAAATGTCATAATTCTTTACCAAATCTTTCTTTCATATCTCAAAAACTTTACTTTATCTTTTGGCATACAGTATAATTAAAATAAAGTAAATAATTTATATATTGTATAATAATAAGGTCATATACTGCTTAATAAGAGGGAGTAATATTATTATTATAAAATTGTCATAATAATAATGTCATTGAGATACATATTTATTAATAGATCAACTGTACTGTGTATTCTGTATCTTAGCATGTGTTAGAAATAAGCATGAAATAACTCCCATGTTTAATATACTACTTTATTCAAAAAATGACAAAAAGTAATAAACAAATCTGAGTCAAAGTTTGAGTGCAAAGTTTTTATGCATAAGAAAGAAAATAGTTTCATGAGAAAAATGAAGTTAGTAAAAGGACTTTTATTTAAGTTTTACTTAAACATAAAAATAAGACCACAAATCGCTTGGTTAAGAATTTGTTTTGATTGCACTTGTGGGCAAGAAAACAGGAAAAAGAAAAAAAAAAGGCAGAAAAACATATTTTTGTAAAAGTAATAAATACTTTGCTAAAAAATAAACATGCTATAATTAGGTTTTATATGTTATAAGATGTTTTCACAGTCAACATTCACTGCTTTCACCAGTATAGCAAACACATAATAATACCATCTTTCAGAACAACTCATTTTACCAGCAAGAAACACTACAGACTGTGTTGATCCCACTGTAACCAGAGGATAAACAGCAGAAAAGGGGGGGAGGGGCCTTCACCATCCATTAAAGCATAAAAATAGATTCAGCATGACTAGGAAATAACAGATGGATGTTAAATGCAGAAATCATTTTAATGCATTAGACAACTAGATTGGATTACACTTCACTAATGCCCATGCAGAATTCCAGCAAGCTAGTACTTGGAAAATGTAAAAGCTTTTTTTTTTTTTGTGAAATACCGTGTAAAACACGTCTTTAGCGATTTATAGGAAAATACTATACAAAAACAAGAAAAGCTTTTTTTGGGTGGGGGGGGCATTTAAAACATGTCACTTTAATAGAACATTACATAGATATCGCCTTCTTGTCTGAAATAAAGACCTGATAGTTTTTTCAGAGACTGAAAGTCTCCTCACATTTACATTCTGACCATATGAGCTCCAAAAGGCAAACAGAATATTATTATTACTATTATTGTTATTGTTATTAATCAAGTTTCAAACACATTGCCATTGTCTGTGAAATGAACAGTGCTAATAAAACTTGGCAGTGTCATTTACCTTTATTTCATTCAACAAAATACTGTATCCCTAACTCCATTTATGTTCAGTATAGAAGTCATTAAGTTATTGCCACGGGTATAGTGTGTTAATTCATCTCATCATAATTCTTATAGTGAAAAAGAACGTAACTGTGGGTGTCAAAGACATAATGGTAAATATAACCAGAAATAAAATACTTAAGACTAAAAGATAAAAATATTTTAAGCATTCATAAAACATGCTGATGTGAGAGGTATTTGGAAAAAAAGGTAAATGGAATATAAGAAATCGCACAATCATGTAACAGCTTACAGAGCCAAGTAATTTCATTTTAAAAATCTGTCATAATAAAAAAGCATACTCATAAATATTCATTTTTATATCTTTTTCTATAATTTATTCTCTCTGTGACAACAGCAGGCCATTGTACAGTGAGGCCTAAATCACCAGCTTTAACACTGGATGGCTGACTCACTAAACATATAAAGCCTGCAATTTGTATTTTTATTAATAAAAAACGCAACAATCTAACTTCTTTGACAAACAAACAGACATACATATTTTTTTAAACAATTAAATGCTACAATGCACCTATGACAATGACATAAATGGAAGAAAGAAACATTCCTGGTAGCATAAAACAGCTTCCAAAAAACAAAACAAAAAAGACCCTCAACCATGCCCTCACACTAACACAGAATTCTAAAGTGCCAAGAACAGACAAAGATGATGGACAACATGTTTAAACGCTGAAAGGGCTTTACAACCTCGCATTGTCCTTTCTATTGCACAAGCCTGTAGGCCTCACAGAGGGCCATGCTGAGCTTCATATTTTGCTAGAATGTTCTTACAGCGCCCAAGCTCCTTCCGCAGATCAGCCACTTCCTGTCGAAGAGCTGAGTTCTCCTTCTCCAGGAAACCAGCCCGGATGGCAATCTGGTTCTCCTTCAGGCGTCGAGCATCCCGTGACCTCTTGGCAGCCATGTTGTTCTTTCTGCGCCGTGCCCAGTATTTTTCATCCTGCACAAATTTATTTCAAATAATACATAAGATGCTAACCTAACAGTTGCCATTTGTTTTTATTACACAAGGACATTTTGAAAAAAATAAGTGGACATTTAACATTTATTTTTGATCATTAAACAAGCAAATGTATAAAAACAAGATTCATGTAATTTCAGACTGTAATGAATGCACTTTGCCACATGAATCGTGTCAATTTACTTAGAATATCTAAAAATGATGCTGCTGCTACTCTTACCATGGCAACACAATGAGAAATCAGATTAATTTTTTTTGTTTTAAGCAATCACTAGTCTTGATGTTATTGTGCTTATTTATTTATAGTACACTTATTCTAGATCTAGGAATTCTGCATATTTTTCTATCACTGAACATGCACATACAAGCAATTGTAAGCAAGTGCTATGCTGGTTGTCTCCAAAGAACACAATGTTCAAACACAATCCAATATCACTTTTAGGTTCAGGTTTTAATGAGACACTGGGTATTAAAGAATTATCCATCTGTGTACTAACATGTTTTTTTTTTTTTTGTGTGTGAAGTCATGACTGCGAAATCAGCTTGAAGCAATTTATTACTCTACAAATCCTTGCATGGATCCACTTTTATTTGGACAAATTAAAATAGCAAATCCTTTAATCTGAACCCCAGAAGAACTAGTGTGCTTCATAAATAGTGAAATCACATGGGTTCAGCCACCCAAGGATGAATGAATAAAGTACTGGGCAAAAGCAATACAACTTGGTAGGTTTCAGTGAGAATTGGGGTAAAAGCAAACACTCTGATTCACACACATGTTCATGCGCACACACACACACACACACACACACACACACACACACACACACACACACACATAAATAAATAACCACAGTATCTTCACTGTTACCTTGATGTCATCAGGAATGAAGATTTTGCGTGCCTTTTTGATGATTGGTTTAGGTTTAAGCTCTTCGTCGGAGAATCTGCACTTGCGAGGGTCAAATGCTTCCTGGCCAGGCACACTGGATAGAGCTAGATCTGTTGGGTCGGGCTCATAACTCATCATCACTTGAATAGACTCTGGGTCAACTGGGCTAGGAGTGTTGCGTGCTGAAGGCAACACTGCATATAAAAATGAAAAGAGGTTTTACGTTTATGTTTTTATGTTTAAATAAGACATCTATAATACAGATTGATTTAGAAATCCATGGGTAGTGACTAAAATGACTTAAATGCAACTGCACACAAGCTTGTAGTATCAGTATTCATCCACTAAGTGGCAATGCAGCACACACATTCAGGCAAAAATCAGAAGCAGAATAAGTTGAAGTAATAGCTGCATGACTGTTATATAGCCTGTTCACCAACCAGTGAATTAAATATATTGTTTTGTAAATTTTCAGTTACTTTTCATGGCACATATGGATCATGCATCTTACAGTATTTAAGTAAAAACTGTTTTATACAGACCAATTCAGGCCTGATGACACTAGTGACAGATGTGGGTTAATTACAAACACAAAAAACCTTTCAAGGCTGGAAGCTCTAACATAGCCAAAAAATAAGGAAATAATTAACTTAATTAACAATTACACTTATTAAAAACATCTAAAGGTGAATGTCAGCCAGCTCGTTATTATATATGCAATGAATAATAAAGTTGAGTCATGTCATGCACACACCTCTACCTTTATACACAAAAGCACTACATTATTATTGAGTTTGACAGAAACTAGGAAGACATGCCAAGATAAAAGTGCATTAATGAATAGGGTGGATTGTGAAGCAATAGATTTGATCTTATTTTAGCTGTTTAAAAAGCAGCAGGTTTGCTAGTAATGTCATCAAAGATGAATGCAAAGAAATCCTAAAAATTACATACTGCAATACTGCAAAAACAATGTACACTTTCGACAGTTTTTAAAAAAACAAGCCTGACATTGTTTGTGACATTAAAAAGAAAAGGACAAAAAAGATCAGTCATTTCAAATAAAAAAGGCTCATTTGATATTGTCGAATGATTGTATATGGTAAAATGCTTTGCTATTAGACAAGGAAATTCTTCCAGAACACAAGAAAACAAGAAGATTGTGTTATTACACAGGTCAATGGCTGGTCATCTATTAAGCTAGGCCTCATACAGACTTTGACAATTTGTCATATGTATTTCATTCCACATATAGAGCAGATATTGGAGTAATTCTCTCATTTGTAACATAGGAGCACAGTGCTGAACTAGTGACAAACTTATAACAAGCACAGTATTGACTATTTGGACAATTAAGAATGGTTTTTATATGACATTAAAAGAATGGCCAGACTGAATGAACGTGCTTGAATTAAAAGAACTTGCAGCTCACTTGCAGCTGTCACATGTTAAAGCAACTGGCTCTGTCACGTTTTCCCACACACTGACTGACAAAAACATCAGAGTACACTCCAGGTGCTCACTGTAGCTGCCTGTTTCTAGTGTGGATACTACAGATGACACTGGCTCATAACAGTTTTATTATTAGGTTAAAACGCACCAGTAATAGACCCTTGTGTATAGCCACTGCATTTTCTCCAAGAATGTTTTCTGTAACAATGCTTGTACCTGTTCGTGTGGGACTCTGGAGGCAGGGCTGAGAGACCATGCTCGTATGGATGGAGGTGCTGCCTCTGTTGCTGAGATCCATGACAGAGACGGGGGTCTGCTGCTGCTGTTGCTGAGGGCACTGGCTTTGCTCGTGTTGCGGTAGGCTGGAGGGGATGCCATTTTCAGACAGAAATTCTTCAAGGTCCATGTACTCCAACTGAAAATTGTCACCATCGTATGGCAAGGTCTTATCCCAAAGTACCGGACCGAGGAAGGCAGACTGCGGCACATTTTTCTCTTCCTCCAACTTCTTCTCCTTGTCATAAGCTGCAATTTATGAATAAAGGAAGGTTAACTGCTTTACCATTTCATCGTAGCAGTAATCACTTGGATTATGTGTTCTATGTGTGTATGTTGGTTGCTTGCTTTTTAGATCTTTTTTTTTTTCTCTGAGTGCAGTAATTATGAGCATACAGGCTACTGAATGACTGTAAACACAAAATGCACTTTGCCTTGGTTTTGGCACGAGATAACCATCAGTGACATCAAGAATGAGCTAAAAGAATCTTGCATTGAGCTGTGTGTGTGTGTGCAATTAGAAATGCACATTCAAATAATATAACCAGCTCATATTATTTGAATGTGTTTACAGTTTAATCTATACTACATTATAAATAAAAGCAATAACATGACATTGTATTCAAATCAATGCTATAGTGTTCATAAGAAAATGTATAAGACAAAAACGTTTTACCTTCTTCGTGGTGCAGGGGTAGTTTGATGGGATATTCGAGTAGAGATTTGAGCACTCCGTACGTTGGAGGAGGTAGAAAAGTTGGGTTCATGGTCAGAGGTCTGGACATGTCAGTGGTATTCCGTGCAGGCAAAACAAAAACAAAACAAAAAGAAAAAAATAGAGGCGCGGAGGAAAGTGCACGATTCGCTTTGCCCAAAAAAAGAAGCGCGAGACGAGTGGAATGCGTTAAGAGAATAAACACGAGTGATAGTTAGATAGATAGACTGATAGATATCTAGTCTGCTGCACTGTGAGCTCCGGGCTCTGCGACCTTAAACTGTTGAGTGGACTGTAATGATCACTTCCATGTGTGAGCACTGAGGCGCGTGACGTCAAAGCTCGAGAGGCTGGACCGACTTTCCAGCTGCATGGAAACTATACACACAAATCAGGAACAAATGTGATGTGGCTGGAGCTATAGTTTACCTGCGTTTAATTTCTCTGACATTAGATTTATAATGGCTAAGACTCAATAAACAATAAACCTAAATTAACAAAAAAACACAAGAAACGGCAATTGTTGGATTAACCGGAGCGCATCGAGCGCCTAATCACTTTTTCACTAATCAGGTATTTAAAACTTTGCACAGCGCAGAACTGCAATGTGTGCATTAAGACTTTCGTTTTATAAAGCGCGTTTAGGACAGTTTCGCTCAGCCGCTGGCACGCACCGGGCGCGTGCTGGGAGCGGCGTATCACGTGATCTGAGCGGCTTGACCTACTTTTGTCCAATTAGAGAGCGCGCGAGCGTGCGACTGCCCCTCTCTAGTCACGTTGAAACTCATGCGCTGCTGTGGAGAGGCGTTGTTTTGAATCAGTCTTACCGCTCAAATCACAAACAAGCAACAATAATAAAGAGTTTTACGGAATACACGGAAATGTCTTAATCCTGTGACATATTTTCCTCTTTGCAAGTTTCCATGACAACCGGTTGCTAAAGCAATAAACTTGAAAGTAGGCCGTGATGAGAGGCCACTCTGTTAGACGCACGACCAGCCACATGTGCAGCAGCATGTGCAAACTGAAAGCCTCAACAGGTTTTGTTGTTGATTCACTTGTGCGTGCATCTGCTTAGATGAAGCCTGGCAATGTAATGTTAAACATAACTCAAGGGTGAACTGTACGAATAGATACACAGGGTGGAGTTAAGTTGCTAAGAAATGCCTATCCCAAGACAAAATTGTAAATACTTACAATGGCATCAGGAAGCAGAATTTGCCTTTAGATACTTTGTGATTTTTTTTCTATAAAATGTCTTGTGCTTAAACTATAAAGTGGCTGAATTCCCTTCCAAATTTCTATACGCTTTGATTGAAAACTATATGAGATGCTATGCTACAGTATGTTCAGTGCTTGATTTTTAACAATTTCCCTATTTTGTTGAAGGACCATCTTAAATCTGGGATGGCATAGTATGTGTGATCTCTGATTTTTAAATCCTGGAAGCAGATATATTTAACAACATGGAGAGAAGGGAAAAAAAATCAATACACATGGCCCTAAGCATTTGGTGTATTGAGTTGTGCTGTACACTCTAACTAGAAATAGCTAAACCCGTTACACTGTGCAAAAAGGAAACTGGAAATGATTATATTCTGTTGTCTGGTGTACTTTATTTCCATCACAACAAAATCACAATATAATCCCAAATAAAACAGGGAACATATCTAATCAAAGATCTAAACATACTGTATATATTTATAATATAAATGTTATTAGGCATATTTTGAATAGTAAAAGCTTTTAGTAAATCAGCACTTAGCAAAGCAAACCTTGAAGATGTACATTTCAGAAAATATCACCATAAGGCTTGGGGTACATCCACACATGCATTTGTATGCAGGTTCACATGTGTACTATGCCTCTTAATAGTTACTGAATACATCACATAGGCTTACACACAAGACAATGATATCTTTGCTGTGTTGAGAATATGATAGGGAAAATGAAATAAAGCAATTAACATCATTGTATGCAGAGTTATAACAGCTTATGTAAGAGAACCATAATATTAAACACTGTTTATTGCTCATTAATTTCAGACAGATACTAATTAAACTAACTGTGTTCTACTGTACATGTACATGTATGTCAGCTAAAGATACAGTGTATTTAAAACGGGTTTAATTATCAGAGCTTCGCTAAGCTCACTTAACTTCCTTACACATTCGTATGGTTAAATGACAGGATAGTACATCGTTGACTTGAAAGATTTTCTGCAGAATGGAAATGTTGAATGGGATAGAAAATGGAAAACCGTAAAGACCAGAATAAAATATTGGGAAATTCTTGAAATGGAAGAAAAGAAGGAAAATAGGAATATATTGTAGAATGTGTGCAAATGTTTGATTTAAACCAGGGTCCTAAATATATATATATATATATATATATATATATATATATATATATATATATATATATATATATATATATATATATTTTTTTTTTTTTTTTTTTATATATATCTAAGGCATACCTACAATCTTTAGGAAATTGTAGATAGTGTTAAAACAGATACATTGAAGAAAAACTGCAGGGATCTGGCACTTGCTATTGATCTGGCATCATTTCTGAGTCTCAGTTTAATTTTGATACAAAAAGACAGCACATACTTACTGTAAATGTTGCCAAATGCTCTAAATGTAAATTTTATTAATATGCACCTCCATTAATGTGCATTTTTAAAAAGGATCAGACAATCATGAAATAAAATGACCAGATAATGTTCTTTGTTTAACATAACTTGCTCATATTGGCAATCTAAATCTTTATTGATGGTGTAAAAGAAAATTTAAGCAATATCTAGTACCATTTCTGTACAGACTAAAAGATCAAATAAGACTGTTTTTTTTTTGTATAGGCATTGATGGAAGAAGGTGTTGGAGTTCCTGTAAGAAATCTGTACAACATACTATCAGTTTACCTACAATCTGCATTTTTATATCACCCAGCAAATCATTTTTTTCCCTGTAAAATGTTGTGGATTTTATGCTGGTAATATTATTCAGAGTTGGATTTAACCTACATGTAAATTTGTATTTTTATTTATTTATTTATTTATTTGTAACACAAATGATGTTCAGAAAAAATGACATTGTTGTGAGATTGGGTTTCGCCTTTGTATTCTGGTGAGTTCTGCGTTGGCTTGTTTGCCTCGTTTTCAGGCAGACCAAAGGAGTTCATCACAGGGTGGGTCCATGATGTTGTCTGAGTCACATGGCTAAGGAAACATAAAGACACAATAACTCATGTACACTCCGGCAAGTTGAGCATACTACTGATACACTCTATTAAGTTAAAACGATTTTCATCTGTCAGAAATAGTCAAATCATACGCACTTCGCACTTATATTAATAATGGAAAGAAAGAAAGGCTGCAAAATGAAAGGACAATAACTGGCAGTGATAGCAAAGTTAGTTAAAGATGTAACATACGTTCTAGCAAGCAACTTACTTGATGTAGTATTTGGTTCCATTTGCAGTATATGCTTCATCCCAGCCATAGGGTAAACCTAAGAGAAGATAGATAACATAATAACATCCTTATGTTTATATTTATACATAAATATTCTCATTTTCACATTCACATTTCTAACTAATTTCCCTTTGTAATTTTTTTGTGTAAAGCATCTTTTGACAATGACCTTTGTTAAAAGCGGTGTATAAATAAAATTGAATTGAACTGAATTATGATTCATATGTTTAAAGGCAGAAACATATTTATGTGTGCCACACCTTTACCTCATAAGTTGCAAGAGTAATCAGGGCCTACATCACACTCTATTCCACTACGTTGACTATGTCATTGCGCATTCTACAGTCTGTCACATGTAAAAACACATGCATCATCCTTCTTAAACTTAAGGTTACCCTGTTTCGTTTCAGCAGGTGAGGGCACGGTGGCAGTCCATGTGCAACTCAAAACAACAGCTCTCCCAGCGGAAAACACTCAGCCGAAACGTGAACAGCGCTCCCTAAGAGGTCACATGCAGCCCAGCGTGTGAGACGCGTTTTCCTTTTTTTCCTCTTCCTCCCCCGCCATTCTTTTCACCTGATCCTTCAGCTCCTGGCTGATTATCTGTCCTTCCCCTCCCACACTACTGCCTCATCATCCTCTCTCATCAATCTATCTACCCTCCTTTGCTTTCTTTATTACCCTTGTCTCTTTCATTGTGAGATCAAAAGTAAGATTTTGTGAACAAGGAGCCTCAAAGTTAATAAATTAAGAGAGAAACGTCATTTAAAATCATTAAATGCTACACTATGCTCACATTATATTCCAAAGGTGGAAAGTAATGAAGTACATTTACTCTGGTATTATACAGTGGGTATAATTTACAAGTTTGGTTTTATTTCAGTTGTTCTTTCACGTATGCCATTTGCATATAAAAACAAGCTATTAAAACCTCTACCTTCTCACTATAAAGCAGACCTCTGTATAACCTACATTTGCCATCCTCTTCGATAGGAACACCAGTACACATGTTCTTTCTTACAGTTATCCAGTAAGGCAATTATGTGGCAGCAGCACAGAGCACAAAATCATGCAGATTCAGGTCACGAGTTTCAGCTAATAATTACATCAAACATCAGAATGGGGGAAAGTGTGATCTCTGTGACTTTAACCATGGCATGGTGGTTGCTACCAGATGGGTGTTGTGCGGGACCAATTTCAGAAATTGATCACACACCAGTCTCTAGAGTTTACACAGTGGTGCAAAAAAAAAAAAAAAAATCTTATAGGTTGATGGGCTGCCGGCTAAAACACCTTGCTGGTAAAAGAGGACAGAGAAGAATGACCAGATTGGACTGAGCTATAGTAACTTACATAAGCACTCTTTAAAACCATGGTTGGCAAAAAAGCATTTCAAAGCAAATAAAACCTTATGGTAAATTAGTTGGATAGCACAGTTGAAAAAGTAAAAAAAAAAAGTTACATAAAACTGTTCCAATGACAGCTTCAGATTGCTATTCTTGGCTGACACCTGATGTGGTCTTCTCCTGTCATAGTTCATACGCTAAACATCAATTATTTATTTATTTTTGCCTGCTAAGGTGCTTTTCTGCTCACCAAGATTATAAAGAGCTATTATATGAGTTACTATATCCTTCCTATAAGCTTGACCTAGTCTAGGCAATTTCTCCGACCACACTTATTAACAAGGCATTTCCACCCACAGAACTGTCACATACTTAATTCATCTTTTGAACCATTCTCTATGAACTCTAAAGACTGCTGTGTGTTAATATCCCAGGAGCTCAGCAGTTTCTGAAATCAAACCAGCCCATCTGGTACCAACAAACATGCCAAAACTAAAGACACAGAGATCATGCTTTGTTAATAGATGATTAATGTAAACATTTACTAAAGCTATTAACTGTTATCTGCAATGTTTTATGAATTTTCTGCAGCCACACAATTGGCTGATTAAATTTAAAAATGGACTGCTATACTGTAATAGTGAACAGTTAGGGTATGTATTTTTCATATGTTGACAGATTCAAACACATGATTTAATATATACTGTATAAACATAAAATAAAATGATACAGTATATGTGTTGCCACGAAACAAGATAACAAAATCAGGTAAATTTTGTGAGAATTAACACATGCTGTCAAACATGTTACACTAATTTCACCAATAATAAAAATCATTGTGTCAATGTAAGTTACTGGCACAGTGTGGAGTTTCTGTGCAGATTTGGCCTGTGTCTGGATGGATTTCCTCCTAGGTTTCCTGGATTTTCCAGGTTTTTCCACCTCCCAAAACATGCTAGTAGGTGGATTGGGTATAATTTAATTATTTAATTATATAACTTAATTCATAATTGTGCATAATTGCTCCCAGATATGCATGAATGTGTATGTAAATGTGTGTATATACATGTACGTAAATGTGTGTATATGCATGGTATCATGAGATAAGGAGTGTCCCATTCCTTATATATTCCTGTAAGGTAAAGTGTTTTTATGGTATGCTCTGGATCCACTGTAACCCAAAATAAAGCAGTTACTGAGACTGAGTAAGAGAGAAAAGTCTATGACCAGGTAAGACAGGAGAAACTTCTGTTTGGGCAAGCATGTCTATGTGTTTGGCTCTGCTGTTTCATCCATCAACATCTAGACATGCCCAACTCCATTCCTGGATGTCATCCACCCTACAGAGTTGCATGCCAACACACCTGGCTGTAATTCATATATGCTCCTGAAGGTGGTGATTAACTGTATCAGGTGTGTTAGATTAAGCAGGACTCAAACATAGCAAAGATGGTAGATCTTCTGGATTAGGGCTAGGCAACCATACTACAGACAGCCAAGTATATCTGCATGGACATCAAATTACCACTATATATGGAAATACCCTATTTAAAGCAGAACCTTTCAACTTCAATCTATATAAACTTACATTCTATATGTAAACTAAACTTACTAACTTGGCCAAGTAATAAATCCCAATCACTATATAATGGTGTGAGCTCTGTGAAAAATAAATACAATTTAAGAAAACTATGAAAAGACACACAAATAGATATTCTCCAAGCTACTTTATTTTTCTCAGCAACTCGTCTTTAACGAGTTTACATATGGACCAAAATTAGGTCATGATAAATACATACTGTATTTGGAAAAGAATCAGAAAAGATAAACACTTCTCTTCAAAACTAAACTTACTGAAAACAGTCCTTATATTAAAGTCATAATCAGGGGTGAATAATTAGTTAAATAGCCTAATGATTGATTTAAGTTATTTGTAACTAAAATAAAAATTTCTGTCACCAAATAGGTCTGCTTTGCTTTAATAAGCCCCCTTCTGTTTCAAATTGACACTGTTGTCTGTGTCGCTGTACAGCGCCTGCTCCCTGCAGAGTGCTGCGTGACACCCAATGCTTTTGAAGAACCTGACAATTGCCTTTTCAGAGATTTGTATCCAGGCAACGACTGCAGCGCTGAGGCAAATCAGACCCGATGGGCGTATTGTACCAGGAAATGCACCTTGAATTGTGCTACCTTATTGGATTGACCTAATTCTTTTCACACTGTATGCCAAAACCAGATTATAAGACTTTTTTTTCCCTGATTAGTTTATTCCATACTTTAATATGTTCCGTTAATGTAGAACAGTGAAAAGATCATTTGACCAATGCAATACCATATTATTATGAATAAAAAATAAAAAAAGCACAATACAAAGGTGCTATACTGTATGTACTGTATATGCATGTGTATATATTGTATGTGTATGTATGTTTGTATGTATATGTACAGATGCATATGTATACACACTTCAACCATTGTTATCCATGCCCTTTTTTAAAACTCGATTTAAATTATGGCAGCAATGTTTTACAATATAGTTTCAACAATATGTTTCCTCTAAACATTAGTAGTTGTAACATTGTCAATGTCTATTTTGAGAGTGTCAGAAAATAGGCATGTATTTTTCATCTAGAAGTGTATATACATTTCTGGTCCTATCACATATATAAATGTACAGTGCATCTCTAAAATTGGAATATCATGGATATTGATAGTTTAATTCAAAACATTATATATTCTAGATTCATTACACATAGACTTTTCAATTGTAAGCCTTTATATGTTTTCATTTTGATTATTACTTCTTACAACTCGTGAAAATAAAAAAGTGTCTCAAAATGTTAGAATATTTCATTTTAAATTTGAGTAAATTATTATGCATATAGTATAAATACATATATAATCTAATTTAGTTCAGTATAAACAACCACAAGCATGGGGAAGACTGCTGATTTAACAGTTTTTCAGAAGACAACCATCAACACACTTCACAAGGAGGGTAAGCCACAGGTTATCACTGAAAGGGTTGGATGTTCGCAGAGTGGGAAGAGTCAGGCTGGAGTCAGAGCGTCAAAAATCTTCAGGAAACTGGCTACGCTTGTTGTATCCCTAGTATTAATATATATGCTTGTATAGGTATATGTACATTATATACTTTTCCACTCTAACATGGGGACGAAACACACCGTTCTGTAGGAACTGTACACACCATCATCAACACCAATTACACTTCAGATGATATATGACCTTTACACTATATATACAGAGAGAGGTAGCGGTGTTCAAGACTGTGAAGGGGAAAATGGAAACAATAACTACCATCTGTAATGTGGAATTGGTGTTGGTGATGGTGTGTACAGTTCCTACAGACCTACTGACAGGTGTGTCTTTTCCACAACACAAGTTGGTGAAATAATTTTTTCAAAAACCAGGCGTGGTGACCTGAACATCCCTATATACTGTGTATATATATATATATATACAGTATATAGGTAGATAGATGGATGGATAGATAATAGATAGATAGAGATATAATCACACACACACACACACACACACACACACACACACACACACACACACACACACACTGCCTAGCTAATAAACAGTTGCACCGTGTAATATTTACTTACTTACAGCATAGGGGCATTGTTTCAACAATCTTATGCAGTATCACAACATTTATTTCTGTTCCATTAATTTTAACTGTGATCTTGACAAAAGAGTCAAGTCTTCTTCAGAACATCCCAAAAAGCACAACCTTTCAAACAGCCTCTCCAGGGCAGTAATATTGCAGCCCTGTTGCACCTTGGCATTCTGTATGAAAGAAACAGAGGTGGAATTGGGGTTGTTGTTGTCGTGCGTTTAAGCTAGGAGTAGTGAAAGGGGCAAGATGAGATCATACTGAACAGGGGTCTGACATTTTGAGATGTGTAATGTGTGTGACATGCAGCACAGTACACCACTTCTGTTTTTTCTTAAACCCTACACCTAGTGCAACGCCACACAGTCTTCGAAGGCAAACACTTATGCGGTTCTGTGTGAATAATCAGGAAAAGCACTCATTTTCAAGAGGTCTTAATATTGTCTTTATAGCACAACTTTCACTTAGGTTATGGTCTGGTGGCTAATTTATTTAAAAAATGAATCCACTCAGAACTACTCTTTCAGAATTTGCCACATTGCATTGCTCAACCTAGACCTGCAGTGTGTAAATGGACCTTTTCTTGACTACTGCATTGTCAAAAAATCTAATGAACCCCTTTAGTCCACTCACAACAGCTGCTGTATTTTTTACACACACTTCAATGTGAAAAATATATCCACAGAAAATGACAGTCACATAATAGCATCAATGCTGGTGCAATTACTGACATCTTTAGAGAAACATAATGCTACACATTGTTACAATAATTACATTTGAGTTTTTAAAAGGGGCATAGATTACAATTGTATATGCAATGGCCAATATAATGATGTCATCATTAGAATTGATCATTAACATCAGACAATTATAACATCCTTAGAACGCCATACAGTATATACAGTATACTACTTGTTTTGCACCTTTTCTCATTTAAAGCAATTCATTCCAAATTATTTGAACAATGAATTATCATCATATCACTTACAGTCCACCGATATGATGGCTTCAACTGTTTGAATGAGCTCCCGAGCCTCCAAAGCAAGTGTGGAGGCCGTTCCAGATGCTTTCCTTCCATTTTCTGTAGCCAGCGTTTGAGACAGTGTAGCCAGCTTTGGCTCACTTTCAGAGCTGTAAAATGTGAAAAAAAAATCATACAGCACTTGTACCCAAAAATGATCTACTTATTTCCAAAGTAGTTATAGAAGATATCAGATCTGCTTTGTCTTAAATAGTCTTAGAAATTAAATGATGTACAGGTAAACCACATGAAGCTCAACAGAGACAGTATGCTATAATATTGTATAGAAATACATCCAGGTTGATGATTGTGCCAGCGACCTTGGAGCTGCACAAACATTGCAGATAAATATAAAGCTCTTTGGCTGCCCAGCTCCGAATTCATGTCCAGGAAAGAAAGTACAAAATTAAATACCTACTGATGGGAAACTATTAACTCAACACATAATGTGTGAAATCATTAATTATGGTAGAATTCTGGTGTACATATATTATAACTGTGTATATGTACACTGCGACTATCAGTTCTGCTTCAGTTTTTCTTGCATCCAGTCTTTTTTTTTTCTCAGAGCTCTTCAACCTCAATCTCTAGTGGTTGAAAAAAAAAATCTTTTTTTTAATGCTTTTCGTTATGAAAGCTACACAGAAATGACCTCCATTTGACCTGAAAGGAACAAAAGCACACAGACTAGGCAGCATGAATGGAACAACTCATTGTCCAGTATGACACCTAACACAAAATATGTTAGTGGTGAAGGGGCTTCATGTGTTCAGGCCCACTGACACAGATACGGAGTTATGAAACATAAAAAAATATTGCACAATTGATCAATTTTAGGGACACTCACAGTCAGATGCATGAAGTAGTAAGTTTGTTGTTTAAAATGCATACAAGTATATAGTATATAAAATTCTCAGAAGAATGTTTTCTATATAATCAATTAATTCCCACTGTAGCCTTTTTATTTGGCAACTAAAATATATAATAATCTAATGCACATCTTTCCTAGCAAGCGATCCAATTTCTCACTTTTTAAATGACAACATACACATTCTCATTATTTCAATATTTCAAGACTTCACACAATCTGGTGTCACCCAGACACCAGATAGTGTTCCCTTTTGAGTCTGGTTTCTCTCAATGTTTCGTCCTCATGTTGTCTCAGGGAGTTTTTACTTGCTATTGTATTGTCACCTCTGGGATGCTCATTAAGGATCTAAATCGACACATCAAACTTATTGGGAATTTCACATTGTTGGGTTGCATTGACAATCCATCACAATGGGCAGCATATTAAACACATTTTATAAGTGGTTAGAAACTTGTAAATAACTCATGAAAGAATAAAGTTACGTTAAAACCAAGCACACCATTGTTTTTCTTGTGAAATTCCCAATAAGTTTGATGTGTCACATGACCCTCTTCCTATTGAAAAAACAAAAGTTGGATCCAAGATGGCCGACTTCCAAATGGCCACCATGGTCACCACGCATCTTGAAAAGTTTGCCCCCTCACATATACTAATGTGCCACAAACAGGACATTAATATCACCAACCATTCCCATTTTATTAAGGTGTATCCATATAAATGGCCCACCCTGTATATATACTGTATATACAGTATGCACAATATATGTGTGTGTGTGTGTGATATACTGACAATAAAAAACAATTCCTAATTAAAAACATTTTTATTTTGTTTTGAAGAACGATTTGCAGACCTATTCTGTCTTTAGAAACATTTCACATTTTCCTTAGTACACTAACGCACATGGCCACATCAGCTATTAGATTCAGTCGCGATGATTATTATGCATCTGTGGTAAGTTAACTGTGTAAAGTGGGAGACTGTAGGTATCTTAAATAGTTCACAGTGAGTCTTTGCTCATGAGTCATATATTAATTGCGTTAATAATTGTAATCATTACAAATTAATATCATAATTCACTAAACCTACTATCCCAAATTGAAAAAACATTTTCATGAAAATACACTTTTATGTGTTTTTTTTGTTTGTTTTTTTATAATTTGGAAAAATATGCAGTTTGCAATGTGAACACTCATAAGTTGTTTTGACACAACACAATACAAAACAACTTTGTCTGGCGCAGTGTTATACAAATGGGTGTGCTGATGATCTTGCAGTAGGCTGATCCACTCAGACACACATAATGACTATGGTATGTAATAATAAAAGACAATGTTAAGGGCGTAACTTAGAGTTGTGTATAAAGGTGATATTAAAACATTGCATCATAAACTGAGTTTTCAATAGCACATGAAAGTTTGAATGATGTGTATATTAAATTTATACATAATATATTTTTGTCTAGGTTTAGTTTGTAATTTGGACAACAAATGTCAAAAACACTATCAAATTTGCATAATTGCCATTAACGTTATTATTTTCAAACAGATGTTTCATGTAATGTAAATAGTAATAATTAATACGCTTTAAATCCTATGAAAATTCATTAACAAACTGTTAAAATATGATGATTATTAATGGCTATTTAGATAGGCCTAGGATATTAGCTAGCCAGTAGTGTTATTACTGATGTCCTTGTACCCTAACCATACCGAGTTTGACTTCTAATAAAGAAGCTAATATTCTTTAGCATTTGTTATGCTGTTGTATACTTTTCTAGCTGACATACTAAAATAAATTAAGGTGAAAACACTTACCCAAAAGACCCTAAAGATTCTTCATTTTCTGTTAGGAAGTCTTGAATGACCTGATGAAAAAAGATCAAAATTAATGTATGAGTTCCTATAAAAATGTATTCATCTTATATACACTACTCAAATATAGTAAAGGAACACTCTGAAAACACATCAGATCTCAGTGGGGAAAAAATCATAGTGGATATCTATACGAACTAGGTATGCAGTAGATATCAACAATGGACTGGGTAATGTGTTAGGAAGAAAAAAGATACCACATCGTTTAATGGAAAGAAAAATTATCAACCTCCAGAAGGCTGAATTCAAAGACACCCCAAAAATCATTAAAAAAATTATGCAGCAGGTCAGTCCATTTTGCTGACATTTAATTGGAGCAACTCCGAATGATAGAATACTTAAGTCAAGTCAAGTCAATTTTATTTATATAGCGCTTTTAAGAATTGACATTGTCGCAAAGCAGCTTTACACAATAAACGAAGTAAGTTTGTATGCAATGTGTATGAATCAAAATGATAAGATTGTCCCTGATGAGCAAGCCAAGGGCGACGGTGGCAAGGAAAAACTCCCTGAGATGGTAATAGGAAGAAACCTTGAGAGGAACCAGACTCAACAGGGAACCCATCCTCATCTGGGTGATAACGGATAGCAGGGATTGATCAGCATAATAATGTGTACTGGAAGTTCAGTATAACAGGAGATGTGTTTAAAATTAAAATTAAAAGGAGTCCAGTTTGTTCCTGGAGGCTCAGGTAGACTGTAGGAGATTCCAGTCCTGAGCTATCGAACAACTGAAGTCACGGGTCCCCAGAGCATCAATCGATGACAGGACAGTCTTCATGGAAACCATTCCCAGCCACCACACGAATCCAGGCAGACCACACGGGCAATCCATGCGACGAGATCTCCAACCAGAAGCAGGACTCCAAGACGGGTTAGACGGCTCCAGAGGGCAAAGGGGTCTGGATCACTGGCAACTCAGGAGTGACATGTATAGCTCGACAGAGAGACAGAGAGAGGGAAAGGAGAGAGGGAGAGAGAGGAGAGAGCAGAAGAGGAGAGAACAGAAAATAAGGAGAGGTGGCAGTTAGGTATGGTCACAGTCAACATGTATAAGGTGAATGTATATTTAGTGCAAAGTGCAAGCAGGGACTCCGACAGGACTAACTATAACAGCATAACTAAAAGGGAGAGCCAGAAGGAAACACAGACATGAGGGCTCCCTGTGATGTAAAGCAACCAATCACCTCACCGTCAACAAACCTGAGTGATCAATGCGAGTGGGGAAGACAGCATCTAAACATACCAGTTCACCAGAATACTCTACGTCCATGAGTCCCCCAGATCTGCTCCTTTACCTTATTAAAGGTAAATAGGTTAATCTATTTACAAAAATGCTTGGCTAAATAAATAGGTTTTTAGCCTTGACTTAAACACTAAGACTGTGTCTGAGTCCCGAACATTAATAGGAAGACTATTTCATAACTTTGTGGCTTTGTAAGAAAAAGTTCTGCCCCCTGCTGTAGTTTTAATAATACGTGGTACTGACAGGCAGCCTGCATTCTTTGATCGAAGTAGGCGTGGCGGATCATAAGACACTAGCAGTTTACTCAAATACTGTGGCGCGAGACCATTTAGTGCTTTAAATTTCAAAAGTAGTATCTTAAAATCGATGCGAAATTTCACAGGGAGCCAATGCAGTGTAGATAAGATAGGGGACATGTGCTCGTATCTTCTGGTTTTAGTGAGGACTCTCGCTGCTGCATTCTGTACTAACTGAAGCTTGTTTATACACCTAGTTGAACAACCAGACAGTAAGGCGTTACAATAGTCCAACCTAGAGGTGATAAAGGCATGAACTAGTTTTTCTGCATCATTTAGTGACAATATGTTTCTAATCTTGGCAATATTTCTAAGGTGAAAGAAAGCTAGCCTGGTGATATTATCTACATGAGCTTCAAACGAAAGGCTGGAATCTATAATCACACCGAGGTCTTTTACTGTTGCATTTGATGGAACAGAAAGGCCATCTAAAGTTACAGTGTGATCAGAAAGCTTACTTCTAGCTACTTGTGGTCCTATGACCAGAACTCCTGTCTTATCAGGATTAAGCAGAAGAAAATTAATTAACATCCAATCTCTTATGTCCTGCACACACTGCTCAATTTTAGCAAACTGGTTTTTCTCATCTGGTTTTGCTGAGACATATAATTGTGTGTCATCAGCATAACAATGAAAACTAATACCATGTTTACGAATTATGTTGCCCAGAGGAAGCATGTAAAGGGAAAAAAGCAGTGGGACTAAAACTGAACCCTGTGGAACACCAAACTCCACTTGAGAACATGAGGAATGGTCACCATCTAAATCTACAAACTGATAACGATCAGTCAGATAGGATCTGAGCCACAAGAGGGCAGGTCCCTTAATTCCTACTACCTTTTCTAATCTGTGAAGGAGAATACTATGATCAATGGTGTCAAAAGCTGCACTGAGGTCCAGTAACACAAGTATAGTGACGCAACCCTGATCAGAGATCAATAGGAGATCGTTTACTACTTTAACAAGTGCTGTCTCTGTGCTGTGATGAGGCCTAAATCCTGACTGATACAGTTCATTTATGCTATTTCTGTGTAGATGTGAACATAGCTGCTGTGATACTACCTTTTCCAGAATCTTGGAGATAAAGGGAAGGTTTGATATCGGCCTGTAATTAGAAAGCTGACTGGGGTCAAGGTCAGGTTTCTTAATAACGGCTAATTTAAAGGATTTGGGGACATACCCACTACTGAGTGAACAGTTAATTACTTTCAACAGGGGTTCTATTATTGCTGGTACTATCTGTTTGAGAAAATGTGTCGGTATAGGATCTAATATACAGGTTGACGATTTTGAAGAAGAGATGAGTGAAATTAGTTCCCTCACTTCAAGGGGAGTAAAGTATTCTAAGTTCTGATGTGATGTGGTTAGTTCAACTGAATTATTTAAATTGTCTGGTTTCAAAGCCTGAATTTTTTTGCCTAATATTTATGATTTTGTTATTGAAAAAGTTCATGAAATCCTCACTACTGCATGATGTTGTTGTGGAGATTTCTGCAGTGGTCTTGTTTTTAGTTAATTTAGCTACGGTATTAAATAAAAATCTCGGATTTTTGTTACTTTCTATAAGTGTGGAGAGATACGTTGATCTAGCATCACTGAGAGCTTTTTTATAGTTCAGGATGCTCTCCTTCCAAGCTATTTTGAATACTAACAATTTAGTTTGGCACCATTTACGTTCAAATTTTCGAGCGGTTTGTTTTAAAGCACGTGTGTGGTCATTATACCAAGGAGCGAGTTTCTTATCTGTAATAATTTTCCTTTTAACTGGAGCTACATTATCTAAGCTATAACGAAGTGCTGACTCTAGATATTCATTCGCCTGTTCGAGTTCTGTGAAGTCAGATGGCGAGCCAATCAAAGTTGATAACTCTGGAAGATTATTGATAAAGCTCTGTGCATACATTATTACTATGACGCGCTTTAATCGAGACAAGGTAGTGATCTGAGATAACTTCAGACTGTGGAATTGTGATTATATTTCCTATACGTAATCCGAAGGATAATATTAAATCTAAAGTGTGACCTGCTTTATGAGTGGGTCCTACTACAGACTGATTTACTCCTACTGAGTCCAGTATGGACAAGAATGCTGTTCTCAGAGGGTCTTCTGGATTCTCAAAATGAATATTAAAGTCTCCAGCAATTAACGCTTTGTCTACAGAAACAACAAGGTTTGAGAGGAAATCTGCAAATTCACAGAGAAACTCCGAGTACGGCCCTGGGGGTCTGTAAATGATGATTAGCGGGATCGACTGAGCTGACTTTGTTACTATAGAGAACTTCAAATGCATTAAATTTAAAACTGTGTTTTTGTACGAGAGACAGATTATTGTTATAAATAACTGCGACTCCTCCTCCTCTTCCAGTTAGCCGAGGCTTGTGTATGTATTCAGGAGGACTAGCTTCATTTAGAGCTACATACTCGTCCTGTTTAATCCAGGTTTCTGTTAAACATAATATATCAAACTCCTGATCTGTGATAATTGCATTAACAATAACTGCTTTAGATGCGAGAGATCTAATATTTAACAGTCCTAGGTTCAGATCAGAGGTGCTGACTGCGAATTCAGTGTACTCTGAGTTTGTGATATCTATGTTAATTAAATTACTAAAAGAGACTTTCTGAGTCTTCCTAAATTTATGTTTATGTTTAGCTCGGGGAACAGACACAGTCTCAATATGATGAACGCTGAGTGACGACTCTCTGCAGCTAGCAGACGGTTGGTTTAGCCTGTCTGTCTGCTCCCTGGCCTGGGCTCTGGATTGTCACCAATTAACTAGGCCTCTTCTGAGACTATGTGCTATACTGCAAGAAATGAGAGCAGCACCTTCCCGAGTGGGATGGACACCGTCCCGCCATAACAGGCCAGTTTTGCCCTCAAAGGTCTTCCAATTGTCTATGTAGCCCACGTTGTTTTCGGAGCACCACCAGGACATCCAGCGGTTCAGCGACCATAACCTGCTGTAAGCTATGTCACCACGTCTCATTGGGATGGGACCAGAGCAAACTACTTCTTCGGACATCGCCTTCGCTATTTTAAACACCTCTGTAAAGTTATGTTTATGTTTGACTGACGAAGGCGTATATCGTTAGCTCCAGCATGTACCACTATCTTAGAGAACCTATGCTGTCCTAGAGCCCTAAGATTACCTGCTATGTCCGGTGCTCTGGCTCCCGGGATACACCTGACCACTGCCGCTGGCGCCCCTAAAGGCCTAGCTAATTTCACATGTCTCAGTATAGAGTCTCCTATAACCAGAGCTCTTTCAGGTTTCTCAGCGGGTGCATCACTGAGGAGAGCGAACCTGTTGGACACGTGAAGCGCAGATAAGGTGTGCTCCGGTGGGCTAGCCTTAGCGTTAGCTTTGGCTGAACGAGTATGCCGCCGAGTCGTCACCCACTCGCCCCGCTGTGAGGGCTCTACTGCCGGAGACGGGGGCTGATTATCTCGGCCTGTGGCACCCAGACTTTCCGCTACAGGATTAACGCTGCTCTCGCGCTCTCTAACCCTCTCTAAAGTCTGGATGCGCTCCTCTAATGCTACTATCTTCTCCGTCAGGGTGCTAACTAACACACACCTATCACAAATAAAATTATCACTAATGATGGAGGAAGAATGTCTAAACATCCTGCACTCCACACACTGAGCGAGCTGAATGGTAGACATAATAACGTACCTTTGTGCCGGAGTTGTGATTATTTGCTGATGGATTCGCTTGTTGTTGGTCAGATGATAGACGCGTTCTCTCAAAAAGCAGAAGAAAAACGGATAAAGTCCAGTAGTGTTAAAGCGTAAAAACTAGTTTGTTATTTAGTAAAAACTGGAAAAATATATAATGATAAAAAAATAAACAAAATATAATCTAAAATGCTGTTACAAACAGTTTGTATGGCCTCCACATGCTTGTATGCATGCCTGACAACATCAAGGCATGCTCATAATAAAGGTGGCCAGATCTGGACCAGGGCGTAACTCAGCTCCGGGACAGTCTGAGTGGCGGCGGCGGATGGTCGAATATCTCATGTCCCAGGGGTGTTCTTGTGGATTTAGGTCAGGCAAGCGTGGAGGCAAGTCAATGGTATTGTCATGTGACCCGGACTAGGACCCGGAAGTAGTACGGTCACGATTCAGGAAGCATAAAAGGAAGACAAATGGCGCAGCCGACGCTATCTCGTCGATCTCGTGAGTACTCACCATTTTTGGCCATTTCCCTGATTGAGTGTGTGTTGTTAGAACGTGGGTTTAATTGTGTAAACTCTTGCTCTCTGCGTGAGAGAGTTCTAATAATAAGTCGCGTCGTTATCCTGTCTGCTCGCGTTATTTCTGCGTTTGGGTTTACCATCCACGCTACACGGGCTAACTGCTAGCTTTCTGATTCGCCTCCGTTTGCCGTTGTGACAGAATGACTGAGCCAGCAGTACACCCAGCGGATTACGCTCACCTCCGATGTGGTGGATGGCCATGGTAGGTTGATTGAGCAGCTGCTCTACGTGCTAGCATCCAAGACGTCGCTAGATGCCACCGCTTCCCCCCTCCGATGTGTATTTAGCTTTACCGGATAAATGGGACGGCACAAATGGGAAGTGTAGTGTTTTTTTAACCGCACTGAATCTTGTGTTTGAGTTTAATTCCACCAGATACTCCACAGACCGGTTGCGCATTGCCCTTCTCGTCTCGTTGCTGTCAGGGCAGGCAGCTAAGTGGGCCACGGCGGTGCTTTGCTCCAATTCAGACACAGCACATTCCTATAATGGGTTCACCCGTCAACTGAAGCTCACCTTCAAACATCCTGCTGGTGAGGTGGAGACCGACTCCAAGCTTTATCACCTGCGGCAGGGGGGGGGGTCGTCCGTAAGCCGATACACCGCTGACTTCTGGACCCTAGTCATACAAACCACCTGGGGAGACACCAACACCAAGAACAGATCCGGTTTCACCTCACCCCTATTTCTTCTCCTCCCCTCATCCTCGGGCACCCTTGGCTACTGCAACACGACCTGCTCAACTCATGGACACAAAATAGGATCTTTCAGTGGGGGCCAACCTGCACCGAACTTTGCCTACAGGCTTCGGCTGGGACATGCTCTAGGGAGTCCGAGGCCCCCGAAGTCGACACCAATGCCATCCCAGTCGCCTACCGGGACCTGGCTGAAGTGTTCTGCAAGAGGCGTGCCACTCACCTTCCTCCTCATCGGCCCTACGACCTGGCGATTGACCTTCAGCCGGGGTCTGTTCCCCCCCGCGGCCACCTCTACTCGCTCTCCGCCACCGAGACGCAGGCAATGGAGAAGTATGTCATCGACGCTCTCCGCAACGGCACCATCCGGCCCTCTTCCTCACCTGCTGCCGCGGGGTTTTTCTTTGTGAAGAAAAAAGGAGGCGACTTACATCCATGTGTCGACTATCGGGGGCTCAACAATATTACCATTAAAAATTGTCACCCATTGCCTCTTACCAACTCTGCCCTGGACGCCCTCTCTGGTGCCACCATTTTCACGAAGTTGGACCTATGGTGCGCATCAGAGAGGGCGATGAGTGGAAGATGGCCTTCATCACACCAACAGGACATTATGAAAGCCTGGTCATACCTTTCGGACTCTGCAACGCCCCTGCAGCCTTTCAGAAGTTTATTAACGATGTCCTCCGTGATATGTTAGGTCGGTGGGTTTTCGTATATCTAGATGATATTCTCATCTACTCCTGTACCGTTGACATGTCCAACACGTCAGGGCAATCCTCAAGAGATTGCTTGCCCATCAACTGTATTGTATGTTGGAGAAGTGCACCTTTCACGAGCGCTCCACCACGTTCCTGGGTTTTATCATCTCGCCCCAGGGTGTGGCCATGGACCCGCAGAAACTGGAAGCTGTACATCATTGGCCCCCACCCAAGACCCTCAAGCAACTTGGTTTCTCGGGTTTGCGAAATTCTACTGTTGCTTTATCCGGGACTACAGTACGGTTGCAGCACCTTTAACCGCCCTGACACGGCCATCATCTCATCCTTTCATCCTCAACTCTGCCGCCATCTCCGCCTTCCAAGAATTGTCATCGCTTCACCAATCCTCCTCCATTCAGATGCAAGCAAACCATTCGTTGTGGAGGTGGACGCTTCAGATGTGGGCGCTGGAGCCGTTCTCTCTCAACGAGGTCAGGTTGCATTTGTCTAGCCTGTAGAGGACTGTGTGTCTCTCCATGGATATGCCTCTCCAGACCATCAGTGATCCACCACTAAACCGGTCATGCTAAATGATGTTACAGGCATTCAACAGCAACATTCAACATGGCTTCTCTAGACCCTTTCATGTCTGTCACATGTTCTTAGGGTAAGTCTGCTCTCATCTGTTAACAGCACAGGAGGCCAGTTTTGTACCTGCCCAATCCTGTTGTTCTCTGACAAATGCCAATTGAGCTCCACGGGCATTGAGGACAGGGCCCACTAAAGGATATCGGGCCCTCCTCATAGAGTCTGTTTCTGATTGTTTGGTCAGAAACATTCACACCAGTGGCCTGCTGGAAGTCATTTTGTAGGACTTTGGCAGTGCTCATCCTGTTCCTTCCATGCAGCAGATACCAGTCCTACTGATGGGTTAAGGACCTTCTATGGCACTGTCCAGCTCATCATAAGGCAAAAGTGATAACTAAGTGGCTCGGGGACCAAAACGTTGAAATTTTGGGTCCATGGCCTGAAAACTCCCCAGATCTTAATCCCATTGAAAACTTGTGGTCAATCCTCAAGAGGCGGGTGGACAAACAAAAACCCACTAATTCTGACAAACTCCAAGAAGTGATTATGAAAGAATGGGTTGCTATCAGTCAGGATTTGCCCTCGAAGTTGATTGAGAGCATGCCCAGTCGAATTGCAGAGGTCCTGAAAAAGAAGGGCCAACACTGCGAATACTGACTCTTTGCATAAATGTCATGTAATTGTCGATAAAATCCTTTGAAACGTATGAAGTGCTTGTAATTATATTTCAGTACATCACAGAAACAACTGAAACAAAGATCTAAAAGCAGTGTAGCAGCAAACTTTGTGAAAACTAATATTTGTGTCATTCTCAAAACGTTTGGCCACGACTGTACAATATTGTTCTTGCAAGAACTATTCCAGAACAGCTGACTCTCGTGTCTTAAAATAACAACTGACTGTCATTGTTGTTCTTTACTTACCTAATTCCTTATGTGTTATTTCATAGTTTTGAAATCTCCAGTTGTTGTCATAAAATGTAGAAAAATAAGAGTGATCAAACTTTTGACTAGTACTGTGTGTATATGTACAGTATATGTGTGTGTGTGTGTGTGTATAACTATATATACAGTTTTACGCCAGATGCACATCCTGACACAACACTCCCATTCTGGGCTTGAGACAGGCACTACATCCATCCAGTGGCTGAGGTTTGGGCATTGGCTAGAATTGAACCCGGCCCTTCCGCATGGCAGACGAGAAACCTACTGAGCTACCAACTATATATGAGTAACTTGGTCTGCGAGTGATTTGCAAGATGAGCAAAATAAAAAAAATTAACTTGATAAACGAGCAAGGTCTTGAAATACGAGTAGTATGCATGCTCTATGTCTGTCAACAGTCACGTGGTTCTTCTGTCTTTTGTGCTGTGGGATTACACACGTGGACAAAATTGTTGGTACCCTTCGGTCAATGAAAGAAAAACTCACAATGGTCACAGAAATAACTTTAATCTGACAAAAGTAATAATAAATAAGAATTCTATGAATGTTAACCAATGAAAGTCAGACATTGCTTTTCAACCATGCTTCAACGGAATTATTTTAAAAAATGAACTCATGGAACAGGCCTGGACAAAAATGATGGTACCCCTAACTTAATAGTTTGTTGCACAACCTTTTGAGGCAATCACTGCAATCAAACGATTCCTGTAACTGTCAATGAGACTTCTGCACCTCTCTGCAGGTATTTTGGCCCACTCCTCATGAGCAAGCTGCTCCAGTTGTTTCCGGTTTGAAGGGTGCCTTTTCCAGACAGCATGTTTCAGCTCCTTCCAAAGATGCTCAATAGGATTGAGGTCAGGGCTCATAGAAGGCCACTTTAGAATAGTCCAGTGTTTTCCTCTTAGCCATTCTTGGGTGTTTTTAGCTGTGTTTTGGGTCATTGTCCTGTTGCAAGACCCATGACCTGCGACTGAGAGCCAGCTTTCTGACACTGGCCAGCACATTTCTCTCTAGAATCTCTTGATAGTCTTGAGATTTCATTGTACCCGGTACAGATTCAAGACACCCTGTGCCAGATGCAGCAAAGCAGCCCCAGAACATAACAGAGCCTCCTCCATGTTTCACAGTAGGGACAGTGTTCTTTTCTTGATATGCTTCAAGTATAATTAGCTAAATTTGCCTTGGCAAAAAGTTCCATTTTTGTCTCATCTGTCCATAGGACATTCTCCCAGAAGCTTTGTGGCTTGTCAACATGTAGTTTGGCATATTCCAGTCTGGCTTTTTTATGATTTGTTTTCAACAATGGTGTCCTCCTTGGTCGTCTCCCATGTAGTCCACTTTGGCTCAAACAACGACGGATGGTGCGATCTGACACTGATGTTCCTTGAGCATGAAGTTCACCTTGGATCTCTTTAGAAGTCTTTCTGCGCTCTTTTGTTACCATTCGGATTATCAGTCTCTTTGATTTGTCATCAATTTTCCTCCTGCGGCCACGTCCAGGGAGGTTGGCTACAGTCCCATGGATCTTAAATTTCTGAATAATATGTGCAACTGTAGTCACAGGAACATCTAGCTGCTTGGAAATGGTCTCATAGCCTTTACCTTTAACATGCTTGTCTATAATTTTCTTTCGAATCTCCTGAGACAACTCTTTCCTTCACTTCCTCTGGTCCATGTTGAGTGTGGTACATACCATGTCACCAAACCACACAGTGAATACCCGGAGCCCTATATATAGGCCCACTGACTGATTACAAGATTGTAGACACCTGTGATGCTAATTAGTGGACACACCTTGAATTAACATGTGTAACATCTGTACCTCCACAGCTCAGGGGAATAAGATCAAGTTCCCCGGATTACTGAGTTGGTACTTTGTCCTCACCTAGTGTGTCTATGTATGTACTACCAGCACTTAAACACTAAACACGAACACCTGTGATCCCCTTGTGTGTCTAACTATTTATTCCAGTCGAACCCGTAGGGCTTCGCCTGTTCACTGTTGTGCACACGTCTTGTCGTCACCTGGTTTGTCTGTATGTTGTGTGTAAAACGTCCTGTCTCTTCTCCCCGTCTCACTCCCAGGACTGAGCGTGTCTGCAGGTGAAGGACCTTTGGGGAACTGGAAAATCCCTCCCTAACCGCATGGACTTTGCAAGTGCCTCATTTAAGTTCTCGTTCTCCTCACCTGAGTGATTGTTTTTGTTAGCCCACCTGCAGACCCGGCCTGGGAGGTCAGCTCCGGATCGCTGTACGCGCCCGGAGACGTTGTGTATTGTGAAAAAAGAAATAAAAGGGATTACTTTGTGAATATGGAAACTGCATCTGCGTCTGATTTCTATCCAGGAGACATGACAGACCTGCAGACCCGGCCTGGGAGGTCAGCTCCGGATCGCTGTACGCGCCCGGAGACGTTGTGTATTGTGAAAAAAGAAATAAAAGGGATTACTTTGTGAATATGGAAACTGCATCTGCGTCTGATTTCTATCCAGGAGACATGACAGATGAACAGGCCCATCCAGACGCAGCAGGAACCCCTCTTCCTGAGGAGGAGGCCCCAGTCCTCGATTACATTCGGGGACAACAACATGAGATTGACGGGCTGGCCCGCGCGGTGAATGACCTGGCGCGAGGTATGGAACAACTCATGCGCCGCTTGCCCGCTCTCGGCGCACCTGGTCTGCAGGTGAAGGACCTTTGGGGAACTGGAAAATCCCTCCCTAACCGCATGGACTTTGCAAGTGCCTCATTTAAGTTCTCGTTCTCCTCACCTGAGTGATTGTTTTTGTTAGCCCACCTGCAGACCCGGCCTGGGAGGTCAGCTCCGGATCGCTGTACGCGCCCGGAGACGTTGTGTATTGTGAAAAAAGAAATAAAAGGGATTACTTTGTGAATATGGAAACTGCATCTGCGTCTGATTTCTATCCAGGAGACATGTCAGACCTGCAGACCCGGCCTGGGAGGTCAGCTCCGGATCGCTGTACGCGCCCGGAGACGTTGTGTATTGTGAAAAAAGAAATAAAAGGGATTACTTTGTGAATATGGAAACTGCATCTGCGTCTGATTTCTATCCAGGAGACATGACAGATGAACAGGCCCATCCAGACGCAGCAGGAACCCCTCTTCCTGAGGAGGAGGCCCCAGTCCTCGATTACATTCGGGGACAACAACATGAGATTGACGGGCTGGCCCGCGCGGTGAATGACCTGGCGCGAGGTATGGAACAACTCATGCGCCGCTTGCCCGCTCTCGGCGCACCTGGTTCGCGCTCCGCTCCACTACCACCCCGCTCTAACCCCCCGGAAAGATATGATGGAAATCCGGAGGGGTGCAAGCGGTTTCTTCTGGCCTGTGAGCTGTGGCTCGCTGAGTATCCGGAGATGACGGATGCACAGAAAATCAGCTTCGTCACCCAGCAGCTCGCAGGGACCGCAATGGATTGGGCCGCGGCAGTGTGGAGCGCAGGTGGGATCGCCGCGAAGGATTACCCGCAGTTTCTCTCGGAGTTTCGTACAGTATTCGATCACCCCGATCAGGGTAAAACGGGGGAACAACAGCTGCTGAGGCTGAAACAGGGGACGGCCACCGTCGCGGATTATGCGATTCGGTTTCGGGTACTGGCTGCGGAGAGTGGCTGGTGCGACCGCAGTCTCCTGGCAAGGTTCCGGGACGGACTACAACCCGAAGTCCAGCTGGAATTAGCCTGCCGGGACACAGGCATGTCCCTGAACGACTGTATCGCGCTAGCCATCAAACTAGATCAGCACCTCCGTAGCCAGCGACGACACATCTCCCTGAAAACCGCCCCCGCACGGCAGGAGCTTAACCGTCGCGCTAGCCTCAGCACCCCCACGACGGACCCCCGCGAAGGAACTCCGGGAGAACCGATGGACCTCAGCACCTCCCACATATCATATTTTAACCGGTCTTTGTGTGTTTTCCCCCTTATAGATTCTGGTTCGGCTGGAAATTTTATAACTTCTTCTCTTCTTTCCTCGCTACAGGCTCCCTTGTCGAAGCTACCAGCCCCTATCGCGGTTAAAGCTCTGGATGGTCATAACCTCCGACATTCGCCCATTAAACAGATATCAGCGCCACTGCAATTAACTTTTCCCGGTCACTCCGAGGAACTAAAATTCTTTGTCCTCCCTCGGTCCGATCATTCCGTCGTGCTGGGTCTACCATGGCTCAGTTCTCATAATCCCAATTTTGATTGGGAAAAATCTCGCATCCTATCCTGGGCCCCTAGATGTGCAAAAAAATGTATACCGCCGACATTGACGGTCCAAACCACCTCAATTGAAAGCCCGCAAGCCCTAGTATCAACACAGGTACCATCAGAGTATGCACAGTTTCAAGACGTGTTTAGCATTAGGGCGGCCGCACGACTTCCCCCTCACCGGCCGTGGGACTGCGCGATAGATATCTTGCCGGGGAAAACACCGCCGAGCTCGCGTGTTTACCCATTGTCCGTGGAGGAAACACGGGCTATGGAGGAATACGTGAGTGAAGCTCTCCAGCAGGGGCTCATCAGTAGGTCCACGTCACCCGCCTCGGCAGGTTTTTTCTTTATCGATAAGAAAGGGGGGGGCTTACGTCCCTGTATTGATTATAGGGGTCTCAATGCAGTCACAGTGAAATACAAGCACCCACTACCGTTGGTACCGGCCGCCATCGACCAACTCCGAGGCGCCTCTATTTTCACCAAACTCGACCTCCGCAGCGCCTATAATCTCGTTCGTGTGCGTAAAGGCGATGAGTGGAAGACTGCGTTTAGCACAACATCAGGCCATTACCAATATAATGTGATGGCTTATGGATTGGTAAACGCACCTGCGGTGTTTCAGGGGTTCATGAACGACGTGTTTAGGGATATGTTAAGCCGGTATGTTATAGTGTACTTGGATGACATCCTGGTATACTCTCGGTCATATGCCGAGCACGTCCAACATGTAACTGCCGTCCTTCATCGACTGCGCAAACACGGGCTCTATGCGAAGGCGGAGAAATGCGAGTTCCATAAAAAAGAGGTTGCATTCCTCGGCTACCGCATAGGGCCACAGGGGGTCGAAATGGAGACGACTAAGGTGGAGGCGGTGCAACTATGGCCGGAACCCCAATCGGTAAAGGCGCTACAAAGTTTTTTGGGGTTCGCTAACTTTTACAGACGCTTTATCCGAGGATTTAGTATGCTGGCAGCGCCGCTCACCACCCTGCTAAAGGGGAAGCCTAAGCGTCTGCGTGAGTTTCCGCCGGAGGCACGCAGAGCAACCCAGGAAAACTCCACCCTTGCGCTTTCTTCTCGCGTAAACTAACACCTGCCGAGCGCAACTATGATATCGGCAATCGCGAACTGTTAGCAGTAAAAGCGGCGTTAGAGGAGTGGCGGCACTGGCTAGAGGGAGCCGAACACCCATTCTTAGTCCTAACCGATCATCGCAACTTAGAATACATCCAACAGGCAAAACGATTAAACCCTCGCCAAGCACGCTGGGCACTGTTCTTTACTCGCTTCCGCTTCACTATCACATATCGTCCCGGTTCCAAAAATAAGAAAGCGGATGCTTTATCCCGGTGCTACACAGCCCCGGAGGAACCATCAGAACCCGAGCCGATTCTGCCTTCGTCTCTCGTGGTGGCACCGATCATGTGGGACCTCGACTCGGAGATCGCACAGGCGGCACGGTCCCAAACCGCACCGCGACACTGCCCTCCGGGAAGAACCTACGTGCCGATGTCACTACGAGAGCAGGTAATTATCCAGGCACACACTAGTGTAGCAGCCGGGCACCCCGGGACGGTCCGTACATTTCGGATGTTAGAACCAAAATACTGGTGGCCGAATATGCGGAAGTCAGTAGGAACAGTGGTTTCATCCTGTGCAGTTTGCGCGACATCAAAGAATCCTAGACACCTGCCGGTTGGGAAATTAATGCCATTAGTCACACCTAACAGACCGTGGTCC
Organism: Clarias fuscus; assembly: GCA_030347435.1. NCBI lineage: Eukaryota > Metazoa > Chordata > Actinopteri > Siluriformes > Clariidae > Clarias > Clarias fuscus. The sequence goes on from CM059220.1 coordinate 13,528,754, forward strand.
CATATCTCCGTGGACTTTGTCACGGATCTGCCCGTTTCTAAGGGCTACACCACTATTCTAGTCGTGATCGATCGATTTTCCAAGGGATGCAGATTTATCCCCTTCGGCTCCCTCCCGTCAGCCTTCCAGGTAGCAGAAGCCCTATTTACAACTGTGTTTCGTTGCTATGGCATCCCCGAAGATATAGTATCCGATCGTGGTCCCCAATTTATCGCGCGAGTCTGGAAAGCTTTCTTTCAGAAATTGGGAACCACTGTTAGCCTAACGTCGGGCTATCATCCCGAGTCTAATGGGCAGGCAGAGCGGACTGTCCAAGAACTCGGAAAATATCTTCGAGCATATTGTAGCAGTCGTCAACACGAATGGGCAGAATGTTTAATCTGGGCGGAATATGCTCAAAACTCGCTACGTCACTCCGCTACCGGCCTAACGCCCTTCCAATGTATACTCGGGCATCAGCCCCCGCTCTGTCCCTGGGATAACACACCCACCGAAGTCCCTACGGTGGACGATTGGTTTAAAAGAGCGGAAAAAGTATGGGAAGATGCCCATACCAAAATCTCACAAGCAGTTCGTCGCTTTAAGAAATTTGCCGATAGACGACGGAGGGAAAGTCCTCCGCTCCAGGTAGGCGATAGAGTATGGCTCTCGACAAGGGACCTTCACCTGAACCTTCCGTGCCGTAAACTCACTCCCCGGTATATAGGTCCCTTTCCCATAGTGTCTCAAATAAACCCCGTATCATATAAATTGCAACTCCCCTCTCACATCCGCATTCATCCTGTCTTCCATATCTCTCTTCTTAAACCAGTGACCCGGGGACCGCTGGACGGAGGTGTGGCGGAACCAGCAACCCCTGGAGCGGTGGAGATTGAGGGCGCTCCGGCGTTTCGAGTCAGTAAACTCCTAGACTCCCGGAGGAGGGGAGGTTCCCTCCAATATCTGGTGGAATGGGAGGGGTACGGCCCGGAGGAACGGAGCTGGGTACCGGCCAAGGACATCTTACATCAAGGGCTAATCACAGAGTTCCATCAGGAAAGGCCGGAACGCCCGGCCCCACGACGTCCGGGTCGTCCCCCTCACCGGCCATCCCATCAGGTTGGTGAGCCACGACCCTCTCCGGTAACACGGAGACAGCCCTCACATCCCCTCCTGGGAGCCGGTCCTGGGGGGGGGGGGGGGAGGGGGGTACTGTAACATCTGTACCTCCACAGCTCAGGCTCAAGTTCCCCGGATTACTGAGTTGGTACTTTGTCCCCACATAGTGTGTCTATGTATGTACTACCAGCACTTAAACACTAAACACGAACACCTGTGATCCCCTTGTGTGTCTAACTATTTATTCCAGTCGAACCCGTAGGGCTTCGCCTGTTCACTGTTGTGCACACGTCTTGTCGTCACCTGGTTTGTCTGTATGTTGTGTGTAAAACGTCCTGTCTCTTCTCCCCGTCTCACTCCCAGGACTGAGCGTGTCTGCAGGTGAAGGACCTTTGGGGAACTGGAAAATCCCTCCCTAACCGCATGGACTTTGCAAGTGCCTCATTTAAGTTCTCGTTCTCCTCACCTGAGTGATTGTTTTTGTTAGCCCACCTGCAGACCCGGCCTGGGAGGTCAGCTCCGGATCGCTGTACGCGCCCGGAGACGTTGTGTATTGTGAAAAAAGAAATAAAAGGGATTACTTTGTGAATATGGAAACTGCATCTGCGTCTGATTTCTATCCAGGAGACATGACAACATGTCCCTTTGGTCACATTATTTTCAGTATTTTCTAGGGGTACCATCATTTTTGTCCAGGCCTGTTCCATGAGTTTATTTTTTTTAATAATTCTCTTGAAGCATGGTTGAAAAGCAATGTCTGACTTTCATTGGTTAACATTCATATAATTTTTTTTAATTATTACTTTTGTCAGATTAAAGTTATTTATGTGACCATTGTGAGTTTTTCTTTCATTGACCGAAGGGTACCAACAATTTTGTCCACGTGTGTATGAGTAATTCTCTCAATGCGTGTGATTCACTCGTATAGTCAACATCCATGTGCATGTGTACTGTTTACTGTAAAATTGTGACTGTGTGTGTCCCCACATAAAGCATTTTTTTAAATTTTGTGTCCGAGTGTAGTGACTGTTCTTTAGTAATTGTAAAAAAAAAAAAGGTTAAAAAGGGTGTAGCACTGCGAGAGATGAATCTGTTTAACAAGAATATAATGTCACATTACTGGGAAGTTTTATCAGGGAGGTGTGTGTGAGTGAAAGTCATCCTATACAGCTCCCCTCCTCCTCTCCTCTCTCATCGTACACCAGCCATGATTATTTTTAATGGTAATGTGCAGGTTAATTTGTTCTTTTTAAATTTTGTATTAATTTCTTTAGATGAATGTTTTTGGGTTGTGGAACAAATCATCAGAGTATCCATTATTTCTTATGAGGAAATTCGCTTTTATATACATATGCCTTGGATTACAAGCACACTTCCGGAAAGAGTCAAAGATTTAACTATAGATTTACCTTTCTTGACTTGAATGGTAAAACAACAAATCCAGTAAATGAACTGCAGTTTTGAAGGGACACACAGTAGTTGGTTCAAATATTATACAATCCATTAAATTACATGCTATTGCATATTCTTAAATACCCTTTGGGGTAACCTTAAGGTTTAACATAGAAAAAACAACAGGGAATTTCCATATGCAACCACTTAACTATAAAACCATGAACAAATACAAGTCTGTTATTAAGTTGCTAAAATAAATAAATATGTTTGAGTTGAGATTTCAGTTCTTAGATCACATGTAATATAAAGTGATACCCGTGGCTTTATGGTTTGTTAAAGATCCAGGCTAATGCTGAACAACATTGGAACTGTTTCAGTACATTTTGTTAGACTTGACCCGAGAAGTGATGTGTGTGTGTGTGTGTGTGTGTATGGATCACTTGAGAAAGTTGAGTAAGATTATACAGTTGTATTTTTATACATTACCTCTACAAAGTGCAGAAGTTTGCCAGTGGAGATTTCAAAGCCTTTCTTTGCAACTTTGCTTTTTCGTAATTGACACTCAAGCAAAGCAATCCTTTTCTTCAAATCCTGATCTTCCTGTGTTAAATATTAAAGTTGGGTAAAAGCATAATGTTCATCAGTTAACCACATTTTCAATCCAATTAAAAAAGAAAAAAGAAAGAAAAAAAGGAAAAATAAATCAGTTATCTACATTTTTCAATTAAGGGCAGAATTTCAACTCAAGTGAAATATATAAAATAAAAAAAACGTTGAAGTAGTATGTTTAAGTCAGATACTTAAAAAAAAGTATATTACAAACATGAGTTATCTTAGTAAAACAGACATAATATGAATATTCAAATATTCAAAGCCCACATGAGGCTGAAATAATTTTTAAGTGTCTGCACCTGTGGAAAAAACTGCAAACCCATCCACCTTGCTGTGATTTTTTTTGTTTCTTTCTTTTTTGTCCATTTCCTTTTTTTCTCCTTTTTATTTGCACCCCTAAGCATAAATTACAATCATATAAATTTATTCTGTTCTTGCAATCCTACATATTTTGATATGTTGCAGTTGTACACACACATTTGCTGTTTATTCATTTTAAGTGAGTGTGTCATAATTATAAATAAAACTTGAAATGCCCAAAGTTCCAAACTTTTCATAACAGTGGGATATTCTGCTGCTCTGTTCAGTAGTTCTTATATAAGCTGTATGAATGAATTTGGCTAGGGTTAGGGTGAGGTACAATTTGGTATATTACACAGACATGTTGCTTGTGTGCGGTGTCCAGTGATGCTATAGCATATTTACTGGTATAATGAGCATATTATACATGAAGGGTAGTTTAAGATAATATTAGTTAGATATAAAAAAAAAAACAGGATGAATATAGAATGTTTAGGTATTTATACACAGCAATGACTGAAGAAGGAGTTTATGGGAGTTTATGGAGAACTAGAATGCGAAGTGGTATCACATGGGCTGCATTCATAAATTTCAATAAAACCCAGCAGGATTTTGTGCCTGCCTACATGTCTTTGGGTAAAGCCCAAAGAAAAATTCTACAAAATTAAACCACATCTAATTTCTTTTTGGGTATGCGTTTTGGACAGATTTTGTCATCCTATGTCAATGTGTTTGTTTGAAAGGTTTTCATTTGTTCTGTGCATAAACAGATAATCAGGAAAAAGCTGACTTTGTGTGGTGTTTCCCAGGTCTGAAGACAGGTAAGCCTTTTTAGTGACAGAAAGTGTGTCATGTTTTTCCTGCTTCCACTTCCATTTTCCATTAGTGTAAAAAATGTGATTTCACAAATACAGTACAATAACATAAATGAGATTCTTTTGTGACCTGGGAGGTTGCTAACCAGATTTTTCACCATCCCACGTCACACAGCAAGATCACGCTAAAAGCCTTCACTGCACTTCAGCCCAGTTACTGAATAATACAAAGCAAACAGTGACCTACTTTTCATGGTACAGGAGAGTGGGAAAACCTGAGCTGGATCTGAGCAAGAAATGGGAGGTGGGAGCTGGAGAAGTGGACTAATGCATTTACTTTATTGGCTGCGAGACTACACTATACCTTGGATTGGTCTGACTTTTCTGCTCTCTGAGACTTCATCTCTGCTATCTCGTCCTCCAGGAGGTGGATGACCTCTTCATAGTCCACCTCCATACTTAGTGCCTGCTTCTGAGCAGCCTCAGCCAGTTGGACTTGGGTCTGCAGCGATCTTCTCGCATCCACTGCCGTTTTTGCCTCCTGCAGCAACACAGTAAGAGTTAGAACGATGCTGCTGGGAATGCACAGAGTAGGGTGCTAAGGGGTTCTCTTCCCAACTCAGCACACTCAGCATGCTGCATCACATTCTCAGACTCTCCACATGCTCCCAGCATGACCATGCACTCCTCTTGATCGGCTAATTCAAAGTTTTTCAATGTAGAGACTCTCTGGTTTGAGCAAATGTTACTGATTTTATCTACAGCGATTGGGTGTAGACAGGGATGGAAAGGAAGATGCCAGACCAGAAAAATATTAATGCATACCAGTGCACTGGATACATTTCCGAACAGCACTTAAACAAAAGGTTAGGGAAATGTAAGCAAGCAAGTGTAACAACCAAGGTTTCATAGTGCTGAGTAATGAATAGGCAACTATAGTGTCTTGAGTCTTAACCCTAAAGTAAGATTTTTGAAAGAAACTTTATAGCTTATGCCAATCTGATACACATGCCACCCATACGGATAAATGTACAGTATATGCCTTTAGGGATTCATATCACATTTGCTGCATGTGTTATTCAGTTAAATATCTGTCTGTAAATAATAGATCTTTTTAATGGACTCAGTAGCAAAACCTTTTCATAGGGCGCAATTAAAATTATGCTTTAGTCTGTTAGGAGCTGGCGAGTAAGTTGACTTTGTGCCCAGTGCTTTGATAAGATGCAACATGATAAGACTATTTCTGGACAATTAAATACACTGCAATACTGAAGACTTCAGATCTATGAAATATATACAATATACTACAAATAATACAATAATATATATTTTTTGTATTATATCAATATTTATTATAATCAAATAATACAATTTGGGATAAAAACAAAACTGTGTAAAAATGTTTTTCATTTTAGTTTCCTCAAAGTAGCCACAGTTTAACTTGTTGACAGCTTTACACACAATTAGTGTACAGCAAGGGCTTAAGACATTGTCTTGTTTTGAACTCCTTGAAAAGAGACAGAAAATCATTTTAGGTGACTACATGATATATGATATGATATGATGTGATATGATATGATATGATAAGCAAAGCTGTCATCAAAAAACAAAAGATGGTTACTGTGAAGAAACATTTTACTTTTTAAATTATTTATTTATTTATTTTTCCTTTTTTTTAATTATTATTATTACTGCATGATTCCGTGTGAGCAGCATGGTGGCTCAGTGGTTAGAACTGTTGCCTTGAACCTCCAGGGTTGGAGGTTTTGGTCTGTGTGCATGGAGTTTGGAGAAGTCAAGTCAAGTAGGCTTTTATTGTCATTTCAACCATATACAGTTCAGTACACAGTGAAACGAAACAACGTTCCTCCAGGACCAAGGTGCTACATACATGCAACAGTTTCCCCCACTGTCTAAAGACATGCACTTTAGGCTGATTGGTGTTTCTATAATTGTGTGTGTGTGTGTGTGTGTGTGTGTGTGTGTGTGTGTGTGTGTGTGTGTGTGTGTGTGTGTGTGTGTGTGTGTGCGCGCGCGCATGTGCCCTGCGAAGGGTTTTTCCATATCCTGTCCCCAGCCTTGTGACCTACGTCTCCTGGAATAGGCTCCTGTCCCCATGCAGGGTAAGTGGTCTGGAAGATGGATAGATGTTTGATTCCCTGTGTTGATTCATGTTCTACAATGTATGAAATAAAACAAAAATAATGAAAAAAAAAACCCTTGAATGAGTTGTTGTGTCCAAAGTCTTGATTGGTACCATAATATATCCGCGCATAGCCCCAAATGTATATACAGGTGCATCTAAAAAAATTAGAATATCATGGAAAAGCTTATTTATTTCAGTAATTCAATTCAAAAAGTGAAACTCATATATTACTGTATATAGATTCATCACATAATGTGAACTCAAAATTCAGTATCTCTGTAAATTAGAATATTATTTAAGGCCAATAAAAACAAAGATTTTTAACACAAAAATGTTGGACTACTGAAAAGTATGAACATGTACAGCTCTCAATACTTGGTCAAGGCTACCTTTGCATGAATTACTTAAGCAATGTGGAGTGGCAAGGAGGCGATCAGTCTGGGGCACTGCTGAGGTGTTATGGAAGCCCAGGTTGCTCTGAAAGCTGCCTTCAGCTCTTCTGCGTTGTTGGGTCTGGATCTTCCTCTTCACAATACCCCATAGATTCTCTATGGGGTTTGGGTAGGGCGAGTTTGCTGGCCAGTCAAGCACAGGGATAATAATATAACAGTAATAATAATAATAATAAATATTTTTTTCAATGATATTCTAATTTATAGAGATGCACCAGTATTTACACACTCACATGTACAAGGAAGTGCTAATTTCACAAATTTTCTCTGCATTATCAATCCCAGGTTACAACTGTACAAGAAATGTGCTATAAGGTGTCACACTAAGGGCAGAAAAAAATTTCTGCAAAACTTATGCCGCAGCTGCCAACTTTTCACCAGTCGAAATAAACCATAAGCTCCAGTACACCATCCCTTTCGCAGTCACAAGTCTCTATCACATTCCTATTTTTATACAGCAATATTGTTTTTCCATTATAATACCTTACAAATATATATTACAACTACTAAATAGAGATAGTGGCATATGAAGATCTGAATTAAAAAATATGAATCAATAGACACAGACTAGTTATAATTCAAATCCTTCAATATAAAATTCAGGAATAGTTTAATTGAGGCATTGTTCACATGCTGCACATCACAATAAAATAATTAAATGGAGACACCTCATTCCTGAAACACATGCCCATCCTCACATGGGTCACAGTTCATCCCCAACATCCCCCCCCCCCCCCCCCCCCCCCACACACACACACACCTTTTCAGTGCTCAGTGGCCCTGGTGCAATGCGTGGATGGCACACTCATCTCCAAAGGGAAAGCTTAAAAGCTTGCTGCTCCTCTGCTGTGCAGCCTGTCTGCCTACCTGTTACTCTAATGGCATATATAGCACAGAGAGCGTGGGTGGGGGTGAAGAGAGCAGAACAGATTCAGAGAGGCAGATCCAGGTTTGAAAGAAGCACAGGCTTTTAAAATAAACCCCTCACTTCCTCAAGGCTGGGCTTTCAGCGCTCCCTCTTGGTTGCTTTTGCTCTCAGTTTGGTAAGTAATGGGGCTCAGTGTGGTGCTGAGATCTCAAATCCATCACTATGTGTGTTTAGCATGACAAAACTGCAGAGGCAGGTTGCTCTGACCCAATCATATGGTCACGGGGGGGTCACACAGCTCTAATCTATTATACCATTTTAAAAAATTGTTTCACTGTTTCATTAAAGAAAAACCAAGTGAAGAACCACGTGTAACACTGAATTTTTTGCGCAAGCAGGGCAGAAAGAAAAAAAGATAGATTTCATGAATCTTTTTAGGCCAAGTGCCTATAAAAATTAATAATGTGATCCATAAACCACCCACGCAGCAATATTTATGTTTTCACTACATTGGTGAATTTCATTAATATTCCAACATGAGCTTACATTGGTGAATTTCATTAATATTCCAACATGAGCTTACAAACATATATGACAAAATAAACTCCCACAGAACATCTTAAATAGCTTTGCTCAATAACCCTCTATGTATTCTATCAACACATAAAAAAAACATTCAAACCCCTAATCATCTGGTGGTAATGATATATAATTACAATCGACATATTAATGAATTTAATTTATATAACAGACTGAACCGATAATTCCGCTTGGAGTTGATTCCATATTTTATGACTCACGGAAGAGAACTATTTCTACACACAAGCTCCAATCTTTACTGTGCCCTACACACTCTAACTCCCACATACAGTGGGTGGTACATGCCTCCTGAACCCAGGACAGCTTATTCCATCATGCACGTAACGCTAAGAATGGAGCATCTAAGTACAGTGTGAATGAGGTATGATGGTATGAAAAAACATAAAATATTGTCAAATTATTACATACACAGTATATATAGAAGTTTGGTGTTCGTCATGTACTTTCAACATGTAGGTTTCCTCCAGTTTTCCCCACAACTACTCATTACACGCATTGTAAGTTTTCCACAATTGCCTGTGTGCATGTGTGTGTGTGTGTGTGTGTGTGTGCATACAGACAAATATAATAAGTATGTAAAAATACTTCACATACTCAGCTCTTCATCCCTAGCCACTTCACACGAAGCTTATATTTTTAACAGAACATGATTTACTGTCAAGCACCAAGGCAGCTGGAAAAGAGCTCCCCCTAGGGGTAGTTTGAAAACTGTGCAATGCAAACATAATCATGAAATAACATGAGCAACAAACACCTACCTGCTTGATTTTAGTCAGCTCCTGCTGCATCTCCTGACACAGGGTCTCCGACTTGACCACCTTATCCTGTTCAGATAAACTGACCTTTGTAAACTGTTACAAACTTAAAGAAAAAATCAGCCCTAAACCCAGCCCTTGTTTTAAAATTAACCAGGTTTTCAGAGACATCCCAGACAAATTTTGTAATGACATTCTAAATTGGCCGAACCTTATTTGTACATGCTTAAATTTATTTTGATACATTGGACATGGGGCATCGTGGATCAGTAGTTAGTACTGTTGCCTCACATCTTCGTGCTTGGTGTTTGAAACTTGTCTCCAGTCAATGTGGATGGAGTTCGCTTTGTGTCCAAAGACATGCGTTATAAGATGATTGGTATTTCCAAATTTCCTGCAGATATAAAGAAATGGTGCTCGACTGGATTGCAGGGAATTTGGAAGCCGATTAAAGGCCTTGGGCTTTTTGCCTGCTAGGCTCTGTTTCTATCATGGCCAGCAATTACTTTTTTTCAGCGAGTTGTGCTGCATTGGCTTCTCTGTGGGATCGGACAGGACAGGGTGGCCTATGGTCGCTTTTGGCTTGGGTGAGCCTTGGGGGCCCATGATCCCGTTACCAGTTTGCTGGTGTGTAATTGATCATTAATGTTATGTGCTATTAATTTGATGTAAATATGTGTCCATATATTACATTTCTGCATGGGTAGTGTATGATTGGGTGTGTGTGTGTGCCTATGCACTGCAATGATACAGTGGCCTATTGAGGTGAGAAATCATAAATTGTGAGAAATAAACTGTTCTTCTGCAGGGTACAGGCACACTGAATGAATATTTGTTGTCTCCACCACTTTTACACTAAAGCTCTGATCTTTACTGTGCCCTACACACTCCAACTCCCACATACAGTGGGTACATACACATAATGCTAACAATTGTGCATTTAAAAGGTACTGGAAAATGGTGAGTAAGTAAAGGAGCTTTTTCTTTTATGTTTTAAGGAGCTAACAGGAAAACCTGAGTATTATCCCTTATGTTATGCACTTGTAATGTGTGTGCGACAGAAAACCGCTAGAATTTCTATTTCCTGTGAATACTACTAGAATCAAGAATTCTCAAACCATCTACATGTTTACAAAAACTGATATAAATTTCACCTGCAGTCTCTTTATTTCTCTTAAGGATTCAGTGTAATCTTTTCTCATTCTTTCCATCTCATCCAGGTCATCAGAGTCAGATGTTGATACCTCAGAAAAGCACACAGAATGGATTTTCATTAAGTCCACCACCATTTTTGGCCCATATTTTTAATTCCAATTTACCAGCTAGTTATCCCCTAATGTTACCATCCTTCCTTCAGCACCGTCACTACATTTGAACTCATTCCCTTACAGACAGCCGCAATTGATTACTGTCACTTAATCAATATTTAAAAGAGAGTGACTTCCTGGCCACAGAATAATATGCTTTCAAGCGCAAGTTATGCTCTATACAGTACATAAATACTTATACTTAAAACCTATTTTTATTATTTTTTTATAAACATGGGACACAAATGTTAAATAGTAAAATCTGGTTTATTAAAACCCTACTTGTTGGTTTGATGAAGAGTCAGTCAGATCATCAGAAGTGATTCTGGATGGTTGCTGTCGCACATCTGATTTGTTCATCATCTTCAAGACTTCCTTCGTCAGAGATTCAAAATCTAATTTACAACAAAACAAAAATAATAACACCCAGAAGTCAATCATTTCAAATGGACTTCTGCAGAATGGGGCTTCTTCACCTCCAGAGGACACTTTACCTCCTTGGTCCACATGGAGTCTCTCTCTCAGTGACTGTGGCTGCAACTCGGTCAGCTTTAGGCCCAAGACCTCCGGTACCTGGGCATAGAACAACTGTCTTTTTACAAAAACTTGATCAGGATATAATTTAATTTCACTCCCACTGTCTATCCTTCCTTTAAATCCTTTTTCACATTCCTATCATTTTTTCAACATGCACTACTTTTGCGTCTTTTCACAAAAAGTCCAGAGATACAGCAGTTTTAAAGATTTAAAATAAATATAGCTACATAAAACTACTTTAAATGAAACATAGTGAAATAAACAGACAAAAATGTCATGGCCTGGTGTGATTGAACAGAGTGAAAGCTGCAGAACAGCTGCTATCAAATTTTCTCATTATTGCACAGCAAGGGCGTACTAATGACATGCATCATCTTTATAGCATCCAGCAGAGTCATTAATTTGTTTCCACATGAGACACAGCAGTAATGGCTCAGTATGACAGAGAGCATGGATGAGCAGAATGGAATGTTATTGTCTGCTGGATAGTTCACCCACATTTGACCCAGCTGTTCACATAAGGTAAGGAACAAACCTGCACCAGCTTCTCCAGTTTGAGTCCGCAGCTAGATGTGAGTGACGAAGGCTTTGGCTGATTGACAGCGACCGTGGTGTTGAACTTAGAGGCAGAAGTCGCATCTAAAGACAAAACTAGATGAAAAGTATATATTTATATGGATATCCACAGCTCATGACGTTAACTATGATTTTGAAACTACGACACTGTGAGCATGTTAGTGTCTCATAATTTGACGAAATTGAAATTTATTTACCCTGACCTCCCACAGGCATACGTGTACAATATATGTGTGTGTTGTAATGTATACAGTATGAACATGCGTGAAAGTAAGTCAGTAAACGATTCAGTGGTGGTACACAGTACTGGAAAGAGAGGAGAGCAGCTGCCTACCAAAACCCACGTTCCAAGCCAGTCATGGAAGGACTTGCAGCAAAATGTTTTTTAAGATAACATTGTCATCTTAAAAAACTCTTCGTCTCCTTAGTAACTGCATCTAATTGATTCCGAATTGCCTTTGAACCATCTGTGTTGTGTTTCAGTCTTTCATTACTGTTAGTTAATGCAAGCTTGTTCTTCTGCCTATGCAATGACAGGGTCTTGACCTCACTGCTAACCAGCTTCTAAAACAAGGCTGAAATCCATGAACAAGCGTACTACTTGGTGTGTGGAACATGGGATTCCACACTGTACAAAGTGCACTAGAGCTTTCCATTTTACAGTATTTGGGATTGAACCCCAGAACATTAAGTTAGCTGTAATAAGTGGAGACACAAAGAGGAACTTGCAAGATTTACACAACTGTTGATCACCTCCATGGTTTATTCTCCTCCCCTTTTGGTTACATAGTATAGGAAAGAATTTAAAACTACTTTCAACCCGGAGTATGAACTAAATGTTCTGCAGAATGTGTTTTACATTTTCTAGATTAGTCCTCAACTGTTGCACTGATATCAAGGTCATTTCAGGACAATTCACAATTCAGTGTTCTCAACCCTGTACACATCCAGTGTTGAAGCTCACTCAGGAAAAAGTGCCAAATAAAAGATTTCTCATTCTGTTTCTTAACAACATAGTTTGAACCTGACCTGAACTGACATCCACCCATTTTTGTCTTATCCTGGAGGATTATGCTGAAAATAAACTGTTAATAAACTGCTGACTGGATTATCTTCAACAATAAACACCCACAAGTACATTTTGAATACTTGATTCAGTGGACAGGTAATCCAGGTTATGTAGAGTAATGTCACTCACCCCAGAATATAATATTTTCAGAATTTATTCTATTAATGCTCTGCTGTTCCAAAAATCATGCAAATTCAAATGTAGTGACTATAAATATATAGAGCTAATCGATTTTCTATTTAAATAGGAAAGTTCAGTTGGAGCATTATTAAGGGTTTGCAGTACCGGGGTTGTCCATGGTGGTGCAGGCACTGTCAGGGGATGTGACTAAAGGAATCTCTGGTTTTACAGGTACTGCTTGTACCTACAGCAGAGAGAGAGAGAGAGAGAGAGAGAGAGAGAGAGAGAGAGAGAGAGCACAGTATGGGACAGAGGTCTTAAAGTGTTTAATTGTACACAACCTACCTACTGTAGAGGAAGCTACTGTACAAAAGAAGTTGATGACCAGCATAAAGCAGGGGATCTTAACCTTCTGCAAAAGTTTATAATGGCTAATGGCTTTTATTACAACCAAACCAATGTCAGACATGATACTGCATGTTTAATTACTTGTTCTTGTTCTTTATACAACTATTAGGACATATCTCATATTTTCCAGCCACACTGGCTTCTTTAAGGAAGGATTGAAGATCCCTAGCCTGAACTTATATTAAAGATTAATTATCTCTTCCATCATTAACTTTACCAGGTATATTATAATGAAATGTCTTAGGTGCTGTATTCTATTTTACACATTTTGTTTTATATGACTATTTTTTTGACTTCTGAATTATTTAGTCAGTTCAAACATTTTTGTTTTCAAAACATTTTCCATCAGGAATTCAATGTTAATATTTTTTTTTTAGATGTCAGATGCTGAATTTAATGCTTTTAAAAGTAGATATTGAAGGTATCTTTTCTTTACAGCATGTACAGTATATGCCTGATTAACAACTTAACAGTTTATTTTCAGTTCAGAAAAACACTGGCATTCTTTGTTCAGTCAAACCTACATGTCCAACCCTATATGTCTTACCTGAGTAAGTTGGATAGAAGGCAGTGTTTCACTTCCAGTGATAGAAGCAGGATTCAGTTTAGGCATCAGCCTTCCAGGGGTAGTTACAGTTACTTCCCCAAGGGTCAGAGCAACTGGTCTGAGCTGGGACCCTGTTGTCGATAGGGGCTGCAGGGAAATGGGACTATGTGGACCACTGCTCGAGCCAGAGGAAGACCTCCGTCTGATAAAAGCTATTTCCACTGTCGGGTCAGGTCTTATGAAATAACATCCAATCAAATCTAAATACATTTTATAAAGTGTTCAGATACATACCATATATGAGCGTGGTCACTGCAAAAATATCTTACCTGAGCTTTGTTCTGGTTAATATGCTTTTGGCCTCCTCATGTGTTACTCCAATTAAGGACTCTTTATTAATTGATATGAGTTGATCTCCGGCTTTTAGTCTTCCATCCTGACATGATACAAAACAGAAAAAATCTATCATTAATTTAAATGCATTAAATTTAAAGCATTTTCACCTTTTTATATAAGTCTAGAAGCTAGGGCAAGTGGGCAAGTGATATAGTGTTTCACCCTTTGACAGTCTCCTCCAGGCATGATCTCCTGAATGAATACCATTGGCCCGTCTGCACGGTTCGCTCCACCTTTAATGATCAAGCCTAGCCCTGTTCCTTTTGCAATACATATTAGCTGAATCATGCAGTCACTGGGAAAACAGAGAAAAAAAGAACAACAACTGTGGGCAGTATATTTACATACAAGTGGATTACATTTTTTTTTTTATCAGAATTTCTACATCTGTCATTACAGGAACAAAGCTTTTCAAAACTCAATGACATGCAATGGAATTAAACAGACAATAATAAAAATGCCAGCTAACCTTAAATTACCTGTAATGATTAAAATTTATGAAAAATTCCATCATTAAGATCTTACCAGCAGACCTGTGGAGTAATAGGGTTCATGCTACAATCCTTAGGACTCAAGATCTGAGGGCTTGTTGATCTGGATGATGATGATGAAGATGCAGTGTCAGTCAATTTACCTTTAAAAAATGATGAATTTTTAATTCATAAACTGTGCATCTATTGAACAACATGCCTTCTATAAACTGACAGGTTGGATTCCACTTGGCAGCTCTCGCTAAGGGATTAATTGCTTTGCTAAAGGGCAGAAGTGGCAAAGGTAAAGGAAAGGGCACATGTGCTTGTGGCTGTGTGGTACAGTATGTCATGTTGTCTACTTAGCATTGTGATTCCAGGTGTAGTTTAATTTCTACCATCTAAGGGTGAATGGAGACCTATTTTTAGAGGAGGATCTTAAGCATGTGTACAGTACCTTAAAAGGTAGAATCTTAAGGGTAGGATCTTAAGCATGTGTACCTTGTTTTTGTCAATTATTCCAAAATGTTCTACATATACAGTAGAAAGATTATATAAAAAAAAATACCTGTAGAGAGAAAAGTAGGAGAAATCCTGTCTGTCCCTGAGCTTGTATTGCTGTTGGAGCCATATTTCTCCATGAGCTCAGCAAATTCTCTCCTATGTACATACACATGGTTAATGTTTCATCATCACTGTACATTGACGCCATTTTGTATAACAACAGTCACAGAAGTCTTGTATCAATGGAGCAGTTACAAGTTCTAGAGTAAGCAATCCAAATCAGCTACGAATGTTTCTACTACGATCTTATGTCAAAATATTTGTACCAGATTGCCTTCTAAGCTGATGCTCAACTGAATTATGTAAGATCTACTGCGGAAATTTACAATAGGATTTTAAAACATACACCTTCTTTCGCAATTTGTTTATTGTTAGCTAGTTCTATTACCATAAAGTAAACTGATTTATTATACAGTCTGACAATAACTCCAACTAATCATATTTTCTTAATCATAAAAATATAACAAAAATAAACTTTGTTCATTAGTAGAAATGCTCATCCTCATACGGTACGAATTGTTCTTACTGTCCACATCAAATCCTTGACCAATGGCCCTAATACGTCAACATGCATCCAGCTCTAGGTGACTATGTGCCACAGAGAGTCTCAGCAGCCAGCACAATGCCAACTCAATTAACTCAACTGAACATCACAGATTCAAACAGATGTCATTGATACTGTAGCAAATTCTGACTGTTACGAGGGTGTAAACCAGAATAGTAACTCATTTCAGGTAAGTGCTCATAAACACATCCACAATAAAGTAATTCCATGAAAGAGGGCAGAATGTAAAAAAATTCAACACCAGTCTTAACTAAGTGTAAGTCTTTAATGCACTTAATGTATTACGACTATTTTTAGACTTATAAAAATCAAGAGGCTGTGTTCTCACTCACAAACAGGATTAAGGTACACGATGACCTGAAAAACGCATTTTTTTTTTTTAATCTATAATTTGCCCACATCATAAATTATCTCAGACTCTATCTAACAGAACTTTGGCTCTAAATCTGAAAAACCAACAAATGGCTGATATGAAGATTTTCATATACCTGGACTTCTCATCATGCGCAATCAGAAGAGACATGTGATTTGTGGCTGATGCCATCCGCAGAATCTCCACTGCCCTGACGAAACACAGAACAGGGCTTTCCTTTATCCCCATACAGAAAAAAAACTAACATATTATTAATTTAGGGCATTAAACATGAATTTAATAAGTACAAATGTACACCTGCTCATTTGGGCAGTTGCAGCATGATGCATAAAATCTTGCCCATACAGGTCAATAGCTTCAGTTAATGTTAACATCAAACATCAGAATGAAAAGAATGATCTCTGTGATATTTAGCATGTTTGTTGAAGTCGTTTGAGAATTTCAGAAACTGCTGAGATCCTAAGAATTCCACACATATTAGTTTCTAGCATTTACACACACACATTTAAAATATATATATATATATATATATATGAACCTCAGAACAGGATATCATCGGATTCCTGTTCTTTCCTGACAGGTGTGGAAGCCAATATGGTCTTGTATTGTATACCAACCACCTCAATTTTTATGTTTTGTTGATGCTTTTCTGCACACCATGGTTGTAAAGACTAGTTATTTCAGTTGCTACAGTATATTCTTCCTGGAATTATGGACCAACCCACAGAACTGTCACTCACACATACAATCATTATTATTCACATACAATAAACTTTAGAGAACCTTGCATGTATAGCAGTTTCTGAAAATTTTTAAACAGGCCATCTGATATCAACTGTGTATAACAAAGATCACAATTTTCAATATATTTCAAAAATTTTCAAAATATTATAACAAATTTACCCAATTTTCATACATAATATAGACATTACTGAAGCTCTTATCATTATTTTATGCATTGTACTGCTGCCAGATGATTCCCTGATTAGATAACTGCATAAATGAGCAGGTGTACAGGTGTGTGAACACTGAACTGTAAGTTGATATGAATATTTAATTAACGATATAACAATATAATATTGTCTGAGAAACATTTTACAGGGTGCATAATTGCAGAGATTCTTTAGACATGATGCTCATATTTGTTCAATTAATCACCTTCATTGGATTAAAATGTATACCTTTCATTTGTAACCCCCGCTAAATTCATATTGTTGACATCTAAAATGAGGTCACCTGCTTTAAGTCGTCCTGGTAGAAACAGAATGAACAATTTAAATATCTGAATTGTTGTTAATTCAATTAAAGGTGTATGCTTTAAGTGGTACGTCTAACATACCATCCTGTGCTGCAACACTACCAGGTAACACTCGCTTAATGAAAATCCCAAACTCTTCACCACTCAGCTCTCTGTAACCTCCAATAATCTTCACTCCTGACAGACAAAATCACAGGTTTGAAAATTATAGTACCACAGCATAAAAATATTTTTTTTGCATCTCTGTGTAATTATTGCTTAGAATTAAAGTCTGAATCATAGACCTGGAAAGTCATTCCCCTTTATAATAAATCATCTAATAAGCTGAAGACAAGGCTTTTTTTAAGCTTTTGTTTGATTCTTACCAAGTCCTTGTTTGCAGTCAGAGAATTCCAGTCGTTGCACAGCACGGTTGATGCCGTGGGGGCCCATGATTGTCCTGAAAAGCACCTTTAATATTTTTATCCGCTAATTACATTAGAGCATTGTGAAGCAACAAGCTGCAAAATGTCAACTAACTGAATGAAAATTGAAAACAATGACAGGTGACTGATTGCTTGGTAATCCAAAACCACTTCCTAATCATTATCAAAGGAAAGGTTTTCTAGGGTACTTCACAAGTGAAAATTGCTTATATTTTAAAGTGGTAAAAGAAAGGAAAAAAAAGATCTCTGCTCAATTTAATCCCCATAACAACAGCCAGAACAAAACACCATTCAAAAGGCCATTGATTGTGCTATTTTAAAGATTCAAATCAAATGAAAATCTGTACATGCTTTTAATGCTGTAATAAATAACTGATTCTTTTCTTTTCTTTTTTTTTACCTTATTGCATGTAATGTGCTAAATCAGTGCGCTAAATGGAAATGAACAACAAGGCTAAAACGGTGTGATTGGTGTATAACATGGTGTGTTCGAACTCTTCCTACTGTGAACTGTTCCACTTTTAAATGCAATACAGTTTCAGGGCTTTGGGTAAATAAATATTCCTGGTACTCCTTAATGTGAACCCATACATTATTACAGACTATCTAAAAAACCTATGTATGTAATAGGAACTTAGAAGGAATAATTTCAAAGGACATTTTGCCAAATAGTAGTTTCCTGTATGCGTAGAGATGTTTGGGAGAGGCTATACTTTAACTCTGTAATAGAATGAACATAGACAACTGTGCTTGCTATATAGCAGCTTGTGTTGCAGAAAATGAAGCAATTAAATTAAAACTGATCACTTAACTGAGGCACATTAGAAAACACATTGAGGAGTCATGCTGCATGCACATCTACAGTAGAATACATCTAAACAATTCACCCCTGCAAAATTCCACTATAGAGGATTTCCATAACAGCATATTTGCCTTTATTTAGAAATCTGTGCATACACTTCTTTGAATTATAATAGGATTTCAAAGACAAGCTGTGTGTGTGTGTGTGTGTGTGTGTGTGTGTGTGTGTGTGTGTGTGTGTGTGTGTGTGTGTGTGTGTGTGTGTGTGTGTGTGTGTGTGTGTGTGTGTAAATCCTGCTTCAACTCCATAGACACAACAAATCCTCTTCACCTACACACGCACTACTAACCTAACCCTTACAGTCATTCACAGTAAATTTCAGAATCAGATTTTTAAACCAACCAAAGAAATATTACAATAATATCATAAGGCAGAATCACAATCAGACTCAAAGACTCATAGCTTTGTCAGATCTAAATGCATTCTACAATAAGACAAGCACAACCTACCAGTAGAGCAGGGATAGTCCGTCAAAATGCTCTGCTTCCACTGTGTCTGGCAGCAGTGGCATTGCAGGTCCAAAAACAGAGGATGAAATATTATAGAGGCAACCTCATCACCAGGTCGGCGGGATGACAGGTCAAATCAGGACGGTCCAAGATGACCGAGACATAGCAATCTAGACAGACGGTTGCAGACGCGCCTACCTATCCACTAATCTCCCCTGATACCAAGCAGTCACATGATGTGCTTTACCTCTTTGTTCCCTGCCATCGCTGACAATGTGGCTCTCTCTGCAACTGGAACGAAGCAGCAAGCAAACATCAGGCTGGGAGTGTTAACAAAGTATAGTAGGTTGGGGTCAAACACATTAAAATGCATTAAATTAAATATAGAAAACCGTCTGAAAATAAACAGCTGATTAAAATTACATTTAGGCATGAATAAAAGATAAATACCTAATGAGCTAATGGCTGCTGTCTACTCTACTGGTAGGTCCAAAAGTATTTGGACAATGACGGAATTTTGTTGCTGTACACAATTAATCTGAAATGAAGTAATCAAGATATACACTTACAGTGTTAAATTCAAGTGTATAACATACATATTACATTAACTGAAATAGCATATTTTTTTACCAAATCCCTCCTTTTTTACAGGCTAAATGTAGTTGGATAAATGATTTATAAGCAAAGCAGAGGCCAGATGTGGCCTGTTTCTTAGTTATTTCATGAAAACTAAAGAAATTATTCTGGGTATTGAATTTGTATGTAGTTGATGCTCATAGGAGCTCTTAAAATGCAATCCAAAAATATGCCTATCCAAGTGGTGAAGACAATCATTAAGCGGAAAAAAGTCTTATTAGAAAGTGAGGTCACAGACATTTTAAGGAGTGGCTAAATCATCAATTTGGCACATTCATAAAAAGAAGGAATGCACCCAGTTATGATACAATACGTATGATATGTTAAATTGTACCATAATAATGGGAAGAGAAGAATATGGAAAAGGCAATTGGAAAAGTGGATATGGAAAAGTGTTTCAAAGCATACCATCATCTGTTAAACATTGTGCAGGTGGTATTATGGCATGAGCATGCATGGCTGCTAATGGAACTGAGTCACTGGTGTTTACTGAGGATGTGATTGCTGATAAAAATAGTATAATGTGTTCTCAAGTGTATAGAGCTATACTTTCTGCTCTGAGTACACCTAGATAAGGGTCCAAAACCTACTGTGAAAGAAACCCAAAAACTTCTTAAAGGCCTAAGTTGGTCACCTGACTTAAACCCAACAATACATGAATTTTACTTCCCGAAGACTAAACTGCAGGTAGGAAGTCTTACAAACAATCTGCAACTGAAGTTGGCTACAATAATGGATGGCAAAGCATCCAACCGACCGCATCTTTTCGAACCGCTCGCTCACGCACCGTTGGGGGCGGCGTAACACACTCGGAGGACAGCGCTATCCGCTCCTTCCGCTTCCGTGAGCTCACTGACGCCCCTGATTCGCTGTAGAGCCATGATTAATGTGAGAGCACTAAATACCTCTCATCCCTCCCCTCTGAGAGAGCTCGGCCAATCAGCTCTCTCAAAGGCCTCCGGCTGCGAGAGGTTACAGCACCACCCGGGATTCGAACTGGCGATCTCCGGATGATAGGGCGAGCGCTTTATCACTGCGCCACTCAGAGGCATAAAAACTTTTGTCAATTCAAAAAGATTTTAGATTCATTAAAATATATACCACTGAAAATCCAGTATCTTAATCTTATGAGCAGTATGTTAAGTTATATATTCATTACTTGGTCAGGGCTCATTTAGTAGGAATTACTCCACCAATGCAGCATGGCATGGAAGCGATCAGCCTGTGGCAATGCTGGGGCGTTTTTGATAACCAGGTTGCTTCGATAGCAGCCATTAGCTCATCCATATTGTTGAATATTGGTATTTCTCAACTTCCTCCTGATAGTAGCCCATACAGTAGATACTCTATGGGGTTTAGGTCCAGAGAGTTAGCTGGTCAGTCAACACAGTAATATAGAAGGTCAGCAAACCAGTTAGCGGTAGTTTTGGCACTGTGGGTAAGTGCTAAGTCCTGCTGGAAAAGGAAATTATCATGTCCATAAAATTCTCTAAAATCTTTGATAAAACTTTGATTTGATAAAAAACAGTGGACCAAAACCAGCAGATAACATGACTTCCCAAATCATCACCAACTTCAAGCAACCTGGATTATGTGCCCCTTCTCTCTTCCTCCAGCCTCTGGGAAATTGATTTAGAAATTAAAGGCAAAATTAACTTTCATAAGAAAAGAGGATTTCAGACCATTGTCGTTGTCTCTGGTTCAGGAGTGGCTTTATATTAGGAATGCAGCAGCTGCTGCCTATTTCCTGAAGAAGTCAGTGCGGCTTGAGTGTTGATGTGCTAACTCCAGCCTCACTCCACTCCTTGTGAAGCTCTCTCAAGTTCTAAAAGACAATCTTCTTAAGACTGCCTGTTGAAAAGCCAGCCCTTTCTGTGATGACTTTCTGTGGCTTACCTTCCATGTGATTTGTGATCTAGACAACTTTCAAATCAGTAGTCTTCCTCATAATTGTGGTTGCCAGTACTGAAATCGACAAAGAGATACCCGGTATTTATATTAATCTGCTCAAACTTGAAATAAAATATTTTGAGATATTGGATTTGTTTTGTTGTTGTTGTTGATGAGCTGTAAGCTGTAATGATCTAAATAAAAACAAATGGTGTGAATAATAATAATAATCATCATCATAATAATAATAATAATAATAATAATAATAATAATAATAATAACGTTTCACAATATTCTATTTTTTAATTTTTGCTCTTTCTTTGTCTGTGTAAGATATCTCCAAAGTTCTAATTTTTCACTCATAATTACAAAATCAGTAGGTGGATTGAACTGGTGCTTTAATTAATTATTTAGAAAGCATGTATATGATATAGATGTGCAATTATAAATAGCTAGGCCTATGTATATCCGTATCTACTAGTGTCCAGTTGAATTGCTCACAGAGAACTAAATTCAACTCTACACTATCTTCGTAAACATGTACACATTGTTAAACATAAATGTAACATGTAACAATGTTATGTAACAAAATCTATCTCTCACACGCTCAGAAATGGGGAACTGCGTAAAGAAGCGCGGGATCACACGATCACATTTACGCCAGCGTCTTCGTCGAATTTACGCTGTATCTTTTCACTTTGAAACACAAGATGGCAGTGTGGATACCCATTTTCATCTTCACAGCCACACTGACATTAAATCCAACGAAGGACTGGAGGAAGCCGCAAAAGTCACCCGGAACTCGTGTTACAGCACTTTGTTTTCAGGGGAATACTCACTGTGTGGGACCAACTTGCCCGGTGCAGGTTGTAGGTGAACAGTACAGTCATTTGGTTTAGGTAAGAAACTGGCTGGAAATTATAACATTATTAGTGCGCTTAAATATGTAAAATACTTCCCGTTAAATATATCTGCAAGATTAATAGCATTAACTGTCAGAAAGGATGAAGTGGGTTAAAATGAACGCGTTAAACTGATTAGCTGTCTAGTCAGTTAGGTGTCCTTAAATCCATCAGTGGTTTAAAAATTGAAAGTAACTTGGATTTATTCTCGGTGAATAGGCTTAATGTTATATAGGCTATTATATAGGCTTATTTCATAAATGAATTTTAAACAAATCAGTGTAAAATGTGATATATGAAAGTTAATTTAACCTTAATTTAATTTCATTTATACATTTTATTTTATTAAAGGAGTCTCTGGCTAAAAGAGTTTGAGAACTATTGTGATTTTAGTCAAATTTACCAGACCTGCCCAGATATTAGACAATTTCGCAAAATAAATGATAATAATAATAATAAGGTGGCACTGTCAACTCCAGGGACCGAGTTTGACTCCTGCCTCATGTTCTCTGGGTTTTCTCCGGGTAGTCCAGTTTCCTTCCACAGTCTAAAGACATGCAGAATAGGAGGATTGACGTTCCCAAATTGCCTGTTGTGTGTGAATGAGTGTGTTATTATGTGTATAAGTGTGTGCACCCTGTGATGGAGTTTAACCCCTGGGATAGGCTCCAAATATATTTTCACATTTTCTAAAAATGGATAATTAATAGTCATGTTCTGAAATAATATTTATTTTTAACTTAACATTTAAAAAAAATGTATTTCTCTCATTGACTCAACACCTTCCACAATTTACAAACTTTTTTTTTTTTGATGAAACCTGACATTTTTTTTTCAAAATGACTTGACAAACCTGAAAGAACATAATTTGTAGATTCTGTACATGCATTTAAAATCAAACTACTACTTTTTCATTAATTAAATTAACATCTAATGTACATCTGTTGTGGTAATGATATATAGGTTTTGTAAATGATTTTCATTATTTTGGTAATGATAAGTATACTCGTATGAGATTTATAAGGAGACTGCTAAACTAGTTGATGCAGAAAAAAATCAGATAATATTTGCACAATCATGCATTCAAGATCAAAACAGTTCTATTGTGTAGTGCTTTAAAAATACAAAAGCCAAAAAAAATGAAGAAAAACATTAAAACAGGAATAAACATGTCAACATGGTTATATGGATGTAATAAATGAGGACTTGAAGCTAGGGGGTGCAAATGTACCTAACACTGTAGGGTGTTTTTTGATTTCTTGCTAGGGTTCTTCCTTCTGTACTCCTCAAACGGTTCTGCTGTATAATTTTTCCCTGAACTTTGTCAACCTGGCCTTTGCTAAAGCTTTTTTTCCTCACTTGCTGACTTGTAAATTCTAAATAAATATTAAGTTCATAAGAGATATGCACAATATGCTTAAATTTTCATTCCCGAAACATATGCTCTCTTTACCACAACTGGCCTTAAATATTGCGGTGTATGAGAATGGTGTTGCAGAGGATGAGGTGCTAACATGAGGATGCTTTGCTAATTATAAAAAAGAGCCATGATAGCTTTACATTTTTTTCTCAGTACATATAATTAGACCTTAATAAAGTATATTTAGAGTACATAAAAAATTGTAAATCTAACAATTTTCAAAATGTAGAAAACGTCCTGTTTCAGCAATGAGAATCAAAATGTCGTGTTACCATTCTGACAATAGATTATTTAATGTTTACTGGAGAGATATAAAGAGATGATCTTACCTGGTTGCCATCTTAAAGTAACTGTCCCATATGCTCCATCACTCATAATCAAACTTTATTTTATTTCTGTACAGTATGTGTGTTTAAACAGTCCTTAAAATATGTTGCGGGTGATTAGAACATTAGTCATGGATACATCATTTTCCTACTTTTTTTTTTTCATTATTATAATAAATTAATATTCAGCAGATTTTCTGTTATCTAAAATAATTTAGTAGAACATCCATTATTTTTTTCTACATTATTTATGTTAATTTGTTTAAATTACAACATAACACACATTCAAGCATAGCTTGATGCATTTAGCAATTTTAGCAGAAAATGCAGTAACATAGAAAAATCATTCATTCTCATGTTGAAAATACACATTGTGCAAGGTAGAGAACAGTATTGTCTTTATTCTGATGCTTTTTTTATATGAATAAATCACAACTTTTATATTTAAAATCATTAGCGCCGTGATGTTTTAATGGTTCCGTGAGAATCACCTGTCTAGGTTATGTGAACCTTCTTTTAATTAAAACTAAGGAAACATACTTACTGCAAATATCTTACTAAATTTTTTTTTTTTTTTTTTTTTTTTAGGTTATACAGTAACATTACTCCAATATACTGTCTTAGGAAATACAACCTGTTGAAAGTACTTTCCTGAAGACGGGTTCCTGTACATCTTGGAGGGAATGTTACTGTCCTTTGTCCTGCGTGGGTGCTGTGCCAAGCACCATATACAGCAAGCATTTTGTAACGCCCAGAAATGTCTTCAAAGCTTGAATGTCAGAGGACTAGCAACCTCTAGCAGCCAGCTATTTGTCAGGAGAACCCCTCAGCGCTTTGTCAACCAGACACGAGGCACTAAAACACACAGGGCGAAGCAGCAGCAGGAGGAGGAATGGAAGCGAAAAAACAAGACCATCTTGACGTATATCGCAGCCGCTGGGATTGGAATGATTGGCATGTCATATGCTGCTGTGCCACTCTACAGGCTGTACTGCCAGGTGAGTGCCGGATGCCATGGCTTTAATAGTGCCGGTTGTATGTAGAGATTCACATAGACACGTTGGCAGTTTAGTTAAATGTCAGATAACTTTAACATGGATGCCTTGTAGAACAAAATTGACTAATTGATTGAATAATTATAAATTTTGTTTGTTAGGCATCTGGACTGGGAGGCACAGCAACATCAGGACACGATGCAGATTTAGTAGAGACAATGAAGCCAGTTAAGGACCGTGTTATTAAAGTCACCTTCAACGCAGACACACACGCCAGTCTCCAGTGGAACTTTCGTCCTCAACAGACAGAGATCTATGTGTGTCTATAAACAATTTCTGATTATTTTGTGTTTTAACTTGTTTTTCATACAAGCAGCATGATATTTAAACTCTGTGTGTTTGTTTTATGGCCTTTTCTCAGAAATTTAGATTTTAGTGATGATAAAAATCTTCCTTTTGTCTTTCCTTTAGATTGACTTAAGTGCTTGATTTTTCAGATTGTGCCAGGAGAAACTGCACTAGCATTTTACACAGCCGAGAATCCCACAGATAAACCTGTGATAGGAATCTCTACATACAACGTCGTGCCATATGAAGCGGGGCAGTACTTTAACAAGATCCAGGTAAAGTAGACATAACATATTTTAATGTAATTTAAATGTTGAAATACTACTTCCTATTTTTCACTACCTATGACAAAACACAAAAAAAAATTGTATTGAAATAATAATGATGGGATTACAGATTCAGGTACTAATTTGTTTGTATTTTATTATTTCCATAATATGTTTGCATGTGTGTGGCACAGAGAGAAAAACATTTACAGCATGTGGCATTTTAATAAGATAAAAACATTTAATGATCTTAAAGTAGAAGAGACTATATGTTGGACTGGAAGTAAAGGAATGCCCTGTGGCGGTAGAAAGCTGTTGTCAGCTCACCTAGTTAGTAATCAATGGAATTGCATGGGTGTACTGGAGTTGACAGTAATATTAACTGTTAACTGAAATTTGAGAATGGTCTTCTATACTCTATACATATGAGCAGTTGAGAAAGCTGGACAAACCTAAGGATTAAACCCTTCTGAATCATTCTCTCTGTTTAGAAATGCAAGTATTAAATCTCACTGGCAGCAGTGTCAAGAGGTATTCAAATGGTATTGTGACTAAAGTAGTAATTACTCACAATACCATGTTAATAAATGATGTTTAAAATAAAAAAAAGTCAACTTAGATTCATGTTGATGCTGTTCAATAAAAGCTTAGGTTTGTTTTCCCTTTCTGTCTGTATGTTTTTATGTTGTTTCCAATTTCCTCTCCTTATTGCCTACATTAAACTAAAATGAGTGTTTTGTCCTATACAGTGCTTCTGCTTTGAAGAGCAAAGGTTAAACCCTCACGAAGAGGTGGACATGCCTGTTTTCTTTTACATTGACCCAGAATTTGATGAAGATCCCAGGATGGCTCGAGTTGACACAATTACACTCTCTTATACCTTTTTTGAAGCCAAAGAAGGACTGAAATTACCACTTCCTGGCTACAGCAGCACGTGATCTATTGTGCAGAGACTTAACATTTCTACACCACAAAGAGAGTGGAATTTATGGAATGATGAGTTGCTAAAGCTGCTTTTTTAAAGTATTCTTGTCAATATGTTACCTGTGTTCAGGGTGAAGGGAAACCATCATGACAGTTTGATGATGCATCACTTGAATTACCACTGCATTGCTGTAATGTAGATGATATACTACTAATACAGTACATTAAAACACTCGAGTATTCAAGTTCATGAAAATGTATTTCTGACCACTAGGTGGCGAGACGGTCCAAGTTTCTGTTTTAATGTCATTCGCTTATAAATAAGTGCATGCAGTTCCATATACTGTACAATGCTGTGTATTAATGCTGTATATGAAATGTTCCAGGCTTATATTTGGGTATGATGCGATATGATATTAGATTATACAAATGAAGATATTAGAGACATTTGCTTCTGCCTCACACCGATCCTTCCGGGAACTTCCTGGACTGGAACAAACAGAAGTGTGCAATGTAAATATGTTGCATAAATAAGTAGCTGTATGAAATGAAGGTGTGATAAAGACACTCCCGTATACAGAGCTCTGACTTATCAACGTTTCTATTTGCGGCCAACAATGTGAGCCTAGTAGATCATTTAAAGCAGTAAGTGTAGATGGGACCTGATTGTGCATTACAGTCAATTATTAAGCAATGGCACAGTTTAATAATCAGTAGATAGGGGAAATCATTGATGTCCTATGGCAGGAATGTGCATTTTTTTGTTATGTGCAGAAGGGTCTATCATTTATTTTGTGCTTATTGTTTCATCCATCCCTGTGGAAACTTCCGTAGTCCAACTAGGGACTGTGGAGGCCAGTGGCGACCATTATATTTATTCCCATTTTTTCACCCATGGTAGGAACTCCGGTCAACATTCACAAAATATGGGTAATTTGACAATTTAAGCTAATCTGCATGTGGAGGAAACCGGACTACCCGGAGGAAACCCACCAAGCACAGGGAGAACATGCAAACTCCATGCAAAAAGACCTCGAGATGGTAATTCCCTGTTGTTGGTTTGACACAAAGACATCTCCCATCCATGCAAATCAATTAAATGTTATCATTAATAGAGTGTTAATAACGCAATTTTTTGAGAGATGATTGCGTAATACGTGGGGAAGCCAGGCTTACAAAGAGCCCGATTTTTTTCTTTCCTTTCTCTTCTTTTTTGTTCAGTTGTAAAAAAAAAAAACAACAACAACAATTCTCTGCATCCCCACAGTCGGTTGGGACTTTGTGAATTGTTTTAGACCACTAAAAAAGGATAACTACTGGTATTGTGCTCCACGAGCCTACGTCATTCTTCATGCCCCGGAAAACAACAAACCCAAGCACGTTGCTCCCGTAGCGCAGAGCGCGCGCTGACCCGCGATCAGTCTCATCAAACGTCGACGCGCTTCGAAAAGACCCGAGTCACTGACGTCACCGCTGCGTCCAGATCAGCGCTCATGAAAACGCAGGTCCGTTGACCACGCCCACTCCCCAACCTTAACACGCAGTTATGGATTGTGATGGACACGTTCTGTAACTACTGAAAGGACAGAGTTGCCCTAGCAACTCCACCGAAGAGCCAATCAGGACGGAGGTAGGGACGACTTTTTTCCTATTTTTTGCTTCTTGTTGAGAGGAGCTACAGCTACAGTGCAATCCTGACGGATCAACCTGAGCGCACCGATGCGGCTGCGAAGCAAAAACAAAGCAGAAATATGTTTGGGTATATGAGATCAGAGTCATAGTGGAGGATTCCTGTACGATTTCCAGCGCGTGTTTTTGTCAAGAAATCTAGTGCACACACGACTGTTGTGAGAAATTACCTTTAGACTGATGATGTAACCGTCGCTTATTAGTGTCTTTATTCCCAGTGACAACATAACGTAATTCCTCGACAGCATCACACAGATCAGAACAAGCTGTACTGTCTGTGTTTGGGGGGGGGTGGGGGCGCGAAATAAAGCGAGGTGAAATAATCAGCTGCTGCTTTAGAGAAAAGCAAGATAGAGGAAGATTGCGTAAAGGAAATAAAAGATGCCGCTCTATGCTGAGCCATGGGAGTGAGTTCTCGGTGAAGATGAGCCACAGGAGCAGTCCAGCTAAAGCGTACGACTTCTTGTTGAAATTCCTGCTAGTGGGAGACAGTGATGTGGGCAAGGGCGAGATTCTGGCCAGTCTGCAGGACGGGGCTACAGAATCCCCTTATGGATATAACATGGGTGAGTCATTAAAGATAACAATGTAAGAGGGATTGTCTTTCCCTTCACCTAGTTTGCTTTGTGGTTTATTTTTATTTGTATTTTTCCTAAGAAGCTCTTTTTGTTTACATCTATGATTACTTCCAGGTACTGTTAAAGTGTATAGGAAAAACAAACAAACAATGTTTTTAATCATCTCAAAAATGTTTCTTCAACATGTGTAACTTATGCCACACATAATAGTATTGTGTTGTATATAAAAGAAGGTGCTGTAGCTGAAAACAAACAGATGGAAACAGTCCAGATCACTTGGCTGGTGTTTCTGGAAAGATGCTATCTCACCTAGATTGAAGGTTTTGTGTTACATCTTCCTTGATTGCTCACTTTCCATGTATGCACTTATAGATTAAGGACCAGAGTGATTGTAAAACATGGCCTGCTTTGGGGATTTTTTTTTTTTTTAAGCTGCTCTATAGAGACTGGTGAAACACCACAGGGAAAATGATGTAAAAGGTGGAAATAGTGGCAGCTACTACACTCCTGTCTCCTAATGTACATAGCAGGGATGGATAAGTGTGTGGAGTGTTTATAACAAATGCCTCGGTAGCACAGACAGAACTGACAAGTTTGGTTTTTCCTGACACGACTCCACATGAGCTTTTTTTTTTTTTTTTTTTGCTCTTTCTAAAATGTGACCCCATCCTCCATCTGTTGCTCTTTTGTAAACATTAGGATTGTTCAGACGTGCTGCTGGCTTCTGTTGTGTTGTCAGCATGACCAGTTTCATCATGAACCATTGCAACCTTTAAACGCTTAAAAATTCTCTTAGTCCTATCAAGGGTCATCATCAGAATATACTTTATCAAAGTCCAAGTGTTATCGGCATACTCCGAGACTCATTTACTGTACACATGACTGATCAGTCATTTACGCTACTGATTTGTAGACAGCTTGATGACAGTTCGACTTAACGTGAATCACAGCTTGTTTGTTCTATGTCAAAGAGCACAGAATAACTCTCATAGCCGTTTCATGTTCATCCCGGCAACACTATATTATTTCGACAATTAATCATAGTTGCATGTTAGAAGAATCGCTGTTTGGGTTAACTTTATATGGAACCTTTGACCGGCAATTACAAACAGAAAAGCCTGTTGCACTTTATTATTGACACAGGAAATATTGAATCCAAACACATCCCAGATTAGACTCCTGGTGGGAGAGTGATGCATACATAAAAACATTATGCCACCCTCTTCCTCCGTGTCCAGAAATTTCACAGTTGATTCATCTACTGTGCCTCATCCTTGGCATCATTTTTTCCTCTTTAGGCCTCCACATGCAGCTGCCAAGGTAGTATTATTCTGAAACAAGACTCTCTAAGATATTCAAGATCCAGACAGTGAGTATATTAGGATTGTAGCCCTGTGATTTAGTTCAACAGATTGGATTTAATATGGGATAGATGATAACCGTGCTGAGCTGCCAGATCACAGAAGGCTCTCTTCTGTCTGGCACAATTATTATGACTGTCATAACCACTTACATAACTCTGCTTTCCTCTGCACTCAGTCACTAAACAAGATGAACTAAGTGGGAGTGTGAACGCAGCCAAGGTTTGCTGGCAATAAAAGCGTAGAATATACAGATGTTTGTCTAAGCGCTTTTGTCTGACCCTCTTTGGAAGGCAGTGTTCTCAGAACGAATGTTTATAGAAAGATGCCTTTCTCCGTAGCCTGTTCCTCAGTGCGTCACTGACAAAGCTTCTCAGCTTTCTACATGCAAAGCTGAGAAAGAAACCTCACAGCTGAAGATTAGGCCAAACATTTCGATTCAGTGTTTTTTAATTTAAACTGAACTTAACACTGAGGTCAGAGGGAGAAAACCCTGGCTTTTATGTGCTACTTGGTTGATAAAACAGTGTCTCCTCAAAGATGCGGGGTAACACAAAGGGCGTTTGTGTTGTGGTTTGGTCTGTTTTGTTGTACCAGCGAGTGTGTGCCGGTGATAGCTCTGAGTCTGAGCTCTAGAACGTCATCACCTACTACTGATTTCAACTTCCTACTGCCTCTTTCCAGTTGGTCCTCTGTGTGTCATCCAGTCAGAAAGCATCCAGGCCTTGTTGCTGTGTTCTGCGAAGGAAGAGAAAAGATGTGCACTGAATAATCGTACAGGGACATGGAACAAGTTGGTGTGAAAATAAATAAATAAATCTGTTGATGAATCACAGGTTGCCTACACAAACAGGAAGGCTGTGTTTTGCAGCCAGATTTTTGGACAAAATAAAAATCAAATGGGTTAATATTACAAAGCTTCTGTTCAACCTGTGATTTTTAAAGGCATAGTGCTAATTATTTGTTTGTTAGTTTTGTATTACAGTAGGGAAATAATTCTCCTTCTTATTGTTTCACTGTCCCTCCTAATAAAACCTAAACAATTAAACCATACTGTCGGTCTACTGGAGCAGTTAAATCTAGTGAGAAATATTTAACAAAAGCATTGCAGGTATATCTATTTTAAGGAGACTATGCACATAAAATCCACTGTTTCATAAAGGGAAATGCTCAGGCCTTCAAAAATCCCTTACAGCGTAACTCGACTGGTTAAGGGAATACGTTTATCGTATAGCACATCATGTTTTACTGGAAGGCCATTGCGCAATGTTCTGTTAAATGACATGTTCTGCTTAATGCATACCATCAGGTTTGGTTTCCACATCTCAGGCTCACATTAATGCCTGCGGAGTTTATGATGGCATCCTTCAGACAGTGACAGATGCATAACCCAGCCCTGTCACTTAGATATGCCTCAGAGATAAAAGATTATATACTGTATGCACGGTTTTGGTTTTCAGTCTGGCTGTCATCAAGGAACCTAGCTCTTCCAAGCCATCATGTGTGTGTTTGTGTTTAGAGCCAACAACCTCACAAATATGACACTGAGTACTCCTTAGATAGAGGAATCTGAAGCCTTTCCTTATTAGCCAATGGATTCCCAAAGACGGAGAGCTCAGTGTGAACAGCAGGACGATGAGTTCTGAGTGTAATTGAGTAAATGTGCAATTTAAACAGACATACTTCTTTTCATTTTCATTATATTATCTTTCACATTTTTATTTTTATCTGTTGAGCCCGGGGTGTTATTATTACAAGTTAGCTTTTCTATTTATGAATTAGATTACATTGTAACCCCAAGCCTTAAAATTAATAAGCCATAACATCTTTAATCCAAGTAATTATCCTTTGTATTAGTTGATGTTTGCCTAAACTCTGAAACAAAGAATCCAAATAATGAATGTCTGCTTTAGCCTCTGTAAATTAAGTCAAAATAAGTACAAATGTAAACATCTACTGCACTATACTGCATATATTAATATTAAAATGGTGCCACTATTTACTGATGCCATAGACCATGCTGGTATTAATTTATACTAATTTATGTGTTCTTATTTTAGATGTATAAATAAAAAACGCATGTGCATGAATTTTAATGAATGTTTTAACTAAATTAATCTTAAGTTAATTTGTTACTTTATTTACATGTTAATGTCTTAAGCAAAGAATAAAAACACTTTAGTGTATGCTTTCAGTCACAATGTGATGCTGTTACCATCATGAAGTTGATTGTTTTTCAGTTACAGCACAATGTTTTATTCTTCTTATAAAACAAGAATTTGCCCCCCAAAAATGATTAATTAACCATATAATTCTTTTTCTTAGTTTAGCGATACGCATACATTCCTTAAAGTCACAAGATGTTGTTAAATAAACGTAATAATAACATGATAGAATGTGTGCATAAATATACAGTAAACCTATGATTGGTCGTATAGTCAGATCAAGCAATACTGTACTATGCTGTATTTGACTAATCAGATATAAGACTTTCATAATGTTATGATAAAATGTTAACTTATGCCGTGAATATTGTTACTTAAGAAAATCTAATTGTAAACCATTACCCAAATATTTATACCTAAATACTGTACATATACTGTAAGAGTCTCCATTCAGTTATGTTGTTTTATTTTTGTGCAGGGATTGACTGCAAAACAACTACCATACTGCTTGATGGGCGTAGAATCAAATTGCAGCTTTGGTGAGTAAATCTACATCAGGAAGCAAAAGACAAAAAAATAAAAATAAAAAACATTAGTGTATTATGTAATAGTATTTGGAACAGTTAAAGAGTTGTTTTTTTTTGTCATTGTTGTTGAAGCTCTATTTCTACAATAGGAACAAATGCCAGAAGTCTGAGTATGGAGATTATACCATTACTATAGAAAACTTATAGTGACCCTTTCAGCAAAGTATGCCCACAAGTCTTATTTACATGCTTCAATATTTTTCTCCCGTCTTAAATTTCCATTATGTATCGGAGCATGAAGCACTAAACCAAAAAATAAGGTTAAAATAATTTATAGTCTATCCATAGAGATGGGATGCATGTTAGCTTCTTCTCACCATGCACCAGAGCATGCTATCCGACTGTGTATGTGCTCAGTTTCCCAAAGCACAGGAATACTGGACTGAGAGTGGTGGTGTTTATTTTGCAGGGACACCTCTGGACAGGGACGTTTCTGCACCATTTTCCGTTCATACTCCAGAGGAGCACAGGTACAGTATGGTTATATTTCCCAGAAAAACTCTTGCATTTGCAAACTACACAAAAAGAATGAGGATAAGGGCATTGCATGTTGGAGGAGTTGTTGAAATTCATCCAGAGTTTTTAAATGCTCCACCCAGAGAGCAGCAGTTCCTGTTCAAACTGTGTGGTATGTGGCTAAACAGGGGTGGATCGCTACTGTTAATGTGACATTTCCCGTGCTCAGGCCTATACACACAAGTCATAATTTTGCCCACAATGAAAGGAAATCGTCCTCTTAAGTAACTCATGCTTTGTCTGCTACTCTATGCACATGGAATCCTGAAACTGGGTATGTCAGCGCTGACAGGGGTTTAAAAAAAAAAGAACTTTTGATGGTATCCAAGCACTAGTGAAATGGCGTAGCAAGGGATTATACAGAAAAAATCCTCTCAAAACTGTGTTTTTCTGTGCAAACAAAAGTCGGTTTAACTTAAACACCCCTCATACTTCCTCATGTCAAAAGTTTTCTTTGCTGAATCACACCATGTATTATTGAACAATTATTGTGACGCATCAGTCATACAAGTACCTGAAAATTAGCTGCTGCTATACAAACAATGACATATTAGAAAGAGAGTATAAACCTACAGTAGCAGGCGTCAGTATTATCAAAGCCATTTTTTTATCATCATCCATCAATCATCTTCTGATCAATCAGAATAAATCTCGTACTGTATGTCTAATGCAACGCATCATGTGTTTTTCACAGGGTGTTATTCTCGTATATGACATTACAAATCGGTGGTCCTTTGATGGAATCGACAGATGGATTAAAGAAATTGATGAGGTAAAACATTCCCTTAAATATTCTTTCCTTTGTCTTTCATAGCAAATCAGGTTTCTGTGCAGTAATATGAATCTGAGTATGGAAATTATCACATATCAAGTCTGAGCTGGAAAAAAATGCACATCTTTGGTGGTTTATATCTTGATAACAAAATATCTATTTGTTTATTTAATTATTGAATACCCAGCATGCACCAGGAGTCCCTAAGATCCTGGTGGGGAACCGTCTGCACTTGGCCTACAAACGTCAGGTGACAACTGAAAATGCCCAAGCCTTTGCTGAGCGGCTGGGTGTCACCTTTTTCGAAGTCAGCCCTCTGTGTAACTTCAACATCACTGAGTCCTTCACGGAGTTGGCTCGCATAGTGCTAATGCGCCATGGCATGGAGAGACTCTGGAGACCTAACAAAGGTACCAGCTCCAATTTATTTAAGTATTCACAGTCTAAGGTATCACAGTGAATTAGGGTTTAATTGCATTGCGTATGAAGGTAGGAATTTCAATAAAAGACAGAAGAGTGCTTTTTTTTTTTTTACATGTTAATAAAATGTAATGTAAATGTATGCCCTTATCCAGAAAATATGTAAAGTGCAGTCTTTTGTAATATAATTTTAATATATTTAAACAGGCTTCAATTGAAATCAGATTTAGTCAATGACCTCATACCTTTACACAGCAATTACATACTCAGCCAAAGAATGCTTAGTAAACCAAAAGCATGCAAAACTTCTGCAGCCACTTTGGAGACACCCAGTGGTTAAATTCCAAAAACTATGGCCTGGAATTTAAGCAAGGCTTTAAAATCCAACCTAAACAAAATTAAATGATTTCAGCAGTTAGATTGTACTTGGTTCTGTGGATATAAAGCTTAAAGCTTTGTTTTAGCTTCGATCATAAACACTAACTAAGCTTTTTGGTTTTATTCTACCATTCTAATATCCCAGCCTTTGTTAATTTCTCTTAATCGAGCACACTAAAAGGTACGAAGTTTACCCCCCAAGTTCCTGGCGTTCATCTTAATATACATTTATGCAAGTTATTTAAGATTATATTGTAAAAGCAATACGAATCAAATATATCAAAGATTGAAAAAGTTGAATTTAAATTCAATATCATATGATTAAATATTAACAAATGTCTTAAGGCTTATTAAAACACATAGACTAGTATGAACAAATTAGGCTGATTTAATTGCATGTCTAGTGTTTGGTGCAAAATAGCATGAAACATGTACAGTAGATCAATACACACGCAAACAAAAGAAAGGGGAATGCAGTTGTTCGTCTGCCGTTAAGTGCGTGTGTGTGTAATATTTTTCCTAAACCGTTCTGTGCCATCCGTGATACTTTGTTATAATACATTACTCAGCTTTATTGCTTTATTGCCATTGATAGATATTAGATTTTAACCTCCCTTCCAATATTACCTCCACCATGTCACTGAACACCTAATAAAGAAGTATTGTTTTGTTTGCAGGCAGACAAGTAG
Source organism: Clarias fuscus (assembly GCA_030347435.1). Lineage (NCBI taxonomy): Eukaryota > Metazoa > Chordata > Actinopteri > Siluriformes > Clariidae > Clarias > Clarias fuscus. The sequence goes on from CM059220.1 coordinate 13,564,583, forward strand.
TGTCTCTTTTAAGACACTGATACTCAACAGACACTGATAAATGTAGGGAGTGTATATCATTAGATTGTTTCTCTCTGTGTGCAGTGTTGAGCCTGCAGGATCTGTGCTGTCGCTCCATTGTCTCCTGTACCCCCGTGCACCTGGTGGACAAACTCCCACTACCTGTTGCCTTAAAGAGCCACCTGAAATCCTTCTCCATGGCCAACGGCCTCAACGCCCGCATGATGCACGGACGCTCGTACTCCGTCATAGCCAGCAGCGGTGCGAAGAGGAATGGAACGAAGAAATCCAAACTCATCTACCCACCCCTGAGCCCGTCACAGAGCTGTACGAGGACTACATGCAAGATATCGTAGTCTGATGACGCAGTTTGCACTCACAACATCAACACCCAGTCACACTTCACAGTCAGCAGGGTCTCACTGAAGTGAAAGCTGCTTCCCAGTGGCTAACAGTGTCCATTACCTTTTTTTTATCCAACACTTGGGATTTGTTCTTTATACTCTACCTGATTGTGATTGCTGAAAGAGATTGAACAGACCCATGAAGAGGGATTTGTGTCAAGCCATTTCATCACCATATTCTTCGTATATGTACAGAGTTTCTAATTGATGGGATAAAAATATATCGGCATTGCGGTTCAGCTCTGAGGCCATAAGCGATTTTCTCAAACTCAGACAAAGCACCATGGCAGTGAAAGCAGTCCTGTTTTTAAAGCTTTGTTTGTTTTTTTTTTTTTGTTCTTTTGTTTTTTACAGTGGACCTAGTTGACAATACCAGCTTGTTTTCTTATTCTTATTCTAATGCTCTTCAGGGTACATGCATTGAAAGAACATCAGTGTTGAGAAATGCACCTATTTGTATTGTGTATTTAAGTCATGTTGTTTGATACAATGTTGTTATTATTCTTAATTATTGTAATGCACATAAACAGTGACTAGTATTGTAATATTTTATATGGACTGACACCAAAGACATGGGAGACTGAAGAAGCTTATCAATTCTAACACGTTTTGTTACCAGTTCAACGCTAATATTTCAAGTACACTGCAGATCGACAGCAATTCCTAACTAGCTATCAGGTTTCTTGTTTTTAATAAAAGTGTGTTACCGACCAGCATTCCTCCGTTTGATGTTTTTCCATGCATGACTATATTCAGGGTCTGTGATATACAATTGAATGCAAAAGTTTGCACACCCCTAACTTTAAAACGATGGAACAAGATATGACAATATACTTAGTGTAATGTTTTTGTCATTAGCTATGATAATAATGAAATTAAACTGGTTAAATGGCCAGCAAATACTGAATATTATTCTTTCCAGCTCAAATGAGCTAAAAAAAAATATTTGTAAAAAATGTTAATCTCAACAAATGTACCTGCTAAATATAATTTACACATTAACTATGTAAAATGTAATTGTTACAGGTCTTTCTGCAGTAGTTACTGTAAACTTCCCTATGGGCCTGCATTAGTGTTAAGATTCCACTGAGCGAAGGGGGTGGAGCCAACACAAGCAGATAAGGGAAAACTACAGTATCACATCAAAACCACTGCTTTCATCTGCTGTGTAGTCCAGCCCACATTAACTTGTGGGACACCCAGTATAATTTAGAACGTGAAGCAAATTTTGTCTATTGAAGTGTCTTTCTTTACCATAATATAACCATAAAAAAAAGACTGGCATGGCATAATGTTACAGAGCATTTTAGTACTTCTCAAAAAAACAAAAAAAAAGGCTTATATATTTAATAGACATGGCCTTGGTAAGAAGATAACATGCACAAACACTTTTATACTTTCATTTGGTCGTTCAAATGGGCAATAGCAGCTCAGTTTGTTAAGACAAATCAGAAGGTTGGCAGATCAAGCTAAGGCACAACAAAGTTCCTGCTGTCGAGCCCATGAACAAGGCTTTTTAACCTTGTTTGGTCACAACTACCTGGGATATGCACAAAAAATCACTGTGCAGTAATGTATACAGTATGTGACGAATGAAGAACTAAAGTAAAGAAATTAAAGTGCTTGATATTATTGTTATTTTAGAAGAACATAACAGTATACTCCCCTCCTACACCCCTCCAATGTTCTAAAAATCAAAACCCTGGAGCCTTGGCTAGAAGATCTACAAGTGTTAAGTCAAGCTAAATCTTGTGGAGTGCTTATTGTGCTTTCATTGGGACAGCGCTATTTCAGCATACCTCATCCCTACAGAGCAGCTTAATAGTATGTGAAAGTACAACACATCCCTCAGCCCAGATTTCCTGAAATAAACTCATTACTCAAAACATTTGACTTGATTTCAAAGCCATGATCTCCTTGATTCCAAAACATCCCCAAATCCCATACTGTAAGCTGCTGATAACTGCTTTAGATATACAGTATGCAGTCTCATTTTTCCTTAAATAAAGTCCAAGAAAAAAAGCTTAATCTTAAATACTTTCACCCATGACAATGGTTTATTGCTCTATTTGTCACATATACTGTAAACTATATTGCACTAGTTGCCACAGTTTAATAATAAGAAATCCTCAAGTTTATTTTAAGACATCCTTCCCCTTTCCCTTGAACTGACCTTAAGCTATCTGAGTTGTGACAGGACTGAGTAGCTCCGGGTGCAGTGCTAATAGAGAGAGCACTCCTGCATGATTCCTTTCAATGCTACAGTATGTGGTCAGTCATGATGACCTTACCTTTGAACAGGTTAAGTCTGCTGTTGCTCAGGTAATCTTCCATCTGTTTGGACCAGCTTTTCTTTGTTGCCAATTATTATACCTTCCAGCCACATAGCCATTGGTGCTATAAAAATTGGAAGGGTTTGGGGTTGGGGTCCATTGTTTGAATCATCTCTTCGATCTTCAGTCGTTGAGCATGCGAATGCATTTGATACGGAACCAGCCGCAAAGGGAGATGCCCAGATCCTGCTGTAGATGTCACATTTGATCTCAAGCTTGTTGAGTTCTGAATGTGGTCCATGTTTTAGATATATGAAGCAGGATTGAGAGTATCAGTGTCCGGAAAACATATTTTGCACCTGACGGAGACTTCCATAGACATCACATAACAGACGCAAACGCTGCTGCCAGGCCATTTCACATAAGGAATTCAACAGTTGAGACCACTCACTTTTCTTTTACTAACAATCCCAAATACTTGTTTGATTTAAACTCTATTGATGCTTATGTTGGCCAGCAAGCCAATGGTAGTCAGGATCTTGGTTTGTTTTGGCAATGTCATGGAGAATATTCATCGCCTTGGTGTCTGTATCTGTAAAATTTGTACAGTCCTGGCAGGTCAAAAACCATATTGCTCTTCTTGGCTTGTCTGCTTTTAATACTTCTGCAACCTGGACTGGGTCGTCATCATAAACACCTTGCCACCGATGGAGAGAAGGCTGATGCCATGGTAATTCTTGCAGTCATGATTGTCACCTTTCTTCCATGTGGCCTAAACACATTCTGATTGCCTGATCAATTGCAGGACCACATGGAACTTTTCCTTCATCATTGATTTTTCAGCAGTGACTTGGCCTTTGCCAGGAGGTTTTCCATTTTTCAGCACCATTATCGCTGCCTTCACTTCAGAGTGGTTCCTCATCAGAGAATGGGAGTTCTGGTAGATCGGCTGACCATGGCTGTGCTCGCAGTCCTGGTGGCAGGTTGTGGTTGAGCAGGACTTGGAAGTATTCCTGCCATTGTTGGAGGCGTTGGTGGAGGAACAGGATCTTGATGTCATCGCTGATCGCTTTGCCCCATCTGCTCAGTCATTTGAGAGTCATGCAAAACATTTGGTATTCTTGCCTGGAGTCCACTTCCTTGAGATAGGCTGCTATGTAGTTTCAGTAGGGTTCCCTGCCTTCATTTCCTTCACACCTCTCAATTCAACTCAAAATAATGTGTGAGCTTTAATAATAGTGGCCTTGACTCATTTTAGTTCATGTAATAGATCCATAGCCAGATATTTATTTGCAGTTTACAGAAATACAGTATAGCAAACAAAATATGTACCATCCTATACACAGATAGTCAAGAACCTAATAGACACCAACATTTTCATTATTATGAATATTTTTTTTCTTTCTTTTAAGTTTAGAATACACCCACCTTTAAGCATGCATAGTGAATAAAAATTCCAAACAAATTTCTGGTTTTGAAAGCGGATGGATCAGTCTGAGGGTTTACTGTTCCAGAGACAAATAGCCTTTTCTACCAGTCATATAATTATAGCTAATTGTAAACAAAATGGTCAACATTAACACAGTCTCAGCCTGGTTTACCTGGGCCTTCTGAAAGACGTCTTTGTGCTGTTCAAAAATCTGTTGAGATCAACTCTCTCATTCTATGGCTAGGCGAGTTGTTGCTTTTAGAGCACTAAAGAAAAGTAAAAAAAAGTATTAATAATGTTTTAACATCTAAATCTTACTTGCCACACACACACACACATATTATGAAACTATGGGTGTCAGTTTACTTCTTGCATGTCTTACGAAGGTAAATCTCTAAATTATGTTCAAGCTTTTACAAGCTCAAAGCTTTCAGCTGAAGTGCCAGCAGATGGCATGCTTGTCACAGTGCTGTACTGTGGGCTAAGAGATTCATTTAAAGTCACTGGCTCTTCAGAAGATATCTAAAATTTGAAATGAAAAAGTGTCAGTCTCTTCCAGGTAATACACTGAGAAACACTGAATTTGCAAGGAAATCAAGGGTTTTCATAGACATGTCTTGATACGTGACCTTGTAAATAATACAGTCTGTGACGTTTTAATGATTAATAGAATACTATGTATGCATAAGATAAAAGCATAATATATATATATATATAGTAATCAATTTATTCATTCATTCATTCATTCATTCTCATATGACAGGAAAGTAAGATTAATCTTGCAGGCTTAAAAAACAACTCATAGTCAGAATGCATTATACGTATTTGTATTATACGTATTATAAGTATTTGCAGATTTGTGATTCATATTCCTCATCTGATATTAGCAAATAAAAACAAAACAAAAAACAAAAGTGATGGTGTGAATGCTTTTCTACAATCTTGAATGCAAAAAAAATTCAAAATTGTATGAATTAGATTTCAACTTCATGTGAGAACTTTGGTATTATTTTTCATCGCAGAGAATGATATAATTCTTATACATTGAATACTTGGCCTTCAAATAAATGGCGTATGGAGATTAACAGATTCACTGGATGTCCAGGTACCCACTCAGGGCTCGTTGCAAACTGGTGTTTTGAGATTTTCACCCTAGGCAGTGTTGTTCAAGAGGTGCTATTTAGTCAATATATTTTAAACACTTTGTCTTGTCCTAACCCTCATCCTTCCAAGAGTGGGGAACAGAAGCAACAGACAGACAGTCTGCAGGTGTGTCTGTGCATACAGAGCCAAAACTCATCAGCCTAACAGACTGCCATCTGGCCAGGAAAAAAAAAAAAGCTTTCGGAGAGGGCCACCTCAGGCTTTATGATCATTAAACTTGTTCAGTTGTCAATTTTTGGTCATTTTGATCCAAATAACTGCTCTGCCCTTGTCAGAGAAAGAGAGAAAATGTGCTGTGCATTATTTGTCTTTTCGCCAAACTCTTTTTCAATCTAACTCCAGTTTAACAGAACTGCCAAATGATCATTATTATGGACGCTAGATAGCAAAATTGAAGAGTATGCTCCCTGTAAGAAATTTGGAAGTGGCTTTAGTATAAATCATATTGTATAAGTCATAAGCAGGAAAGGAGGAGAAGGGCCCCTGCCAAATCGCTTCTGATAGAAAACTTTGGAAAATAGGGGAAAATATATTTAAAAATACATACATACATACATAAATAAATAAATAAATAAATAAATAAAATATAACAAGTAATAATACTAAACTACTAATAATTTAGACATATATTTAGATTTGAGCAATATTGGGCAAGAACTTTCAATGGCAATGGTTTGCTACAAATAGCCTTAAACAGGATGTTCATTGTCTCAAAAACCTTTCTTTTTCCTGTTTATTTAATGTACTGTAGACCTCTCTCTCTCTCTCTCTCTCTCTCTCTCTCTCTCTCTCTCTCTCTCTCTCTCTCTCTTGCTCAGTTCCTCACTTTCATTCTCTCCTTAGAGGATTTAATGAGCTTTTTTAACACCATAGATCATGATATTTTTCTAGATGAACTGAAAAAATTAGTGGAAGTAAGGGAGTGGATCTCTCCTGGCTCAGTTCACCTGCCAATAATGCATGGCTGAAAGTTTACAGAGTTTAAAAATGGCTGATATGTTGAAAAAATGTTTAGTGGTTTAATAAATATGATAAATATGTGTTATTTTTACAAGTGAAAAATAATTTAAATTACATAATTGCTTAAAGCCTTGCACACAATTTAACAGTGTAAACATGCAGCTAAAATCTAAACTATCTGTTTAACTTTCTTTACTGTGTTGAATATATTTTGCAAGTGCTCACAAAACTAGAAAGAAATATATTATTTACTTGAAACGATTAGATACTAAAGTTGGGGGCATTGTTGTGAATTCAATTTGGATGTGCTTGCACTTTAAACTGATTACATTTCAAGCGTTAAATAGGTTCTTTTTAATATTTCTTGCTTTATGTTGGCTTTAAGGCCTAAGGCTAGCTTGGTTTACCCTGAGTTTCTCAGTCAGGTGTATGATTTGTTTTTGTATGAGGGTGTCTGAGAAAGATATAAAGGTTTAGCTTTCTTGTTGAATTTTTGCTAATTTGTTGAATTTTGAGTAAATGTAAAGAAAACTTCTCACTAAACTTACCTACATTTTAGAAGTAATCTTGTTGCATATATTTTGTAAGATGTAAACCTTACAAAATGTCTAGTTAAATTTATGTGCATTTAAATTGCTATCCTTGACAGTTTGATTTCCTCGAAGAAATCTCACTCCAATATTTTTTTCACTGTACACACCCAAGACATTGTCCATTCATAGTTTTGTTTGTGTGCTAGTCAATTACATTTTACAGTCAAGTTTCCTCCTGTTTGCTCCAGTGTCACCAGTCAGCAGATGGAGCAGTGGAGAAACACATTCATTACAGATGTATCATGCTGTAGGGTCAAGAGAAATACAGAAAGTATTTTTGGAATCTAAATGTGTCATGTAGAAAGTGTGGCAAAATGTGTGCACAGACTGAGCTGTGAACGGCTTCATGTTTAGTCAGGAGAGGATTCACACCTTCACTAATCTCTTTACTTTCAAAATACTATGCTGCAGTATTAAACTCTCAAGCCATTTTGCTCATATTATTGGAAAGATTTTAAAGTAAATTTAGTCCCTGAACATAAAATAGAGCAACATTTGTGAAAGTACTTGGCAAATCCAGATGTAAGTTTTTAGGACTTGATGGAAACGATCAGTCGGCCTTGGAAATAAATATAAAAGGCTGTGAAAAAAGGATGTGAAAAGAAGCTTTTAATCCATTTCTGGGTTTAATACAGCTATTGCACAGGAATAGAGGCAATAAGTGTGGCATGGTGACATCGACAGACCTCCTCAGAAATGTGAGCATAATAGTGACAGTTGTCTCCAGTCATAGTGATCATCCAACATAACTGCATTAAAAAGCCATGAAGGTATCATGATTCATCCATTTAGCATCTATAAATGGCAGCCAGAAGATGCTATGGAAAACGCAAATTCTTTTTTCTCCCAAATTAGCTGTATTAAGCCTTAAGGTCAGGGTTGCTGAGGATCAAGAGCTTATTCTGGAAACACTTGGTACACTTGGATACAAGAGGATACAAGTCCACTGTAGGACATCATCTATAAACTGTAACCATCAATACATTATATACACCACAACCTGGTTGAGGTTGTTCCCTGTGATTGGGCTTGTACTATCAAGGGTCCCTGGGACTATACCACTTATCCTGTGAAGGAACATGCTGGGAGTGAATCTATTCAAGGGAGCCTGAATAGTAATAGCACAAGCACAGGGAACAACCACACACACTCATATACCCAATCATTGTCTATGGGTAAGCTAAAAACACCAAACAGCCTACAACACATGTGGAAAGAAACCCGCTACTCCATGCACGCACGCAAGAGGTGAAATTCAAACCCAAATGCTGGAGGTGTAAAATTAGAGTGCAAACCACTAAGCTACTGTGCTCCATATACACATTGACACACTAACTCACAACTAGGCCAATCTAGCTTATCCAATCAATCTACTTGATTCATGTTTCTGGGTGGTAGGTGGAAACCAGAAAGCCTGTAACAGGTGTACAACAATGTAAACATGAGAGACTCCATACATACTTGAACTCAGAACCCTACAGATGTGAAGTGACACTGTTCCACATTACACCACCATGCCACCCAAAAACATACATTTTTATGGTCAATTTAAGTGTGTTAAATTGACTAAGATTTTAAAGTCTAGTTTGATATTTTCTAGAGTGTTTCAAAATTGGCTCATTTGGTAGGAATCACGTTTACACTAAGCATTTAGAATGGACCTAAAAAGGTTTTTTTTTCTTTCTTCTACAAATGATATTAAACTTAAGATTTATATTGCCTAATATATTAAAATTTCCAAATGAACATTTGCAAAATTTCATGGCTCCCATTGATCTTAACAGCAGTCTTCCAGATGTTACTCCTGGAAAATTGGCAGCAGGATTAACCCTAATTAATTACATTTATTTTCTAGTGTTTTCATCGCAATAACGAATTTCTAATAATAGCCTAATTTAACTATCACAAAGTAGCTGACACAATGCACAGCACTATTTGTATGTATCCAGACTATTTCTATTTTTTCTTCTCTCTCACAGTTCATCTGATGCACTCAGTCAGGCAGCTGTTGCCTGGGGTGTGCTGCACTCTACTTCTGAGCGACCTGACAGACTGCCAGACACTACCTTAGCCACATGAGAACACCAGACCACACCAGAGCTTTTTTGAAAGCACTTCCATGTGACTACAAGTGCACTTGAAAGACCCAGGACTTATATAATATTGCCATACAGTAGCATCTGGCCATGCATAATACCTGTTCCTGTAACATTACAATTATTATGAGATTATTAAAACATTACAGTATAATAACTTCTATGGAAGGCAAGTTAAATGCTTTTTATTCTGAATAAATAAGGGTGCTTGATTTTCTATTGATTTTAAACTAAATTCTAATAAAATGTTTAAATGCTAACCCTAAAGTTAACTTTTCACTAAATTTGACTAAGGCATGTAAATTGCTCAAATAGGCGAAACATGAGAGCATATTGAATTCATCACTACAAAGACATTCAATAATAAAGGACATTTCATCCAGGGTGTATTCTCTGCATCATGTCTAGTGTTTCCAAAAAAGGCACCAGATCCACAGCAGCCCTAACTAGCATGACGTGTATGTAGACGATGACTGAATTAATTAAATTATTATAGCTGAAAGCAAAGGGACATGCTATGTGTAAGTTGAACTATACTAAATTAGGCAGCATATGCTGCTATCATTATGCTTATTAATTGCTCATTGTTCTCCTTTCACTTTGATTGATTATATTGTTTTTAAACTGACCAACATGCAACAGTTTAAATGTGTATATTTTAATTCCATATAAAATATAATGTGTACATGGTAGTATACATGCTGATTGGTCTTACACAACTGATCATTCTCAGTTTGTATCAGGTAATTAGCTAAATCGCGAACTATAGCCGCAAGGCACTATTTTATACAGTAGAGTTTACTGTATAAAATAGTGATTTTTGCTTTTTTTTTTTTAGAAATTAGTATAAAAAATGTGAAAACTGTGACAGGAGCCAGTAATATAAGGCAAAGTTAAGCATGCCTTCAAACATCTACATTTGTACTCCTTTATATGTAACACGTGAACGTGATTCATGTGAGGTTTGTAGTATTGTATTCTAATGCATGATCAAAGCAGCACACATTAGCTCCTGCACCTGTTGGCATGTCATCACCTGGTCTGTTTTTTTTTTTTTTTTAAAGATGTGTGGTGAACAAAGGACTATGGACAATTTTACAGACTTTCCTTTGAATGCAGGCAAGAAAATTGAAGGGGAAGGGAGGCTTTTTAAAAGAGGAAAAGAAGAATAGAAGCCATTTTTAGAAAGAAAACAGGACTAAGAGTTATATGACAGTGTCTCGGGTTCTTTTTTTTTCCTTAGTGAAGGAGTAAAAACTGTCAAAGCATCAAGCATATTTATTTTCACACATGCCATTATAGACAAGCAGAAGTAAATAAAGCCTTATTATATGTGATATTTTCTTACTTTCCCAAACCCCAAAATGTATAATGGGAAAATAGAATGAACAGATTTTGAAGGTAGAGTTTGAAGCGTGTCTGAAGACAACAAACCGCATCTGTTAGGTGACACGAGCAAGGTCAAAAAGGTGTATGTGTGTGTGCTTCTGTGTGTGTGGCGGGTGGTGAAAAGAGATTACAGAAAAAAATCCACAAAATGGAAGACCTCAGACAAACCTTTATACTTGTGAGAAAAAAAGAAAAGAAAGGAAATAAGCCATGGGGCTAAAATTCCAAAACTTCATAAGCCAGAGAGGGTTAAGTGGAAAAAAAGTAATGCATATAAAAAAAAATAATGGGAAGGTCCTAAATTTGGGAAAGCTCCATTAATGAGTATGTGAGTATAGAATCAGTAATGGGGAAGGGCTCAGGTAGTGGGAGAGATGGAGGGGGTAGGGGAGAGTGTGTTGTAGTGAGGAGGGAGCATGGGAGGGAGGAGAGGAGAATAAATCCGTACAGCAAGATTATCAGGGCTCAGAAGCTGTTACATCGCATGGAGAGCAGAACCTGGACACGGACCGAAAACTACTCAACCTGCTCCTTTTTTTTATGCATTCCTCCTCACTGCCTCACTGGTTCTCAACTGAGAAACTGAAGCCACAGCTTTTGGAATCTCACAGCTAAATGACTGAATTTATTTCTATGTGAATGAGCTAACTTTTGGATTTTGGACCAAATTGTATCATCAGTTAAAAAAAAAGAAAGAAAGAAAAAAAAGGTGGATGCTGTGGAAAAAACACTACATCTGCAAGGACTTTTGCTTCACTTATCAGAAAAAAACAGCAGCTGGAATGGACGAGGTCAGATATCACCAAATTTCTCTCATTTGTCATCATATTATCAATTTTATTGTTGAAATGATCAGCTGTGGTTTTAGTTGTTTTTTCTAATGTCTTCTAGTCCTTTAGCATTATTGTCTTTCCTGGCTGTTGTAGTGGATTGGTTAAAGAGAAGAAATGACTGGCTATTCTAGGACAAAGAGTTAGTTTGACATAATTCTCACATTCAATTAGCAAGTTAGGTTGAATCAGTTTCTTTTTTAGCATTTTTTTTTCTCAGACACATACACACACACACACACGTACATATTCACACACAGTACAGGAAGGGAATCTCCACTCTCAACTCGGTTCACCTCACCGCCTGCACTCACACCTTTTCCCAGTCAATCGCAACTGCAATCCTCCAGATACTTCTCGCTGCCATCACGTGGCAGTGAAGCTGCCAACATCTGCCTTTCTCTCTCTTATGGGGCGTTTGTCTCTCCAAAACTCCTTTCATTTTTTGTCCTCACCAGACACAACCTGTGTCTTCATGCCAAGGACCTCTACTCCTGTAAGATCTGGTACACCACTAAACTCACTAAGTGCTAGAAGAGGAACAGTGACAAGGAGAGAGGGGGGGGATCGACAAAGAAGCGAGACAGAAAAAAGGGACGAAGACACGGGAACCCTGGACACCTGCAGTGAAAGTGCTTACTGCTCGAGGTCAGGCTCGGATGCATCCAGCCAGTGGAGGTAAGCAAACTCACTCCTTCTGTATATGTACGTTTTCTGCCTCTGAGTTATGGATATTAACCCAGATCTATATTTGGGATGCATCGCCTGATGCTCCAGAGCCACTGCTGTACCTGCTGTTTGCACAGAGAGACTGTGATTTTGCATTTCAAAGGTGTTGTCTGTGTAGCTAGACTTATAGTGTGGTAACAGGTGTCCTCCTCACTGTCAGCTTGTAGTAATAGTATTCCTAGAAAGAGGGAGAGCAGAGTTGTTATAAATGGAATGACATACGCCTAGGCTTGTATTGTAATCAGCTGTAATGTTTATTTATAAACTTGATATCCAGTGTTAATTTACATACCCCATTTTCTGTATAGGCATATTGAACATATTTCATTACAAGCAAAGCTTTCATGTGTAATGCATGTATCCTTAACAGAACTATATGGAATGACTAAGTGTACTGTATACCATTAACTGGAGCAACCACTCGAGTAAGGATTAGTTACATAAAAAAAATTGTCTCATGCTGAGGGAAGCAATTAGGAAAGGCAAGTGGAGTTAAATGGAGAAGGCAAACACAAACTCAAGTGTGTTTAGTTAGATGAACTACTCCCATTAATCTAAGGACTTTCTGAAGATAAAGTCCAACTAAAGATATAATATTCATCATATTCACTGCAAAAATAGAGTGTACACTATTAGATCAGACAAGGTCACAGTGGAGAAGACTGCACATTTTATGCAATTTGCAAAAGGATTTAATATGTCCATAAGGGAAATCTGAAAACTTGGCAAATGCATATGAGAGTACATATACTGTAGTTTATGTAACAGGTTGTGAATCTACATGTGTATGGCATTGTGCATGTGTGTGTCCTCTGGTGCCTATTTGTAACCTTGAAAAATGAATTGTTTGTTCATCATTATCTATGACTGTATTGTAGTTTATATCGACTTCATATACCTTTTAAATTACCTAACACAACTGCCTTTTCTTTTATTATCAACTGGATATGCAGCTGTAAAAGTACTGTACTGTAGCTACAGGTAACAAATCTGCAAGCTTTTCTAACTTTTGCCTGAGGCCTGGCTCATGGAAATAATTACAAATGTTCACTTATAAGATCATAACGAACACTTGAGAGGCAGAAACTGTGTCAACATTGTATAGGTTAATTTGCATGCGATGCGTTTGTAGGGTGTCTAATGCATCAGTTAACGTCTGCTTATGTCCGCACTGCCAAACAGGTAATAAATGATGATGGCAAATCCATTACTAATGTAAAGCCCATCTTGTCTCTTCCAGTTAGACAGGAACGTAATTACTATCATGTCAGGCTTATGGCTTTTTGAAGCAGACTTACCGAGCTGCTTCACTTGCTCATTTTACTGTTGTGCAGGTGAGTAGAAGCATGCTGGGATGAAAGAAAGTTATCAGAATACAACTGCGGCACATGTTTTTAATCGAGAAGTATACTGTATTAAATCTCAGTAATCATCAGAGTTGATGTGGGGATATCCAGCATGCCTTATGTTAAATGGGGATCATATTCTTCATATTCTTCAAAACATCCATACTGAGATTGTGCTGGCGGGTATGCTGCCGGTGAGTGGCTAAAGTAGACAAACACCTGGACGTTTATAGTCTAGATGACCTCTGTGAGCATGACATTAAAGGAGTATTATCTTAGTCCTTTGACTGTGATTGCACCCTTACCTGATGTAAGACAAATCATGTTCCATGCCTAGCAGGCAAGTAATAAGCTGCAACACAAAACTACATCACCATTCAATTGGGATAAGAACAGACTAAATGAAAACATGTCAAACACACTACACTGTTTTGTGTTACTGTAAGTCACACACTCATGGCAGGTCTTTAAAGAACCTTACGAAGAACTCAGATTTAATTCATTTCTGTTAGCCATTATCTTTTTTGCAAATACATTATATGCAAAGGCAGGCTAAATGGACTGAGAAATATGTTGCTGATAAGCCCAGAGTGATGCTAATATGGTGCTATTTTACCATATCTTCTCCCTCGGCTTTACTTATCTCACCCAGTTTGGACAGAGGACTAGAGAGACCATTATGGACTGACTGTCTTTCCAATCTATCCTTATTGAGACCAAAACTCTAATGCTGTGTGCCTTGTAATTAGTTTGGGATAATTTTGCTTATTAGTACCTGATAATAATGGAAACTGATTAATGCCTTCAGACATGAAGGTGTTTGGGAGGAGTACAAGCCACCCATCCATGAATGATGAACTAATGTGGATTTATACTCCAAGAATTTGAAAGAGCATGTTTACATGAGGACAGGACATTGTAAAAAAAAAAAAAAAAGAAGGTTATTTTAAGTTTGCTTAGTTAACCCAAAGGTCTGAACTTTTTTTTTTTAAGGTGGCAGCCATCAACTAATTAGGGCAAAGTGATTCCTATGAAACTTGACACCAGCAACTCACAGCACAACATACTTGACGGATAGCGCCATCCACTCACTTCTGCTTACATAAGCTCACTGATGCCCACGGTTATGTTGCTATCATTGATTCAATATACATAAACCTGCCACAGAATTGGAAATATTGCTGATTAATTCCAGTCATCGGCTGATCGAGAGGTGGATCTTTCTGTTAATATTTTAACGTGTTTTTAAAATTGATTTTAAATTATTAGAGTTTGACCAATTGTGCAACAACCTGTTGTATGACTATGCTTTAAAACATAACTACATTTAATACAGTATTTTTCATACAATGAACTAAGTTTATTATTATATGTTTATATATGTTTTAATTATATATTATATATTTAAAATGTATAGTTTATTATTATATTATTTATCATTTTTGTCCATTTTTGATAATTAAATGTTCATTTTTCCCTAGCTCCCAACACTGTTTTAATATCGCTGTCACCATTATTTCCAGATCAGAAACATAAATAAATAAATAAATAGACTATTAGTGTAGTAGTGTTAAAATTTTGAACACGGGTGGAATTTTTTCTTTCTTTTAAACAAGCGCCACACTGAGCATGCATAATGTAGTTCACAGTTGTACTGCTGTTTCCGACACAGCATTACCACATTAAAATGTGTGTGGATCTAACTGTGAGGGTCATTTTGCATTCTAGAGAGGAGTTTACAATCATCTGGACTCAGAGTTGGCAATGATGATAATTTATTCTTTGTAACTTTGCAGACATGTGAGAATCAACAGCAGGGCTTCTACTTTCTAAAAATACTTCAGGCATAAAATTGCACTGAAAAAAGCACAAGCAGGAATTACTTTCTGTTATGATCTTAGGAGTTGTTTTCTATTGTTGCCGTTGTTTTAACCGACCTACAGTATTAAGCCAACGCCTATACCTACAGTACAGTTGGTGATGTACTAAAAAGGAGTAATAGGTACAGTAATAGAAGTTTAGCGGATGATGATGATTATTTATACATTCATGCCCACACAATTGCAGCTGTTTTCAGTAACTTTATTCATTCAGATGCCATGAGGGTATAGCTGGCATCCACATCACACAATTTAGCCAAAAGATGCATAGCCTTGTAAAAGCCTGACAAAACATCAGTAACTCAGCATTTGGTCATGTCTATGGGTACCTGACATCAGGCAGTCATTGACTGCAAAGGATTTTCATCCAAATATTTAAGGCTATCTGTATGTTTGTAATTATGTTAGTATGTTGTATAATTTATGAGCCCCCAAAATGGGGGTGTTTTTTTTTTAATCAAAAATGGCTGTAATTCCTGAATGGTTAATGACAGAGCAGTTGAATCAAACTGCTTGAATTTAGCCAGAAGGTCTTGACTTCACATTCATTTCATTTTTTCATTTCAAATTCATTGAATTGCTGTACAGAGGCCAAATGCAAAAATATTTGTTCCAAAGACTATGTTTATATTATTTGTAGGTTTATATTTTTATTCTGTAGGTAACAGATTTTACTTCTGTTTATTTCTGGTACTGTTAGCAGCCATGTTGCTTTTACTGTAAGACCTTGGGGAGCACCACAAACATACCTGTGAGGTCTTTATCAAAATATTGATTTTATTAAATAATAAAGGAAAAGTTAAAGGTGAGATGGGGAATTAGTCTGCCTTGAAGGCCATAGGGACCAATCACAGTTTGGTAGCACCAGAGGCAGGCCAGAGTTAAAAACGAAGTCCAATAGTCAGAAATAAGGCATAGAGGACAATATCTGGCAGCAGCTATGGTAAATCTGGAATTGCTAGACTGTTGCTGTCTAGTAGCAGCAGCAGCAGACCAAAACTGGAGGCATAGTCGAGACAACAGCCAACATATTAACGGTGGCTGAATCTAGAAACCATGCAGCCCTAAGTAAAGGCAGCATTCGAAATCAGTGGCTGAATTTTGGAAAGCTGCTCAAAACCATTTCCCAATGTTGACACCCGACAGGAGCGCACAAACATAATGTGGCACTCATACCATCTCTATCCTGATCTCTCTGATTTTCTCCAGACCCCTGAACAGGCAATCTCACCACCTCTTATTTGGTAACAGAGAATCAGAGACCTTAACCGAAGAAGTGCCACCAGCCGTTTCGTATCCTACGGCCTCAACCCCTTTCATGTCAGTGGGGAGACCCATATTGACCCCAAGGACTTAAAAAAATAAGGTCAGCTGTCCATCATAGATGAAACCGTGACACATCATTCTGTAAATGAAAAAAAATAATAAAACTTGAATTTGGGAATAATACCAGAAGTTGACTTCTTTTGCTGTAGCAATTTATGTCTTGAAAACACATGAGTGCCATTTACTCTGTCAAGAAAGAAGCGTTCACTGAGTTGAGTGAACCACCAGCAGTGATTAGTGCAAATAATGTAAAAAATATCAGTTATATCAACCAGATCTACAGTATCTATCTATCTTAGCACTTAAATACAAAGATGTGTATTTCTAGGTGTGTGCCTTTTTGTGCATTCCTTATGTGTTCACAATATTATTTCAGTCTTCTTTTTTTTTTTTTTAAATAAAAATCACCCGTTTTTTACTTTGTTAATGTGTGTAGAATGAGGAGGAAGAAGGGGATTTAAATGCATTTTAAGAAGAGTGTGGACCATAACAAAATAAAGAAAATATGTAATGTTTTTCTGATTCTTAAGCCACACAGTGACCTACTGTATGAATCATATAAGCATAAAAACCTTCTAACCTAAGGCGTGAACCAGTGAAAAACAGATGCAGATGATGACAGATGATCAGGCCGGTGATTAGTATAATGGTGATGCTTAAAATGGATTCAAATCATTTTTCTCTTATCATTCTACACATATTACTCCACAAAAAACATTAATGAATTAATAATTTAGAGTGTTCTGTTCATTTATTTAAAAAAATAATAAAATATCCAATTTGCTGTACATATTCTGACCCATCACTTAGGAATTGGAAAAACATAAGTGGTTGGAACAAGCAAGAGGGGGAAAAGGAAATAAGATCAATCACTTGTTCCCATTTCTTTAATTTAATCTACATTTTATATAAAGAAGTGAGAGATGTCTAAAGAAATTTAGGTATTAAGTGCTTCAAAATTATTGTTCTGCATTTTTTTCTTTTTTTTTCTTTACTCCACACTCCAGTCTCATAGCAGAGAAGAAAGGATGCATTCTGTAAAAAAAAAAAAAAAAAAAAGATTAAATAAAAATTAATTAATTAACTTGTTTCATGTTCTTCAATTACTATAACATAATGGACATGTTTCATCAAAGGAACAAAAGCACTAGCTGTGATGTTCAATTCGCCGAGGACCTGTGATCAAACACATCAAAGTGTTTGAAAAAGGATCAGAGGAGTTTAAATGATGGACATGAGAAGATCTCCAGCCACAGCCAACATGCTGAAATGTGAATATAGTGTGAATATATTAACACCATTCACAGTTTATGTCTTATTGGCTGCCATCAAAGCAGGTGTTTTAGTCTTTTACTCTGGAAGACAGCAAAAATAATTTTGCTTAAATAAGTTAATTAATTAATTAATTCAATATATATACTGTACACACTTACTAGCCTTAGTAACTTTTGTAACCTTTGCTGGGTTGGTTCTTCCAGGTGTACACCTTTTGTACTTTCAGTATGTTTTTTACTATTTTTTTGCAACACATAGTATGATGAGGCAAGACATAAGTGCATGTTGTTTATTGTGAGCAATTCAAAGGTCATCGTCATGGTTCGATACAGGGATCAATACACATGATGTCAATGTCAAAAAGAAATAATCCTTAATCAAAAACAAAAGACACTAGCAAAAACAACTAGAACCAAACAAATATAGAGGGATATGCTCAGTAATGCACATGAACCCATGGCAAGAGTCTATTGTGAGGAATAGAAGCAACAAACTAGAACATAAGCTTAAATAAACAAACTATGCAAGACAGGGGAATACATTAGAGAACAGACTGATGACACTGTGAGGAGGCGACATTAAAAAGCACATGGCAAACAAAACAAATAAGGGGAAAAGGGATTATGGTGACATTTTAAGGTAAAAAAATGTATGCATTGAACATCTTTTACTTTTGCATGGTTTAAAGCATTTCTTAAGGTATATTATATTCAAATTTCAATTTCAAATAATAGATATTAAAGGCACAAAAGATATACCTTTGGGAGTACCAGCCCAACAACATGGAAAGGTTTAGTACTTTTTTCTGAGAGAATACTGCTGGGAGGATATGCATAAGAATAAACCATAAAAGCAGAACAGAAAAAAAAATTTAATCATCCTCCTTATTTCCTAGAAAAGGGGAACAATAAGATAAATGAAATAAGTGAATTCTATTATATGTGATGCATAACATATATTAGCTCAGCATGGCTTTAAACTCATTCCAGTTTACAAAGCAAAATCATGGATCTTGTTTTTCTGTCCATTGATTGGAACAGCATATTTTCCTGGTCAGATAGGAAGAAATCATGATGCCTGGGAAGTTATTGAAATCTCTGACACTCATATATCATTTACATTTTTCATATGTTCATTCTCATTGAAATAAAATACAAATTGTAGAATAATTGCCTCTGCCTGTATAAAAAGGCAAGTATTCGTGTTTTCTCAAACAATATTGATTATCACCAAATAAAGATGGATTAATGGGAATGAGGGTGGATAAATACTCTACCTTGCATTCTTCTTGGCAAGCACTGATTTGTTTTGAGGCTCATTTAGGTGTCATTCTATCTCCCTCGCCATCTGTTTCTTCTGATCTGGACACTTCTTGTGATCTCCAATTTAATAAGGAGCTTTTTTGTCATGGTTTTTAAGTACTCTATTATTGAGTGAATTATCACATAATGGAAAATAGCACTAGATACACACGTGGACAAAATTGTTGGTACCCTTCGGTCAATGAAAGAAAAACTCACAATGGTCACAGAAATAACTTTAATCTGACAAAAGTAATAATAAATAAGAATTCTATGAATGTTAACCAATGAAAGTCAGACATTACTTTTCAACCATGCTTCAACAGAATTATTAAAAAAAATTAACTCATTGAAGTTCATGGAATAGGCCTGGACAAAAATGATGGTACCCCTAACTTAATAGTTTGTTGCACAACCTTTTGAGGCAATCACTGCAATCAAACGATTCCTGTAACTGTCAATGAGACTTCTGCACCTCTCTGCAGGTATTTTGGCCCACTGCTCATGAGCAAGCTGCTCCAGGTTGTTTCCGGTTTGAAGGGTGCCTTTTCCAGACAGCATGTTTCAGCTCCTTCCAAAGATGCTCAATAGGATTGAGGTCAGCGCTCATAGAAGGCCACTTTAGAATAGTCCAATGTCTTCCTCTTAGCCATTCTTTGGTGTTTTTAGCTGTGTGTTTTGGGTCATTGTCCTGTTGCCAGACCCATGACCTGCGACTGAGACCCAGCTTTCTGACACTGGCCAGCACATTTCTCTCTAGAATCCCTTGATAGTCTTGAGATTTCATTGTACCCTGCACAGATTCAAGACACCCTGTGCCAGATGCAGCAAAGCAGCCCCAGAACATAACAGAGCCTCCTCCATGTTTGACAGTAGGGACAGTGTTCTTTTCTTGATATGCTTCATTTTTCCGTCTGTGAACATAGAGCTGATGTGCCTTGGCAAAAAGTTCCATTTTTGTCTCATCTGTCCATAGGACATTCTCCCAGAAGCTTTGTGGCTTGTCAACATGTAGTTTTGCATATTCCAGTCTGGTTGATGGTGCGATCCGACACTGATGTTCCTTGAGCATGAAGTTCACCTTGGATCTCTTTAGAAGTCTTTCTGGGCTCTTTTGTTACCATTCGGATTATCCGTCTCTTTGATTTGTCATCAATTTTCCTCCTGCGGCCACGTCCAGGGAGGTTGGCTACAGTCCCATGGATCTTAAATTTCTGAATAATATGTGCAACTGTAGTCACAGGAACATCTAGCTGCTTGGAAATGGTCTTATAGCCTTTACCTTTAACATGCTTGTCTATAATTCTCTTTCGAATCTCCTGAGACAACTCTTTCCTTCACTTCCTCTGGTCCATGTTGAGTGTGGTACATATCATGTCACCAAACAACACAGTGACTACCTGGAGCCCTATATATAGGCCCACTGACTGATTACAAGATTGTAGACACCTGTGATACTAATTAGTGGACACACCTTGAATTAACATGTCCCTTTGGTCACATTATTTTCAGTATTTTCTAGGGGTACCATCATTTTTGTCCAGGCCAGTTCCATGAGTTTATTTTTTTAAATAATTCTGTTGAAGCATGGTTGAAAAGCAATGTCTGACTTTCATTGGTTAACATTCATAGAATTTTTTTTAATTATGACTTTTGTCAAATTAAAGTTATTTCTGTGACCATTGTGAGTTTTTCTTTCATTGACCGAAGGGTACCAACAATTTTGTCCACGTGTGTATTTATCAGCCAGTGTAATTTAAATGAGTGTTGTAGCTGTGCTGATTGCTTAATAGGTTGTACGGTTGCACTTGTAAACTGCTGGCATGGATTGATGGGAATAACCTTTACGCTTCTAAATCAGGTTCATCTCATTAGGCTGGAATGCTGTTTGGCTTCGTACTTGAAATAAGCAAGTGCTTCTTGTTATGCACTCAGCTAAGAATCGTGTGTGAGAATTAGTCCTTTTTTTGGATCATCGTATCTCATCACATGCAGTAGTGCATAATGGTTAGTTTGGTCAAGTATTTGTAAGTAATTCATGATTTAGCATTAACAGTGGTCCAATATTCTGGACTGAACACCTGAAAAATTATTTCCTGTTCTCATCCACAAATGCAGGAATATAGTGTAGGATTTAGATTTAGGTCTACAGTATGTGTGGTGTGGGGCAGGAATACAATTCCAAATATAGCTCTAATATAACTGTGTTTTGTATCTACTATAGTAAACAGTGTGTATTAGCTGGATATTGCTTATCACTGGAAAAGTAATTTCATACACTGGGGATATTCTGTTGCTGTGTAAGTACTGTGTACTGTGTAGCATTGTATAGATAATGATAACATTTAATTTATTGGAAATTGTTCGTATGGCTTCATGACATCTGATTGACTTATGTGAGTGTATTTCTCACATGATGATGATGATGATGATGATGATATAAAAATATGAATTGGAACATTAATTAGTGACAATCTTTCTAATTTATACAATTAGTATGACAACATATAATAACAATGTGATTCCTTAAATGCCAGATTTTAATACATTTCCTCTCATCCTTAATTTGTTTTGGTATTATGTTTGGCATATTAAATTATTATCTAAATTTGACACTTAAGTTAGGCATCCATTCCGTCTTAGGCCCCTTCACACCTGGCATTATGTGTCCTGTGTGATCAGATCTCAAATAGATGCATTCACTCCTGTCATTATGAACATGTCTCCACTGACCAATCATGATCAGATTTCATGCATCATTTCTGCGGGTGAACGGTTGTCACATAGATTTATTACATTATTACATCATCTATGCATGATGTTTGAAAATTGGTGGGGAAAAAAAATCTTATTCTCAAGTGATGATCCATAATGTTTATATACACAGAGAATATATTAAAATATATTTCTGGCTGTAACATTAGACTGCAAAATCTGTGGAAAAGCTCATATAAGATTTGTGAAAGCTAAACTGGTAACGATCGTTGCCTTTTAGGAAAAACAAAGCACATTGTGGGTCTTAAAGCATTACACGCATTGTATTGCACACACATATTATGCAAAGTAAAAATCATACAAAGTAACATGCATTTATTAAGTGTACTACCAAAAAGGCTCATACTTTGGAGTTCATTGACTTCATATAATTTAGGGCTGCTCAAATATTGTACAAAGTAAGAAACTATTAACTTGGTAAGATATCTAAAAATATTCTCAGACAGAGAGGAGGGTTAGGAAGGAAAATGTAGTTTAAAAAACATTGTGCTTGTACAGGTATGAGGAGGATGTGTATTATTTAAGTAAAATATAAATTTTAAGTTTAAAAAGATGTACAAATATGTATGTTTTTGAGGGGTATAGAGATGAGGAATGGAATGGTTGTTGTTGATGATCTTGTGGCCGTATAGGCATTTCCATTCATATAAATAATAGACCTGTGTAGATGATACACTTTATGTTGTCATAATGCATACATACACACAGATAGGTTTGAGAGATAGTTGATTAAAGAATAGGTGTAGGATATCAAAAGATATACAGTACTTTTTCCTACTTCATTTCAGGCATGTAATATGTACTGTAAAGACCTCATAATGTAAGTAACTGCCACAGAAACGACTGATATATCTCTAGAGTGGGGAGTATCTGTCACCCGATATGCTGGATGGCACATAGACATACCCTTTCACCTTTTGCAGGAGTGGCTGGGTGGTTAAGGTGTTGAACTGCTGACCAGAAGGTCCCCGGTTCGAGCCTCGATGACCCTTGCTGGGTTGCCCTATTTGTGCATTGAGCTGGCAACTTGACAGTAAATAATGTAACTGCCACAGAAATGATGGATATATATCCATTGCCTGATGTTCTGCGTCAACCAATATCTATAGATATATTGTAGAAATAATTATCTCCTTTTGTTACTATACTATTTTTATTTTTCAGTGCACGCAGCAGTAATCCTGTACTCACTTTTTTTTTTATGATTTTGGTCAGTGTCAAGGTTACGAGTCTCACCTTTGGGTCTGTTTGAGTGGAGTTTGAATGTTCTACCCATACTTGGTGGGTTTCCTCCATGTGCTCACAGGTCAGACATACAGATTAGGTTAATTGGCATTTCCAAATTGTCCATAGTGTGTATTTGTATGTGTGCATGTGTGTGGTGTGTGTTTGTGCTTGTATCTTGTGATGTTTTTGTACCCCATCCAGGGTGTACGCACCTTTTCCCCCAATAGGTTTCAAGTCCTTTGATAAGCTGCATAGAAAATGAGAGAGTCTTGTGTATTATCAGGCAAACAGGAGCCTGGAACTGACCTAAAGAAAACAACTGAACATTTTTCAAGCTTTTGAAAAAAGAAAGCAACCTGTTGTATGCTTTGAAGAGTCTACTACCAAGGTGTTGTATTGGTAGTGTGCAAAAAAAAAAAAAAAAAAAAATGAAATCGGAATCAATCTCACTCCTTTGTTCTCACTCATTCGCTGGAGTAGTCGTTTTTACGGGCGTTGCACCTAGACTTTCAAGGTATGTAATAAAGACGGCTCTTGAGTGTGCTATTAAATATAATCCTCGCGCTGGCCCTGGCACAGTTTCAGCACAATTTCTAAAAAGTCTCACAATGATTACATATTTTCTGGTTAGGGCAGTGACACTGTATTCGATCATTCACACTACAAATGTGAATGTTTTCCAGACCACATTCAAATGTGGTTTGAATGAATACATCACAGTGCATCTTTAAGACAGATTTGACATGGTTCACACTTGTACTTAGTGTTGTCCACTTATGATCCTAATGAGAGATGTGCACAGGGCCTTAGCCTCAAGCTCAATCATTGTTTCACTAAATAATAGGCCTTGGTCTTGTCTGAATTTGTAAAAAATAATGTTTGTGTTGTCTATTCTTTCCACAAGAACTGAAGTAATTTATTCTTCTAGGAAACTAACACACTAAAAAGAAAACTACCTGAAGTAAAGACTTGCCATTGAAAAGTATTTGATAGTTTTCTGTCTCAATCCTGGCTTTTGGATTGGTCACAATTGACTCGATCTTAGCTATCCATGGTCTTTCTTGGACTTGACAATGGCTGTCCTGACTTATGGCCTTTTAGATTAATTAAACATAGTCTATACTGAGGCGGCACAGTGGTGTAGTGGTTAGCACTGTTGCGTTGCACCTACAGGGTCCATCTCAGTGTGCATGATATTTGCATGTTTACCCTTTGCTAGGTGGGTTTCCTCCAGTTTCCTCCCACAGTCCAAAAACATACAGATTACAGTAAGGTAACTGGAGTTCCCAAATTGCCCAGAGTGTGTGTATGTGTGTGCCCTGCGATGGATTGACTTCCTGTCCAGGGTGCTCCCTGCCTCGTGTCATGTCTCCTATAGAAATTACTAAAAAAAAATTAACTGTATAGGTTTATTTATATCTACTGAGAAGTTTGGAGTTTTCCAAATATGTTTCATATTTATCATTTCATCAAACATCACATACAGTTAAATAATTTTTATCCATTATGCAGATAGTCCCAGAAATATTGGCTGTTTTCAATGTTGAAATGAAGAGATGTATCTGTACATGGGTCTGGAAGAGATCTTTGCTTACTTGCCTGCATGTATATTTTAGATCACAGGAGAAGGGCATGCCAAAGGCATGTCAAAAAAATGTCAGAATGTCTATGCTAAAATAATCTGACAAGAGACTATCTGAAATGACTAGTGATTTTTAAGAATCTTCAAACAGCACCATGAGCAGCACACCTGTCACTGTTTTGGAGTCTATCCAATTCCTGTAGACGCTCATTAACATTTTCAGCTACAAAGCAAATCTTATTTCCAGACAAGAAGGCAGTACATTTACTTCTTCTCACACCTGTCCCTGGGGAAATATTTGAAATTCATCTCAAATAAAGCAGCATGCAGAACTAAATTTCTATCCCCAGTACCGTCCTGTTCAGACGAAATAATTATTTTAAATTGTAATTAAATTAAATATTAACTGGGTGGACTGTCATCACATTGGTTAGTAATCTATTAGTCACCCTGTGTAATGTATAGCCATGTGTTATGTGAAGAATGAATGTTATTTAAAGATTACAGGTCATACAATGTCCTAATATGTACATAGGAAAGGTTCGAAGAGGGAAGGATATTACAGAATATGGCATACAACAGATTCTCTTTTTAAGTAATAGTGCAACTTTGAAACTGTTTACTATCTGCTGGTCAAGGTAAAGAGTAGACACTGAGATGAGTTAACATGGCACCGTTTGCTGTGAATCCTCTACTGAGCTCTCAGTGTGTTTGTTCCTCATATTGTTAACTACCGGTGGTGTCGCAGGATTTCCTAGATGCACACGCACACAGAAACACCGAGAGCAAAGCAGTGGTGTAGTCAAGACCAAACACACATTGCCTACAAATACACATTGTTTACTTAATATACTTTGTACTGGACACATGCAATGAGACTTTTTGTATAATGAAAATAGCCTCAGGTATTCAATTATTTCAACTCAGTTTATTGCATGTATTTATTTCTGTCCCCTTCTGTCTGTGTCTTCATAGGCTGTAGGTGCCTGAAATGGCCATTCACCAGAGGTGTTTGAGTCTCTCTCTCCAGCTCCTCCTGTTGCTTACTGCCATGCCACACTACCAGACTCGTCCTTTCTTTGGCCCACCTACAGTTAACGTGGCAGTAGTGTTCAGCAGCTCGGGTCACCAGGGTGAAATGAAGGGCCGTCTGAGTCGCGAGAACTTCCTGGACCTGCCACTGGATGTGAACCCCATCACTGTGCTAGTAAATGACACAAGCCCTAGTGCGCTGCTTACACGCCTCTGCCAGACCATGGCTGCTGAAAACCTCCATGGTGTGGTGTTCGAAGATAATGTTGAGTCAGAGGCTGTAGCTCAAATCCTAGACTTTCTCTCCTCCCAGACTTCCATACCCATTATTGGCATTAATGGAGGCTCGGCCTTAGTTATCCCTGACAAGGTAAATTGACATATCTGTGCTAAGCAGGAATCTACACTATAAATCTGGTATTTATGTATAAAAGCACTAAAAGCTTGGTTGATCTGATATATGGGAGGTAGACCCTCTTTGGACCACTTCAATGAGATTTATCTTACCACTACAAGATGATCCATAAGTCACATAGGGATTTAGACCTACAACCATTTTTACATTTCTTCTGAGTATGCAGTAATAATATCTAAAATTAGCATTAAAGTGTCGAATTTAGTGCTATAAAGTAGTCCTTATTGTAGGCTAAAGCCTAGCCAAAGCAAGTCAGGTTAAGCTAACACTCAGTTAAGGGACATTATTTTTGAAATACTGCAAATATGGAAAATTGCTCATTTTTAAAAGAACCATATACAGTATACATATAAACAAGCATTTTTTTGTCAAATAAATAATCAAAATGCAATAAAATAAAACATCAGATATGCTTTAGTACTATTCTATTCGGTAAAATAGATCAGAAGCTTCACAATAAAACAGACAAGGTCGTCAACTTTGTTTAAATGGTGTGCAGCAATAAATTCATATCTATTCTGTCGTTTTCATATTTGCAGTACCATTTTCCCAGTTGGTCTGAGAAATAGTCCAAATACGACCGCTGAGAGCTTTGAGTCCTTGAAATCAATAGCTATTATGAATATCATAAACACACAAGAGCTTGGTGTCCCACTTTCTCCCTGTGATTTACTGGGAAAATAAAATGCTTCAAAATGTCACGCATTAAACAGCATAATATAACATTGCTTTCAGTAGCCACATGTAAAGACGACAAAGATATTATGATAATGTAGGCTTTGTAGTCCTAAAGACACAAGAACTAACACATCCTCTATTTCAAAGAGTTAAAAACTATTATGCTTATAATACATACTAATATATTTGTGGTAGTAATCTTTGAGTTAGACTACACCGACTGATGTGCAAGGTAATTTTAGATATTTAGAATTTTAGATAAATACAGAGTGTCATTATAGTCTTTAGACATGGGGGAAATTAACACTTTATAACATAATGCAACTTTATTTACAAAACATTCTCTACATGATTTCAACCACCTAGTTTATGAAGACATTTGGGAAATGCTGTAGTCATTTCCTGTCTTGAATTACTCATAATATATATAAGAAGCAGGCAATTAGGATAAATTATTGTGTATTATGCCAATGCCCAGGGGTACATCTAAATGAAAAGCACAATGTCAATCAGAGATCAATTAGAAAAGATTTGCACTAAATACAGAGAATAACTCAGTACCTGTCCAATTATTGTTATTCAAATCATGTTTATGTTCAATTGTTATAGTAAGAGATCAAAATTAATTAAATGCAAAAAAGGGACACAGAATATGCTTGCATCCTCCATATCATGATGGTATTGTGACGAGTCGTAATTGGATTCTTAAAAACAAAGGCAGACTCCAGTTTCTGGTTGGCTTCTAATAAGCTAAGAAAAAGTAGAGCTTTTGCTTTATATATTTTAAGCATGTTAAAAACCAGTAGATGGGTTTTGGCTTTTTTATTGCAGCATTTTCTATTTCTGTATTTGATATGCAATTACCTGCTCTTTTCACTTCTTCCAATATCTTTGTAATTATTTGCCATAAAATGTTCATTTAATACAAAAAGGTTATGTTTTTCCTTTGGTAACAGTAAAAGGAAAACAGTGATAAAAATAGAGTATACAAAGCTGCCTTTTCTCTTCCAGATATTTATACCACTTAAATATATAGTACATTGCCTGATGACTGTGTGGGGGGAAATGTTATAGCACAAAGATTCTATCACATAATGTCAATATAGGAATCTAGCATTGCTATTGGCTGAGAAGCCTATTTCCTAAATGAATTGCTTCCATTTTTGCACATGTTGAAGAATACAGGTTGTTAAAGCACATAAATTGCAATTCAATGTTTTATAGTTTGAGTGTAACATTAAAACATAATTTGTACCATTTGGTACAGTGTATTCGGTTTAGTGTGCGTTGTGATCCAAGTGAATATAGTCACTCTTTAATTAGTGCTGGAGGGAATTCTCCCTATTAATTCAGTTCATTCAATTTATTCTTAATTTGCTAGACAGAATTACAGCATTTCTGACTTCAGCACATTCAGCACAAACTAGAACTTGGTGAGTGATGTGTATTTTCTTTTTAAGAACAGTGAACATTATAGGCCAGGTTTTAAAAGATTTTCAAAACACGTACAGTATATCCTTATTTTGATTAGTTTAAATAAAATATGGGCTCCCTTGCCAGTGTAGTAATTAGCACTGTCGACTTGCACCTCATGCTTAGTGGGTTTCCTCCAGGTTCTCCGGTTTTCTCCCACAGTTCAAATATGTGCAGATTAGGCGCTCCCAAAATTGCCCATAGTGTGTGAATGAGTGTGTGTATGTGTGTGTGCCCTGCGATGGATTGGCACCCTGTCCAGGGTGTACCCTGCCTCGTGCTCTAAGCCTCCTGGGATAGGCTCAAGGCCTCCCACAAGCCTGAATACAGGATTAAGTGGTATAGACAATGAATGAGTGAGTGAGTACATCAAATATTTGTTTGAGTATAACGATACTCATTTAAATATAAGGTGTATAATTTGTTTGCTTCTGACGCAGTGATGAGGCGTGCAGCCAGGTTAATTTGAAATCGCTCAAACGGGGAAAAAAGTAAAGTAAACTGATGTATGTCATGAAGGACATGCTCCCCATTTACTCTTTTAAGAAAGAATGGTTTACTGAGGTGTGCAAAAAAAAATATGCTTATTTTGAAATAAATATTGTTTACACTGTTTGCTATACATATTGAAGTTACTTTTCTTAAACAAATTACCACATAGATAACTACAGTTATAGACATACAGTGGAAATTGTGGGGATTATATAATTATTTATTTTACTTTGTTTTACTTTAGTTTGTCTTTTGTTTTGTTTTTGTTTTGTGTGTTTGTTTTTTGTTTGTTACACCCCTATTTTATAGCAAAGCTCCCACTTATTGAAGATTAAGTCATATGTTATCACAGGAGGAATTATCACCTTGAAACGTCTTCTGTTACTTGGAGAATCACACCATCTGGTATGAGATGTTCCAAGAACAAGGGATTAATCTAGGTTCTCAATTTATAGTATATTATCACAGTCATATGTACGTATGACATGGTGAATGTACAGAAACAATCCTATTACTTTTAATTCAACTAATTGGATGCATCTGGGCATCAGGCTCCGGAGGTCTGAACCTAGGCTATCTTTTTCTACTTCAACTTAAAATAAAAAGAAGAAAAGTTGCACTAAAAAGTAGAGTCCCAGAGCACTCATCAGCCTGAGCCTTTCTTATTCCTATTGCCAGCCTACTTTAGGTAAGCTGTAGAAGTTACCTGAAGGGCATTGGATATGCGTTTGAGCAAGCTCCTGTCAGACAGGAGTCTTGGGAAAATGGCTCCCAGTTCCTGACAGGACGAGTCCTTTCCACTCATTTTTCTCAGGTCGGAGCTTAATTGGGCATTTCAATCTCCCTCCTGCATTTTCAGCAACCAAGAGTGAGATAGCAAGAGCTGCTGGTAAAATAGGGCACAAAGACATACTTTAATGTGACAGAATTAAGAAGAAAGAAGAATATGTGTAATTTGTGTATACCTTTTCACATACTTTCACAACTGAAACAGCTATGTAACTGCTAAAACTACGACGAACTGTTCTTGAAACCAAATTGTCAAAAGCGAAAAGAAAAATCATTAAAAGTTGAGCAATAAATCATGATTGTGGCTTGTGACAATTGTACAGTAGGATCAATATTCCAGCAATTTATCTTCGTATTGTGGATCCAGTCTACCACACTTGAAAAAGGTGTTCAAGGTTAATTGTTCACAATGACTCATGGACACACTGTGATAGTTACTCCAAACTCCAAAGACCACAAATTATGGCTCAAATGCGTGTCCCTACAAAGGACTCCATTTAGTTCCCTTAGTCTTGGTTTAAAATGTAATTTATACAGTAAACAAGCGCATACATGAAACCTAATTTGTAATTCATTCATGAAGTACTCTCAATAAAATGTTCTCTCAAGCACAGTCTGAATCTGTCTATATCTGCTTGTGTCACAAAATGAGGATGTGGCTCACATTTTAGGGCATCCTTTATCTTGATATTACTCAAGGAAACAGAATGCAATTTAGACAGCCCAGTGATTTTAAGAAAATACCATTTTACATTTACAGTTCCATTTACAGTCCCATTTATAACATTGTGGAAGAAGAGTTTCATAGTGTTGTTAGGTGCATTGCTTGTCATCCATGAATATTCAGTTTGCAATCAGCTTAAATAATTTTTTTATCATTTTAATAATTTTAACATCCAACTTATTAATCTGCAGAATTGCTTTACCAATATCAGCCTTTCGTGCTCTGATTTAGTTTTGTATTTATTTATTTTCTTTCATTTATTTTTGTCCAGGCTGACGGTTCGACTTTCCTCCAGATGGGAGCTTCCATTGAGCAGCAGGTCAATACAATGTTTAAAGTAATGGAGGAATACAATTGGGACAGCTTTGTGGTGATCACCAGTCATTATCCAGGCTACGAAAACTTTGTGGACTACATCCGCTTTTTCACTGACTCCAGCTATTTTCTTTGGGAGTTGCAAGACGTGCTAAGCTTTGAGATGTCAGTGGGAGCCAATGACATTCGCTCACGCCGACTGCTACAACAGGTGGATGCTCAGGTGTATCTGGTGTACTGCTCACATGAGGAGGCTCAGTACCTCTTCAGAATGGCATCAGATGTTGGGCTCTTGGGACCCGGTTACATTTGGGTCATTCCGAGCCTGGCAGTAGGAAACCCAGAGGCTGCACCTCCGGATAGTTTTCCGATTGGGGTCATCGGCATTATTTCAGACCACTGGCGGAAAACTCTGCGCCAGAGAGTGAGGGAAGGAGTTGCTGTTGTCGTGCAGGGGGTGTATAGTTTCCACAAGCATAAAGGAATTGTACCCGAAGCTCACAGTCAGTGTAACAGTTCAGCAAAATCTTATGACCACTATTCACTTTTTAGGTAAGATTTCAACATTTTGTTGAAAGTGATTACAGATATTTACAGATATTTATGGAGAATTGTTAACAGCAGGGCATTATGCTGCTTGTTAGTCTGCTTTAAAAAAAAAACTTCATGGCATGTTATGAACTATGGAAATTAGTGGGTGTGACTTTATGCATGAGTATTTATATGCAGAGCCTTATTATACGTTTGGACCAGAAATATTCATCATCATAAATGCAGTCCTTTGCCCTATATTCTCATGTCCCCTTACTGACTGATGTTTTTACAAATCCTGTGTACGCAGCTATAGAGAGTACTATAACTAATCTTGGGGGGAAAAAATCTGTTTTAAGTAAACACTGAGATTCTGTTCTGTTCTAGATAGTCCACAGACAAGGTGCTTTTTGATCAACCTTCTTCTTTCTAATGAGATTCAGAGATTTCCTAGTTAAATCAGCTTTTCACCTGGGAACAGCTGACCTCATTAAAGACTGCTTCAATTGCTTCCTCAGACCTTCTGTGATCAAGAGTTTCAGAGCACATTGGAGACTGAATCCATTGATTATATTCTCAGATTAGGCTGCTGTGGCCTAATGACTCTGCTGTTTAGATGCTGTCTAAACTAATGACTTTGTCAAAATTTTATGAACTAAAATTTAAAATGTGTCCAAAGCAACTGTGAAGGACATTTAAAATGGGCATGGCAGAGAGTCTTATAATGCATGCCTTAATAAACAATCAACTTACAATATTTATATAACACATACTATAACACATATATGGTCAATGTAATATTTTTACATTGTTAGTTCTATTACCTTGGCGCTCCAGGGTTGGGGATTCAAATCTTTTCTCAGGTCTGTTTGTGTGGAGTTTGTGTGGAGTATTCCAGTTTTCTCCAACAGCAAATAGATATGTAGTGTAGGCTGATTGAGTGTGTGTTTATTGCCCTGTATTGGGTTGACACTCCATCTGGGTTGTACACCACCTTGTGCACTGTGTGTTCTCTGGGGCAGGCTCCAGGCCTCCTGTGAGTTTACACAAGGTTTAGATAATGGATGAATGCATATGATTTACAAGGCCTCAGCATTTAGATCTATTTCTGTTAGATCTATTCTATTTTTATAGACATATGCTAAATGTGACATGGGAGCACAGAGATTTGTCTTTCAATGCACATGGCTATCTCGCAAATCCCTCCATGGTGGTCATTGCTTTGGACCGAGAAAGACTCTGGGACAAGGTAAGTTGAAAATTATATGTTTGTGATAAATGTTAATAATTCAGAACACAATGGCCATAAGTGATTAAATTCATTAATGATTTAGTGTTCTAACATGTTAGGACCTCAAAACACATATTCATGTTATTGTACAATGTAATATTATAAGGAATATGCTATGGAATAATAATAATTATAATAATAATAATAATAATAATAGGAATGAATTTAGGTCCCCCAGAATCACACTGATACAATTAACCTAAAATGTACCATTTAACAAGTCAGATAGGTGAATATTTGTCACTTTAATAAACATTAGCACTCTTGACATACTGTACATTCAGCTGGGGTTACTAGGACTAGGGCTAACCAAAAATGCACTACAAAGCAGGAGAGGGGGAGCAGAGCGATGTTCTCAACCAGTCAGGGAAGTCATGGAGCATTCTTAGTGAGGCAGAGAGGTGGAGTGATATTCTTCACAATACTGTTTGACACTGCAAAGTTGTTCTAAGAAAATGGGGTGATATCCTAGTAGCTTTGAGTGATGCAGCAGTATCAGTGGTTAGTCAAAAAAAGAGGGTGTTGCTCCTTAAAATGTCAAGTTGGGGCGGGGCAAAGGACCCCTCGCCAGAGTCCGACAACAGGATGAGCCTACTTTTTCTCCTCTACCCTGGCAATCTTTAAATGCCATCTGATTGGCCTTTGAGATGAGCTTGACAGGGGAAGCCACCTAGATGTCCTACAAAGTGGGCTTTCCTGACAATAGTAATAAAATAATAAACAGTGCAAATTCAATAAATATAATAAACTACACCCAAAAATAAATATAATAAACTATACCTTGTGTAGATTTACATGTTGACATTATTTCTGTAAATATTATGGTTAAAATACATTTTTAAAAAGTTCACCCAATTTAAAATGATAAGTTAAAACTGAAGGCAATTCATTATTGTTGCTAGGATTCAGATATAGCTATAATTATTTTTATACTGTTATGCACAGATAATTTGTCATTGTCAGCGGCAGCAGATGATGCAATTACCGTTTGTTGTCTAAAACAATTCCTTTGCTCTCATTTAGCCAGACCCCCAGGGCTATGGTTCTTTCTGATGACACGAGACATGTGGAGAGTTGCTGGCAATGTGCTAACGCCACCTGACTGCAGAAGCAGATGTGTGTATAAATAGGTCAATCAGAGCCTCCTTGAGGTGAATAAGAGGATCACATAATAAGAATGAGCGTGCTGTTAACCACAGACAGCAAAGGCAAGATAAAAATACTTTGTAGATAAGCTGTATTAGATTAAAAGAAAGTCATGTCTCCTGCCTTACAACTTAGCCTTATCCAAGGCCTTACTTATTTTCCCATCAACACTCTCAGTGCCACATCTGTCACTTATACTACCTGGGTCCTATTCACCTTAGGGGCAAAATCGCCATCATACTATTTAAGTGCCAGCCAGAAAATATCCTAGAGACTGCCAAAACTTACAGTACTCAGTCTGGGACCTTGACCTTTGGAAACTTTGTATAAGTTATTAAAACTTAGTTTAGAATTTAATATTATCCACCTTTAAAGTTAAATATTTGATTGTGTTAATTTGTAAGCTGCTAATGCAAAGTTGTCTTAATGTCAGTTTAAAACCTACCTGATTGGAGCAAAAATAATTACAACTACATTGCTTCAAATACTGAAATTAAAATCTTGGACACGTAAACATGTGGCTTGTTTAGTCTTTAGACATTTGGACTGATGATACTGTATGTGAGAGAATGTACTGTATATGCCAAAATGTTGAATTGCCCTATTTCAAATTAATATTTTTTTAATGCATTTTTCCCAATAACAATTACATTGTTTCTTGAGACAGTTGTAGATTACAGTCAGTCACAGTATTAATAGAATATCCTCTTAGATTGATTACTTTAGTTTTACTAGTCAGATTTGTATGTGAATTAAGAATTAGCGCATTGTTCTGTGGTACTGTACAGTACCTATAAAGTTGTCCTGTGAGTAAGACGCTGCTCGATTACAATCACACCTGCATACTTCATTCATTTGTGTGTGAAAAGAATGGAGTATACATTATATTTACAATGTCCATCCCCCAAGTAGTGATTATTAATGGCAAAAAAAAAAGACAGAGCCAGTGTTACCATACTGCAGGCCTGATTCATTACCCACATCTGAACGTCTCAAAATTGGATTCGTTTGCTTTGCTGATTTTGTGAATAATACCTTCATAAATCCCTGTTGCTGAGGCTTATCATGGTTGTTAATCATAAGCAAACATGGATTACGAGGATGTGATATGGACTGTCTCCAATCTGATGGCAGTTTCTGCTTCTACATTTAGATCAGCAGAACAATAGCAGATAGGTAAGACTTTATTATAGCTGTGATTATACAGTAGGTCTACCTGACCTTATATAGCCCATTTCTGACAGCTAAGATAACCATGCATGAACATTTATAAAGGCTTATTCCGAGCTACCATAAAAGCTACATTCGTATTTCTAACTGAAATTTCACCTGAATTAAGTGACTATTTGTAAAATGTTTATGTCTCACTTTCTGAGTTGAATTTTGTTCAAATATCATGACAACCTACACATTTAGGATCAGAGGTAATAAATATTTCCTGTCCTTACAGGATCAGGACATTGTTATAGCTTTTCATTAAATTTCATTAGTTTCATAAATCACAGGTTATTGCTTTAAGACAACATGCTGGGCTTTCATTCAAAATTTCATTAAACTGCAGCAGTGAAATGTTTACCAAAGTGTATATATTATTCATCTGTCTTGGTGGAACTCAGCATTTTATGGAATCAAATGATCAAAAATCTCACTGCAATTGCACACCATTTGTTCATTAAACTTAAACAGCATTTGAAGGCCCCAGCACTGAGCTAACAGACACACACTGAAGCTTGTGAGTGAAGTGAGGTCTGTTAGGTGTTTTGTGTAATCACTGTCTTAATGGAACGAACGATTAACGTCTTCCCTGCCATGATTTGTAGATCTAAAAAAAGAGAGACCAAAATAACCAATTAGTAAATTATAAATTAACAAAAGAAGTAAGCACTAGCTTGATAACATTAGCTTAATTAATTATACATTTAAAGATACATTTTATTATTTGCGTTTGTTTTCTGAAACTGATTGTTTCTAAATCTAGTTAGCTATGGTCTCATTCATTTCATTCCTTAGCCAGCATATAAGGGGCTGAAATATCAGATACTGTACTGTTAATGTTTTCACATCAGTTTGAGATGAAAATGAATATCAACAGTATGTTATTGCATGTTCATGAAATCTGCTTTTAGTTAGAATACAATATGATTGTTATGAAATGTTGCATAGTAAACACCACGCTTAACTCATGTATTTCCAGTATATTTAAGATAAACTTTTCCCAAGCAATTACACTAAGTAGCTCTTCATTATTTATCTGGATGTGACTCAAAAATAGTAGGGATGTCAAGGTACACACATTTATTTTTCTTAAATTTGAAAAAAAAAAAACTTGTAACATGCAGTATACAAGTTGTACAAACTTGAAACCACTGGCCATAATTTCCTGACCATATAAGGCATGCACAAAAGACACATATCTTTACTTCTTTAAAAATATATATATATATATACTGTATATATATAGAAGTAACGCTACAGTATGTGTCTTTTGTGCATTCCTATTCCTAATATATCTGCCTAAGTTGTTTAAAAATAGTAATAACAATATTTATAGTAAATAGTATTTACACTATTTGCTGCTGATGGTGAGTGACACTGTTACTATTTTTGCACAATTCAATATTCCTAAATCCAAGTTTTTTCCAACATTTCCGAAGTGACACTATATTTACAGTACAACTACTTCCTTTAGAATTATAATAATACTAATAATAATAGATTTATAAACATATGTACTTGTTGAATTTAAATTCACTGTTTATACCCAGAAAATACAGTTAGCTGCATAGCATGTTGCTACCAAAAAATGAAGTGATCTGAGTGACGTGCTGCCTGTTCCACTAATTTGAATTAACTGTAAAAATTGGCAGAATCACCTGACACTAGCTAAAGCTATTCATTCTATTCTGTTTAAATAGCTATAAAACCAAGCATAGAGCACTGGCTCTGTTTATTTCTGAGGACCTTAAATGTAACATGCGGATCAGTGGGAAGCTTGTGTGAACTGTGACGCTACGTTGGTTTGACTGTTTACTCTATATATAATGTTTTCTCTTCTTTTCTTCTTATTTTAACTCAGCAAATATTTTTTCTCTTTCATTCCATTTTTCTCTTTCTGCTCAATAAATATGCCCAAGGAGATCTTGAAGGTTCTTTTAAGCACCACAGCAGGAAAGTTAAGGTCACCTCTCAGTGTCTCACACAGGAGGCCAGATTTAAACCTGTAGAATCCAGTGACATTTATTTCAGTAAATGGAAGCTTTTTCAGGTTTATAGAATAAATGGAATCCTGAATGAAAGGAACACACAATGTGTTGCATGTTTTATTGTCAGTTATTCGTCATACCATGCCTGACAGCGTGGCACTACTTGAGCGCATCCTACTGAAGAGCAAATGATTTATCCATCCTGAAACTGATGTGCACTACCTGTGGGGAGTAAACGTTCAGTTGAATTATGGGATGTCTTTTCTTTATTACCGCTGCCACTCACCTGAAGAATTTCAGTGCCCTTCTTTGCCACCTCTTCTCTTTTCCTTACAGTGGCATCCTAAGGCTTTAAAATGAAGTCACTTATTTTTCATGCTGTGTTTCCCCAGGTAGGGAGCTACGAGGCAGGAATTTTGCACATGCGCTACCCCGTTTGGCCTCGGTATAGCAGCTTCTTGGAGCCTGTGTCTGATAAGCGACACCTGACAGTGGCCACACTGGAGGAGAGACCCTTTGTCATTGTGGAAAGTGTTGATCCAAGCACAGGGACATGTGTAAGAAACACCGTGCCATGCCGTCGTCAGGCTAATAGGACTGAAGTGTAAGCCATTAAAAGTTTTTTCTTTTTTTCGTGTGGTGTGATCTTATGCAATGTTGTGAATTTTAGTGTGATTTTAGTGTGACACCCTGAGAATCTATGTACTTGGATGGAAAGCAGTATAATTTAAAAGGCAGCCTCAAACAATTACGTACAGTTATAGCACTGCACTCCAACCGATTCAAAACCAAAATTAAGTTTGTAGTAAAACAATGACCGGGCGGTTGATGTGAGGATTTTTAGTGCAGGTTTATTGCAGGCATCGTAAAGGATAATGGTTTCTATATAACATTCTCTGAATGCATTTGTGTTGTATGTTTGAATGCAGTAACCATTTCAAAATAATAAGTAATATTAAAAAGTAATAGATTTGTCTTTCAGAGCAAAATGCTGGAGACCCAAAGAATAAGACACTAATCACACAACAGTGCTGTTGAAGTCTTGAATATAATGGGTCAGTAGGTGTTGATTAATCTTCTATGACAGCACGGCTCACAGTAGTACCGGCTGTAATTCAAATCATAGGTTTGTATTAATGGGTTCATTTTAATTAATGAGTTATAGTTTCTATAGTAACAGCTCATTTACAATCAAATGGCAGACATAATCCAAAGCTCATGATAAACTACAAGAAACATGATGTTTAAAACTAAATAAATAAATAGAATACCATAGAATAACGTTTATGGAAAGGGGTCGGGAGTCAGCACTTTGAAACAGTCAGTAAGTTTTCTGATGTTGAAAAGCCTTCAGGACAGAAAACATTCTGGTTTCTCAGTATTACAGTAAGTTGCATGTTTTTGTTTTGTTTAATTAGAGAGAGAGAGAGAGAGAGAGAGAGAGAGAGAGAGAGAGAGAGAGAGAGAGAGAGGTTAAAAAAATAATGGTTTATAGCTTCTACAGTGTAAAAGATAACCAGAACAGACTTGTGTTCCACAATGGTAAAACAAAAAAAATGATGAAATAAATTAATAAATACAGTTACAAAATATGACATGCCTTTAATACAAAAAAATGAACATTGCAGTACCGTTCTAAATTTACATTTAAAATATATAACATTATATAAAAAACATAATTTTTTTAGGTAAATGAACCGATGTTATATTTAAGACAAAAATTGATATACTGGGTTTAAATGTCTCAAAGCCAGGCAGCTTCAGTTTAATTCTTCTTTTTGAATGCTATTAATGCAATCAATTGTATCATCTGCTTTGCCCAATGGGATTTACAAAGAAATTTCATGTTCACTTAAAACCTATTATTATTATTATTATTATTATTTATTGTTTTTTTCTGTTTGTTTTTTGTTTGTTGTTTTTTTTGTTTTTTGTTTTGTTTTTTGTTTGTTTTGTTTTGTTTTTTTGCAACACTATATGCATTGACTCAGATTGACCACCCTATCCTAACCTGAAAACTGCAATTAGAACAAGCTATTACGCCCTAGTGGAAACACTTATATTTTTAACTAATTTTACAAATAACATTATTAACATCAACTTGAGTGAAAAGTAGTAGCTACTACTATGTGTGCACTTGAGGTGGAATGGACTTCACAAGTCACTGGCAGATTCCCAGACATGAATGAAATCAAAGTAGTAGTGTTACTAAGTCTCTGTGGCAAATGAGAGACAGCTCAATGAGTTGTGCAAAAGTGGTTAAGGGAAACACACGGAGAGTGAGGAGCACTTCGTGCCCTGGGAGAAGAGATGACAGTTTCATTACGACAACATGCTGAGGGGAGAACATGTTAATAAATCAGTGAGTGGAGTAATCACCCCTCAGGGAAGATGAGATGCCCACGAGGGGCACGGTGATAAATAACAGTAATGATGACATCAGTGCCATGGGCTGTCACAAATCTCCATATTAAATGACAGTACTGTTTATGAAATCTTGGAATCTTTGGTCACATCTTGAAGTAAATCCCAGGATTATGTATTTTGCAGTCCCCTCTACCTGTGGAAATGCACTGAAATCCCATCTTAGGTCAAGGTACTTTAAACTATTTCTTTATAACTAGATATTCTGATATATCACCATTAATTATGATAAAAAAAATGTGGTGCAGTGGTATAATGCTTTGCCATCCATTTACACAAAGTATGTGTGCACATGTCCACTGAAGAACCTGATGAACTCAGCCCTCAATTTTCTCCTCATACTTCTTACAGTGTCCTCTGTCCATCAGTCTAGACATACACACACCAGTATCAGTGCATTGTGTATCTATAGCATGTGTGTAAGACCCACATGAGCCCTTGAGTGATTAAAGAATCTTGGATACAATTCACAGCCCACTTAACCTACAATCTCTTGTGCAACATTCAGCTGGAAAGACAGGGTAGCAGGGGACAAGCTTGTTTATTGTCTTGGCTGGGTTACTTGTACATGAAGGCTTTCATTTTCACACAAACAGTTCATTTGTTTTCCTCTGTCGAGCTTGATGTCCACCTGTTGTGGCCTCCTTCCTCCTGCCTCTCTTCCTCCCCAGCCCAGCTGGTGGGAAGTCTGGGGAAGAGTAGAGGTGATGCATTATAATTTCACCTGGAGCTTCTCTGTTCAATACTCAGTCTGAGTCATAGCTAAACAGACCACTGTGTTAGGATGCTTTTAAAGAACTTTATACCGTGGTGGCCAAACGTGGTCAACTTTCCCCAACCCAAATATACTCTGATACTCTATATAAATGTACACATCTACACTTCTTAGACAAAATATAACACAATCTAAGATTTCATTCTTTAGCTTTGATTACAGTACACAATGTGGTGGCCAGTTTGTGTGTGAAAATGATTCCTCATGCTCCCAGGACCACTCTTAACCAATTTGAGCTATGGAATATGGATGTTCCATCAGGGAAGTAAAAACTCCATTTAAGTAATAACCTGGTCATTTAGTACATTCCGGTCATCAGCTGACTTCATTTTGTTGTCCAATAACATTGCTGAGCCTAGAAGCAACCCCAGATCATAACACCAAAGGTTTCCAAAGACTTGTACAGTGGGCACTATGCATAAGGGGTTCATTGCCTCATATGTTTATCTTCTTACCCTGATGCACCCATCACTCTTGAATAGGGTCACTCTGGACTCATCAGACCACATGAGATTTTTCCATTGATCCAATCTTTATGGTCCATAGCAAATTGAAGCCTTTCGTTCTGATTAGCCTAACTCACAAATGGCATTCTGATGGCCAAACAGCTGTTAATTCCTGATCCTGTGGCCTCTTATTACATTGTGTATGTATAGAAATGCTCTTACTTCCACTGTTAAACATAAATTTAAGCAAATTTGTGACATTGGTAATGTTAATTGCTTTGTAAAGTAATAAGGTTTTGCTTGTGGAGTTCATGCCAGCTCGAGTACACATTCTCACAAAATGGAAAGTACCACACACTAAGAAACTAAAATTTAAATATTTAAAACATTCTACATTACACCTGAGGTATTTTAACTTAATTAATTTGTAGTGCAAATTGTTGTATCAAGTTAGAAAAGAAAGTAAAATCAAAGAAGCATTTTTCTTAGTCATCTCAGACTTTTGGATTCATCTGTATATTCCCCCGTCTGTCTGTTTGTCTCTCTGTCTGTCTGGCATATAACGGGCCCATCTGTTTATTTTGAATTCTGTCTGTCTGGGATGTTGTATATTAGCGTACTAACATTTTATTGATCGTTTTACTGAATGTTCCAGAAAAAGTGTAAAATGACTGTTGTGTTTCTTGTGGATTATGGTCAGTGGTTAGCAATAATACTCTGACAGATCGTTCACTCATAACTCACCTCTATTTGCAGTGGTATTGGTCATTCAGAGCCCTACACCAAACTGTGCTGCAAAGGCTTCTGCATTGACATTCTCAAAAAGCTCTCGCGCACCATCAAGTTCTCCTATGATCTCTACTTGGTCACCAATGGAAAACATGGGAAGCTGGTCCGAGGCATCTGGAATGGGATGA
Organism: Clarias fuscus; assembly: GCA_030347435.1. Lineage (NCBI taxonomy): Eukaryota > Metazoa > Chordata > Actinopteri > Siluriformes > Clariidae > Clarias > Clarias fuscus. The sequence continues at coordinate 13,605,813 of CM059220.1, forward strand.
TCGGCGAGGTATTAGAGATGCTAGTCTACACACATACACACACACACACACACACACACACACACACACACACACACACACACACACACACACACACACACATACACGTATATACTGTACACACACATTGATGATTAAATCCTCATCAAAATTCAATTAGCAGTGAACATCTCGATCTAAATTTAAAACTGGCAATAACCTCTAATAGAGCATCCTTTCCTCAACACAAATCTGCTTGTGTATGTCTGTCTAATTATTGTGTGAGATGCAGTCTGTATCATTAGATGTGTTCACAGAGTGAACTGAATTTAAAATACAATCTCGACAACATTCATCCTGTCAACTCCTGCCGTGTGTAGTGTCACTTGATCCGGTGTTTAAGTGTCTTCCACAGCTGCTGATATTTTCAGCATTTCCGTCACCTGCATTTTCCCACATGTCCCACATTTAAAATTAGCAAAGATTTGTATTCATAGCATTTAAATGTTTGTTTGCCATGAGAAAGCAATTGATGAACTGAGTTTACTACTGTATAACAGTCTGACAGTGTCTTTTCATCTTACTTTGAGCGTTCTCCTTAGGCAGTTCCATTGAGTGTATACAGTATATAATATTGATAGGTGCTGTTACACACTTAGTTCACACTGTGATGTAGATGGTGGTTGTATCTCAACTAATTAATCCTGTGTGTGAAAAACTTGATGTTATTTTAGGTGTTATCCCATACATAATGCCATGCATAAATGAACACCACAACTGGATGAGCAAATAAACTAGTTAAGCAATCATTAGTTATCCATTTCTCTATAATGATCTTTAGGTCTTCTACAAGCGTGCAGATATGGCTATTGGTTCACTCACTATTAATGAGGAGCGCTCGGAGATCATTGACTTTTCAGTGCCATTTGTGGAGACGGGGATTAGTGTCATGGTAGCTAGGAGCAATGGCACTGTCTCCCCATCTGCCTTTCTAGGTGAGAAAGTTTTATTCACAATTATTCTCCCCTTTCGCTGTCACACAGACTTTGTGAAACAGTTACAGGCAACACTAAGTATTTTATGTTAATTGAAGTTTTAAGCAGCGACAGTTGGATTAATGTTTTAAACTAAAATTAGGTCATGTCCCAAATGGAGCAAAGACCAAAAAAAAACACAACCATTGGTTTTTGTTTTGTATGCTCTTAAAGTCAATCTTCTTCTAATGGGACATCAGAGACCTGACCTAATGCAATAGATCTCATTATTACTGATTGCAGTGGTTTATAATGCAATGTGGTTATTCTCGTGGAGGTTGTGAAATGTGGGTTAATATGTTTTTCTCCTTACAGAGCCTTACAGTCCAGCAGTCTGGGTCATGATGTTTGTTATGTGCCTAACTGTTGTGGCTGTAACAGTGTTCATCTTTGAGTATTTTAGCCCTGTTGGATACAACCGTAGCCTAGTCAATGCCAAAGGTTAGTGATGTCTTATTTCAGTTAAAAATAATAACCAGCAAAACAAGTCTAATTAATCAATATGTTTTTCTTAATCATAAATGAGGTTCATTGAAACATCCTAAATGGTTATGTCATGTTTCCTCTTAAGGGAGATTCTATGTAGGACCCCACAATGGGTTGGGGGGGGGGGGGGGGAGATTGTTGTTTGGGCGCTCTTCTGTTACTATAGTAACCTCTTCAGGAAACATGAACCAGTAATCAGCCAAGAAACATTTAAGGCTACTTTTTTTATTCTGAGCAGAAACAATCTATACAGTACATGTGTATGTTTGTTTGTTTGCTTGTTTGTTTGTTTGTTTGTTTGTTTGTTTGAATTGAAATTATTCATTAACATTGTATTTAATCCATGTAGACTATGAATGCAAACAATATGTGTGGTAGCCTGGGAAAATCCCTTTTCGTGCTGAAATATTGATAATTTTGAAAAACCACACACTGAAATATTTGCTCCTTTTGTGTATCTCTGGTAAAGTTCTGTCAGTTTAAAGTCAGGTTAAGTCAGTTTTCACAGACCCACACATGTACTGACATTTCTATATCAACTCGACTTTAAATATTCTACATGATCTGATGCAATATATAAGTGGCCTTGTCTGTTCTCCAACTCCTTCCTCTCCATCTCTCCACACAGAGCCTGGAGGGCCCACATTCACTATTGGGAAGTCAGTCTGGCTCCTATGGGGAATTGTCTTTAATAACTCTGTCCCTATAGAAAATCCTAAAGGAACAACCAGCAAGATTATGGTGCTAGTTTGGGCTTTCTTTGCTGTCATCTTTCTAGCAAGCTACACTGCAAATTTAGCTGCCTTCATGATCCAAGAGCAGTATATTGACACTGTATCTGGGCTCAGTGACAAAAAGGTAAGACAGTATGTATAGAAGCAGAAGATCTCTTTTTAGAGAAGTTACTCCATTTTATGTTTTAATTGCATTTTTTTTAATACATTAGGGGTTTAGTTTGTTTGTCTATGCTTGGATAATACTTCTTAAGAGCTGCACATCTACAAAACTGAATAAATCCTCTGAGGCAAATTTAACAGATTTGACAAGAGTGATACACAGCTTTATCAATTTATGAAGATTTCAGAGGTACTGCGGTTCACCAGGGATGAATTGAAAACCTTATATGCTGCAGGCTGATCCTCTTCTACTTTAGGATTAGAGAGGCTTTGGGAGGAAATTACCAGATTGTCCGAACCATTCAAATGCAATATACAGTATATCCTTATATCCATATGCATATAAAGTGCAGGGTGTAAAATATGACATATATTTGCCTAAACTATTTGCCAATAAGTAGTAAAAGAAAATTCAGTGGAAGCCAACTTAGGCTGCCTTTATTCACCAAACATACATATGTGTAATTCCATTTCTGCATTAAGTGCTAAGCTCTAGCTTTGCAAAAAAAATACACTGACACTGTACTGACAAAGTAATCTTTATTTCTAAGAAGGGGCTAAAATATGAAAATTTGACACTGCCTGCAGCTAACAATCAGACATCTAACCAAAGTTCACAGTTCAATTTGTCTTATCCTGCAGTTTCAGAAGCCCCAGGAGCATTACCCCCCGTTCCGCTTCGGCACAGTCCCAAATGGCAGCACTGAAAGAAACATTCGCAGCAATTATCCAGACATGCACAGCCACATGACCAAATACAACCAGAAGGGAGTGGAAGAGGCACTCAACAGTCTCAAAACAGGGTGTGTTTTATTTGAACTTTATTGTAATGTAGAATAAACCAAGGCAGCTGGTCTTTAATACACATTCAACAGGCCACTATTAAGTCACATAGATGGACAGTAATTATTTGGCTGATGAAAGTACATGTAATTATAAGTCACCCTATATAATTATTACTTAATCGTGAGCTTATCAGTAAGATAAATGTCACACATTGTTTGCTGCAGGAAGTTGGATGCCTTTATATATGATGCTGCAGTGCTTAATTACATGGCTGGCAAGGACGAGGGCTGCAAGCTGGTGACCATTGGCAGTGGGAAGGTGTTTGCTACAACAGGGTATGGCATTGCTCTGCAGAAGGACTCCCGCTGGAAACGCCCCATAGACCTGGCACTCCTCCAGTTCCTGGGAGATGGTAAATCATCATCAGGGATCAGATCTGTTCCTCAATTAAAGTCCTCGATCACAGTGTGAACCTTTCACTGTCCTCTGTTAGTGACTTTATAATATCATAAAAGACCCATAAATTCAAAAGTGTATTACGGTGACATCTTTAATGCTCTTTAAGAAAACACATACTATTTTTGCTAATACTGTAAATCAATAATTATTGCTGTAAGTAATACATTAAATACTGTATTTGAGTATAAAGTATATATTCTGTAACAAAAATGATCTACATAGGAATTGCAAAAAATACTGACACATTTGATATATATTCGGTTGAAATTCTTATGTACAGAAGTGTTCTCATTGCAATTACTTAGTAGCTTTTCTTTAATGTCTTTGGAGGGGACACACAGAGGCTGGAAACTGTATGGCTGTCTGGAATATGTCAGAATGAGAAGAATGAGGTGATGAGTTCCAAGTTGGACATAGACAACATGGCAGGTGTCTTCTACATGCTACTAGTTGCTATGGGTCTTAGTCTGCTTGTCTTTGCCTGGGAACATCTGCTTTATTGGAAAATAAGACACTGCGTGCACAAATCTGACCGTCTAGACTTCCTCTTGGCCATAAGCAGGGTAGGTGGAAGCCAAACCACAGCATGCTGTTTCATAAAACCAATTAGCTTTTTCTCAAACTAAGGCAACAAAGTCAAACTTGTTGTTTGGAATAAATATTGGAACATTTTGTTTGTGTTTCAGAATTGTAAAATATCCCTATCTGTTTAAAGTTCTTCTAGTTTACATTAACACATGATTGTGAATTATTTTTTAGTTGGATTTATTGATCACAGAAAGCTGTCTGTTCCTGCTCATGTCATCATACTTTACATTTAAAGAAAGGCAATCATTAAATATTAACCAGAAAACAGTTTATATTTAATTAAAAGAGTACATAAATCCCATATAAATACTCAAACATGTGACAGTCTTTTGCAAAAGTTTAGGCACCCCTTGATAAATAACAGATTTTTAATTGAAAAGATGTTAACACAGTCTCTGTTGGAAATTGAAAAAATACACAATATTTTTAGAAAATATTAGTGCATAGTTACTTTTTATGTCATAAATTGAACAAAGATAATAAAAAAACATTACTGTAGCACTGTACAAGAGTCTGAACACCCTACATAATCAGAACTTAGTAACACCTCCTGTGGAAGATATCGCAGCTTGCAAACGCTTTTTATAACGCTCTAAAAGTCTTTCAATTCTTGCACTTGGGATTTTCTCCCATTCTTCCATGCAAAAGGCTTTTAGTTCTGTAATATTCTTTCGTCGTCTTACATGCACAGCTCTTTTAAGATCTAGCCACAAATTTTCAATGATGTTTAAATCAGGGGACTGTTCAAAACGTTCAGCTTGCATCTCTTGAGGTATTCCATAGTGGATTTCGAGGTATGTTTAGGATCATTGTCCTGTTGTAGAAGGCATCCTATTTTCAGCTTCAGCTTTTCTACAGATGCTGTGATGTTTGCTTCCAGAATTTGCTGGTATTCAGTGGAATCCATTCTTCCCTCCACCCGTTCAGTGTTTCCTGTGCCACTGTCTGCAACACAACCCCAAAGCATGATAGATCCACCCCCATGCTTAATAGTTGGCAAAGTGTTCTTTTCATGAAATACTGCTCCTTCTTTTTCTCTAAACATGACTTTGCTGATTGTGGCCAAGGAGTTCTATTTTAACTTCATCAGTTCACAGCACTTGTTTCCAAATGCATCAGGCTTCTGTAGATGTTTTGTTGCCTACTTCTGATGTTGGATTTTATGATGGGGACGCTGGTAAGGTTTTCTTCTGCTGACTCTCCCATGGAGGTCTTGTCTGTGGAAGCATCGCTGCACAGTGGAACGGTGCACCACGGTGAGTCTGCTAAATCTTCCTGCAGGTTTTTTGCAGTCAAATGGGGGTTTTGATTTGTCTTTCTGACCAGCATATGAGCAGTTCTCTCCCAGAGTTTTCTTGGTCTTCCAGATCTCATCTTGACCTCCACAGTACCCCTGAACTGCCATCTCTTGATTACATTTCTCACTGTGGAAACTGCAAGCTGACAACGCTTTGCTATCTTCTTGTAGCCTCTCCTGCATTTTGGGCATCAGTAACTTTCATTTTCATGGTCTTACACAGCTGCTTAGAGGAACCCATGGTTGTTGAGTGTCCGCAAGTATGCGCACAATTTGAAGAGTCAAAGTATTTTTAAAGCTTTGAAATTGGCATTTATTAATTTACTAAAGTCTGAAACCTTAAAAACAAAAAACCTTTGCACAGTGCCATAATAATGTTTTTATTTTTTATTCTTGTTTAATTTATGGCATAAAAAGTAACTATGCATCAATGTTTGCTGAAAATATTGTGCATTTCTTCCATTTCCAAGACATACTGCATTAACATCTTTTTAATTAAATCACCAAAATTTGTTATTTATCAAGGGGTGACTAAACTTTTGCATAAGACTGTATTTATATTGAATGCAAAAATTTGTTTCCCCTTGTTTCTGAGTGAATAAATGAAAATAAATCACCTCCACATGGCTCCACATTTTTTTTTTCACTATATTGTGTCATTAATGATTTTAATCTGTTAGCATGATTTTTCAACACAGTTTTCTTTAACTCTAAAGTGGGATGCTGTGAGCAGTCAAGTTAAAAGTTAATCCGATTAGGAACAAAGCGATCATGACACACAATACAGAAAATATCGACCCTTCTCAGAGTGGGAGAAGGTTATCAAAAGATATCAATGTGTTAACAGAGGCATTATCAGAGAAACCTCCAGAGAGACAAGACTAAGAAAGAATGAAAGAAAAAGGTAACTTAAAAAAAGTCTACTTGAATTTGCAAAAAGGCCACAGCAGGTGACAGGGAAAAATCAATCATATATAAAGTATATTTTAAGTTTGTATTTGTATGTTTTGCTGATAATTAACATTGTTAAATTTGAAACTGTAAATAAAAACAATCATCATAACTGTTATATCCCTGTGGAACTAAAAATATATATAATGAATGTATAATAATGTTTTGGATATTTGTCTTTTTAGGGAATTTACAGCTGCTTTAATGGTGTTGAAGACATGGGAAAATCGGGAAACTTGCAGAATCTTGATATCACAGCAAACTATGCTCAGGCTAACATGCTTAAAATGCTTCAGACAGCCAAAGTCATTGTATCTTCAGCAAAGGTGGAGAATTCTTTGGACAAGGCAACAAAAACCATTGAGAACTGGAGTCGAAAAGGTGGGAGTTTACCAGCACGCATTCCACAGGTGACCACCACTGAGACGCTTCCAGGTCACCTCTCTTACATTACTAATGTTCCAGAAAACCACTCGTCCCTGGTCCAGCGCTCTTTAACGCCGCAATTTACACAGCATTATGATGAAAATTCAAGTCCACCACATGGATCTACTCAAAGACTGATATCACAACCAACTCCATCACACTACACTATACCTTCCAGATCAAGTGGCCTATATAATGGGCTACTTCCCATGTCTAGCATTAGCACTCCTCATTTAGCAACGTATGATCTGCATTCCCAAACATCAGCCAAAATGGCCCCTCGTTTTATCTCACACAAAGATCTACAGGCACCAGACATCTTTGCTGAGCATCAGGAACCATACCACACCATTGTAGGCCCCAGATATAAAAAGAGATCCCAAAGTTGTCTGGAGGAGTCAGTGGATCTTAGAGGATTACACGATAACAAAAGCCACAATGCTTGTTCCGCAGAAGCAAACCATTTGGCACATGATGTACATCCTTTGTCTATGGAAAGCCCTTATCGACCAGGAGACATTCCCTGTAATTCATGCATTAGGACATATGCAGGTCCTGGGTTGGATGGTATGCCTTTAATAGGAAAAAGAAAAATCCATCGCAGACCCTCCTTCCTTAAAGCCACCTGGGGCCCAGGCAGGGTGCGGTTTCCAAATGAAAGGCCTTTTGACCCAGCCTCATGTCGAGTGGACATGCCAGATCTCTTTCCTTTTACAGAGGCATATGGAAGAGGAAGAAATAACAAATACCACCCTTTGCCTGTGGAACACATTTACCTTCACTCATACCGCCGCCATCCAAGAAAGGGTCAGAAGTTAAGGCACTCCCAGTCCACCTATCTGCCCTCTTACAGGGAAGCAGTACATCATGATGCCATAGGTATGAGGAGAGCCTCCAGCTTTGTACACAGACAATACTCCTACCCTGACCTTCCAGCTTACCAGGGCCCACTGCCATATGGACCAGCTGAGCTGTGCAACATCTTCCCCTGCATGGGCCACCCCAGTGACACTGGGTATAGGGGGTATAGGGCTCCTGCACACCTTCAAGATGGCCATCTGCTCCCTGTTCCAGGCAGTAGGGTGCTTTACAGGGTCGGCTCCCCAGGTGTACCTATGACATGGAGAAGGATCTCTAGTCTGGAGTCTGAGGTCTGACACTTCTAACTTAATTATGTATTTTCCGCACAGCAATTTGCAGTGCCAAGCTTTGAAACTGAATTCCAGGAACCAGTTTGAAAACTACCTTTGATTCCTGCCAAAAATAAATGCAAACCTATAAACGCTGGGCTTTCATCTATTCAACAAAGTGCAATAATACAATGATTGTACAAGAATTTTTGGAAAGGTAGCGTGATCTATAAATAGTTAATATTAACTCTAGTGAATTGTTGTTTTAATTTATTTTATTTTGAGATAAATTTGGTATTGATCCATGTAATCAGCTATACTAAAAATATATAATTTATAAACCCTTATGACAGTTAAAAATACTTAAATAGCTCTCTCTCTCTCTCTCTCTCGCTCTCTTTCTCTCTCCCTCTCTCTCTCTCTCTCTCTCTCTCTCACTCTCTCTCTCTCTCCCTCTCTTTCTCTCTCTCCCTCTCTCTCTCTTTCTCTCTCTCTCTCTCCACATTGCAGGGTGCATCAAATGGTATTCTATTATTAGTATTATCAAGTACCTTCAATGCTTTAATAATCCACAAAAGCCTATCAATAGATCCCATATAATTTGTGGCTTGCTTTAAAAAGGGGTAACTGCAAGACTTGTCTTAATGTTCCCTTCTGCATTCAGTACCACATTATACTTCAGGTATTGTGATTAAATAGTTATTCTATGTCCATTATTATGTACCTTATTATATGAGAACAATATAAAATTTAGGTGTTGACCAGTAAAAATGTCCAGTAAAAGTTCTAAATGTTTCAGTACTTTTTGTGCTAAGGGAGATTTTTTTACTTTTTTTTTTTTTTTTTTACAATAATTGCAATTATGTTCACACTCCAGTTACAGATGTTTTTACATTGTACTCATTTGTACCTGTACTTAAATAAAATTAAATCTACAAGTATAACTGAGTACAGTTGTAGGTATTTTGCCTCTGTATTAATCTAATACCAGAATACCGTACACAACTACAGCAGCAGCTTCTGTACCTGAACACATAAGGCTGTGCAATTCCACACAGGCATAATTGTCTATACTGTACATTAATGTAAGTCTTAATTTATAAAGAAAAAGGGATACAAGTGTAAAAAAAAAAAGGGGGGGCTAAAGATTTGATCAGGATAAAAGCAATCAGATGTTATATTATAATATGTTTCTTAAATATCTTACTAAAATAAATCCTTATAATGATTATGCATGGTGAATGGAATTTTTACCCAAGTTGTCCTTCACTTTTGGATCTCATTATGTCCAATGTCTCCATCTCAACGTTTCCCCCCAAAGCTCAAGGTGACCTATGCTGAGGTAATTATTCAGTGAGGCATTTGTTATTTCCTGATAAGGAGCCATCTTTTCACAAAGTGAGTAAAAATAATCTAAACAGTGAGAAACTTTAATTCTCCCATTACCAGCCTTGCTTTGTTGTTTCTTATGAATGATAGCACAGTATCAAGAATCTACACTAACCTACTTTCATGATTGCTGTTCAGTAATGCCAATATTCACTGCATAATAATTATACTTCCCTCAGAAATTTTTACTTGCAGCAATGGTCTTCTGCAGAAAGTATTGAAGGCAATACTTCAATAGAAGCAATATGAAAATAACCAAATTAAGATTTAGGTCAACAAAATATAACATTGTGCTTCCCACATTACTGAAAAATATATTGTTGAAGCATTTTTTGAGTTGATAAGTGATTTGGTACTTGGCTCTAAAAGCATCCAGGAGGCAGACAACTGGCACAGAACAGAGTAACAAGCAATATATCAAGCCACAGGTGGCTAAAGAGACAAATGATCTACATTTTAATGCCAAGACGAATATTGTCAATGAGTTTAATTTGCAGTGAAGATGATAAAATCATAAAATTAAGAAAGATTAATAATTTATACAGTCATTGCAAAATTTATAGCATTTAAGCAGTTTGGTCATTGCTGCCCTACAAGAATTGACCATTATTTAACTTAACTTATTTAATTAACTTCTGATGAACATAATAACATAATTATAATAAGACCTTTATTTTGTATACAATTCCCTAAAAGAAGAGACAAAAATAAAACAAAAAGGTTGGGGGGGGGGGGGATTATTATATTTATCATGTCATTGTCATTGCTAATATTAAATACCATTGTAATATTAATACACATTGTATGCACACTGACATGCACTCACATACTGTATATTTGGCACCACATATTCTCTTCACGATGTCTCCTGAAATCCATTAGCTCTGATGTCAATGCTAGTCATGGCTGCAGGTCACCTTCAGCCAAGGGCTTTGAGTTAACACCAGGTGGATAAAGGACTTAGAGGAAAGAAAGCTTTAGAAAAAAAAAGAGTTTTAGCAATGACTAATTAGTCTGGGAAGTAATTGATACTACAGTTCCATTACTAAAAACGAGACGAATAAACTTTTCATTAATACGTCTATTAACAAAGATGTACTGAGACAGCATAAAAAATATATATAAAAAATTTAGAGGTTGCAATTTGTAGGTCATCATTTCGCAGGTCGCAATTTTATGATATGGCCGTGATGAGAGTCAGATGGATTTAATCTAAAATGGATGATCAGCATTTGCACAATCTTGGACAGTCTGTGTCTGCTCAAATGCTCACTTTCCTTAAAGCAAACAGGGGACCTCTGAAATACTATAATATTTGGAAATTCATGTAGTCTACTTTTAAGGTGCTCATAATATCATTTATAGCCCAAACTGTTGTGTTAAATTAATTAAAGAATAGCAAACAGATTTTCAGGTGTCAAAAGCATTTCTGTAGTGGTTTTAGAATTTTGGCACCCTTTATATATACTTAAAAAATTATAATGTAATTTGTCCATAATATTAAGCGTATGCGCTTCTGCCATTACGCTGAAAGGTTTATGACTCACTTCTTCGATTTGTTCATGGCTAATGCGAACTACCAAGCTAACTAGCTTCTAGCATAAGGCTGAATCTCAAACCCATCTCTAACCCCTAAACAAGTGCACTACTTGCTGTGTGGAAGAAGTGATTCTACACCCTACATAGCAGTAGTGTACAGTATAATTCTGAACTTTACATAGCAGTATATTATTGTATGTCTTCACTTTATTATGTTGCATAGTTTTCTCATTAAGAAAGGAACATTTAAGTGATAAAAGTAGCAAAGTGTTAATCAAAGACAAAAGTATTAGACATGCCATGAGCACAGAAACAGGTGATGGTGAGTGATGCTATAGTGTTGTTCTTGCTTAATGCTTTGCCCTGTGATGCTTGACAGTCAAAATTTGGCTTGTGGTTTCCATGTGGCTTTCTGCCATTTGGCTTTAGTGTCACCAACGATTTAATGCTTTTGATGCACCAATGCAGAAATTCAGGGAAATTTCTGATGCAATGTCTAACTTTGTCTTTTCATTTCAGTTTAGGCTTTGAAGAGACAGACATACAAAGAAACATCATTTATTTCCATTACCATGCTCTCTTCAAATATTCTGAAAACAAAGTGACTCAAGAAAGAGAGAGCATAAATTATGTTGAAAAAAAAACCCCACAAAAAACAGCTTACAATTAGAAAGATTCATGTTCTCTCTTTTTCGAACAAACTTGCCTTTTAAACCTGGTTTGAAGGAAACAATTCTTGTTCTCATAAGCCCTGGAACTAAGATGATTCAGACGAAACTAACAAAACATATAAATCTATTTTGTGTATTCTACATGATCAGAACAATGTACTGAATAACTGTTCTAACAGAGCACAGTATCAGCCCAGATATGTGTATTATGGTTTATTGTTATTTCATCCTCAGTCTGCATCCACCTCATGAAACAGCACACCACTTGTGGTTCTCATTTCAAATGGAATTTAAAATGTGTTTGCAGTGGACAATCTCGCCATGTATCAACAGTGCCCTGGCTTGGTTTCATGCCACATATACTATAGGCAATACATCATAACTTCTGGGTCCCCCAGACAAACGGCCAATTCAAAAGAAAACAAAGGAGTGGAACAAATAAATCAGCTTTTCTGCAGAAAAAAGCACCAAGCTCTCATTTCTGAACTATTGCCTTTTAAACAATATTTTCTCCTGGGTGTTAAGAAGACAATCTATATTAATCAGACATAATTAATCTAAATCATCCTTAAATGGTCAATGGTTAGTCCTGTCAGTCTTTTGTGAAAGTAACTTGTCTGGGCTGAGTTTCTTGACAAGCCCTATTAGACTCTCTAGTGAAGACTACTAAGACATTAACTACAGTACCTTGGGCTGCCTGAATAAACTCTGCAACTGTTTATTGTCTCCCTGTTCGTCCTTCCAAGGTGAAAGTCCCAGCAGTTGGCCTTGGCTCATAACATGGCACCAAATTAACAAGCCCCAGGTTGTCATGCAATTGGCCCAAGAAAGAGTAAGGCCACACTTAGAGGTTTGCCAGTAAGCACTTGGAAACATGTCTTTTTAATTAATAAGAAGCTGGACCACCCACCATATACAAGATAGAGTACTGTAGCTGCAAAACACTTATGTAATACATATAAAGATAGTACGTTCTAAAGTAAATTCACAAGGATGCTACTTCCAGCATCTAGTTTCTACATTGTAAATATAGTAAATAAAGTGGACATGATGTACTGGCAAATATCTTTTCCATGTGTGTGCGTGAGAAAAAAAGATCAATGGTGAAAATATTGACCAAGAGAGAACCCTGGAGTATGTTCACAGGACATTCAATTTAGGGGCCTTAGAGAAAATTCTCCCAAAGGAAATTATTTCAGAGTCACAATCCTTTGGTGATTCAAGCCTATTATAGACATTATCCATACTGTAGATATCAAGGGCAAAGTGTCAGTGTCCTTCACTGCAACAAATACTTGCTTGAAATACGTTCTCGTTGCCAGTCTTTCAATTTCAACATGGTAAACAATTTTAAATGCAGTTTTGATTAATAAAAAATAAACTTACACATAGTATACCTAGCTCTTTTTGCCCTTCTAGATCCTGTGACACAATCCAATTGTGTCAATAATGATAACTGCCCTTATGATATAAAATATTATAATATATTCCGAATTAATAAGGCATAAAAAATAAGAATGCTACTTAATAGAAAGACTTAAACAACAAAACATCACTGTGTTTTATTATCACACCTGCACATTCACACACTAATTCCCTCTAGGCACATTTTAGTTTAAGCAATTCACTTACTGGAAGGAAACCAGAGGAAACCAACGCAGATGCTGAGAGCATGTAAAACTCCCCATAGGCAGTAACCTGATTAAACCAGGAATCTGGAGGTGAGTCATTTGCAGTACAAATGTACAATTTAACTTCAAACATCAAATGCCATAATATACGGTAACATTCTACAAGTAGTTCATAAGGACCTTATGAACACAAGAGTTTGGAGATGTGTGATAACACTTTATATCACATCAAAGTTTGATCTGGGATACCTGGTTTAATGTTAATTTTCTCATACAACAGGTTAATATATTTTTATGGGGTTAATGAAATGTGAGAGACATGAATTCTGCTGGCTGTATTAGTGCAGCTCAATTAGTTTTGTTTCTATTTCTTTTTTTAATTAACTTACACTTTTCATTTGTGCTTTCAAAGACTAAGTTATGTCACATTCATCTTGGTTGGCTACTATTAACCTGCCTTTGATTACTGCTCAATAGAGAGTCTGAGGAAGAGGCATAGGATTATTAAGAGACTCACTGACAGCATATGCAGCAACTCATACATTGCCTGTGTGCCGATATGTCGTTACATTGCTAAACAAACAGATATACAAAAAGGTAAATAAGTGTGTAAAATGTTATAAAAAAATATTCGACATGCATTTATCTATTAGTATATCAGTATTAACTGTCCTAAACTTCAGTATAGAAAACCTCTAGTACACTTCCATTACAGTATACAGTATGTGTATCTATGAGTTATTGTTTGTTTTAATTTCATGATTTCGTTTTATTTAAAAAAATGAATAGGGCAATTACAAATGCAACATCAAACAGTGGGTATTTCCTTCTAATCAAATCCCAATCCCAATTTACTCTACAAGCACTACACCACTGTCTCTAGGGAGGAAACATCAGAAAATCTACAAGGAAATCACTTCATGTCGATCTTTTCCCTGTAGTGTACACAAATGAAAATTCTTAAAGCAAAATTTTAAATGAAGCAGAAAGTATTGCAAACTCTTAGAGAATAGCATGTATATGTTTTCTTGGAGTTACAAGGCTGTTAAAATAAACACATGACAAATTATATATTATAGTCAAAAGTCAAACGTGTGACTTTTGTGTTATTTTGCAAAACACTATAATTCTACTTCCCAAATTTTTTTTTTCATAATTAATAATTATCCTGTGAATTTGTGGTAATCTACATTATAATATAGGTAATAAAATGTTGGTGGAGTTTAATTTTTTTTATTGAAAAACTGGTGCTTTGATTGTGACTTTGTAGTTATTAACTGGCCCAAAAACAAAAGATTTTTAATTACTGTACAAAGATTTTTGAATATCAAGAGAAATAATATAATACAATACAATACAAAATATGACTGTTTACAGAATCATCAGCCTCCTCCTCACATAGTTTCAGTTTCACTTCAGTACCGGGTACAGGTATAATATTCATTCATGCATAAACCAATTACATTTAAGTCAGTGGTCCCTTAAAATGACAACATTTAGGGAGTAGTGATGAAGTATCCTTATTTAGATAGATACAGTATAGTAAGAATGATTGAATCGGAGGTGAAACAGAAGGTAGCACTACAAACTGACTTTACAGTACCAAACTGCTAACACTACAAAATGCCATATAGCTTTGTTAAGTATACAATAGGATGCTTTCACAACATCTCAATTGCATAACATCTTATTGCACAGAATGAATTGCGAACATTAAGCGCCGTACACCTGTACTCCATTACTGCCAGGGAAAACGCGATGGCAGTAACAGAGTGTGAAGGTTCTTTTTTTCCTTTGCTTCAAAATTCTCATCAAAGTCAGATAAATTGGTGCTCATTGCATTTTATATTATAGCAGTGTCTTTTTCTCCCAACACAACAGCTGTATATATACATCAACCCAGCTTTAGAATGCCCCTCTCGCTGCTCCATTTAATGATACCTTCACCAAAACGCTGTAGGGTTCTTAAACTATTCTGATCTGGTCATGCTCCACAAATCTAACCTACTTTCCTGCCTCAATAAAATCCTTAGTCCGTAAGGGGAAGGGACAAAAACTCCTAGATGGAATAGATACCGAGATAACAAGATAGTGTTTTAAGAGATCAATAATCATTTAGTTGTTCTATTTTCTTTACAACTTTTTTCAGGTTGATATATAGCAGGGGTCCATAAAGGCACAATGGAGACCACATTTCATTGTTCAAAAAATGTCTCTTTGTCCTAGGAATGCACAAAGGCCATTTTCTCAAAGCACCGAAAGAATTGCATTAACAGTGCACCTGTCCAGCCTAAGCAAGGACTAAGACACTTAGCAGAAAACAATGAAAAGTAGTTCAATCATTTAGCATGTTTAGTCTTTCCCAAATTGATTGAGAAGTTTGCCTTGCATTATGGATTTGATCATTTTTTATCATTCCGGGAGTGCAAAGGTTTTTTCTCTAAAACGCATGAAGCAGCTTTTCTGAGCGAGGAAAATCATTCTGGCTATGACAGGAAGGACTTATTTAGGAATATTTAATGGTAAGTTTTATGACACGCTTGTTTTATGGCACATTCTAAAACAAGAGATGATCAGTTCACTGAGCAGTAAAGTCAAGTTAATATAAGTTTGAATAAAGGAGATTTACAATCCCTAACAAATATTTGATTCAAAATATTTTGGCCATTTTGGTTAGTGTATTAAAAACTACTTGCATGAACCCCTATTAAAAATTTTTGTGTTCATATAAATAATAGTAGACATTCTAATTACTTTATTCAGAAAAAAGGTTGACTAAATATATACAGTATTACTAAATTATTAATATCTACTCTTGCCATCTCTTCACTTTAAACGTAAACTTCACCTAAACGTAAACTGTAAGCCTATCTGACACACAGTGTGGTTCTCTGCAGGGATTACCTTTTAGTGAACTCAAAATGCCTGTTTTTCCCCATAAAGATTAGTTGATATATCGATGAAACCTTAAAAGCTTCATGCGTCAGGAAAAAAGATTTCAGGTTGTTACTGTATGTGCTCCAGCAAATGACAGGAAGCAGATAAACCTCCTTATTCTAGAGAAGACTAAATGGTTTGAATATACATCAAAGTGCTGACGTATCCAGGATTTCTGGTATGTTCAGATGCATCATTATAATGCAAATATACTACTTATGAATAATAATAATTATTATTATTATTATTATTATTATTATTTATTTATTTATTTATGTATTTATAAAGTAGAACTTTTGTGTTAAATGAGACGTCCCCAAATAATAAACGATAAGTATTACAGTTCTGTTCAAAAGTTAATAGATTTAGTAGCTCTATGTTTGTGCGTGTGTGTGTGTGTGTGTGTGTGTGTGTGTGTGTGTGTGTGTGTGTGTGTGTGTGTGTGTGTGTGTGTGTGTGTGTGTGTGTGTGTGTGTGTGTGTGTGTGTGTGTCATCATCTAATCTTAGCAGTTCTCAGTAATAAAATAATACAACCTCAGACAAACAGCAACATATAGCTCTTTTAACTGTGTTAACTTTGGCTTAATTTATTTGTTTTTTTAAAGCCAAAAAGAAAAAAAGGGCAATCCTAAGTTACTACTTCCACAGGATTTAAGTGGGTAAGTTGTAGCCAGGTGCTGCTAATCATCAGCCAGTAATTGAACATTAGAGAGTGTGCAGACCTCTGAAAAAGCAGATGCTTTGGCAGTTCACTGGTCTGGAACATTCAGATGAATGTTGACACAATGCTAAAATTTCCACGTTCTGCAATGAGAATTATTCACTGATGGAATGAATGCTCAGAGAAATACAAAAAACCCCAAAGCAACATGTCAGACACCAAAGGCTTTATTTAGCATGCTAAATGTTAAACAATTAGAAGGACAATTAGAAGAAGACTGAACAAGTACAGTTTGTTTGGAAGGGTTGCCAGGGGTGAGCCTTTTCTATCTAAAAAGAACATGGAAGCACTGACGTTCACAAAATTGCATCTGAACAAACCACAAATCTTCTAGAACAATGTCTTATGGACAGAGACCACAGAGAAACCACAGAGAAGTTGTTTGGCCTTGGCGAAAACCAAACAGAATTTCAGCAGAAACAACTCATACCCAGTGACAAGAAAGGCGATTTAGGAGTTAGGTTTTGGGAATGTGAGACCTTTGCACTTTGTAGTCAAAGAATTGCCTATGTATTTTTGAGGCAAATATGAGGCCATCTGGCTGTCCTCTAAATCTTGGTGAAAATTAGGTCTTGCAACAGGACATTGAGCCAGAGCACACTACAGTACATCAGAATAGCTGACAAATAAAAGAATCAAGGTTTTGCAATGGCCTAGTCAAAGTTCAGACCTCAGCTCAATGGAAATGCTGTGGAGGGACCTTAAGACGGTGGTGTATGCCCGAAAAACTCAATGAAATGAAGCAAAGCTGTAAAGAAGAATGGGCAAGAATTCCTGAAAGACTGATAAAGTCATGCAGAGAATGGATTACTTCAAGTCATTGCTGCCAACGGTTTATCTACAAGATATTGAAGAATGGGTGTAGTTAATGTTGCCCACATGTTTTTTTTTTTCCCTAATGGCTTAATTTTTGCTAAATAAATAATAGCACTGTGAAAAGGTTATATGTTGTTGTTCGCCTGAGGTTGTATTTGTATAATACTGAGACACAATCTCTATGATGATTTTTATTATGTTTTATCACAAAGAAGAACAGGATTTAAAGAGGGGGGTGCTAACATTTGAACGTGACTGTAGATTAATTTTGTTCAGCTACATTCTGTCTGCTTAAAATGTTAATTTAATTAATAAATTTTATGACAGATAAATCATTATTATCTATATTAAGACTGGGCCTGGGTAATTAATCTGAACCCGGATTGTTAGAAAAGTGCTATATAAATGGATTGATAGATGCTGATACTGAATTCTACTGTTGTTGCTGCTGCTGATGCTGATGATAACAATGATTATTATTATTATTATTATTATTATTATTATTATTATTAGTAGTAGTAGTAGTAGTAGTAGTAGTAGTAGTATTTATTATTATGAATAACTTACTAATAAGTAGCTGCAGAATATTAAATATTATGTACACATCTGCCCCTCATCACTTGATACTTTAATAGTCATCAGTCAAAAGGCGTTAATCATTTTGGCCATCATCTTCTTTAAAGTGTTTTATAACTTAAAATTTTGTTCAACATTTTCCTACTTTTAGATATGTTTCCAAAGAGAACATAAGGATAGGCACTGAATTAAGAAAATAAAAAGTTGTTTAGGGATCATGTCAAGGTCATCAAGAGTTAACTGCCTTGAAATAAAAAGATTTCACCATGGTTATGCTGTGCTCTTTGTGTGCAGAGTGTTAGAACACCGTAATCACACTGTTCCACACTAATACTGCTTCCGATCGCATGGGTTTGGCACCATGGGTTTATCTGAACTCCTAAAACCACATTTTACTCAATTAGGGCTTTAGTGAACAATCTGTGTGTTTACTGATGCAGAGAAAAATGACATCTGTTTGGGTAAGTTAGGTGTGCTTGTGTGGCCCATCTTGTACCTGTATTAATCCCGGATAGAGAGTGATGTGGACATGAGTGTGCCACACTGGGACCAATTAATCCTGACAACATCAGTCAGCAATCAATTTTTAAAGATTTTGACATGATAGAACAGTAGACAAGGCAATGGAGACATTGTGAATGATACAGCCAGGACAGACAGGAGTTGCAAGTATACTACATGGACAGCCTGAAGCTTTTACCTGGGGGCATTGCAAATGATGGATCTAATCTGTGAGCAGATGTAACATGGTCAATGGAAAACTCTCAAAGGCAGAGCAGGTTTACTGTTAACTTTTTTTTGCTTTGATGCAGTATAACAGAAAAAAATGTCTCTGCTAAACTGTGTTAGAGTTTCTATGTAACCAATCAAAATCATTTTCATACAGCAAAGGGACTAGAATACACTTGGCACTTTTGTAAGGTAAATACAAATAAAAACAAACTGTCCTTTTCAGAGATGTGACTGCCACCACCCAGACAGTCGTAATTCCAAACAGATAGGCTTTACAGTATAGGACAAAAAAAAGATTCAATGTGGCTGAGAGCAGACATTTTACTCACTGCTTATGTTCACTGCCCAAAGTTTATATAAAACCACTGTAAATATTCCATCAGCAAACAGAGTAAAAATGATTTATTTATAAGTATACTTATAAGATGTGTGTTACATATTTTGTTTCATTCAGTTTTAACTTTCGCTTCTTAAACTTGTTTCAAATTTTTTCATCTTTAATGCTAAGCAACATTTTTAAATACTCATAAAATATAAGATGCTCGAATCAACAATAAAATAAAAAAAAGGAATACTATCTATCTTGTGCAGAGTGTAGAGACAGATATTTAGTCTTAAGCGTCGGGCCATGTCAGTCTTTGGAGCCTTTGCTACGCCATGCTGGCACTTAGGTGAAAACTTCTCAAAAGTGATGCAAACATCTAGTGTACAGTATGCAGCATAATTCCTCAAGGGAAACAACAAGTTTCTATGGAAATTTCACACATCAGCTATTATATGTTTGCCCTGTTGTGAGTGTGAAATGACCCTTTTCTGACAAGATACCATGGGTACTGTCTCACACATCAGTCCAAAGTTTCTCACTTAATCCTTCCACCTCTTCACATTGGGTCTCCTCCAGATGGTGGCCTAAAGAGAGTGCACATTACAAAAGTGCCCTGTCTAATTCCCCCAACTTGTTCTGGAGACATTTTAGAGCATGCCATTTAAACAGATGAGCTGTCTAAGGGGGGTCTGATAGCAAACTGGATTAAAGTGTTCAAAAAGATGTGCTAACAGCAGTAAGCAGAGAACAACATCACCAGACCGTGTGTCCTGCCCTTAATGTCAAATGAGCTGACATGTTCACAATGCAAACTGGGTGAAGCCAGAAGAGACCTTTATGTTGAGACAAATAGGATTAAATGAGGTGTGGGCCTAAAAGTTAATGGGTGATCAGATGGGGCAATGCATTCTCCATTCTCCAAGGGCATAGCACACTGTCAAATACATGGACATTAGACTGAGGAACAATGCACAAGAGTGTTATTTTGTTTACTGTGTTGCTATTTTATATTTGATGTGACACAAAATGGACACAAGGGACAAGCATTTTATTTTATAGATAAAAGTTTTGTCTTTCCTACTAATGTTTCACAAATCAGTTAAAAGTTAAATCATAAAATATGGACTGACTCACCATTTTTCCCTCTATGACCAAGGTTGTCTCTGTTTAAGAAAACAAACCAAGATAAAGGTCATTGTTTTAATCCTGGATGTGATCCATTGTCATTGTGCTACCAAGGTTTCCTACATGTTGCATTGTGAACATGTCAGCTCATGACTGGTTGATTATTTTTATAGCACCTACAATGAGTAGACTGATCAGTGTTTATTGAAAATCAATATCTTATATTCTTGCTTAGATTCTGATGAAAACCTCCATGCGTCTGGTTTTAAAATCAATAAAACACTATTTAAAAAAATAATAATAATCATAGATCTTGATTTACTGCTCCACCAGGCTTAATTTTAGGTCTTTATTATGTACAAAAATGATAACAAGGAGTGTATACACAGTACCTAATTAGCACCTTAAATCCCTCCACATAAGCACATCTTACAGGTAGCTTCATCAGTAGAGAATTCCTCACACCAATTATGTAAAACTCCTTCCTTCACAATCTGTCAGACGTCTGCTCTGAAGTTAAAGCTCAACTAAAATCTTATCTTTCCAGCTCCAGTAATTCATTGTTTTATGCAGTTATGAAAACTGCATTGGTTGGTGGTTATCTTGGAGTGGTTTATGTCTTGTCCTCATCACACGTGCGTGTATTGCTACCGACTGTTAAAGCAGAACTGGATTTGAGAATGTGTTAATGAATTTTCTAGAATAGCACAGCACTGACAGTAGTTCCAGCCCTTGTTCAAACAGCAGGTTGAAATTAGTGTTCTGGTCCTGAAACATTATCATCCTTCTAATTCATTCTGAAGTTGTTGTTTTTTTTTTTTTTTTAACAAATAAAACTGTGTCATTACTTCTGGCACAGCGCAGAGTTTTTAATTCAAAATTTTCCGAAGGCATTGCTTAATTTTCTGTAATAGCAAAGCTCTGAGATTAACATACTGCAGCTGAAAAGCAAAGCAAAGGAAAATGCTAATGTGCTGTTTTTTTTTTAAATACAGTATGTTAGGTAATTGTTTGAAGATGCAACTATTTAAAAAATTGTATTTTACCATAACAGCAGACACCATCATGTTGCATTCCTTACTTGATATAGATCATATACATCATCATCATCTTTATTATTATTATTATTATTATTATTATTATTATTCATAAGGATAATATTACAACATGGGATCTCAGTGTTTTATTGATCTACATGTTGATATTGTGCCATAAAGAGTATGCAGATTGCAGTTATTTGGTTCACTGCAGTCACTGGATCAGTTGTGTGTGACTGAGTTTATTTCTTGCAACTGAAGTTGCTTGTTGATGCAATCCTCCTTCATTAGTACAATCAAATAAAAAAATACTTACTAAAGATGCATAAAAAAACAAGAGAGTGTTTGCACTTCAAATAGAAAAATAGTGCAAGTAGAAATGTACAATACTGGCACACAGTGTAGTTATTAAACGGGAACATGACAGCAAGCTGTTCACTTCACATCTTGATGCATTTCTATTCATAACCAGTGTGGTAAATCATTCAAAAATATAATTTACTAACAAAGAAGACTCAGTAAGCAGAAGCAAATCCTAAAAATGTTTTTTTTTTTAAGTCACGCTGAACAGTCTGGCATGTTAGGTTTTATATATACAGTGTATGACACATTCACATGTTGGAAATCACAGAACTGAAGGTGTGGATAGTTGAAAATAAGCTGTGCACTAGACACTAGCGCCTGCTGATTGCCAGTGAGTGAATGAGTCAACGAAGCAGTGGTGGGCAGGCAGGTCACTTGCACCTTTAATAAGGCCAGCTGACAGGCTGATAATCACTGCCCCAAATTAGGCCACTTCCATCCTCTGGCCTGTAGAGGCTTGTGACTGGCTGTGTTTAGCAACCTGACAAGGAAATTGAAAATGAAGTCCATTTTTGGTCCACATGGCTAAATTAAAAATAAAGTGCTTTTTCCACACAGTATTGTTTCTCTTACTTCCTTTATTCCTTTTTTTTTTTTTTTTACCTAGAAAAATAGTGCTGAAAATAAAGGAAAATATAAAACTCCTTCCAACAAGCCGGCATTTGACCTCAAGAGTCTAGGGGAAAAAAATATCACAGCCACGCAGGGAAAGCAAGGGAAGAAGGAAAGTGTCTCAGATAAGCTTCTGCCAAATGCTGATTCTTGCCTGGATGCCTGTCTGGCAGATGGGACACAGCGTTTGGGTGTCATGTGAAAGATGGCTTGCCAAATGCCCTTTTCCTCTTACGCATGGCCCTGCTGCTGACAGATTGAAAGCAAATAGGTGGGCGCAATAAACACAGCCACCTGTGAAACTAGGAGTGAGCTGTACTGCCCAGAGATGGCCATGTCTGATGGATGTCACACGCCCAGATTAAAGGGCCAATTAAAGTCACATTATAGCATAATGAGGCCACTTTTGCAAACCTGAGTCACAAAAAAAAAAAAAACATGTAATGAATGAAGCATTCTTCAAGTATAAACAGGTTTTTGCCTTGTAACAAGAAAAAAACTGCTATATTATCAAAAAGAAAAAGTAACTATACACGTGGAATTGTTTTCACTGAAACTAAAAGTAGTATCAAAAAACTATGGATTCATGTTTGAAGGATTTTTTATATTTGTAGTATAACCTTTTTAAAAGAGAAAGAAAAATAAGTCTTATAGCTGGCATATAACACCATGGAGTGTGTTTAAGGTTTAACTAGGAAAAATGTACTGCTCGGTTCGATGTCATGTCTGTAGAGTCAACCATCTGTGGACAGTGGGGTGCTTTTAATTTGGACCCAAAAGCCACGCAGATCTGTAATAAGCTCAGGCACCCTTTTATCCCAAATCCCTGCATGTGTTCTAATACGTAGTCTCTGAGGAGCCTGGATCCAAGTTTTCCTTACACCTTACCCCTAGTGTTTTGTTGCAAGCTTGTTAATTCATGAAACATATTGTATCTTATGAATCACACACTGTATATTTTTTGTGTGTGTGTGTGTGCATATTTTATTTTTGCTTTTATCTCTTGACCCTGACGTCTTTCTAGAACTGAGTTTCACCTGTGATAAATTCAGCAAATATCTTTAAATTATAAAAACCCAGCATTCATTTGGCTTTTCATTGCTGTTATTACATTTTCAAAATCTGTTTATGTTTTCCATTATGGAGAAATTTTTCAGACCACTAAGAAAAGTATTAGTTACACGTTCGAGTATGGGTAATCTAACTAGTACTAATTAATCATATTATTTAAGGAAAATATAAACCTCCTCAATATAGCTATAAAAAATATTCTCCCATATCAAACTAACAAGGACACAAGGATACCTGTTAAATAGATTGAAAATCATATTTAGAGTAGTGGATGAAAAATTGTTTACACTAGTTCATCTGTCGATAAGGTTCATTTAAATTTATCAGGACACATTTGGAGATCTGTGCATCTGTGGTGTTGAGAACTGAGTTAATTAAAGCAGGACCACAGTAGACGCTCCCTTATGAACAAGGCAGTCTCTATAGACTTACCAAAGACTTTAATCAACCAACTGGACACACTCATTCTCCCCCCAAAAAATGGAGCACAGCATGACTTTAAAGTTCGGCAATGCAGAGCTCGGTCTCACTGCGGCTGTGTAGTATAACTCTTGGGAAAAACTGGAGGAACTGTTCTGTCTTTCAAACTAATTATTTTAATGAGATATTTAAATTAGCCATCTCATCCTAAAGGCAGATATTATTTTCATGTTTTTACTAAGCAGGTTTGCTATCCTCTTGTTTGCCTTTGGCATCAATGAAGACAAATGAAACTGGGGGAAGGTACACCCTCAGGTAACATGATTTCTGCTTTCCCGCTAAGAATCAATATGCCAACATATAAGTGTAATAAATGACCTCTCAAATATTAGACTTCATATGCCTGCTCTCAAAGGTGACCCTCATACAGTATGTCTAAAAAGGACTGTGGAGAGCATTGTTTATCCATTAGGTCTTTTCTAAAATAATTGATACACTGCATACCCGGGATTAGGTGTGAGGCAGACACGATGCAGACACAAAAGCAAATCTTACGCGGGTAAGCAAAGGAAAACTTAAACCGAGAATAAACAAAACTAGAAGAAAAGCACTGCTTACAAGAAAGAAAAAGAGCATATAGAAATACACTAAGGAAGTAAAGAAAAACAATTATTCTAAATAATAACCACACAATTAAATTGCATTATAAGAGAGTGAGCAAATAAAATTAACTATAATCAGTGACCACATGGGGAAGGGGTGGGTGAGGTATGTGTGAAGATACAGTAGCAATATTGGTCAAACCCTGATTGCACATGAATAAGTCCTTTCAAGTATTCCACTCAGCAGGCACAATAGGCATCCCTAGGCAAGAAAGCCTCCAGACCCCTGGGCAGTAGATGTTATTAGGATGAGTCAGGGGTTAGAGTCATCCCTGCAAACTGGGCAAGACTGGAAAACACCAACAGAGAAGCACCAACAGAAAATGCATACGCATGTATGAATTGGATCTTGGCCTAAGAGGGTAGATTAAATTAGACTCACCAGCTGACACTAGTGAAGAAACAGGCTGACACCGGAGATGGACAAGGCTATAGCTGAACAGATGACAAAGACTGACTCTGGGGAGAGAACAGCACCTGTGAGTGGAATTATAAGGAGCACATGGCCAAAAACTGGAAAGATTTTGACTTGAGCACTGAGACAGAGGAAGGTGAATTCTCGGAGGCTAAGCCTGTGAACACACCGGAAGACTGAAAGATTCAAAGGTTAGACATGAAGGTTTGACACAAGGACATGCTGGAACTCAAGGATCAGAGAAAGGAGCCAAAACAGACAGAGAATCAGAGTCTGAGCTGGACATGGACACAAGCTAGGTAGAGACAGGGAAGAAACCTAGCAGGGCAAATAATCAATAGCTAGACTGAAATTAAAATAGGGCCTAAAACAGAAGAAAACAATAAACATAGACAGGGGGTAAAACAGACATGTGACCACAGCATAGCAGACAGGACAAACAGCAGGAGTAGGAAATGGAAAAAGAGATAACTTCCGCAGACACAGGGTCAAGAACAGGAGCAGGATCAGAGGCAAAGACTGAGTGAGTAGCACAAACTGAACAGACACAGATAATGGACTAGAAGCTTAGATTGACAGTGGCTACTCTATAAGCTTGAACAGAAAAAGAATTTGGTCCTAGAGAAGTAAGAAATATTGATGCAGTGTTAGACTCATTGATTAGCCCGTAAGCTCAGGCAGGGAAACACTATTAGGTCAGGAGACAGGAGCGGAACCTCAGTGTCAAAAGAAGGAGAAAGTTGTTCTAGAGAGCACGCCAAAAGAGACACACTGCTGTGAAGAGTACTTAAATGTTGTACTCAAGTAAAAGTACTGTTACTTCAGTGAAATTTTACTGAAGTATAAGTAAAGTTACCATTATAAAAATCTACTCAAGTAAAAGTAAAAAAGTAGCTCATAAAAAATGTACTCAGAGTAAAAGTTACCGAGTAACTTTTTTTTGTTGTTGTTGTTTTTTGAGGCATTCTAGCGTAGTTCAAAAAAGATGAGCAGATATAAATCTCAAACTAGTTGTTTTTAATTGAAGGAACACATTTGCATAATAAAGCTGTTGTGGAAGGTCAGGTAGACGCCCATGTGGGGACAGACAGAAAACCTGGAGTGGAGTCTGGA
Source organism: Clarias fuscus (assembly GCA_030347435.1). Taxonomy (NCBI): domain Eukaryota; kingdom Metazoa; phylum Chordata; class Actinopteri; order Siluriformes; family Clariidae; genus Clarias; species Clarias fuscus. Next base: position 13,632,001 of record CM059220.1, read on the forward strand.
GCGGCGCGCGACCAGGACACGATACACACACGCGAGCGCAACGAAGCATTTATACAAAGCATAATATTTTTATTAGTTACAGTATAAGTTTCAAGGGGCATCCCTATCCACACCAGGATCTGGATGTAATCAAACACAGAAATATTTCTAAGGAATTGCGTTACTGCAAAGAAACTTGATTTATTAATGATATTTAACTTATATATATATATAATTTTTTTTTTTCATTTAAAGAAGCTCACAATGAAAACTGTAACCTATAACTAATGTATCATTAGTAATTAGTAGAATGTTTAGTAAAACTGAACCACCGTGTTTGTTTATTCATGGCAGTGTATAGTATAGTAACCTACATTTTGAAACTCCCCAACATATGAACGAGTTCCGTTCTGAGAGCTCGTTCGTAAGCCCAATTTGTTCGTAAGTCCAACAAACATTGTCTAGTTACTAGGATACTAACACAACACAGTATATTATTATTGGCTATACACAGTATAGTATGTATCAGAGTACAGAATCATGCCGATGGTTGAACAATTCATATTGAATGAACAAGCAATATCTGCCATCTTTTCACCTCGCTCCATTCTCTCAATCATTTTCACTTTTGTCTTCATCATTATTGCTTGGCACTTCTTAGCAGTACTACTGTAGCTACATCACCACTGCTTTTATGCTTGCAAACATGTGATCTAACTTCTGCGATTGTACATGTATGAATGCATGTTCATATCTTCATAACTCTAATGTTCATATGTAAGGAACTTACTGTAGAAAGGAAAACATAAAGAAGGGCAAAAGAAAGACAAATCTAAGAAAGAGGCACAGTACACATCATGTGCAAAAGATGGAAGGAAAAAAAAAGATGTTGTAATAGGGAAGGAGAAACAAGTGAAACTAATAAAAAGAGACCATGCAAAGCGTTAGCCATGTGGTTTTAAATGCTTGAGCAGCCAGAGCGTTATGCATTAAGTCCATGTAGCTGATTGTTTCTTCTAACTACATCAATATGCTCCAGACATTCTGTCTCCTAGAGCAAGGCCAGGGTCGCTCTGCAGGCCTGGAACATAAATATTGTGAGAGCTGTGCTCTGAGCAGCTTCAGACTTATATGACTGCTAATATATTAAGCAAAATACATATCTATATAAGATAAAGAAAAACAGAATGATAAACATACATGTTATAATGTAAGAACAAGACAAAAGTATGAAAGCTATCATGCATACATTGATGTTAGATTATTAATTTGTATCCAATCATAAGTTGTTTCTTTCAAATGATGCATATACTGAATAATTTTTTTTTAATACAGCGTGATTCGCCAGTTGTGCGTAGCTACCCTGAAGTAAGGTAAAGCAGGTGAATGTAACGGTAGTTAACCGGGCGCTTATGGTTCCGTGATCTGCAGACTTTAAATAAATATTAATTGAACACATTAACAGGGGTAAATTTCCACCACAGCAGATTAGTGAGCTGCATGAATCTGCTGGTATATCTGCGGAGGTCAGTATTAATGCATTAATGCTTGTGTTTAATTAAAAATCCTTAACATGTTCAATATTTTTTCATTTTTTCATTTTATTCAAATTCCACATACATTCCTCCACATCCTCAAAGTGACTCATGGTTCTTCTGAGTGGACAAACTCTAAAACCTGAAATTGTAAATCCATAAACAAAAACAGTTCTAAAATCTGTACCTATTAGATTCGACCAGTTCCGAGATTCTAAAACTGTTTTCAGACCTGATTTCTTTGTCAAATCTCTGACATTTGATCACACATTGAGGTAGTACAGACCCACTGTTGACCCACTTGACTGTCAAGAGCAACAATCGTCCAAACCATACACAATAATTTGCATTAATTGCTGAAACAGATTAATAAAAATGACTGGGGGTACTTCCATTGGCTCAAACGGAGAGTTTTTGAGAGGACATTGCTGAGAGCTATGTAGATTAAATGCTATGTATCCAAGGCATCTTTGAAGAATTGCCAGTGCTTGGACAAACTCGGGAAGAAAAGACTTGTATTTTGGGAAAAGAATGTGACACAGTACATTTGTCACACAGTGTTTCCTTTGTCCCTAGTGATTACAAGATGCTGAAGGCATACTTTAGTCTGTCTTGAGGAGGACAGAGGACAGAAATGAGCCACATGTCACCTTCCCATAAAAAATACACACAAACGCACGCATGCACGCGCACACACACACACACACACACACACACACACACACACACACACACACACACGCGCGCGCGCGCACACACACACACACACACACACACATTCACACACTAAATTAATTCATCAACAATTAAATAAACATTTTATTGAATTTTGAAATCAATTCTTTAAATAAATAACCGTACTACATGAATTGATCTTGTTTTATAACTTATGTGTGTTATGCCATTGAAATCTGGATCTTTTGTGGCAGTTATCACATTTAAAACTAAATAAAGTATAATACACTTATAAACTATGATCATTAATGACCTTAATGTTTGCATGTCAACCAATTTTTCATGGCTTTTCTGTATGATATTGGATTGGGCCGGGTCTTGTTACAGAAAACGAATGAAGTGATGTGTCAGGTGGTCCACTGATTTATTTAGAACTATTCAGCGACTAATCTGACATCACATTTGCAGTAAAATAAAATGTGTGCAGGAAGCGTATTTACTTGAGTAAATATTATTAGTCCCATACGGTAACAAAATATTAAATTATGTAATTAGGTATCGGCAGCACACTGGTGTAGTTGATAGCACTGTAGCCTTGTACCTCGGGTTCGATTCCCGGCCAGGGTCGATTCCCATCTCTGTGTGCATAAAGTTTGCATGTTCTCCCCGTACTTAGTGGGTTTCCTCCCACAGTCCAAAGATATGCAGGTAAAGTTAATTGGTGTTCGCAAATTGCCTGTAGTGTGTGAATGAGTGTGTGAGTGTGTGTGGCCTGCGATGAATTGGCACCCTGTCCAGAGTGTACCCTGCCTTGTGCCCTAAGTCTCCTGGGATAGGCTTCAGGCCTCCGGCAACCCTGAATACAGGATTAAGCGGTATAGAAGATGAGTGAGTGAGTGAGTGAGTAATTAGGTAATGACGACAACAACAACATCAACAGACAGTTGTTCTTTTAAGACACAAACATTAGCTGTTCTGGAACAGTTTTTGCAGGAACAGTATTGTCAAGTGCATTTGCAAAAACCATCAAGCACCATGATGAAACTGGCTCTCATGAAGATCTTCACCAATTAACAGCACCTTAGATTAGAGTCGTTATGAAAGCATAGACACTTCACAATGTCAACTGCTTAGAGGAGATTATTGCATATTTTTTAAGCCTTTAGCATTGTTTTATAATGTAGAAAATAAATAAAAACTAGGAAAGACCACAGAGTTAGATGCTGTGTCCAAACCTTTGACTAGTAGTGTACAGTATGTTACATGTTATGTTCCATTATATCCAAGGCTGTGTTGCAGGGAGAGGATTTTGTTCTTGTCTTTTGCTACCCCTAGCTAATAGTTTTAATTAAAACTGTCCATCATCATCATCTTCAGCATAATAATCACTGTCATCACCATTGTCGTCATCATCATCATTAGAGAACGATGATGAGGAGGAATTACACTAAATTTCAGTGCTCTTTAGATTTTGCAAAAAAGCTCACAGTGGGATTGTAATTATCAGTGTTGACTTAATGTGCACTTGATATCATTTCCTTGGCAGTGAGACTCACAAACACGCTGGGTTTATAAAGCAACACTAGGCCACTTTTTAAAGTTTGATAAGTGATAACTTAGGATTTGTGTCTGTGTGCATGGAGTTTGGTGGGTTTCCTCTGGGTGCTCTGATTACCTTCCACAGTCCAAGTTGATTCGTGTTTCTAAATTCCCAGTAGTGTGTAAATTTGTGTGTGTGTGTGTGTGTGTGTGTGTGTGTGTGTGTGTGTGTGTGTGTGTGTGTGTGTGTGTGTGTGTGTGTGTGTGTGTGTGTGTGTGTTTGCCCTGCAAAGGATTGGCATCCCATTGAGGGAGTACCCTGCCTCATATTTCAAGTCTCCTGATGTTACAGTGGAACATCGGATTGCAAGTAACATGGTTTGCGAGTGTTCCGCAAGACGAGCAAAGATTTTAAATAAATTTTGACTTGAAAAACGAGCAAGTCTTGGTTTATGAGTACCGAGTATCATGTATCACGCATGCGCTTCTTGTTTTGACACAGAGTGTCACATGATCAGAACTAAGCCAATGGTTTTTCTCTCTCTTGCGCTGCGGAATTGTGAGTAATTGTCTTCCCTGCTGGGTCTTAGTGCTCATCTCTTACTGGTATAATCAACATCTCCCTCTCTGTTTCAGCGTGTGGTTAGTCCTATGTGTGTGCGCGCGGATAATTTGACACTGTGCCTGACGCACACGGCGACACACTCACATGCTCTCTCGCCTTTACATCCAAGTACATTTAGATTTTGTTTGTAGATTGGCACACAAATACCTCTCATTCAGCAAATAAATGTTAGCCAAGGGCTCTTCTGTGAGGCAACAGAATAATGTCCGGATCACAATTTCGAGTGTGGGTGATGCTATAGCCACCACTGCTGACTGGGTCATTACATGATTGGGAGCAGACTGGGAAGTGATGTACTTGAACTCTCACACCATTCCTAGTGACCATTATGGGTATCTGTGAGCTCATGCAAGCGGAAGGGAGCATTGTTCTCCCAATGTTTCAGGACAATTAAAAAAGTAAAGCTTCTGCATGCACTTCTCCCAAAACCACTTATAAAGCGAATACACCATTATGCATAGTGCCCACTGTACAAGTTCTAGAGTTTATGAATGGAGGGTATTGCAATTGGTCAGGCCTAGGCTCAGGTAAGGTATGTGGCAATAAAATGAAGTCAGCTGACTACCTGAATGTAATAAATGAGGTGGTTACCCCATCAATAGATTTTTTTTCTTCCCTGGTAGCCCGGCCATATTCCAGAATGACCATGCCAAGATTTATCAGGCTCAAACTAAGTGGTTCTGTGTGCACGAGAAATCATTTTCACACATGAATTGGCCACCACAGAGTTCTGACCTTAACCCTGCTTGAAAGTGTTTGGGATGTGCTAGAGAACACTAAGCGTGTTAGTCTCTTCAGTCATCAATACAAGATCTTGTCCAAATAGTAATGCAACAGATGTGAGCCCTAAAAAAAAGCTAAAGACAGATCGATGTAGTACAAGAGCGTCTTTTATGGCCAGGTAGTGTAATTGAAGTAACACTAAAGTAATTACATCAAACAACACATCTTGGACCTGTACATGTGAGACAAACAAATAGTTGTATTTTATTTGTCCGTTTAAACGGTGATCATGATGCAGGCTGAGTTTGCACTGGATTATTTGTTTTCTCACAGTCAGGCATCACAGGCAGCATCAAGGTGACATCTGCTATGTTTATATTTAGCCATATTGACAAGATTGGATGGAGAGCAGTTAATAGGCAATACACACTCAGGAACACATTTTCTGAAACATATCTTGACCACACTGATCAAAACTCAACTCAGCATACAAGACCTGTGATAAATGACGGACAGCATTTAGTATCAGCTGGCCTGCTAATTAGTTATATATATATATATATATATATATATATATTATAAACCAGTGCAACAAGGACATTCTGTACATACTTACCGCACATGCACACACAAAATCAAATACTACAGGGGTTGGACAATGAAATTGAAATGCCTGCTATTACTCTGCTAATTAAACCTTGGTGGAATGTGCAAGCAATGAAGATTGGCCACCAGGCTGGTCAAATTTACCCATGAAACCTCCAACACTAAATTGGCCAGTGTTTCAGTTTCATTGTCCAACCCCTGTATATTCTTCCCAGACATGTGGTAATATCTAACCTGATGTTTAATAAATACTATGAATTATACTAATTTAGAGATGACTAATTCTGTCATGTCTAATCCAATGAATGAAACAATTCTTTAGATGGATAACATGGCAAACCATATTTTTATTTCACCTGGTTAATTAATCAGGAAATATGATGGAAGAAGTATGATTCTAAAGAACTATGTGTACTGGCACATCTGTATTAATATCTCTATAAAGTTCATCACCAGGTGCTGAAGGTGTGATTTTGTCCTATGATTTACCTGGCTTAGTTCCTGCAGTGCCTGATGGTAGCAATTTGTCAATTTTCCCATGACTGACATCCCAGTCAAGGATGGGATTGATTGTCAGGGGTGTGCAGGATGAGGGGAGTAGGGGCTCAGCATCCTAGTCTGGTTAGGACTGATGGACTGACAGAGTATAAGGAGTATGGTCTTAACACAGCTGAGCTGAGAGACACGTATCCTTTGAAATTTAAGCTGCATAAAGCCACTGACACATGACACGTCACAGCCCTTACGCTATGCCCAGATTAACAGATTAAACCAGTAGACTGTTCATTAGTCCAAAACTTGGAGAGTTGAATGTACCAGACCTGTCTTTCAGAGCAGAGAAGTGAAAGTAGGTTCACTTTGTTTGCCGGAAGCATTTTGTCTTTGTTCTTGATCAGCCTGACCTGAAGCAAATCCTCTGAAGAGAGCAGATGGTTCCTTTTCAGACGTGGATGTGAATCAGCCTAGGGACCACAGTCCATGGTATTAAACAAACACACACAGACACACAACTCTCATCTCATCCAGTCATCCAGACCCTCCCGTCTCTGCTTGAGTGCCAGAGTGATGGATGTGTGATTTGAAAAGACAGGCAAAACTCCCTGGGCTCCTCCCTAAGGAGAAAGACAGAAAGAAGAGAGAGTAAAAGAAAGAGAGAGAGAGAGAGAGAGAGAGAGAGAGAGAGAGAGAGAGAGAGAGAGAGAGAGCGCATATCTCAATGTGAAACTGAATCAGGTCTAGTCCAAATTGTTGAGACATACTGAGAGGGGACTTAATTTAGTGGCGATAGGCTCATAGCCCAGGAGAGAACATATCAAGTTCACACAGTCAGTTTTGCCAAACTTCACATGTGGGTCACATTTTATATTCAGTAGGTCAGTTATTCTCAGATAAACAACGCAGGCAATGGAAAGGTTTAATTCACGGAACACAAGCTTTTACTCCTGCTGTGAGTGTGAGGTAAATTCACAATGGGCCAAGTTGATCCCCAAGAAATGATCTATGCCGTCAATCACATTGAGCCACAGACATCAGGATCCACATTTTTCCACATCCACATCTAATGATTAGCAAATATAACTGAGTATTATATTTACTCAGTATATACTGTATCATGCTCTATCATACAACAAAACACCCTTTACCCTAAAAACAAGCAATATAAGACTTTACTATTTTACCACAAACATCCTATTATAATAATAATAATAATTTGCTATGATAGTAATGGCCTCCTCTTTAACAACGCTTATTCTTTTGCACATTGTAGCTGTCCATGTGCTGTTCCCGACACTGATTGCACTGTTGGACAAAATTCTCAACTCTCCTCCCTTTCAGCCTATTTTCATAAAAGAGCACAGCGCCGTCTCATGCCAAACCTCCTGCTCCTCCAATGGCTCAACCATCAATCTTCTCTGACATCTTATTAACTCGCAACAGACACCAATACCCACAGATAGGTTTTGGTGGCTATAACTAGTTCACTTATTTATTTATTTTCACATCGATTTGTCACAATGTGTAGGAAGAAACATTTAGCTCATGTCCAAAAATAGCCATATGGCACATTTCAACGACAATAAATACATCCATTCACATTATTTCACATCCTCTCTCTATCCAAGGATAAAAAGATGTTAGAAGTTTCCTGAAAAGTTTCCTTAAATTCCCCACAGTGATGTTTAGTCTATTTGACAGTAGACAGTGGAACAATTCATAGCTCTCAAGATACTGTCCAGAAGCTGAGAAAGAAGACAACAGTGGTAGGATCCTGTCAGGAGAAGTGATTACACGAACAATAACTCCTCTGGTTTTTGCAAGAGACATATATTCAAACACTGAGAACACATATGAGACCCACATAAAGAGCACATCACTATGATGAATGGTGGTTATAACAAACCTGATCACATCCTTGCATCAATATCATCACTGCTGAAGAAATTAAAACCATTTCGGCACTTCCAACGAGGATTTAAATTGAGACGCTCAAGCTGTCAGTTTACCATGATGTCTGGGTCATGGGGAGTTGGAATGGCAGGAATAGGCAACAGGCATAAATGTGGCATTATCAGTTCAGCAGGCGCTTCTTCCTTAGATTGATCAACCTTAATGAACTCATCACGCCCCCACAGAGAGACGTCCCGATTACATCTGCAAGCCACATGGGGTCCAAGAGCACTTGTAGAATTATGTGCTGCCTGTCATGCACATACAAGTACACACATACAGTAATCATATGTAAGATGTCCTCTGATTCTGCAGTGTCAGTCCCACAAATGCTACAGTACATCTTCAACTTTGTAGGAAACTAAAGCAATGCTTTATTGGATGTGTGCAGAAAATAAAAAGTATTCAGTGCACCTCAATGCACACTCCCTGACTGATAAAGAACAAACTGCTGGTATACTGAGAGCAGCTTTGCCAGTTCAGAATGTTTGGATGTATAATGTTTTAGGGCATAATCTCAACAAAGGAATTTTAGGGAGAAAGAATCAAACTTTCAAACATCCCACTAGCCTTAATGTTTCATTTCCAGCTCCAACTCATACTTTCTAACATATATTGAGTATGTCAGGCTAGTGAAGCCGTTGCTCCTTATGTTAATAGACCTATAGATTGGGATCATTTGTGATAAATCTGCATTTTGGGCAAAGATATTGCTTTCCAACATCACACTGGATAAATCAGATGTACTATGTACAATAATGAAATATACAACAACTCAACCGAAGTTCTGTTACATCAGCAAATTGTAACTCAGCACTACTTTAAAATAACTCATAAAGTGTGATATATAGGGCAAATAAAATAGTAAGTTAACAAACAAAAAAGATAATAACACAGAAGACAAAAAGAAATATATCAAGGAAATATATTCAAAGCAGAGACAAAAACTTATAACCTATACATTTACATACACTAAACTCATAACCTCTGCAGATAATTGGTACACAGAGCATGTTATCAGGGCTGGGTAGGTGCTCTGCAGTGCTAATTGCTTCCAGGATGAGACAGAACCTTCCTTTGCCATCATTAATCAACAGAATACATTATAATCAAACCAGTGTAATTAATAAACTAAATTAATTACACCATAAATGAATGCATAAGCACAAAAAAAGGGCTTTCTGAATTCTTTGCTTACCATAGCTTTTCAGTCACTGACAGACACTACATAATAACCTTTATGTCTTATATCTTTGCTTGAATATAGTAATTGATCTAAAATAAAATAAAAAGTTACACAAAAACAAAAATAAATAAAATATGAATTATTGACCTAACAAATCTTTGCACCCAAACCGCACCCATCTTTCGAATCTGTATATGGACTTGAATTAAAGATTAAATTTATATATGGACTGTAATTATAGCTTACATTTCAGTGAGGTTTTGAGGGAAAGTGGAGCCATTAATTTAACACTTAATTCGAGAATGACACTGGCAGAATGTACTAGGGTCTTCCAAAAGGTCTTATTATCCTCTGTCTACAATTTATCACCTCCTTCTTTGATGTCCACTGGATGGTGGCCACCAGAATAAAAGGTTGCACCTCCCATTCAGAAACTGGTATTTGTCAGATCAAGTCAGTGTAATTGTTGGCAGAGAGGACACAGACATGCCGGTGCTGTCATTAATCCTCGTCTTTGAGGTGCAGACAGAACACTGGCAAGGATTCACTGAGCTCTGTATTCTCACCTTCCCTTATTTCGTGCTGTTTTATGCTTTAGGAAAACAAGCAGGAGCCCCTGGGAAAGCTGGTTATTTTAAAATAGAAACTCTAGATGCTTAAGAACAGCAGATGATATCAGTTCTTTGGGAGATTTCTAAGAATCCAATGTAAATAGGAATCTGTTTTCATTCATCTTCCCAGCTTCTAGTTCACCATACCAGGAAATGTATCTGGAGGAGGATTTTATTACTTTCCTTTTTTCCTCCTTCCTGATTGCATGTACATGCTTCATTGTGTGCCTTTTTTTTTTTGTTAAACCTGAGTTTCAAAACAAATCTTCTCTTTGATCAAAAACATTCAGCTCTTTTTTTTAGTCAATGACTGTAAAACTAGTGGCTATGCTTAGAGTGGACATTGTGTACAAGTGTAATTGCTGCAAGCATTGGATTTAAAATAATTGACTCCATTTCTAAACTTATTACACTTATATTTAATCAATAAATTAAGTGAGTGAGTGAGTGAGTGAGTGAGTGAGTGAGTGAGTGAGTGAGTGAGTGAGTGAGTCTGATCTTTATGCATGCTGCAAACTGAAGGTTTTTCCAATCTGTGGTTTCCAACGTGTTTTTTGTCATGACAACACACAGCTGTTTATTCCAAATCCCACAGTATTCTCACATTATCCATGTGCAAATACTCTTACTTTCACTATCAAACATAGGTGTGATTTCTAATGTTCATTTTTCAAGAACATTTTTCTTTTCAAGAAATTTTTCATGTCATATAAGATCACGGTTATTCAAGATTTCAGTGAAGTTGATGGTCCGCCACTATTCTTTATGTTTTAATAACTTGTTGGCCATTGCTTCTTCTTTGACTCTTCTCAAACAGTGACAACTGTTCCCCTTGGGCTGCGTATATCACTCACTCACTCACTCTGATCTAGGGCTGTTTCAGTTGGTCAGGTCTAGGCTCAGCAACGTTTATTGGCAATAAAACAAAGTCAGCTGACTACCTGAATTCACTGAATGACCAGGTTATCCCATCTATGATTTTTTTCTTCCTTGATAGCATGGGTATAGCAGTGCCTCACATTATTTTTTTCCCCTTTGTATTGCATAACTTGTTAAATAACTAGAACCTGTCAGACATTTAAGATAAAGTGTCTTAGGTTGTAACCAAATATGAATATTACTACTATGCTGGTAGTGCTGCCATTTTGAATGATTTATATGTAATTACCAAAAAGAAATCACTTAACGTTTATGCCTTGCCCACTTAGGATTTAAATTCGAACGCGGATCCAAATATTGGGAGAACTAAACATATATAAATATACCTTTTTTTTTTACTTTTACACATAATAACTGCAACAGTTTGGAGTTTAAATGACACACTAAACCACATAATACCTACAACTTACAGAACTATTACAGAAAGCATTAGAGCTACGTCACATCAATGCTTTATGAGGCGTATCCTACAGCAGCCTAAAAATGGATAAAACCTCACTCTAAGCTTCTCTCGAAAGTATGAGACTCAGCAGTTTTTAGTGAGAAGAATTAAAATACCTGTATTTTATGGCTCTGATGGTAATGCATCATTGTGGTCATTTTCATAATTAATTAAGAAAATGATAAACTGCAACAGTACAATACATATAAGTGACAAAGGAAGTTAACATGTACGTTAACTGAAATTGGTTATAATATTTCTATGGCTTAATCAGTTTCTTATTTATTTTGTTGCAAGTTAATAATCGCATTAATAAAAAATGCAATGTATTTTAACGCTGACCTGCTCATGACCATTATTGTTTTAAATAATGTTAGTTATAGGTACCTTTATCTAAAGTGTTATACCCTTGACGAATTAATTTTTTTATTAATATTTCAACATCAATACTGGAAATAAAAGAGAAATTAGAATCTAAGTGTTCTTTTGTCCTTTTGCTTCTGGGCTCTTGAGCAATTTTATCTTTAATTACTTTGAGAAACCGGTATCTCAGGGGTCATAACCATAATTATCATTTATGTATCTCATTAAATAGGCTTCATTTCCACAGCGCTCATTCTTGGTTATGATTTAAGCCTGTGGTATGGCGCTGATCTGTGCATGAAGAAATATAATGCAGAAGCAAAGAGCTTCTCCGCATTTGTCTGTAATGAACATACAGATCACGGTAAAGGTAGGGAGCTGGAAGCTCTGTCAGTGTACAAATGTATTTGTATCTGTGAAAGAAACAGCTTGTCTACTACATACACCATGCCTGTCCTTTTTCCACACATACACTTTTTAAATTTTCAATGCAGTACTACAGCCAAGATGAAGGTCCTTTCCCCCCTTTTCTACCAGTCCAACTGTAAATGTTTGATTCTTCTATTTCCCACTGCTTATGTGAAATGCTATTCAAACCCATCGACTCATGTGATACTCTATTGATCTTTGATTCAAAGACTTGTCCTTATAATGTCTTCATAACAACTTATAAGAACTATTGGTAAATTGTTCTTTTAAAAAAAAAAGGTCTATACGAACCTATCAGTTCTATTATAAATCAACCCTATAATGTTTTTAAAAAATGGTCATTAAAATGTAATATGAAATTTGCACTTTATAAACATGAGGACAAAATGAAAACAGTGATCAGCTTATGAATAGTGAATTGCTGTGCTTGTGAAGGATGAGTCGCTTGGTGTTCAGTGTGGTAATTGTGTGATGGACATGAGCCGATTCAATCAGTTAGTCATGTGTGTGTTGCACCTGGCCAACTGTCAGTGTCCTCTTTCTAATTCGGTGGCTCCAGCTGAACTCCAATAAACCATCAACTCTAATAAACAAGTAACCCTCTTATATTCCGGCATTCTTTCCACATCAACACAGTGTTTCATAGCTTAAAAAACACACCTCCTAAACCAAAAGATGGCAGAAATACAAAAGGGCATAAACAACAAAAGATAGTCAAATAATTTACACAAAGCCAGGTGACAAAAATAGCTTAAAGTGTGTTAGTTAGATGAAGGGCCATTTCAGCTTTTATCAAGTTTGGCCGTGCCGCAAACATCACAAACAGCATGGCTGTTTCATGGATTTCTGTTTCTTGAATACAAGGTTTACACTTTAATTAAACAATTTGAAGAGTTATAACTATTTCTGTACATGTCTCTGTAATTACTTGTGATCCGATTTATCATAATTAGCTTTCGCAAATTAGCTTTGCTTTCAGACGGGCAAAGTAATGCGTCTGCATGAATGCATCCTACTTACTCTGTAATCTCTAACTTTTCATACGGATATCATCCATATACCTATAATTCTTATTATTTGTTGTACTGTATGTACTTCAATAAAAGAGAGGTTATTGCTCACACTTGCACTGTTATGTAAATAAAATCAACCAGAATCACACTTGCAATAATGAAACAGAAGTGTAATTATGTTCTGTTGTTCTGTGCAAATACTCTGAATCATTAAACTATTAAACTTTAATGGATTCATTGTCATCAGAAGCAAAACGAAATATTAAATATTTCATTTCATTTGACTTTTAAATGAATCTTTTAGTATTGTGTACTTTCCAGTCCAACATAATAAGATGCCTCGTCTCAGACAGTGCCAGCGGGTTAGTCCGTTATTGAGTTCTGTACTCTGATAATAAAAATACCACACTTAGAGATTTGACAACTACTGATGTCTTTCAAATACTGCATCAGTTTCCAAACAAAAGGAGTAAAACAAGCACTTCGGATATGGTCCAAAAACCACACAGATTAATAGTTGCTAATCTGATAGAAACTTTTTAATAAAACTAAATGAGTACTGCGAGCTATTATTTATCTCTCTCACTCATCGTCTATACCGCTTAATCCATTATACAGGGTCGCGGGGGCCCCTGTAAACTTAGGGCACAAGGCAGGATACACCCTGGACAGGGTGCCAATCTATCACAGGGTATACATATACACACACTCACACACTCATTTGCACACTATGAGCAATTTGGGAACGCCTATAAGCCTTATCTGCATGTCTTTGGACTGTGGGAGGAAACCGGAGTACCCGGAGGAAACCCACAAAGCACAGGGAGAACATGCAAACTCAATGCACACAGAGACAGGAATCAAAACCGGACCCAGGAGGTGCAAGGCAACAGTGCTAAACACTAAGCCGGCTATTATTTATTTATTTATTTATTTATTGAATGAACGAACAGTAGTTTTTGACCCGATCATGTTAAATATCAAAAATACAAATGAAAAGAGAGCCTGTTCATATCCATATTTGGATCAGACCATTAGCCCTGAAATTTTAAACTGAGCATTCTGTGTATAAATAAAATTGCTTGGATTTAAACCAGCTCAATGCCCCTGCAGGTTTAAGAACAATCACCCAGTCATAGTCATCCAATCAACAGCAGTGCTGTGTTCAGAAACGGCCCTCGAGGTGGTTTAAGGACAAAGAAAAGAGATACACAGAAAAAGATGAAGTTTAGTCTCATACAAGGTGATCCAACAAAGTAGGAATGTCTAATAAAGGGTAAGTGTATACTCCTTTTTAAATAGCCAGTATCCCTCCTGCGTCTGATTCACTTACACACAATTAGCATACCCGGAAGGAGAACTTACATGAAATATGTGCTGTAATGATCTATGCAAAGTGACCTATATGGTAGGTTTACCTGATAAAACACAGCTGTACAAGTATGTAGACTGCAGACTGGCATGTCAACATTACCAGCCAGCACAGCACACATCTGAACCCCAGCAATGTCGCCCATGCCAGCTGCCACAATGTCCACAGGGGAGAGAACAGTGAGGGACAGGCTTCATGTTGCTGCTTTAAGAATTATTTTAACCCCATAGAGCTCTAGATTACAACATCAAGAGACATTGGGATGGGCAGCTCCCAATGACAAGCTCCCAACTTCATCAGGTTGTGTAGGTGAAATGGGAGAAATGCCTACAATAATACATGCACATGCCTTTCATTAAGCATGAGTTGTTAAACTGTGCAGGCTATTGACGTTGTGTTAGTATTCTATTTGCTTGGTACACAGTGAAGGTTACAACATCAATCCAGCTGGATCTGCATGTTGTCATTGTATACTGAGGAGAAGCTGCTCTATTGAGAGTCCTCTAGTGCCCCCTAGAGGATAGGGTAAGAATCCGACATCATCAGATAGAATGCTATCATAAACGGACACAAATTTTTTTATTTTATTTGTATTTTTAAATATATATTAATTGACACAATGTTTGGTGCATTTTGTGTTTGTGTGTGTGTCATTCGTTTATCTTCAAAAACTACTTAACTGGGTGAGGGCCACAATCAATCCGTGTTCTATTTCAGAAACATTGTGTGGCCCGAGTACACCCTGAACTGGAGGCTAGTTCATCAACGGGTGTCATGCACACAGAACATACATATCAGCTAAACAAGATTAAGATATGACTACACCACCAGCTGTGTACCAGGTTGATGCTAAAGCTATGTAGCTTTAAATTGGGTTTAAAACTGAATGACAAGCATACATAAAAGTTTAGGAAAATGAACTTAAAGCATCATTTGAAAAAAAAATGTATAACTAAAAATATAACTTTATGATAAAGAAAGCAAAAACCATCAATAATTAATGGGTCAAAAAAAAAACGATGGGAATCCTAATGCAGTGTTTGGTTCATTTGAGTGTAAATTAATACGTGAACCATTTGAAAGTGCAGCGAGTAAACCAATGTTGCAGATAAATGAAAGATTATTCCGCAACTATAAGAATTTAATTTTTAACATTTTAAATTAAAATTGAACAGCTAAGTTCTTAGCCCATTAATTCTTGCTAAATTCGTAGCAATTAACCCACTAAATTCTCACTCATTAATTCTCTATCTAATCCCAGGGGACTTGAGCACTAGTTGGGGTACACCCTGAACACGGTGACACTCCTTCACAGGGCACAAGTACGCACACACTCACACACTGTGGGCACCCAGAGGAAACCCACCAAGCTCATGGAGAAAACGCATCCACAGACTGAAACTGCTAATCTGGAGTAGCGAGGCCATAGTCCTAACCACTACACCAGACAGTGAAAGAAATGAATATGCTTAAAGTCAATCCATCAAAATAAGGCATCGTTCCTTTCTCAAACAACCTTAATAAGAAAAAAAACTCAATCGCTTGTAGGTTCTATTATTACGGAAAAAGAAATAATGACCTTTGACTGTGCTAAAGTTCAAAGTGTTTCCTTTCAGACACTGAGTTAAACATCGTTTAACCTAACCTAGAAATAAGTCCAAATTAATCACAGAGATTGAATGAAGTCCAGAAATGACAAGTACATTATTACACTCATGTACTTCTAATATAAAATGGTTTTCTTTCCATTTTCTTTTGACTTCTCCTGTACATACAGAGTAATATAACTCAAAGTGTCAAAGAGGATTCTTTTATTACACAGGAGAATATTAATTATATTAATTAAACAGCATAATCACCCCATGGCAGACCTTAGAGCAAGAAAAGACTGTCTGAGCACTTAATCTTCTTCAGAGCTCCCTCCAGCTCAACTGTGTCACCTGGCTGTTTCCTTTTGCTCTGTGTGTGATGGGGTCTACATGATAATCAAATGGATGGGTTGGGGGCTGTGAGGAGAGGACAGACCTGTCCACACAAGTGTCTGTCATGCAAGAGCTTCCCGAAGGATCCTCCTTACTCAGGCTTTGTCAGTGTCATTCAAACCTTTCCCATAGAGTGGCACAGACATGTGGGACTCCATTAAACTTGCATTTTAAAAAGCAAAGTTTTTTCTTCTTCTTTTTTCTTTTTATTGACAGAGCTTCTGTCTTTTCAGACTGAGTGATAGCCTGTCAGGGAACATCAGAGATAAGTGGCATTTGCTAACAGTTTAACAAGGAGATATAATTGAGATGTACAAACAAAAATACAAAAAAACTTCTTTTTTTTTTAAAGATTACTGCTTCAACAATACAGACTCCATAGTGAGGGTAAATCCGCTGACTCTAATCTATGAGTTATTAGAGCCAAATAAATGATTAGAACAAATAAATGTTTTACATGTTCAGCAAGAAAAAAGCTAAAAACAATCTTTACTCCTGACTACTTTTCTGTTATGGTATAATTGTAGAAGAATTCTATGCAGTGTCATATTTAATATTGTGTATTTAAGGGTATATATGAGGATTTGTCCAACAGATGTCACCAGCGTCCTGTTTCAAGCACTACAATTATTCAATGAATTTATTCAATCATCTTTAATAAGCACTTTACTCTGAATCAGAATCGTAGTAAAGCAAATGAACTTACACTTTTATTATTTTAAAAACTTTACATTACATAATGACAAAGACAATAGTATGACAAATCCATAAACTTTCACTTTCTCTGCTTTAAGCCCTTTATTAACATTTTGTCCAATTTATTAACATGTCCCTTAGTCATGCATAAGTCAGCATAAAATAATGTAATAATCTTTTTTTAATGTTGCAAAATCAAGATTTTGCCACATTACCCAGTGTTATCTTCTACTGACAAAGTTAATATCTTTTCTAATGAAGACCGGAGACTATATCAGCAAATGATAAATCAAGCCTGCCTGTTCAAAGCTTGCATTTTAACTGTGCTTCATAAAATGGAGTAAATATACCAAAGATAATCTACCAGTAAATATATGGAACTTATTATGATATTGTGCATTATGAAGATGGCAGTCAGTAGATAAAAAAATAAACCTAAAGCTTTAAAATTGCACACAATTTATTCAGTAGGATAATTAAATGTATTCTTCTGTTAGATTTGATCACATCATTATTTAATATAAAAAGGGGGAGGGGGGGGGGGGGGGGGGGGGACACTCTGTGTAGTAGGATTTCCTAACCAAAATACTGTAAGAGCACACTGTACAGGAGTCAACACAAATACAGAGGTGCACAAGTGTGTTCAAAAGAAAATCAAAACTTAAGTCTATTACGTCTCGTGTAAGGTTAGTATACGGCCATCAGATTTTTTTCACTACTCAGTACCAAAATGTTTCTCTTAAAGTGCTTAGCAGATGGTGCTGTAGTCAATTAATTGAGCTTATCATGTTCACAATTAATACATCATTTTGCTGTTTTATGAAGTGTGTAAGACCCAGCACTCTATGCTTTTTACTTAATCACTAAATTACTATATTTTTATTTATATAAGTTTTTTTTTCTGTCTAACATTTCTGTAAAAGACATACCCAAAGCAAATTAATTACCACACATTTATGCACAGCCAGCCTGCAACTCTTTTCAGCTTTCAGACTACAAAATACACTAGAGTCATTACTCTGAAATAAAAAACTTTCCAAATATTCCTTCATTATTGGTAAATCAAAGTAACCTATAGTAATAGCAAAACAAAAATCATATAAAATAATATTGGTGAATCTGATATGAACTTGGAATTTCATTCCACTTGACTTTTGTGCTTTTTGCATTTTTAGCCATATTTGTTTTCCATTTCTGAAGCATGGTTTTGACTGTTTATAAGCTTTATAAACACTTTGTTTATAAGTCCTATAAACACTTACAAACATCTTTTTATAGTCTTCCCAGGACTGTAAAAATGTCTGTCAGTATTTCATGTTTTAGGTTTTATGGAGCTGCTTTTCTGTTCACAGGAACATGCCTGAGAATTTGAGCCTATTTAAATATTTCATACCTAAAATAAGACTTAGATTTAAATGTTTTATCTCCCACTGATATGAAGCACATTTAAATAATTGGAATTGAGCAAATAGGAGTCAAACTTTACATTGTGCTAATATTTACATAAATAAATCTTTTCTGTTTTTCAGCAGAAAAGATAGCTAGAAAAAATAAAACTCTAAATGGATTGTTAGCTTTTGTACTTTTGAAACACCTTCATAAGTGAACTTATGTGACTTTTACAATTATTGTTAAATTATCTTCTTCTTCGACTCATTCATATTCATCTTTATAGGGAAGTCTTGAGACTATACTGGGAGATGAGGCAGGGTACACCCTGGACAGGTTGCCAATCCATCACAGGGTACACACACACACACACACACACACACACACACACACACACACACACACACAATACAGGCAATTTGGCAATGCCAATTAGCCTACTAAACAGGTCTATAAATCATTTTAAATCACTTTTGAACATTGATGTGCTGGATGTAGTTACACATGTGTAATGAATCTTTTCATTAAAACACAGCATACACAATGACATAAATGCAATTATCCTTTCTGTATTCGTCAATGCATTTAAGCAGAACCTTTCTATATAAATAAAACATTATGAACGCAGTACATTACAATGTTTTGTTTATTAGAAGGAAGAGTACCACATTTTAGCCATAGTTGTGTAAAGGACAGCAATCACAACTGTAATTGCTGTGATGCTTTACATTTACAAATAGACGGATGTATTATTTGTAAACTACAGACTGTTTGTTTGTTGTAAAGCTATTTCACTTTGATCATTCCAATCATGTCCCTGCTTTGTCTTTGTGCTCTGTTAGATGTATTGAGCTAAACTTATCAAGGTTACATTACTGATTTACTCTAGTACACTGCAGGTGTGGCATAGCTGCAAAACAATAAAACACAATACGTGACGGTAGGAAAAAGTTGGACATGTCTGAAAGATAATTTCAGTCTTGGAAGGCAAATGTTCATGAAATGTCAAGATGTGCAGGTACTCTGGAGGAAACCCACAGAGCAATGGAGGCTGATCTGAATTTCCAAATTGCTCATAGTGTATGAGTGAGCGAGTGAGTTAGTGAGGAGTGTGTGTGTGTGTGTGTGTGGGTATGCTTGTCTGCAGTGCCAAGTTGGCACCCTGTTCAGGGTGTATCCTGACTTGTGCTCAAAGTTTCCCCCGAGATAAGCTTCAGGCCCCACACTGCCTTACACAGGTTAAGTGATCTAAATAGCAGATGGATGAATAAAAGTAGACCTTTTTTTTTTTTTTTTTACACAGTAAGAATACAGTGTCACTTGTCAGGTACAGGGTTAATGATGTGGGGACTCACTCACTGTGACAGGAAAAAATGCATTGTACAGTATGAGCTTATAACAATTTATTTGTCTGTTTATTTTTAGCAACTTGGCATTCACTGGCCAACACATGAAATGGTTTAAGTACAAATACTGACAGATTATAGTTTTGGGATGGTCAGTCTTTTTTAATCTAAAATTTGAATCCACTAATGGCATAAAGCTTCTTCTTGGTTAATCAGCAGGAGCGTTTATTATGCAACAAAACCAGTACAAAAAATACATTCTTTTCCACAAAATAAGCTGCGAGGGGAATTCTCTAAATAACTTTCTTGTCCCTTGTGTAGCTCCAATTTTGCACAGAAAACAATCAGCATGGTGGTGGGTCACCCTGAGTTTCTGATTCAGCACAAGTGAGCAGATATTTTTCTTTGCATGAAAGAGTTCTTATTTCATCTGTCCCCTGCAGTTTTCTTCTCCGTCAGTTCTTCTATTTGTTTCTGCCTCCTTTCTAAAATTTCTAGGCGCTTGGCATCATTGCGAGCTCGTTCCTGCGCTCGAAGCTCTTCCACATCTTCAAAGAACACGTGCCTTCAGAGACAAAGTCAGTTTTAAAAGTGTTCAGGTACAAAAGTCAGGTGTAGCCAACCCAGGGCGAAAAAACAAGGTATATTTCATATGAAAATGTGGATATAACAAAAAGGTTAAGTTTGACATTTGTCTTTGCAACTTCTGCAAAACTGCCGTTTTTTTTTTTGTTGTTGTTGAAAAATCAGGTGGATGTTAATAATTAACCTATCAAATGGCATAACATGTCGTGCCTTTACGTACTGCAGTAGGGCTTGTGAACGCTGCATTATTCTTACCTGTTAACGAACGCTGTTGCGAGTCCTGCGAGCAGTGTGCCGAAGAGAAGCGGTTTTGTGAGGCGCTTTTTAAAAGACAGTTTGTGCTGCTTCATCCTGCAGTTTCAAATCCAGTAGTTTTAGGGGGAAAGCGCATTCGACTTTTCATAAACAACTCGTACACCCTCTCTCTGACCTCAAGACGCGTACCAAAACACGTACGCGTTACTTCCGGAGACCATTTATGTAATGCGTTTTTATTCCTGTAGTTGGTTATGATATATGTTAGGTTCATTTTGTTAATACCATGAATCGTACACTCGCGTGTAATTAAACATTGGCTGTTACCCACGTTTAAAGAAACTTGCGCTACAATCCTGGAACTATTGTTGTACAGTTATACTCGTGGGGATGTTATTTTTGGACGGACCGGATGTGCTATAAAACGTGCGCAGCAGAGAAAAATGTTCGAATTGGCCATTTGTTTGTACGACTTAGTGCGCACGCGCAATATAGTATTCTTTTGCATTAGGAGGGACTCGGAAATTCGGTATAAAAAAAAACTTTTGCTGTTAAATCTGTTGACAATACTGTTTCTGTCGGCTTTCCTGCAATTGTTTATATTTCATGCAAAATATCTTTTGAGCACAGTTCTGTGATAAAAAGAATAATCTTGGTCCTGGAGTACCTTATCTTGCTCGGACACTCACACACACACACACACACACTGTAGCACAAAATTCTCATGGGGAACTAAAGGACCAACACTGTGAACCTGTATGCACTTTTTGTTTCATATATAGACTGCTATACAGCACATTCTGATTCCAAAACATAGATGTAATCTAAAATTTAGCTGGAATAACATTTTAGTAATCTATTATTGCTTTTCATAATCATTCTAAGAGGAATTCTGAATGATATTTTATTATATTCCTTTTTATAATTAAAAACCTTCTACATTTAACAGATGTTCTACAGGAATGGATCGATACTGTGCATCAGAAAGGCTGGAATACTTGCAGGGGCTTGTGACAGAATTTCAGGACACTGACAGTGAAGGTATTGGGCTCATAAAAGGCATTTACACAAACACATGCCTGTTTTGTTGGTGTAAATATTTTTACATTTACACCTCAAGTTTTTTCATTCATCTTGTCTAGAGGCTAAAGAGCAAATTCTGGCCAACCTGGCCAACTTTGCCTACGATCCACGCAACATGGAAGCCCTGCGCATGCTTCAGGTCACAGAGCTCTTCTTGGACATGCTGACAGAAGAAAACGAGAATTTTGTAGAGTTTGGAATTGGTGACTGACATTTTGTTTTGAAATGTATAAATTTTGTAAAATAGATACGAGCACTTATTTGACATTTTTATTGTTTCATGAAGCAGTCTGTACGGTCATAAATTTCTTTTCTTTCTGATTTTTCTGTTTCTCTTTTTAGGTGGCCTGTGCAACCTCAGCATGGACCGAGAGTGTCGTGATCAGATTTTGCAAAGTGGAGGAATTCCTTTAGTCACAGGATGCTTGTCGAGTCACAGAGATGAGACAGTTTTGTCTGCCATCACAACATTAATGAACCTTACCACAGCATCATCACGCTCCCAAACCACAGACAGCACAGTCGTGCAGTGCATGCTGCGCTTCTCACTTACACAGAACCCTCGCCTCAGCAATCTGGCAACAGTTTTCTTGCAGGACTACTGCACTCAGGAGCAGGTAGAAAACGCAAGAGAACTTTTACAAGGACACAGCCAGTCAGCCATTGGAATTCCTCTCCCCAAGGACTAGGACCTTATGATTTCTGTGCTGAGCTCATTTAAGATGGACAGCATAAAAGCATAAATGGACCTCGTGGACCTGATGGATTTCTCCATATGTTTCAGGTGCTGCTTCAGCATTCCTCGGGTTCAGTCTTGCAGAGTTACAGCTTATTTGTACTTTGTCCCCTATGCATGCACTAAATCAGCTCCCTTGACCAAGTTGGAAGTGGTTAAAAACCTAAATGTGACATGTAGTGTTTCTGTAATAGCAAACTAATTACATTTACATAGATGATTCAACAAGACTTGAGCTCAGTTTTGTTGCACATAGTTTCACTTGTTCACTTCGGGTCTGTGCAGGTGTCCTCCCAACTGCCAAAAGAATGAAACCCAGATTGCCTATGTTGCATTGCCCTTAGGAGAGCGAGTGTGTGTGAGAACATTGCCCTAGGTAGACTTTAGTCCTTATCAGTGTGTATTCTTGCCTTATGCACAGTGTTTGTATGATAGGTTCAGCTCCACCATGACCCTTAGCAGGATAAAGCAGTTACTGAAAATTAATTAATTTATGTTTTTAGTTGCCCAGTTGAAGCCAAATTAATATATTTTATCTGTTTTATTTGCTGCCTGTCTAAGAACCAAATGTTATCACGTCTCTCTTACTAACTGTAGCTGATGCACTTGGGTATCAGGGAAAAAATTGAGACAAAGGATTTATACCAACTGTTATGGACTCCTTTGCAGACTTGACTTGCAGAATATTTGAAAATATAAAACTTGTTAAAATTGTATAAGTCTTATAGTAATGTATAAGCCTAATTTATATTAGCCCGGGCTAGTAATATTTAATTAGGAGAACCATATAAAACAAATTTAACAGAAGCAGCGCTGCATCTATTACACTTCTATTTTTTATTAAAAGTAAAATAGAGTTCTTTTGTTTCTCATTAGAAGCATTATAAAACATCATTCACATGATTAATATTTAATGTATACTTTTCATTTAAACATGATATAGCTGATATTTCAGAAAGCAGTCTACTATAGCAACATGCTCTTTGATATTCATTAAAATCCAAACTTTGTGAAAGTTCTAACTGACAGAGCACACAGGTGAGACTCCTGTATAATTAACAAACATTATGTTGTGGTCAACATACAGCGGTATTGCTCATTTATGACAGTCTGAATATTCATACAAATATTTTTCTTCCTTTATTTCTTTCGGTTAGGTTGTGACAATGCTATTAAAGGCCACAACATCTTGCATCTTCAGTCTTGACAACGTTCGTTATACAGATTTGGATTTTTACACATTTCAGTTTTAGTGTTAAAATGAAATCGAGAGTAAGGTCAAATAATCCGAACTATAGGTCAAAATAAGCTACACATTTTATTGATAAAATATAGTATGTGGTTGACCTTCTGTCAAATGCACAGCATGCATTTTATACACACAGTACCATATTCATGATATTTCTAAATCATGGGCCATTAGAAGATTTTTGTTTTATTATTTACAATAAAAATGAAACATTTGTTCTGTTTACTCGCTAATGCTTTCAAAATAACAGTGATTTGATGTAAATGTGCAGAAGTGTTTTTCAAAGTGTTTTTCAAGGTTACCCGGTTTGTTTCCTAAATAAACATTTTCTGAAATACCCCAATGTAACTTTAATGTATGGTAAAATGTAACAAATATAAAAAGATTATGACATACAGATAGGAATAAAGGTTATAATAAAAGTTTTTCATAAAAGTTGATAACTTTTCATTTGATTAAAATTACAAGTCTCCGACTTCACAGTCCCAGTTGTTTCTCCATCTGCTCCTTCAGTTTGTTCTTTTGGATCTAAGTAAGGTGAAGAAAAGTCATTTATTCAGTGCTATTTAAGGATTCCGTCTTTCCACACTTTACCACAAAGCAGAAGTCCAGTACAGACTGCTGCCCCTGACTATAGAAACCACTGCTGCGGATTTTCTGCAGACAGGGAAATTGCAAAAATTTGTCCGGTCGTGAGATCTAGGTGATTAGGCCTAAATAAACACCACTCTTACATTTTTAACATTTTTCCAACTTGCCTAAAGAGACAAATTTTTAAAAATGTAAAAAAAATAAATTAAAAAAAGGCAGTGACCACAAGGAATTCATGAGTGTATTTATCCAGACTGCGGGACTATGCAAACAATATGGATGGAATGAAATTCATTTTGCAAAACTATTTATAGTTTTATATAAAGTTTCACTGTGTTATAAATGGCCAAATAAATTAATATGTGCTTGTATAAAGGTTTATGCACTTACCTTCCCGGAGACAGTAAGAGGATAGCCATTAACAAAAGTAAAATAGCGAGGAATCTTGAAATGGGAAATCTAGAAACAAAGAAATAAATACAACATGTGAGGTAGATTCTATATGGACTGGAATATAATTTAGTCAGAGCCAGTTAAATGTATCTGACCTGGCCTTTACAGTACGTCTTTAGCTCCTCTGCAGTACATTCCTGTCCATCCTTAAGTTTAATGCAGGCACAAACCTCTTCACCCATTCTCTCATCTTTCACCCCAACCACCTGCAAATAACAAAACAAGAATGACTCTGTGTCTGTTCAGGAGCGGACAAAAGAAGTAAATACTGTTATCTAATAATGTACAGACAGCTAGTTAATTAAATGCATTAATACAAAACAAGGACAACATTTGAAACAAGAAAAACTTTGCTTTAGGCGATTCTTAACATTACTTCAACATAAATAATGTTTTTACCAACATGTTCTTCATTTTAAAAAGCTCATCTGTCATGTGTGTGTATGAATCAGTTAATCTGCCAAACAAACTGTTCTACCATCAGCCAGATTGTACATCAGTGTATGTAGCACTTGCATAGGTTACATAGGATTTGAAATATTAACTATACATGTGTGGCCAAAAGCATTAAGACATCATATGCCATGTATTATAGTTCTCCCTGTGCACACCACAAGTGATATCACTAATTAATTCTTGTGTATTATGAAGAGTTGTGTTCATAAGAATCGTGTGGCAGGACCTTTACTTTCTGAAGCCGGCGTGTGCATCTCTGCACAAAAATGGCTAAACTACGTAATTCTCAAGTGAATTGCGATTTTGTGCACATGATCTTCAGGAAGCAATCAAGCAGGCATGGATTGAGCAAGTAACACCAGAGTGTTTTCTGCAGATTCAGACTTCATACTAAATATTAAAAATTTGCAAAAGGTGCGAGCTTCATGTCTATAATTTCTCATATATTTTCATCATGTTTCATATTGCTTGGTCACCTGTGCCTCCTGGATTTTAGGGTGAGTGTGCAGGAACTGCTCGATTTCAGCAGGATAGATATTTTCTCCTCCACGGATAATCATGTCTTTGATACGTCCCTCTATTCTGCAGTAGCCAAACTTGTCCAAGCTGGCTATATCACTGTGGACCAAAATATTATTCGAGTTTCATGATAGTCTGTTGTTTCGTAATCCTTCCATGACGAAAATCAAGAGTGACAATCGAAGCTCACACATACCCAGTTTTGTACCAGCGATCTTTAGTGATGCACTCTTTCGTTTTGTTTTCGTCTTGCCAATATTCCAGCATGACACAGTAGCCTCTGATCATAAGCTCTCCTGGAGTTCCAAGAGGAACAACATTTCCTGTTGTAGGATCAACCACTTTTGCCTAAAAGAAAAAAAAAATCTTTAGGTCACTACTCACTAAAAATGTTATTTTGCGAAGAAGAAAAAACAGACATTTGTTTGTGTACCTCAAGATGATGGCTAACACATCCAACAGTTTCTGCCTTTCTCTCTATGCTGTCAACTGGAAAGCCACAGAATGTCACTGGACTGTTCTCTGTGGAACCATACGCAATCTGTTCCAACATAAAAACATAAACCTCTTAGTTTAAGTGTTGAAGGCATGCAGGACCATACAGCATCAATCACTATGTGAATAATGATAAAATAAAACAAAATAGAAATATATATATAAAAATATAATTATTTTTTTTTTTGAAAGGCCTTATTCAGCTTTCAGATGTCTGGATGCCAATGTTTATAGATTTTCATAGGTATGGTTTGCATGCCCACCCTCAGTCTGTTAAATTGGCCAGCCTGGCTGTATGAGGGGCAGCCAGCTGTGTCAGCATATGAAGGAAACCTGGCCTTGAAGGTAGGTGAGGTATGTGGTGCACATTTGAGAATTGGCTCTTCTGCGACACTGAACTGCTCAATTAGTTGAACCGGCCATCAAAACAATGTACTTCTTAGTCCAATTAAAAGCACCGGCCTCGATTAATCAGGAATATTTAGTTTTATGTTGCCAGGTGTACTACATATATAAAGACCAGCCCAAAAAGTCTGGATCTATACACAAAAATATAAAAGTATAAATTACAGGTAATGCTCAAATTGATGGCCTTTGACTTCACAGCACGTTAAAAAGAAAAATATTCTTGATAAAAAGAAAAATATTTCTTGATTCTTGATGTAAATAAAACATGAGCGGTGTTAGGTCTGGTTCTATTAAATCTTCTCTTGTTAGTTTTTAAAGTCATCTTGGCACTGAAATAAAAAGAATAACTGTAAAATCTAAAAAGAAAAAAAAATATAAGAGTGATTTAGGGTCACTCTGAATGCAGCCTGGAAAAAAAATGTTATATAACTCTACTATAGTCAGTATTCAGGCACATTTTTTTAATTACATGACCTATACTGCCTGGCCAAAAAAATAGCTGCACAGTTTGCTCAACCTCCTTCAGCTTTAAGTAATGCATTCAATGTGGATGACCAATTAATATTTGAAAATGATTTCTCATGCTCCCAAAACGCTTTCACAATCTGAGTTCTGGAAAACGGTCATGCCATCAGGGAAGAAAATAAAATCCATTAATGTTATACTGACCCCATAAAGTATCACATCTAAATAAAATAATGACTACAGGTATTGCTACATAACGTTGCTGAGCCTAGACCTGACCAACTGAAACAACACCTGATGGGAACACCAGAGGCTTGTACTGTGGCAAATATTTCCACTGTTAATTTGTATAAGTGTATAAATCATCTCCAATCATATTCATGAAGAAGCTTCTTAAAGTTCTCACAAACGTTATTAAATCAACACACAAATGACAAAAGCAACTGAGCCATTACAAGGAGCAACATCCCCTCAATACAACTGGTTTCAGTAATAGTCAAAGTATCACAGGATTTCGCAACAATCTCCCAAACTAAAAATAAGAGGATGCAACAATCACTCAACAAAACAGTACGATTTATCAGAAAAAAAAAATACAGGACAAGTATCTCCATTTATACACAACATGCAAAAAAAAAAAACAGATCTCACTATGCAATGGTTAGGCAAAACAAAAATATAACAATATTTCATCAACCTGACTGTTTACAATATGAGCTTTGCAGAATACCACTCTTGGCAAAATTAGGAACCAAATTTCCACAACATTTCAGTAAAATATTGATGCTTTCTTACAATTGACATGTTTATCGATTTAATCACAGTAACATGGAAAGGGTTTTCCTGAATGTATATTTTTTTTCCTGTTGAATGTCTGTGTACTGTAACATTAAAAAAACTGCACTGAATTATACACTGTATAGGTATACAAATACAAAAAGACAATTAAGAAACATTTAGTAACCTAATTATACTAGAAATTAGCTATAGCGTTAGAATCACCTGCCTAATATTGTGTAGGTCCCCTTTGTGCCATATCTGGACCAAGACATTAGCAGCAGATTCTTTAAGTCCTGTAAGTTGTGAGGTGGAGTCCCTATGGATCAGGATTGTTTGTCCAGCACATTCCACAGGTGTGCCTGATGAAATTGAGATCTGTGGTATTTGGGGCTGAGACAACATCTTAAACTTTTTGCCATCATTAAACCGTTCCTGAAGAACATTTGCAGTGTGTCATGGTGCATCATCATGCTGAAAGAGGCCACTCTTATTAGGGAATACCTAATACTTGCACTAGACTATTACTGCTTCTAACACATCAACTGGACACAATGTTCACTTGCTTCCTGTCAGTGGTCATAAGTTTACGGGTGATCAGTATGCACATACACTGTATATAATGTGGTATGGTACACGTGATACAGTACATTTTGTTTACAATGGTCATGAGTAGTGCAGAAAGATGGAAATTTTTCTGCTCTAGGAGTGAAGGAGGTTGCTACGCTTAAAAACAAAGAACATACATAAATCAACATTAGGGTTTAAAACAAATCTTCTGCTTGGAGCAAAGTGAACTGTGCAGTCTGGAGACTGCCAGAGTGGCCTGATATTTGACCTGGTATGAGAGTGTAGTGTACTTGACCTGCTAGAAAATATGCTTTCCCAATAAAATGTTACATTTGTTGAGCAAACACTAGATTCCACCTATCCTGTGAGCAGCTGCTAGATCCATGGGCAAAACATTTCCCTTGGGTATGTGTCTATCAACCAAAACAATCTATTTTGTGTCCTTTTTATTTATTTGTCCAAAGCTTTACAGATACAGGAAGTTTTTAACGATGTGTTGCATCCAATCAGACCTGAAGAAACTTGCTTAAAGACAATTATGGAATGTGAAAATGGAAATACATGCTTCATTATAAGTACTTAAGATACGAATAAGAACAGTGATTTAAAACCAACTTTCAAAAATAACTGAAGTAATTATTCAGACCATGAAATACTTGACATATTTGAAATAGCAGGATACATTAATGCAAAGAATACCCTACCTTTTGACAGCCAGACGGAAAACTAATTTGCTGTAAACTGATTCAAGCCCCACATCTGGCTATGATTATGTGTTAAAAAAAATGTCCACATGGGATCAGCTGGGATTTCTCCTACCGCTGACTGTAAAACAATGGCGGTAGGGCAAGACATGTACTGTAGTGAACCTCCCAACGCTTGGCACAGAATGTGAGCCACCCCACATTTTAGGAGCTTGAATGTCACTTTAAATATTATCATATTTTCAAAATATTAAAGCAAGAAGCAACTATTCATTTCAAAAATACACTGCCACGTATAAGAAGAGAGAGAGAGAGAGAGAGAGAGAGAGAGAGAGAGAGAGAGAAGAAAGCCATTGGCAAACATGTTGTGACAACATGATGCTCAGCAGACAACAAGCATGTGTACTACTCGTATTTCAAGACCTTACTCGTTTATTGAGTTAAAATTTATTTAAATTTTTGCATCTCGCAAAACACTTGCAGACCAAGTTACTCACAGTCCAAGGATTTTTCATATTTATGTATTTTATTAATTTAGATTAAATTATCTGGTTGTATACAACTTTGTTTAATTTTGAGATTCTCTGTTATAAGCAGCACTTCATCACTTTATTAACACGGTGGATCCCATACCTCGGGGTGTACATGAGGCAAACTGACAAGTGGCACTGATGCTTTCACAAATCGCTTCAGCTCACTTTTTTATCTTTAGAGGTAGTAAAGAGTAGGGAAAATTTTGCCTTTAATTATTTCTTTACATTTTACTGCCTCTCCAAGCAAACTGCCCGCATCCTCTCTATAGTTTCGCTTTCCTTTCGAAATAATTTTGATCAGATTATGACAGTCCTACACAGCTCTATTATAGGGGCAGTTGTGACTGGAGCAGTCTGATGAAGATAATGCCATGCAGCCAAGTCACACATATATGCAACTATAAGTTCTGTGTATGTGCATAAAGCTTTCACACAACTGGGACTATTTTCACCATTCACTTTTACACCCACTATAATGTGTAACCTATCTTGCCGCTCTCAGTGTCGTAAAAAGTGATGTCCCACACTTTCTTTGGTGCCGTCCTACTCCTCGCTGGGAGGGGAAAAAAAGAAGAAGAGTAGGAAGCTTCCTAAAGAACTTTTATGTCCTACTCTGAGCTAAGAATATTTTTAGTCCCAAATGAACTTTGAGCACATTTCCTAGGAGTGATTCTTAGATGCTTAGTAAATGTGGACCCTGGAATATGCCTGTCCAGGGAAGAAAAACTCCGGTGATTATGATTTTATTTTATTGTCAGACAACATTGCTGAACCTAGACTTGACTAACTGAAATAACTTTTCCTCCATAGACTTGAACGGTGGTCTCTATGCATTACTTAATGCACCCAGCTCTCTTCCCTTCTTACCCTGATGGCCCCATCTCAATCTGGACTCATCAGCTCACATGACCTTTTTCCATTTCTCCAAATCTTTATGCTCCCTAGCAAACCTTCTGTCTGATTAACCTCAACTAAGAAGTGGTTCTTTTAGCCACACAGCTGTTCAGCACTATCTTTCTTTCATTTCTTTTTCTTTTATAAGGTGTTGAGGGCTACTTAATCACGTTCCAGTCATTTTAAATGCCCTTAGTGGTTTTCTTTGCTTGATGCAGCCCAATAATTTGACCCTTATGAAATGGCAACTTTTTTTGGCCAGACAGTACATATTTCTTTTATAAATAATAAATTCTTTAATTTACTCCAATCATGCTAAAGGATCTGTATGGGATCAGTTTTTTGCTCATGTTAAATTTTCTGGGGGAAAAATGTATTTTTTCAAAAGATATGACATTTCCGCTAGGAGGCAAGATCACATGGAAAAAAAAAAAGAAAAATCTCTACTATTTTTCCTACCATAAATATAAAATAAGAATAAAACAAAATGAATAAAAATATGAATTCCACTCTGTACATTTTTTTGCTCAGCCCGCCTTTATTTTGTCACACCCCACCTCTCCTTCTCTCTTGAGCTCACCTCTAACTTGCTCTTTCAGCACTCTTACCTTCTCTCACTAGCTCTCTTTTATTTCTCAGGATCCCTGCTGTCAGGATCTTGCTTCCAGACGCCTGAAGACAGCAGGAGACAAGGAAGAGAAACACTAAACTGTCAGACAGCCGGGTCATCATGCAGGTTATAAGAATCCACTTAGTGGTGTATATAATTTTGTTTGCTATCTTTATAGTAGATACAGAAAGTCAGTGCCCTAGTCCATGTCACTGTCACGGTGACCTACAGCATGTTATCTGTGACAATGTTGGTCTAAAGAAGATCCCTCGTGTTACTGAGGCAACCCGCCTTGTCAACCTGCAGCGCAACAACCTGGGTATGCTCCCAACCGGGGGCTTCAGCGAAATGAAGGGGCTCGTCTCCCTGCACCTGCAGCACTGCCAGATCCGTCAGATTGCCAATCAAGCCTTCAAGGGCCTTAAAAATCTAATTTACCTTTACCTTTCTAACAACGAAATCAGCACCATCAAACCTGGAGCCTTTGATGACCTAACTGAACTCACCTACCTTTACCTGGATGGGAACCAAATCTCAAGTCTTTCAAAGGGCATTTTCTCCCCAATGATCAACCTATTCATCCTACAACTTGACAACAACAAGATACAAGACCTGCAACCAGGTACCTTTACAGGTGCTAAGGACCTTCGCTTGTTGCATATTAGTAAGAATGACCTACGGTCAATGCAGCCTGGCTCTCTTGATGAAGTGGAGAACCTGGCCACTCTCACTCTGGACCAAAACAAGCTATCTACGTATCCCCTCGAGGCCATGAGCAAGCTACGTGTTGTTGAGGAGCTTAATTTGTCCAAGAACCCACTCACCTTCATTCCTGACTACGCATTCAGGAGCTTTGGACGCTATATTGAGAAACTGCATCTTAATGATATGGTCCTGGAAAAGGTGAGCTGCTCCATGATACAATAACTTTATTACATATCTAGAATGATGTTTCTAGATTTCACAAAATGTACTGTAATTGATGTTATGGCCATTGTATTATAAAAAAAAACATGCTTAAAATTGATTCATGCACAGTATTCAAAACACTAACGTATTCTCGTATAAGCAGGTTTATTTGTGTGGGGACAGAAAATGTAGGATTTATTTGGGCACATGATTGAAGAGAGACTCTATAAAATTCAGGATGTTTACAAATCTCAGACCACGAAGAAACCAAAAGTGTACAAACTGGCTTTCTGAGTTAATGAGGCTAGTTATAGCCTGCCTCATGAATCAAGCAATAAAATGTCTTTCAAAGTATTTCTAAAAAGACTATTTGTTGGTCATTAAAGATGTTTTTGCATGCAATTCAGGATCTATGAACTTGCTATGAATCTTGCAATTTATAGATTGCACATACAGATCAGCTTCTTGTCTTGATATGCTTCCTTTTTTGCTGATTTAAGGCTCACATTTGCTCTTTGTGAAGTTGCACATGTTCTAAGATGAGTAGGATTCTCTTGCTGATCAGTAAGGAAGTATAGACATGCATGGAAAATTAATATAGCTTGTACACTCTTTGATTGTAATTCCCATTCCTGTATCCAAACATTCTTCCAAAAGGAAAGACATCTACAGAATAAAAATTATTCATTCAAAGACCACAAATTCAGACTCAACTTTGATACCTTTATATGTCAGCTAAATTTCAATAACTATCACATGCAAACTATGTCCAGTTAAATGTGATGTTTGGACCTCATTGATGCAAGATCCTCCATACAGTGGGACATAACGCAAGAAGATGAAACAGGAGTTTACTTGTTCCTCATTTATGTTCCATATGTGCATTAATGTTATGACATGGGAAAACCATGAATGAAAGTAGCAGGGCTAACAAGGATATTTTTAGCATCTGTTTGCTTGATGATTCCCATCCAAATGTGCCTCTTTCTAATAATTACACAAGTGTTATTTTAAAATGTGTGAATCCCCCCTCACACGAGGCACCATGTAAACAGGTCAGTAAGGGTTAGAAGACAGGTAATAGTAACAGGCTGTTCTCAGATCCATGAAGAGAGATATTTTTAGGGTCTAGTTGCCTCACTTGAATGCACAACTGGACCCTTTGGAAG
Organism: Clarias fuscus; assembly: GCA_030347435.1. Taxonomy (NCBI): domain Eukaryota; kingdom Metazoa; phylum Chordata; class Actinopteri; order Siluriformes; family Clariidae; genus Clarias; species Clarias fuscus. The sequence continues at coordinate 13,665,360 of CM059220.1, forward strand.
CAATTCTGGCAAAAAAGCATGTTGGTGAGGAAAGAGTAAGAGCAAAACAGTCCCTGTATGCTAGAAGCCATATTGGTCCTCAACTTTCCAATGTTTCTAGCTTCTGATTTGAATGGAAATTTACGAAATATCTGCAGTCACTTAAGGATCAACACACTCCTGTTCATACTCCCTATATGCAATGTCCCTGTTCCTGGGTTTTCCTTTAAGGTGAGCCTCATTCACACTATGCAGAACTGTTCTTCTAGCACCTCAGTGAAGTTTTTAGCAGCCTTGCAGTTGCTTATGAAGTGTAATGGAAGGTTAGGATGGCAGCGCAAAAAGGTTTACACAAGAACTGGCACATGAGAAGGCCTGTGAGGGTTCTTTCATGTGAAACAACCTTTCCAATTAGAGAAAAAAAAGAAAGAAAAAAAATTTCAAAGCCAGACGTGACTGCAAGTAGCACACCGATTCATAAAATACCTCATGAAAAAACTCCTTATGGAACTTATGCGAGAAGTAAGGTCTGTCTGTGAATAATTCCATGTCAAAACATCTGTCAATCAATCTGTCAATTTATGAAATGTAATAAAACAATGCATATCTTCAGATGAATTAAGCACTATAAACTATTTCCTTCCAATTAGTTTTCCAATGCAGCTTTCGAGGGTGTGACGGCTCTAAAGTCTTTGCATCTTGAGAACAACAAGCTGAAGACCCTACCAAGCAACCTGGTTTTCACCAACCTGCAGAATCTCACTATGTTCAACAACCCATGGAACTGCAACTGCAATCTAGCAAACCTTAGAAAGTATGCTAACAAAATCACATGTTAAACACAACCCAGAGGCAAAAATAATGTTAATTAACATCATCTAAATTCAACTGAATCCAATGCTTAGAGCTCTGCCTTAAGACACTAAAATTGTTTTCAACAAATTTGTATCTCTAGATGGATGGACTCCAGTCGTCATCGTCCTGTTGCAATTTGCGCAACACCACAGAATCAAAAAGGGAAGCAAATCCGAGACAGCAATGTCTTTAGCAAGTGCAAAAAAGGAAAAGACAAGAAGGGAGCACGTCACTAAAGAGGTAACAGATCACCTTCTGGAGTTTACAACCAAGGTCCAATTTATAAAGTTTCTTCTAATCTATTATTACCATATGATTTCAATAATAATTGGAAATAGTCTGTCTTGACCCAGAATGGCTAGTTCCTTCATGTTAAGCTTCTGTTTCTACTTTGTCTGGTCCAGAAATATTTGCAGTGAGCTTAATCATTAATTTTATTTAATTTTTTTTTTTTCAAATATGGATCTGAATCTAAGGCTTTATGTTACAGCGGGTTAAAACCTTCCCCATAACTAGAAAATATAAACGAATCTGGACAAATGTATGTAGTAAATGTCCGGCCCTAGGAGGGGAGAAGCCGTTTCTCTTCCAAGGTCTGTAAGAGGTTTCTTTATACAGTAGAATTTAAAGAGGCATGCTTACTAAACCCTCCAAAAGCTATGTATATAAAAAAAGAAAAACACCATTTTTATGATTCTATAAATCTCTCTCTCTCTATCCATCTATCCATATATATATATATATATATATATATATATGGATAGTATGTTTATATATAAACATACTTCTCAAAATAATGTTTATCATTATTCTGTTTACTGGGTTACAGATGACTTGAGAGTTATATATTAAGATAAGGGAAACCTTTATATAATTAAATGACATAAATCATTACCTTATATTAAATATATCAGAAATCATAAAAGAACGTAACTGCTAATCTATATTCTTTATTAATACTACTTAAAATTAACTCAGGAGAAAATAGTTGACCTTTACCTTGTACTCCAGGCAAAATATTGCAAAGTTCATGCTAAATATTTGGTTTAATACAGTTTGGTGAGATTTCATTGGTTAAAAAAACTGTACAAACACTGTATTAACAAGTCAATGTCTTCGAGAATGTTGGTTGGGCGCACAAAGATGACAATGTTTAAAGTTGCAGTAGCTTTTACCTGTCTGTGATTTTGTAGTGAATGATTATTATATTTCTATTTGTATATTATAAAAACATATTTTGTATTTAGATTTGCATTTGCATTGCTCTTCTAGCAATTGTAAGATATCGTAGATCAATGCATCTTCAGTAATAATGATAATAGTATTCCGCCAAGATTACTACTAATCTTTGGATTCCACTTTGAACTCTGTGCTTTCTGTGCTTTTCCATTTTGTCTGACCTGCCATGGCTAGAGCAAGTTATGCCAGTCATAGATGTTTAGTACTCCGCTTGGCTGTTTGATTTGGCCCTCATCTTTGTGTCTTTCCACATTAGACTCAGAGGAGACGTCTGTCCAGGGGATCGGCACCATGTCCAGACAACAGACGCAAGACTACTTTCTACTTCAGGACTATTCATGTCCTTCCAAGTTCTATGAAATGGCCTTTGTATGAACTTTCCATTTTATACCAAATAGATTGAGAAGCAAAGCTATTCTACACTACACTTTAGGCACACCAAAAGCTGTACACATACTGTGCCTCTACTCAAAACATTCTGAGGGCCTTAGATGTAGCTTCCGGATTAGAATAGTAGTTTTAAAAGATTTGGTAAAATTTTTGTTATAGCTGCAAGTTCCTCCAAGTAACATGAAGTAACAAGTGTAAAGGACATCAGGATCATCTACTCAATTTCAACATCAAACTACATAAATTACTTGCTTAAGCATGTTGCTTTTCACAATATGTAATCTTTACAACTCCTTTGATCTGAAATTAGTATAAAATTTCAAGCATAAAACATATGAATGACCCATAACACTACAGAAAGCTGTGCAATACAAAAGTCCAAAGTATGCTAAGGAAATAACTAAGTGATAGATAAACTTAATAACTAAAGCCTTTTCTCAATATTTTCTTTAACTGTACCATGTGCTGCTGCTTTTATGGTGCTTTTTTTCTTCCAATAAAAATGTGCATGCTTACTCAACCAACAGGAAGTTAAAATGTAAAAAGAATATCCAGAAACTTCTCTGCATGGCACAGTAAATTAAAAAAAAAAATTCTAAACTATATAAACTTGTCATAACTCATTATTACTTTTTCAATAAACAACCAATATCGAAAAAAAAATGGATCATGCTATTTGTCTATTTTTTTATCACTGAATACAACAAAATGTAACCAATAAATTTTTTTTTAAGCAGGATGAGGTTCTACTTCAATTAACAATCCTATTCTAAATCTTTTATTATTTTTAATAATCCATTTTTTTCCTTTTTTGTGTGTTTGTGGGGTTTTTTTGTGTATGAATGACCAGGATGATGCGTTTGCGCAGCACAATTTAGAGAGTTTTCTATTTTGCAATGTTATACCACCATAATGGAAAGCAGGGATAAAAACTAAAAACTTTTTTCTCTGGACAACATGGCCTGTGTAATAAAGACAACAAAAATGCATTTAAGTGCAGTTAACTGCACCAGTCTTAAAAACATACATTTAATACTACATTTTTATTCAGCTGTTTTAAAATTATACTGATCAACCATAACATTGAAACCACTGAAGTAAATAACAGGCAGCGAGTAAACAGTCAGTTCTCAAAGTTTTTGTGTGGGAAGCAGAAAAAATAGGCAGGCATAAAGACTATCTCCAAAACAGCAAGCCTTGTGCTGTATTTAATATGCACCAAAAGTGGTTCAAGGAAGGACAACGGGTGATGGTCATGGGTGCCTAAGACACACTGATGCACATAAGGAGAGAACTCTAGTCTGTCTGGTTAAATCCCACTGAAGACCCACTGTACCACAAGCTGTTAAAAAGGGTAATGCTGGGTATTGTGGAAAGTTCTCAGAACCCACAGTGCATTGCAGTGTGTTATGTTTGAGGCTGTGTAGCTGTTGACCCAGGTCACTGCCAAAAGTGAGTACAATGTGCATGTGAACATCAAAAATGGTCCACAGAGCAATGGTTTACTTTCATGACTGGGTGCATGTACATGTGGGAATGTGGGAAGAACAGACGGCGACAGAAACAACGTGATGCTCTAGGCAATGTTCTTGTAGGAAACCTTGGGTCCTGGTATTCATGTGGATGTCCACCCACCTAAACGTTGGTGCAGACAAAGTACACCACTTCATGGCAAAGGTATTCCCTGATTGCAGTGGCCTCTTTCAGCAGAATAATGTTCCTTGCCACTCTACAAACATTGTTCAGGAATGGTTTGAGGAACACGACAGAGTTCAAGGTGCTCAAATGGTCTCCAACTTCTGATCTCAATCCATGCAAGCTTTTGGGGGATGCGCTGGACTAAGAAGTCCAATTCATGAAGACCCTTGACAATCTATGATACTTCTGCTGCTAACAGAATCTGCTGGTGCAATTCATATTGGTGCAAAATACCACAGCAGACCTGTCAAGGTCTTGTTGAGTTCATGCCTCAGTTGTTTTGGTTGCACAAGTGGGACCTACACAATATTAAGAAGGTGGTTTTAATGTTATGTCTGATCAGTATATGTCCATGTACTGTAATAATCCATGTGCATAGTCCCATGTCTCCCTCTAGTGTGGTGTTACAGAGTGCATTTATTAATTTTTATACAATAAAAAAATTTTTTGGGGGCCACAATACAAATCAAACATATTATACATAGATTTATGGAACACATATGGTATTAGATAATGAAGTCACAACAACACTAGTTGTTATTTTCAGGCATTAATATTAGCTGTTCTGGAAACGTTCTTTATAGAACTGCATTTCTGACCTCCAGGTCTTAAAATAACAACAACTTATTGTTGTTGTAGTTGTTGTTACTTAATTACATGATTCCAGAGTCGGTATTTCATAGTTTTGAAAAGAAAAATCCAGTATTGTTCTAGAATGTAGAAAGTATGTCACTAAACAAAAAATAATGAAACAGAAGGTGTGTCCAAACCTTTGACTGGTACTGTACACACATGCATGCACACACGGACGCACCCACACAGACATGTTTAAAAGTTAGTACCCCCTCTTTTAATTCTATGTGGTTATGTAAAAACATAATAAAAATCTTCTGATCATAGTGCATCCTAGTACTAGGCAAATACAACCTCAGACAAAACAACATAAATAAATTACACTGTGAAAAAAAGTTATTTAACAAACATGAAGCCAAAATTGTCATTGCCTTTTTTGCCTCAACTTGCTTTTAGTTTCTTCCATTCTTCTTGGCAGAATTGTTAAAGCGTGACCGGGTTGGATGGGCACTTTCAGGTCTCTCCAGTGATTCTATTGGGTCCAGGTTTGTGTTCTTGGGGAAGGCCCAAGAACCAGTCGAGTTCCAATCAATAAACAATTGATAAATAATAAATAAATCAAATGTTACTTTATGTGGTGGTGTGCACTGCTGCAGTCTGCTGATCAGTCTTGCTCAGTGAGGGGAATTTGTTTCTCATGGTCTGAGAACTCTTCAAGGGCTTTTTGGCCAACTCCCAGCAGGCCATCATGTGCCTTTTAGGAGGAATGGCTTCTGCCTAGAGACACTACTATAAAAGCATGATTGGATTCCTGCAGTGACGGTTGTCCTTCTGTAAGTCTCATCTGCACGGGGTGATTTCAGGATTTAGTGAGTTTGACTTTTGCACCTTTATTTATAAAACCAATGGATAAATAATAAATAAATCAAATGTTACTTTATGTGGTGGTGTGCACTGCTGCTAAATTATCTCTATTTAGCCTGCTGATCAGTCTTGCTCAGTCACACGAAAGTAATCAGACTAAATACAAACATGCTATCAGGGCAATGTTAGAAAATTTAGAATAGACTGTATACATACTATAAACAGTGTGCTGAGTCGCAGATCAAGCAGTGAGTGACGGGCACCCCCGTTCCCTACCTCTAGAAACGCCCCTGCTCATACAGCATCTCCAGAACAGAACTCGGGATCTCATTTATAGTGACTTTTGTGTCTTGGTTACCCCTCTGACCACAGCCCTTTGTCCCCAATTACTGTGTTTGGCTGGGCAGCCAGATATGAGAAGATTGGTCATTGGTTGTTCCAAATCTCTTCCATTGGAGAATGATGGATGGTATCATGCTCTTAAGCATTTTCAGTGCTCCAGAAATTTCCTTCCCCAGATCTGTGTCTTGACGCAATCTTGTCTCGCAGGACTATAGATTATTCTCTTAACATCATTACATTGATTTCATTACAACATACAAAATTAATTGACACCTCATATAGACAGGAGTATGTCTTTCAAATTACGTCCAATTAATTAGATTTAGCGAAAGTGGTCTCCAGTCAAGTTGCAAAAGCATTTTAAGGACAAGTGATAGGAGTAGTATGCTTAATTGCAGGGGTGATTACAAAGCGCCTGAATACTTATGCAAATGGGTATTCAGTTATTCATTCATCCATTTTCAATACCACTTATCCTGTATAAAGTCACAGGAAGTCTGGAGCTTGTCCCAAAATAGGAGAATTCAAGGTGGGGTATTACCCAGGTTGCCAATCCATTGCAGGGCACACACACACTCATTCACACTAATTTGCACAACTTTGAACTATGGGAGGAAACCAGAGTATCAGGAGTAACCCACCAAGACATAAATGAAACATGCAAACTCCATTCACAAACAAGTGTAAAGGTTCATTTCAATTCCATTACACACTAAAGTGTAGAAGACAACATGTACTGAACTGAAAAGCCTGTATGCAGTATACATTTTGCAGCTATAACTACAGCAGAGATCACAAGAGATTACACCAATAACTAGAGAGTCATAGATATAGCTGATGTCACAGCTGATGTTGGTCTCAATGTGGGAAACTTAAGATTTCTATCAAATTCTCACTCTGCGCTTCAATCCGTCAAAGTTGTTATCAATGTTAAGTCTATGGGAATTTTGGGGGAGATTAAGGGGGCAATTAACCACCCACCCCTCAGAAAAGTCTTAGCACCCCAATTCCGAATGAGACGCACGATATGACATCTCTTTCATGGATCTTCGACAAACGATACTGTAGTAGTTATGCGCCATAATCTGCATTATATTTCAATGGGGCAAATTTGGGCACCTTTTCTGCCCCGGGGGCAAAACCTATACCCTTGTGCGGGGTATCTTCTGACACAGCTTGCGACCCTCTTCCAATGTGGAGAATTTGAGATTTCTACCAAATTCTCTCTCTGCGCTACAATCAGTCAAAGGTGGTCTCAATGTTAAGTCTATGGGACTTTTTGGGGCGATTAATTGACCCCTGCGATTAACCACCCACCCCTTAGAAAAGTCATAGCCAAACTTTCATATGGAACAAGAAAACGAAAGTACGATTCGGCCGTACGATTTGACACCTCATTCATGGGTCTACGACAAACGGTGCGGGACTAGTTACGCGCCAAAATTTCACACGGAAGAAAAAAAAGAAAAATAAGCCTGTGAGATTATAATAGTTATGCTTCGCCTTCGCAAGCACCACTAATTATCTATAAAATACTGACATCGACAGGGTGTTGTTTATCTCACTCTCGCTCACCATCTATACCGCTTAATCCTGTATTCAGGGGGCATGGAGCCTATCCCAGGAGACTTGGGGCACATGGCAGGGTACACCCTGGACAGGGTGCCAATCCATTGCAGGGCACAGACACACATACATACACTCACTCATTCACACACTATGGGCAATTTGGGAACGGCAATTAGCCTAACCTACATGTCTTTGAACTGTGGGAGGAAACCGGAGTACCCGGAGGAAACCCACCAAGCACGGGAAGAACATGCAAACTCCATGCACACAGAGAAGGGAATCGAGCCTGGCCGGGGATCGAACCCGGACCCTGGCAGTGCAAGGCGACAGTGCCGCCTGGTGTTGTTTATATTCCATTATTTATATTAATCCATTTTTGTAGCTGAGGGCAGGACTTACCGTTATTTCTTTAACGCCCATGATTTTGATTACTTTCTTCACAATTTCAGGAGGACAAGGAGAGCCAGCAACAACTCCTGTTACAGAGAAATAAACAATATAGAGGGATGGATATGCATTTATGAATGGATAGATAACCACATGTGCAGCACCTTAAAAGTAAAAAAAAAAAATTGTTTGCATATTAAGCTCAAATCTAAATTACTCACCTCCTTCAACAGATGACAGATCAAACTTGGCCAGGTCAGGTTGACCCAGCATGTCTATGTACATTGTAGGGGTGCCATAGACAAACGTGCATCTGCATAAAGTGAAATCTTTCATAAGTTTATTAAGTAAGTAAGAGATGCAGAAAGTCATATGTCATGATGGTACATTTAATATCTTCAGCTGTCCCTGAAAAAGCACAAAACCTAACGAGGCAAATAATTTTGATGAGCATCGTCAATCTATATGGATGTGAACTTTGACACATTTTTTTGCAATTTTGCCTCTGTACACCACCAAAATGTTTTTAAAATTTAGCAAAGAAAATGTGATCTCAAAAGTAATTGGACAACTGACTTACAAGCAGTTTAATGGCCAGATGTGGCATGCTTCTTAGTTATTTCATGATAAACTGAGGAGATAAAACATCTAGATCCGAAAGTTACATTTGCATTTGGTAGCTGTTCATGGAAATTCATAATACCCACTCCAGAGAAATGCCTATGCGAGAAAATTAAGTCATCATTAGGACAAAGAAAAGACGGATCAGAGAAATTGCAGAAACTTTAGGATTGGCCAGATAACAATTTGATAAATTCTTTAAAATAAGGCCTGCCCTGGTGAACTCCAACACTAACAGGCCTTAAAAGCCACAGGTGACACTTAACGTGGATCATCACAGAATTGTTTCCTTTGTGAAGAAAACTGGTTTCCAACATCTGGCAAGTCAAGAACACACTAGAGAAGGCAAGCGCTTCACTGTGAAAGTCTACAATACAGAGATACCTTCATAAATGTAGTACAGTTAAACCTTGGATTGCGAGCATAATTCATTCCAGAAACGCGTTTGTATATATAAACTAATTTCCCCTCATAAGAAATACTGAAAACACAGATTATTCATTCCACACAATAAATAGATAAAAATAATTAATACAAAATATAAAGTACTGCACTTTACCTTGGCCAAAATTTATTACAAATTTTTGCTCGTCTTGCGAAAAGCTCGCAAACCGGGTTACTCACAATCCGAGGTTCCACTGTATAGCTATTTATATCAAGATGTGAATCACTGGTTATGCCCAAGAACACAAAGGCCACACACTAAAAAATGCTGGGTTGTTTTTACTACCCAAACGCTGGGTTGCCTCTGTTGGGTAATATTTCTGGGTTATTTACAGGGAGTTGGGTACTTTTTGTTTAACCCAGCTTGCTGGGTTGGAGTTGGGTTAGCTAGCGACAGCTAACATCACAGATCAGACCGGCCCTCCCCCGAAGTTCACCGGTGTATTCAGTGGCTGTGTCAGCTTCGTCTTTTTTTCTTCCTCCTCACGCATTTAAGAGGAAATGTAAACGTTCAATATAAGGTCTGTATACACACTTTCACTCACCTATGACTGAATTTGTTCACTGTATGTAACATTTATTACTGTTACTGTGTTACACTTTCAGCCTGTTCTGTGCTATAGCATGCTAGTTTTTCTGACAATGGCTGCTAACTAGCCAAACCAAAGAACCCCACATGTATATGAAAGAAACTGCAAAAATGTCTGAGCTTTTTTAGCTTTCTTTGTAGAATGCTTGCAGGGTGTATGAAGGTGGTGAAGTGATGAATGAAATCTAAACTGTTAACTGTAGTGCCAGCATGACGCTAGCATTTAGCTAGGTTGCTAGCGTTAGCAAACACATAAAATAGCTGAGGTGTTACAAAACATTAATCTTCTTACAAATATGCATACTAGCCAACCCTCTCGAATTTTTCCATTTTACTTTCTTTCTTTCTAAGGTTGGAACCAACACCGTGGAATATCGGTCAGTCGAGGCCATACACCTACATCCTGATGTTGGGAGATAATGACCAGCACTGCTCTCAGGCATTAGTGCTTCTCAGTAATAGTATCGTAATGATGTCGCAGTTGAACGTGTTTTGTATTATCTGATCTTGTGCTTTTGAAAAATAAATATTTTCCTATGTTTTGTACAATTAATTGGGTGTTGTTTATTGCATATATGTATGGTTTGCAAAACTTAGTGTTTTCTTTTGTAATAGACCAGTATATCAAAGTAATTAAACTGTTTTACCCATAGACATGTAAAACATAAAAATAATAATAACCTATTTGTGAGGTAGAATTAACTCAGCAGTATAGTTAAATATGACCTAGAATTTGGATTGAATATTTGACCCATCTTGCTGGGTTAAATAAGTAACCCATTTTGCTTGGTTAAATTAAGCCAGCATGTAGTTGGTCCAATATTTATCCAGCAGCTGGGTTAAAAACAACCCAGTTTGGGTTGTTTTTAACCCAGCATTTTTTAGAGTGCAGATTTGAGCTTGCCTTAAGAAACAAAAAGTTAAAAGCCTTCCCAGTTCTGCCCAAGATGAATTCGTACTATAATGACTGGAAGAGAGGCATTTGGAAAAGAAAGTAACCGCTCATGGTCTATTGCATATCACATCATCTGTCAAACATGGCGGAGGCAGTGTTATGGCATAAGCATGTGTGGCTGCCAATGGAAGCAGGTCACTGTTGTTCATCGAGAATGTGACCGTTGATAAAAGTAGCAGAATGAATTCTGAAGTGTACGGAGATATCCTCCGAGTTATTCTGCTCAGAACCCGTCAACTGCTGAAAAACTTCACATTAAAAATAATCCTTAAATGTACTTTTATTTTAACAATTCTGTTTACCTTTGGTTTTGTGGAAATTTTGTTAAACATTGACTGCTTCATTTTAAATCTCTTGTTATGTGGAAAATAAGCACAAGGTGACAGACATAAGTTAGACAGAATGATATGCAGGCATACTTCTCATTCTGCAGTGCTGCCAGGTTGGCATGTCCATCGTATGCAGTGGAAGGGAAGACCAGTGTGATACCATGTAGTGCCATCACCATGCCCCCGCCCACTGAGCCGAAACAATGGTACAAAGGAACTGGCACACACGCTATAACTTTTTTCTGGGGGTAAATAAGGACGTGGGAACAAGCAGTCAAATAATGTACATCTACTGTCAACAAAAGACGACACTCTTTCTGAGAAAGAACTCACCCTCCAGTCATATCCCATACGCAAACCGATGAAATTCGCATTGTTGACAATATTGTGGTGCGTCAGAGCAGCTCCTTTGGGACTCCCAGTGGTTCCCTGAAATGAGAAAAAAGCAAGTTTGTTAGTGATTCTTGTTGCTAAAGTAGTTTGCACCAAATCACTCAGTAGGCTTCACTTCACAGTACCGATGTGAATTGAATGTTAATAGGATCGTCAAAGTTGAGCATTTTTTGTAAATCTTCTAGCTGCTGGTAATGCTGGCTGCTCCCTGCCTGCATCAGATCATTCCACTGGAAAGCACCAGACCGCTTACTGTCCGTCACAATGACTGTACGCAAGTCTGGCAACCTGTGAACAAAACAAGCACAGTGTACATACTAATGGCAAAACATCTAGTGCCTTTGGCAATCGTTAATCCTTAATGCAAGTACACAATGTATTTTTTGTGCTCTTAAAACTCAACTTAATTATTACACCTCCTAAAAAACATCCAAACTAGTAAGCCATCTCTTGCACTGATATTCTCAGTCAGCTGAAGAGCAATTCCGCTTCCATTTTAATTACACACAGTGAAGAGAAAAAGTATTTGCTCCTTCCAGATTTTTTTTAAATATTATTTTGCATATTTGTCACACTTAAATTATTCAGATCAAATATAAACAATTTTAATATTACACAAACATAATCCAAGTAAATACAAAATGCAGTTTTTAAATGATGATTTCATTTATTTAGGAAAAAAGTGGTCTAAATCTGCCTGTTCCTATGTGAAAAGCTAAGTGTCTCTTTGTGATAAAATAACCTTTTGTGTCACCCTTGGCAGCAACAACTGCAATCAAGTGTTTGTAATAACATTAAGTCTTACACAATGCTGTGGAGGAATTGTGGCACACTTTTTTTTTCAGAATTGTTTTAAGTCGGCCACATTGAAGGGTTTTGCCTCATTGCCTTGTTTAAGGGCATGCCACAGCATCTCAATCAGATTAATAAGCCAAGTGCACCTGAGGTCACAAACTGATGGCCAGACATACTCCTTCAGAATTCATGGTTATTCATTGATTTTCTTACTATGAAACGCTGTGTTAGTTTTACACCAGATGTATAGGACGCACACCTTCCAAAATAATAAATATTTGACCAAAAGTATTGGGGATAATCAAGATGGCAATCTTGTAAAATGAGCCTTTTTGTTCAGCAGTGACTTTCGCCTTGGAACTCTTCCACGGATGCCATTTTTTCGTTGTCTCAATGACGCTGACCTTACCTGAGGCAAGTGAGGCCTGCACTTCTTTAGAACTACTTTCTGGGTTCCTTTATGAGCTCCCGGATGAGTCATTGTGGTGCTCTTGGAGTAATTTTGGTAGGGTGTCAACTCCTTAGGAGGTTCACCACTGTCCAAAGCTTTCTCAATCTGTGGATAATGGCACTCACCATGGTTCGCTGCAGTCCCAAAGCCTTAGAAATAGCTCTATAACCCTTTCCAGATTGATGTCAAATACTTTGTTTCTCATCTGTTCTTGAAGATCGCAACATGATGTGTTGCTTTTTGAGGCCTTTTAGCATGCTTCACTTTGTGAGACAAAATATATTTAAGTGATTTACCCAGGTCAGGTACCAGGTACATTTGGTTAGCTTTTTTCAGTTAATAAATTAAATAAGCGTAAAAACTGCATTTGTATTTAATCAGGTTATATTTCTAGTTGTTAAAATTTGTTTGATGACCTCGTTCATTTAAGTGTGACAAATATGAAAAAACAAAAAGCAAAAGGTGCACTTAGCTTCTGACTCATATAAAACCCTGTTTGCTGAAAGTTTTTTTCTTAGATAGAAACATGTTGGTAGGTTACAGTTCTTCACTTTATTTAGAAATTTTCTCAAATAAAGGCTGAGACTTATTAACCAAACCTAGGGTTATTCATTATCCATTAACTTAATTTCTTTAAAAGGGAACATAAAAAGCACAAACTATGGGCTAAACTAAACTAAATAGACTTGTTTACAATTCACCACCCCCCACACACACACTTTTCTCGTCTAGTTTTGTTGTGCTAGGTGTTTATTTGCACCTGGGACTCTTGAGACCTCCAGGGGAAGCAGTATCCAGATCAGGACAAAGCTCCCTCAACATCTCATAGTACTTTTGGGTCTTAAACTGAGTTGGACATACAATTGCTTTGCACTGCACCTAAACCAAAGGAAAACATATTTGCCTGATGACAGAATAAATGCAACAAAAAAAAATAGACAAGGAAATACAAACGATCATTACTATACCTTTTTTAGTGCAAATTCCAACTCCTGCAACTTATAAGCTGGATTGACGGACACCTTTTAAAGAAAACAACATTCCTTTAGAGATAAAGTATGTACAAACTTCACAGGTCCTTCCAAAAGACCAAAAACTTCCTAAAACCAGGTCTGTCTAGTTTCCATACACTACATAGCACCAAGAACATTTCTGTACATGTTATATCCTTCTGTTAAACCCTGAACAACGCCCTACGTCTTGATCTCAGCACAGTTCTCACAGTACTTTAAACCATGACATTCTTCTCCTGACTCTCTGATATTGATGTTACAACTTTTGAAATTCAACAACAACTGAAATGTAACTGAAAGAATTCCATGTTTTCGCTGCCTACAGGGAACAAAAATAAAGGGACGCAGATAGCAAGCCTCACCAAGATGATGCCAGCCTTCGCTGTGGCAAACTGCATCAGAATCCATTCGTATGTGTTAGGACCCCACATGCCTAATCGATCTCCTTTTTTCAGCCCCATCGCCAACAGACCTGCTGCTGCCTGATCCACCTGTATAAAAAAATGGCACGTTTTTTCCCTTTACGGAGCAGGTAATATTATTTGTAGTAAATTAATGCACTAATAAAAATTACAAATATGAATGAATTAAACACATGCTGGAAACAAGCCTCTAGTCATATCCAGAGATTTTTTTAAAAATTATCATTTAAAATTTAAAAAATAAATAGTGTGTATTTTGGAAGTGTTTGTGTTGTTTTGGAATGAAGAACAAGCTAGCATTAGAAGTGCAGCTCTTCTGCACAGTCATGCTGAATAAACATAATAGTAAAACTTGTAGCAAGCTCAAAAAGCCTTATTACAAAGGTCCTCTCAGTGTAAATGGGTTGGTATTATAGCAATAGCGTAATGTATCAGTGCTTCATACAGTATGTCACACTTGACCTTTGGAATACAAATTACAATAAACGAAAGCCTATATTTACTTTTGTAGGTCACCAACACTATAAAGGAATGACTCTAAAACAACAGTAACAAACAGACGAAGGAAAGAGCAGGAAAGCAGGAAATGCAAACAATTTGACTGCAAACTTAAACTGACCTTTGTACCAAATGTGACCAAATTATATATTTGCCTCTTTTTGCTATTTGCTCTTCATTGTATTCATACAGCTGAGTGCAAGTTTTGATCCTCTTGATGGATCACACTCACATCGTTCTGAAACTCAGAAAATGTTTTCCTGATGCCACTTTGCAGGAAGACAACAGCCTCGCGGTCAGGAAAGAGCTCGGCTCTGAGCTGCAGGCTCCGGCCCACGGTGAGAGACTGTAAGGAATGTGAGGTGACACCATGAGCGTAGCTGGTGGTGAGGGTTGGAACACTAGGAGGAGTGTCTACATGAATGGAGCTGGATGAAAAAAAGAAATAAACTAAAAGTCAGATCAAGAATAGATACTGCTAAAATAAAGATGAATGAATGAATTAATTAAAACTCTTAAAGCTCAAGCGGCACAGATATGTGATGGGGTTTTTGGATATGTCAAGTAGAACAAAAGTTATTATTACTTTCAGTAGATCCATTTTACAACCTGAATATGGGAATGATGTAGCAAAATATGTAGAACTCTCAAAATGGGCATATTATTATGATGCATGCAAGCATCATGGAAGCAATCCGAAAACAACAATAAAATCATGCTAACATGTGTATCTGTGCTATTTCATTGCCTATGTGATGGATTTTCTACTTTTTTGCTCAGTCATGGTTGGGTAGTCGGTTAAAATTAACTAAAATTCAGTTCATTGTATTGCCTATTTAGTACTAAAAAAAGGATACGTCACTGCACAATCCTGAGCCCTACACTGTACTGTATATGCTTATGAAAAAAAGAAATAGCAAAAAAAAATAATAATGACTAAAATGCTTTAAGAGCTACAAGGTAAACTCTCAGAACATTACAAGATTCTAGAACCCTGAACTGTTCTTCAAATTCTCATTTTGATGGAACCATTACAGCTTTCACATAGAAATCAACAAGGGTTTGCCTGTGAAAGAGAACCTTCTGTTTAGAAACACCTCAATAGACAAATACTATTTAATGAACATTTAAGAATCATCTTATTTTAGTGTTGGGCATTTTTATAGGTCAGTTTTAGTTGCTGCTGCTGCTGCTATAATTTGACACCAAACAAACAAGGAAATGATTGCAGGGCCTTGGAAGAATGGAAGAACATGTAAAAAGAAATGAGATATTTGCCATGACTGATACTACTTTGGGAAAATGTTGAAAGCTTTAGCAGGCGCAACGCTAAAACATAAAAGTTGTTCTTATTCTTTTAGCTGCTCCGGCGAGGTGTTGCCACAGCGGACCATCGGACTGGCACAGGTTTTATGCCGGATACCCTTCCTTCTACTTTATCTGGGCTTGGAACCAGCAGTGTGACTGGGGTTTTATGCATTGGGTGGGAATTGAACCCAGACGTTCCATATGGCGGACAAGAAACCTACCACTGAGTCACCAATGCCCTTTAAAACATAAAATCAGTAAACCTCAAATAATATAGCCTAGGGTCAGTTAAAAAAAAAAAAAAGTCATGTGATCTAATGGATGCATACACTGAATCTGTGAAGCATCTAAACTGAATGAGCCTGATCATACCCAAACAACAGATCAAATCTAATTCTACCGTGATTTGAACATGACTGTGTATCCCACCTTCAGCTAAAACTGTATGTAAAGGTTTGTTCTTACATATTACTTTAAACAGCCAGCTGCTTTTATTCTAAAATAAAAAAAATTAAAAACCACTGGGACTTAATGAAAGCGTGTCATGTTTCTTCCCCCGAACACTATTTTAACTGAAGGCTGCATCCCAAATCACTACCCAAAAAGGAGCGCAGCGCACATCCTATAGAATCTATAATCCTATAGCCTGAGTAGTAAACTTGTGTAGGGGCTATAAAGCAGTTTGGGACTAAACCAGAGTCTCCACGGTTCCTAGAATCCTCCAGGGGCTACTTGTTTATCCACTCTTTATTCACAAATATATGTAATGCCAACAAAAGAAAGGGTTTAAAACATAGAAATGACTTCATATTTGCTAAGTGATTCTATAAAAGTAATTTATACAGTAAACAGGAAAAGTGGAATTTCCAGAATGTACAACTGTGACACTCTGTACTTCTTGCTTTAGGGTACACACTGTACTGTGTGAAGCACTTAGGGAAATATCATGCTTATAGAAGCTTTATCAGCAGAATGCTCTGTGTGTTTGTTTGTGTGTGTGTGTGTGTGTGTGTTGGAGCTTACCAGTTAGGCTGAAATGATAAAAATGGGTTCTTGTAGAAAACTCTCTGTGGTTTGCAGAAAACACCGGTCGCGCGCACAGCTGCCAAGAACTTCGGCCACATTTTCAGCGCTGCTTACGAGTGAAGACGCAAAGAGGATTCTGCCAGTTTATCCGCGTAACAAACTCCCTGCAAGTCCAAACACTAACCTCGGGGTGTTTACAGTTTCCAACATAAAAAAAAGACAGATTTTCCCTCCCTTTTCTCCCTTCTTTGAGACTTGCGTGAATTCAAGACGCGACGTGTCCGTTGCACTTTACATCCAACACTGACCGCGTGCCGTGATATTTTTGATTGGTCGCTCGAGCAGTTAAACTTTGACCTGAACCAAAAGCCAAAGGTCCGAACCCTAAGGCCACCGCAGCACGTTACCTCTAGAGGGCACTAGAGCTCATTTCCTTTTGTCTTAAGTCTTAAGGGGTGTTCCCGGTCCTTTAACAAAAACACTCCAGCCACTTCATTGGGTACACCTTCCTAGTAGTGGGTTGGACCCCCTTTTGCCTTAAGTCCTCGTGGAGAAGACTTCACAGGGTTCTGGAAACATTCATTATAGATCTTGGTTCATATTAACATGATGGCATCATCAGATTTGCTGGCTGCACATCCACGAGGCAAATCTCCTATTCCACCACATCCTAAACGTGCTCTATTGGAATGAGATCTAGTGACTGTTGTGTACAGTGAACTCATTGTCAAGTTCAAGAAACCTTTTTGACTTCAGTCCAAAAATGACTTTTGCTTTGTGACATGGTGTATTATCCTATGGACATGAAGGGATGAATATGATCAGCCTCATATACTCAGGTAGGCGGTTTAACATGGCCCAGTTGGAAGTAAGGGGCTCAAAATGTGCCAAGAACCATTGATACACGAAGAACAGCTCGGACCGTTGATATGCAGACAGACAATGGATCCATGCTTTCACGTTGTTTATTCCAATCTCTGACCCTACCACCCAAATATCACAACAGAAATTGAGACTCATTGGACGAGGTGTTTTTCCCAAACAAACAAACAAAGTCCCAATGTCCAAAGAGCCCAAAGTCCAGTGAGCACATGTGAATTGTAACCTCAGTTTCCTGTTCTTAGTTTACAAGAGTGACACCCAGTCACTCCTGGTCACTCTACTGCTGTAACCCATCTATTTAAAAATTTGATGTGTTGAATATTCTGTGATGCTCTTTGACATACTTCAGTTGTAACGAGATGTTATTTGAGTTACTCTTGCTTTTCTACCAGCTCGATCCAGTCTGGCCATTCTCCTCTGACCTCTGGCATCACTGTGGCATTTTCGCCCCGCGAACTACCACTCACTCTTTGTAAACTCTAGATATAGTTGTGAGGGAAAATCCTAGTAGGTTTTCAGTTTTCAGAATAATCAGACCAGCCTGTGTGGCACAAACAACCATGCATGTATACAGTGAGGTAGCCCTTAAAGCTAAGAGCATTTTAGCTATTATTTGTTTTGTTGTTGTTGTTTTTTTTAATAAACATATATAGGGCTCAGGACTGTGCAGTATAGAGTTAATATCCTATTTTTTCAAAATAGGCAATATGATGAACTTGTTAAATTTATTTAAAATTAATTGTTGCTGCTTCACTCACATATTCCGATAGTGGTAGAATTAATTCCTTTATAAAGGTAAATTTCATTCTACCTGACATATCCGAAAACTCAAATACACAATTTGCAGTCTGAGGCCTCCCAGTAAACAGTTAAACACCAGCAAGGCTTCTATATAACCACTTTGCTGTGTTGCCAGGCACAAAGTTGTGCTGCTAGAGTTTTAAGGGAATCACCTTTGTTCTTCATTCTGATCCTATAAGCCTAAATGCATTGAATTAAATGTATACATGCCTAAATGAATGAAGTTATTGTATACATGCATAACTGCATTGGGGCAGGGATAGCTCAGTGGTTAAGCAGTTGAACAACTGATCAGAAGGTCCAAGGTTAAAACTGCAGCACCACCAAGTTGCCACTTGAGCAAGACCCTTAACCCTCAACTGCTCAGATGCATAATAAGATTATATGTACAATAAGTCACTCTGGATAAAGGTGCCTGCCAAATGCTATAAATGTAAATGATTTGCTGCCATGTGATTGGTTGATTAGATTTTTGTTACATACCAGTTGAACAGAACCTAACAAAGTGGATGGTGAGTGTATATTATTCCCAAATCTCCAGGACTGAACAGCTGGAATCCAGCAATTTTTTTTGTTTGTTTTTTTACCTACTTATATTCGATACATTTTTATTTATATAGCGCTTTTAACAATGATAATTTTCACAAAGCAGCTTTATAGAATAAAATAGAAAATTTGCAAATTGAGTATGAAATGTGTTAGGAAATATGTATAAATCAAAATCATCAGATTGGGACTAATGTGCAAGTCAATGGAAGAACGCTGACAAGAAGAAAAAAACCTGAGAAACCCCTGAGAGGAACCACACTCAACAAGACTCAACTCATCCTTATTTGGGTGATATGCATTCCTGCACTCTTGGGCTTTTTTCTTGTCAGCGTTTTTTTCCATTGGCTTGCACATAAGGGCCAATCTCATGATTTTTATTTATACATATTTCCTAACACATTTTATACTCAATTTGCTAATTTTCTATTTTATTCTATAAAGCTGGGCAGTGGTGGATCAACTGTGAAGGCTCTGGGACACTGATCAGAAGGTCAGGTTTAACCCTAGCACAGCTATGCTGTCACTGTTGGGCCCTCAACACTCTCTACTCCAGAGGAACCATATCATGTCTCACCCTGTGCTCTTGGAACATGAAAAGAAAATAATTTATGTGACCAATAAAGTGTTGTTTTTCTTCCATCATTCTAAAAGAATCAGAATCAGAATCTGATTTTATTGGGCAAGTATGTTGACACATACAAGAAATTTGATTCCGGCTGTTTGTGGCTCTCAAGGTACTGTACAGACCAACATAAAACACTGTACATTTGTTATAGACAAAACAGAACCTAACAAAGTGAATGGTGAGTGAATATTATTCCCAAATCTCCAGCACTGAACAGCTGGAGTCCAGCACTCTATTTTGTATTAATAGTTATTACAAAACATTCAATAACTGTGTATGTAACAGGTATACATAAAGTGTACATAAAGTGAATGTGCAAAGTAGTACAAGTAGCCGTAGTGTGCATCACATATACTATAATATTTGACTTTTTAAAATATTTGTAATACTTGTAGCAAGCAGCATTAATGTGTAATATGATGCAAGGCTGCAAGGATGTAGAAGCATTGTGGTGCTTTTACTCATTATAAAGTACCAGATGTTTAATTAGTGCAAATATCAGGAATGTACAATAGGGTGTAAGAATCTTGTGAAAAACAATTTTTTTTTGTTTTTTTTTTTACAGCTGAGTAGTTTAAGAAGTTTTTCTTTTTTTAATTTTTTTTAAAGAATTTTCAGTTTATACGTTTTGCATCGCTCTAGATTTGCATCTTGTCTTAAACAGACCTCAGTGATCCTTGGGAAGGTTGATGGTTCTTGTTTCCTATAGGACTTCTGCATGGAAGCTCCTGGTTGGATTAGGGCTTTATCCACTAATCCGGTAGGTGGCGGTAAAACACTGACTATGTTTACTGACCCTGTCATCGGTCTTGTTTCGAAGAAGAAGAAGAAGAAAACAAATCAGTCCAGTAGAGGGCGGGCTCGTGTACAGCTCCGTGTAGCACAACATATTTAGTAGAAGTGAATAAAAACAATCACTCTGATTGGCTGCTCAGCTCCAGCGCGCTTTCTTACAGAGTGTTGAGTTTGTAGTGTAGTCATGCGAAAGCTTGTAAAATAAACAATGTCACAATAAACAATATTTGTGATTAAAGTATCCCGAACAGAGGCTATGGATGGGCCGAGATGTCTTGTGGAGGTTTGGGCGGATTTTGGTGGCTTGCTTTCTGCCAAAGTGATGTGTCACGGCGCTGATGTCATCTTAAGCACCGGGACTGAAGACGTCTTCATTTTTAGTGGCCAAGAGAGAAGAGTTAAGGCAAGTGGGTTTTCTGTGGCCTGGGCTATTGTTGTAGTGTTTATTTAAAGGTCGCTTTATCTGTAAGGGAAAATGTTTTTTTTACAGGCTGTGCTGCAGTTTGATTCTCCAGTCACATCCCTGGCCCTAAGTGCTGATCAGTGTGGTCTCTATGTGCTCTGTGAGAATCACCTCCTTTACTGCACCCCTCTCTCCCTGGGATCCAGGTAACGTTAGACATTTTGAGAGATCATCTCTAGATTAATATCATCATGATAGTTTTTGAATCATTTTCTTCTCCAAAATGATCCGCCGCATTGATCCCTTGTTGAATCACTTTATTTGTAACTGTGGTGTGAGTAAACATGGACGCCTCTCTTGTGAGTTGCACTGAAGAAGATGAAGAAGAGCCGCGTGCAGTGATTCAGGGTTTGTTTGTTTGTTTGTTTGTTTGTTTTTTGGTCTGAGGGTGGACCTGGTGCTGAAACAACTCACAGACGAGCAAAAAAAAGTGTTTGTATACCTGCAAACAAAATGAGGAGCAATACTCTAAGGAAGATGAAAGCTTTTTTTTCTTTTTTTTTAAAGAGAATCATTACTGGTGACGAGACATATGAATTCATCACTACGAGCCTGAGAGTGAACGGCACGAAAACATCCTCTATTGCTGAGCGAGAAAAAGTTAAAAAGTCAACCATCAGCTGGAAAATTGATACTTTTCCAGGGATTCTTAAGGGCCAGTATTGGAACATTTATCATGAAAAACGTTCAACAATCAACTGTGAGATGATTATTGAAGAGCTGAAGCGTTATGATCTTGCAAGACGATGTACGTCCGCAATGTTCTGCCCACACTAAGACCTCAAAACAAAGTTTTTGCAGAGTGTCGACAAAGTGTCCTCCCTATAGTCCTGACCTTGCATTGTCTGACTTTCACCTGTTTGGTCCCCTGAAAGCAGCCCTACGAGGACGAAGATTCACTTCTGATGAAGAAGTGCAGAAAAAGGTGCATTTGTGGCTCGCAGCTCAATCTGAAACACTTTTTTTTAAGAGGGAATACGAAAGTTTATTGAAAGGCAGACAAACTGCATTGAAAATCAAGTAGATTATGTCGAAAAAAGGAGTAAGAATGTGGATAATTTTTGACTCACCCTTGTATAACTATGATCTCATTTTCCAGTGCTTACTAAAGTCCTCCTGCGTTATAAAACATTTCCTGTAAAAACCTTGTTATTTTGCTTTCCTTTGATTGTATCCACAGCTCCTTATCAAAAGAACACGATGATGACCCTGCTTTGACCGTGGTGTCCAGGGACTCCGTTTTGCTGAGCCATGGCGATGTGCTTTCTTTCACTGTAGCAGAAGACATACTCATTACTGTCAGTCTGCAAGAATCTTTCTGGACTTTTCACCTCGGTGAATTACCACCATGTTCACGCAAATCCCCAGTATTTAAGAAACACGCAGGGTTTAAGGTCCCAGCTGTCAAAGGGTTTTCCCAGAATGATGTGGACGTGCAGGATAGGATGAGCTCAGCTCCAACACTAACCTGCATCTACCCCAACTCTTCACCTAAAGCACACGCATGTAAACGCCTCCCCTGCCTCGATCCTCTCCTGTTCAGGATCTTATTTGGAGTTGACGCCTCTCTTATAAATTCTCCCATCGTTCTTTGCGGTTTACCCGATGGACGTCTTGTTTTTTTCCCACTACTCCTTCCTGCACTAGTCAGCTCAATAGGAGAGCAAAAGTCGCCTATGAGGGTTTTCTACAGCTTGGAGCAGCCAATTGCATTTATTGGAACGTCTGTTACTGGGGATCATGGAGCACAGTGTCTGGTTGTGATTGGTCAGAGTGGTAGAATCCTGCTGGTCACGGCCAATCAAAGAAGCTCTGATGGAAAGGCAGCAGATTGCAGTATGTTTTACAGTTTCAATTATATGAGGGCTGTATCAAAAGTGGGCATAATGTTTCTTAATTAACTGGCCTAGGCTGTTCAAGTTACAGTACCAGTCAAAAGATTTATTTTCTACATTCTAGAACAATACTGGATTTTTAAAACTATAAAATAACACTATGGCATCAGGTAGTTAAGTAACAACAGTGGGTTGTTTTATTAAGACATGAAGGTTAGCTGTTCTGTATCAGTTCATATAAAAACAGTATTGTCAAATGCATTGTTAAGAAACATCAAGCACCATGATGAAACTGGCTCTCATGAAGTCCATCCCAGAACCGCAAGACCAAAACTTACCTCTGCTGCAGAGAAGTTCATTTAGAGTCACCATCCTTAGAAATCACCAATTAACAAACAGCACCTCAGATTAGAGCCGTTATGAAGTCTTTACAGGCAATAAGTAGCAGACACGTCTAGCATTGTTTCATAATGTCGAAAGAAATAAAAATCATGAACGATCATGTCCTACATCAGTTAATAAAAAACATCATTCCCACTTTTGCAATACTATCGATACAGCCCTCATAGTTCTGTGGAAATTATGATGATTATTATTATTTTAATTATTGTGGTAATAAGTGATAAAACACTGTGTTGATGTATTTCTAAAGGATTCGTCGAGCACGTTGTTCAGGGGCCTGTGGTATGCGCCTGTGTAGATGGTGAACATTTATACTACAGCACTGGCACAAACCTCTTCTGCTTGTCACTGAACAAGACTGTAGCACTTTCGTCATCATCAACGTCCATCACAGCAGGGTCAGAGGGAGACAGCAGGAAGCTAGAGAATGCTGTCTGTCTGAGTGTGTGCAGAGTAATTGCTCTAACTGAGCCTTCTGTCAGTCCTGCAGGTACAAGGGCTTCCTCCTAAAATTAAACTAAGGGAATAGATAATGTTTTATTAACATGAACTTAGTAATCAGTGACACTGTGGACGATTTTATTCAGAAGATAATGGTTTAGAGTGAATCAAAACATAACCACTTAAAATTGTTTTATTTCTATCTATTAGCTAATTAATTAATGATTTAAGCAGTGGAAATCTAACTACAGTGGAACCTTGGATTATGAGCATAATTCATGGCTCGTATTCCAAAACACGTAAACCAAATCAAATCTTCCCATAAGAATATAAATTAAAACTCAAATAATTTGTTCCACAGCCCAAAAAAATAAATACAGAAAAATAATTAATACAGTATATAAAATAATAATAAAACAAATTAATCTGCACTTTATCTTTAAAAAAAAGTTAAAATAAATCCCAACAGATAAGTGTTTCCGTTTGTGCGTGCAGGCACATATTTGTGTGTGTGTGTGTGTGTGTGTGTGTGTGTGTGTGTGTGTGTGTGTGTGTGTGTGTGTGTGTGTGTGGAATTAGCTCCTTCCCTCGCCTCGTCTTACACAGTAAAACTCCTACTCCCTCCCCCTACCTCGCTTTTTAAGTTTCACAACAAACACACACACAACAGAAACACTGCTTTAACGGGAAAAAAATAAATCTCTCTAATGACACTCGCGTGAGCGTAGACTAACGGAATCACTGCTGTAAAGTGAACCAGCACCTTACCTTTAAAAAAAAATCGCGACAGAGCAGATTTTCTGTGTAGAGCAGAGTGTGTGTGTGTCTGTGTGATGCCGGGGAGGGGGGGGTGTAAAGGTGAGAGAGTGTGTGTGCGTGTCGGTGGCAAAAAACTCGGTCCTCGTAAACCAAGACATGCTCGTTTTGTGGAACTCTCGTAAACCGAGTTACTCACCATCCGAGGTTCCACTTTATAATCACTATTACCCATGGTAGTTGGGTCTCTGGTCCTCTGTAAGCAAGGAATTTTGTGTAACTGGATCTTTAGAGATTTTGATTAAGTGCCACTCCTATAGTTAAGCCATTTTTCTCACTTTATTATTATTTTTTTACAAGCTTTTGCACCTACTGTAACTGTGTGTATTGTATGAATTGCAGGCAGCGTGCAGCTCCTGGCTGTGTCTTTCAGTGGAAGACTTCTTCATGTGACCCTCCCTCAGAATGTAGACAAAGCCAACATGTCCAGACTGGCTTCATCACAAGCAGGGCAGAAGATCAAAGACCTCCTGGCTGGAATTGGAAATGTTTGGGAGAGGTAAGATTATTTAAGAAAACTGATTGACTTTTAACTTAATTATTTAATTTGTGAAGCTTTGGACAGTAAAACAAAACTGAATTTTCCAGATCAACCGTAGAGAAACAACAGCTGGAACTGAAGAATCACACGCTCATGCGTTTGAATCACGTTCTCCACGTCTGCCACTTGCTTTTACGCCGTGAGAAGAATGACCGAGAGGCGAGCGATCGCCGGCCACCAATCAGCTGTCAGGCGGCAACCAAATGGAGTACGCTACTTCAGAAGGACTCTCTGGTTCTTACTTGCATGTTGGAAAATCAAAGTTCTTGTGTCTTAGACCAAGGATGGACTCTTTGCCTTCAAGTGGAGTCAAGTCTTCCTCTCAGTTCAGGCGGGTCATCTAGAACCTACTCATTTGCTTTGACGAAACTGGACTGCGGTCAAAAAACCGAAGTGACGATACCTCTGGAGAGTGACGGTGACATATTAGTCCCAGTCCAGATACATTGCTCGCTTGTTTATACTTTACAGGCTTTACTTAATCCTGAGGAATACAGGAAGCTCTCAACGAGTGACCCCTCACTATCTCAGCTTCTCACGCACACAGGCTGCATCTGTCTGGCTCTGAATACGTTAACACTAGACTGGCTAGACGCCTTAAGGATAGAAGAACCAAATTTAAATGGTCATCATATTCCCAAACAGATCAGCATTTGGGAAGCCACACGGGTGCTCCTGAGCTCCAGACGAATTCCCACAGATGAGCCGGCGATGCCGAAGGCTGCTCCTTACACTGTAGCAATCCAGATTTCCTCAGAGCTCCTGAGGAACCGGCTCAGCTTACATGAGTGTAGCAGTGTACTTCTGTGCATTTCTGTGCTCAGATGGCTGCTGTATGGGAAGACAGAGGGTCAAGAGGTAGAGCAGACTCCAGTGGTGTGCGCCAAAGGGCCGGACAGACAGGCGGTCAGACTGCTGACTAAAGAGGTATGCTTATGGATCGATTGTTTGGCTTCCTTGCAATGTTCTATTGTATTAGTTGTGCTTTTCTTATATATCTATTAATATACATAGAAAATTACCTCAGTATTTTTAGTAGGATCAGACAGGGCGAGTGTAGTGATTTATTAATTAATATGAGGGCTGTTCAAGTCAAAATGACTTTTGACATTTACTGAAACCTCAGGTACAGAATGGTGATGAGACTCTTAAATACAGTAAAATATAAAATAATTCTATTATTTTAGCAAATAATATAATTTCATAAAACCTTTTAATAGTCGAATAGATACTATACTATTAATATCACTGTATAGTGATGTCCTGTTTTGTGTAATGTCCAAATATTCCATTTGTGCAGATCATACTGAGTGACTTTCACACTGAGGGACCCCTGCCTGTTGTGGAGGTTCAGATAGAGAGTGTTTCCATGTCCGCAGTGTGTGGATTACATCATGCCGTCCTGCGACGTGTTCAGGTGTGCATATGCACAAGACAAGAAGGAGACAATCTCCTCATCATGATAATCATACGCACTTACAAAGTAAATAAATAAGGAGTTATTAAATGAATGAGTCATGATTTCAGGCTTTTCTGAGGGATGCTGCTGTGAAGCCTAAAAAGCCTGCAGAGCTCAGAGTTCAGAGCTTATGTGAGGCTGTTCAGCACATGGAGGTAAAACACACTTCTAATCATAATCATGTCCATATTTAGATCACCAGCCAACAAAAGTGACACACTAACAGATTAGTTTATTTCAGCGTCTTTATAAGGAGCTGCAGGACCTCCGCGACCCTGCTGATGGTGTCATGAAGACAAAGAGGACGTCAGAGTCGCTGCTTCAGCTCTACTTGCAACTCCGAGAGAAGCCATTGGTCATTCTGTGAATGCACACATTAGTTTATAATATAAACTATAATCAGCTTGGTTATTCTATGGAGAATGTACATACATAAGCAAATTTATACATGGGTTTCAAATTTAAGAAAATAATATTTATTAGTATAACTTTTTGTCAATTCATACAGTAAATTTACTTTTTGTCTGTATCTCAGCTTCACTAGCTTGACCACCATCTTTTTAACAACATAAAGTGACATGCTAAATTATATAAGAAGGATATACAAAATACTTATTGATCTTGTATGGTTTTTATTTTATTTTTTTTGTTCTCACACTTTTATTCATCTTTGTGTTACAATGAAAAATTGTAAAAAAAAAAAAAAAAAAAAAAGTTTGCGTCCATCATTCAAGCTTTGCCAAACACTCTCTCCTTGTCTCTCTCACACAATAACTTTAACATCAGACCAGGCTAAATAAGCAAATGCCATATTACATAATGTATATCACTGTATAAAACCTAATGGGGGATTGATGTGCAGAGTCGTTGTAACATTTCCTTGGCAATGCTGTAACACGCTAACACTTATCCACTCATGCAGATTTTTTTGGTTTTAAAAAAAATGAAAGTGCAAACTCAAATACAATCTGGTTCCTGTATCTTCATAAGTGCACCCCCATTTTGCTGCTCTTAAATCACAGACAAACTTTAACATGCAGCTTTACTGATGGTTTAGACTCATTGACTCATCTTGTCCAGTGTTTTTTTTTTTTTTTTTTGTGAAGACTACAATCAGCACATACATTATATATTTTTGCGACTGCAGTTTTATATTCTGTAGTTTTATATTCAGGAAGTCGTTAAGAAAGAGGACAAAGAAAATAAGGTTATGGAAACCATCTGTCTAGCAATGTATAGTAGACAATGCAACCAACAGTTTTTAAAAATGTAGTTAATTATTAATAGTCAGACTATTAGATCTAATTTAAATATAAATTGGGATCCAAATTATATAAAATTTCTAGGAATAAATATTCCAAAAGAACAAATGTGTATGCTCTAAATTTTAACCCGCCAAACCAAAAGATATAAAGAGATGGAACTTACTCCCAATTCTAAGCTTTTAATCTTGAATTGAGTCTATTAAAATGAACATTTTACCTAGAGTATTATACTTATTCCAGACAATTCCAATTGAAATAAAAGGTAGGCGATTTAATGAATGGGACAGATTAATATCGCAATATATTTGGCAGGGGAGAAAACCAATAAGATTTCAAACACTCCAATTGGGGAAGGAAAGGGGAGGTCTTGCTCTGCCCTGTTTTAATGACAACTACATAGCAGCTCAACTGAGAACCTTGATTTGTTGGTGCAATTTGTGTTATCAGGAAAGGGGCAATTCCAATACAAGCATGATAGGGGATAAAAAACTAATGAAGCAACAAGTGGATCAAGCTCTCTCTCAAAATATGGTTGAAAATTTTTAAGAAAAATAACTTAATAGAAGAGATAAAGATATTGAGATGGTGGCCCTATGATCTTGATTTTACTCTGAATAAATTTGATATAAATTATCGGAGATGGGCGGATAGGGGCCTTACTTCATATTGTAACTTTTTTTAATCGGAAGACAATAAGTGATTTTCAGACACTAAAAGAAACAAGATTTGAATAAT
Organism: Clarias fuscus; assembly: GCA_030347435.1. Classification (NCBI taxonomy): domain Eukaryota; kingdom Metazoa; phylum Chordata; class Actinopteri; order Siluriformes; family Clariidae; genus Clarias; species Clarias fuscus. The sequence continues at coordinate 13,693,709 of CM059220.1, forward strand.
AGTCATTTTTTTCCGATTTCAGGTGCGACATTATATTAAACATATTTTGTCTGGGAATAACATCTCTCTGTTTAAAAAAAGCAATAAAGTTTGAAGTTATGAGGTGCTAATAAAGAGAAACACTGAGGAGAAATTGCACTGTACAAACCAGTAGAGTCTATTTCTTAGGATACTAAAAACCTTTGGATTAAACATCCAAGCTTAATCATGTGCATATTTGTTAATCTATGTATGCAAACTTTTGGTATTCCACTAATAAGCGAGTGATGAATGGTGAGCTTTGTAGAGGTCATGCATTCAGTAGAAATGGCAAGGGGGGAGGGACAAAGGGGAGGGTGTTTCATTCATTCAAGTTGTCATGTAGCAACTAAAGCTACATAGGGATTTTTCTTTACTTGATGGATGAGTGTGAAAATTGCTGGTGACTGCTTATTATAGTAGCAGCCAGTTGATTTATTTGTTGGCCAGGGAGAAGAAAACTGCAAAGCCAGAGACATAATCCAACTATCCTGCGTAGCTGGGTTATTGGATTGGCACCTGAGCTCTGAATGTAATTCTGTGTGCCTAGAAATTTAAAGGTCTCAGTAGTATAATCCAAATTTATTTCAGATGTTGAAATAATCTCAATTTCAAACTGATTCACATATCGCTCATACTAGCAAATCCATCCTTAATGGTAATGAATCTGCTCACTCTTGGTCTGAATCCACTTCAAACAGTTCTTCCCTGAGTTTGAAATATTGTCCTTTTTCAGCCATAAGCTGCTCGTGCGTTCCGTGTTCCACGACCATCCCGTCCCTCATGCAGATAATGTGATCGGCTCTCTCAATAGTCTTCAGACGATGAGCGATTACCAGGACTGTCTGACCCTTTGATCCAGCGAGGACTTCCTGAATCTGAATGGGAAGTGAGAGCAGGTTATACAGTACTTCTCCTCATACTTTAGAGTTTAGAGTTACAGTAGCATGGTGTGGCATTTCCTGTTCTGTTACCTGTATAATAACCTCCGTGTTCTGGTTTGTAGCCTTAGGATACAACTGCTTAAATCGGTGTGCTTTCCTGTTAGCTTGAAAAGATCATATCTAACTGATCTTACAGTTTTCAGGTCAACAATTGTACTTTTGTAATTATATATTTTTATAGTCTAATACTGGTCAGTGTCAGTGCTTTAGCTTGTTTTATGCTTTATGAAGTGTGACTGTACCGTACATACCGCATGCTGTGTGTTGATGTCCAAGTTGCTGGTAGCTTCATCCAAAATGAGGATTTTTGGATTTCTGATTAACACTCTGGCTATAGCAATACACTGCTTTTGTCCTGAGGACAGCTGTCCACCACACTCTCCAACATCTGTAGCACAGAAACATTGCTACTTCATTTACCAATAAGGGAAATCAATTAAGTACTCGTAGGATATCTACTGAAATTTCCACCTGTGTCATAGCCTTTTTCCAGTCTGCAAATAAAGTCATGCGCATTGGCCTTCTTCGCTGCCTCCTTCACCCTCTCTATATTGCAGTCACGTAGGCCGTATGCAATGTTGTATTTCACAGAGCCAGAGAACAGCACTGGGTTCTGCGACACAGCTGCCATCTGTAATAAGATAAAATGGCATTCAACTATTTAGTTCAACTCGAACCAAGTAAGTATATTTTGGCAGACAGAGGGAACTAATGTCGTTCACTGTGAGAAAATATTGCCATTGTAAGAGCATTTCTACATAGTCAATTTCTGTATTAATTACATCAGTGTCTGTGTTGGTCTCACCTGGCTACACAGGTACTGGTGCTGGTATTCATTAAGTGGCACATTGTCCAGTAGCACTTTGCCCTCCTGAGGCTCATAAAACCTTTGCAGCAAACTGACGCAGGAAGTTTTACCACCACCGGAGTGTCCAACCAGTGCTGTCATCCTCCCCGCACTCAGCTCTAAACTCACAGACTGACACAACAGTTTAACAGGGTTTAGATAAGTTTTCTTATAAAGCATGAAATGTGTCAGGTCAGAGCTTTTTCTGGGGTTTTACCAATTACCAAGAAAAAAACATGTTAATAATAAAATAACTCTTTTTTTTTTCCCCGCATCACCAAGCATAGTGACCTTAAGTGCTTTCATTTCGGGGCGAGAAGGGTAAGAGAGGGTGACTTTATCAAAGGTAATTCTTCCTTCCAATTTCTCAGGGACCAAATCCCCTGGTTCTTGGATGTTCGATTTTCTGTCCAGCAATTTGAACACCTTCTCTGCTGACAATACTGTGTTCAGAATGTCTCCATAGACATACAGCAGTTGCTGAAAATATCAAAGAAACAGAAGAGTATGTTATTTTTGTAAAAATTTTGCAGGCGTTCGACAACACACAGAAGAAGTGGAAAAAATGCATTTGTATTTGTGGTTAAACAGTTCAGCTTATTAAACTCACCCTCATGTTGGTCACCATGTCTTTTTGATACAGCACAAAAGCCAGGAGGCTTCCACTGCTCAGCTGACCTGAGAAGATGAGACGGCGACCGAGAAGCAGCATCGCCACCCTTAGGCTCAATGTTACACACTAAAACGGGATAAAAGTAGCATAAACGCGGTCAAACATGAGTAAAAAGCATAATCAACAGCAGTGCTGAACTGAGTGGGAATATCATGTCATGCAGGCTAACAAAATGAAGTGAATGTGACTAGAGACTAGAATGTATGTTTTAGGTATACAGTACATCAAGGAACCTAAATACTGCAGATATGCATCAATTTTGATCAGGAAATAACTTTTCAGCAAAATAGCAAAATTTCATTACGTCTCTGAATAAAAACCCTTAAGGTATAAACATTGGCCTGATTTTGTCAGGTAATAAAAAAATAATTGTAATAATATTATTTTCATTTTCAGCGCAGCCGAATGATAAGGCGTGCAGATGTCCATAAGCTCTGATCAGTGTATCAAAGATGCAGATGTTTGGCTAGGCTTTTATGGCCTTAAGTAAAATGATATTTTTGTGAAGTAACATAAATATCTCCTCAGGCATTACAAAAGTTTATAATCATATACTGTACATTACTATGCAAAAGGCACATGAAAATAAATGCTGTAAAGCAAGGATGTTTAAAAAAAGGAAAAGTATTTAAGCCCATTAAACAGTAAGTAATGAACCAAAGTCAGTATTTGGTGTGACAATCCTTTGAAGACCCTTTACAATTTGTACAATTTGTGCTGGAAATTAGTTACAAAGTTTAACTGTGCATCCTGAGCAGTTAAACTTTTGAGTACTTTGACTGCTGCAACTGCTTCTTCTTAGCATGCAACTCCAGCAGCTTCCTTTTTTGTCTGAAACGTGGCCTCTTATAATGTAAATGTTATAATATAAATAATATTAAATAACATTAATATTAATGTTCTCTGTTCTGGCATACATATGTTTTTCTGTGAATGTAAATTTTGTGGTGGAACACTGATGTTTGAAACATCAGACATTGCTTTTGCACTAACTCAAAAATAAAGCCATAAAATAAAATTAAAAATACATAACACCTGAGCCTTTCGACTGTATGTGCTGTGTTGGTTACACATATTAAATGTTTAGACTGTTAAACGTGTATTAGCAATATCTTGGGACAGTTACCAGAAATACCTGTAGGAGTTTTTCTTCACACAATCACACTTATTCAGAACTTATTGGACCTTTTTTGTTATAATATAAAATTTTCTAAGGAGACTTTTCAGTGAGTTTCTAGTGATCTGCCTATTCAACCACAAGAGCATTCATGAATAAGGTGCAGTCAGGGTTCCAGTTCATCCCAAAAGCTTTCAGTGGAATGTGGCATTAAAGTTGTCATGCAAAGACGTTCTGGACAATTGTGTGCGTCCAACTTTGGCACAACAGTTTGGGTAAAAACTACATACTGTACAGTATACATGTAATGATCATGCGCACAAGAAAGAGGGACTAAAACACATCCTATGCACAATGCGACCGTGTGTAATGTGTGGAGTGACTCACTCTGCGCAGAAGGAGATGGATAGCACTGAAAATCCCCTTGCGTCTTAGTATCTTCAGCTTCCTGTCCAAAGTCTCCTTGTACCGCTTCAGCTCCTGAGCCTCAGCCCTGAAGCTCCGCACAGTCCTTACAGACCCGATCACTGAAGATGCTAGCTGCTCGATTTCAGCCAGACAGTCCTGCAGCTCACGTGATGTTTTCTGCGCATAAGGACACATGATAAGTGACACAACAGAGATTTTGCTACAGAAGACCAGATAACTGAAGATCCTGATTAAGTAACATAAGCTAAGATAAAAAAATAAATTACCTGGTAGTGAATGTTGTAATGGTTCTGTATGACAGCGAGGATAGGCATCTCCACACAAGTAAGAAGCGTAAGCTGCCAGGACAGGCTGAGCATCTGCACAAGCATGCCACATGTCTTAACCAGACTTCTCAGGAGGACATTCACATTCATAGCTATGGAGCGTCCCATTTTATCAGTGTCTGAGACTAGCCGAGATGTCAAGCTTCCTATAAGGAAAAGGCAGAGAGCTGGTCTAACAAAAGATCCTGAATATTTAATTTCAACAATATAAGTTAAAGTTTTTTTAGGATTTTCACGATTTTATTTTTTTTATTGGATTTTTCCCTGACTTTCTCCCTAATTTAGTCATGTCCAATTCCTCCCCGTCACTAGGGGGCTCCCACATTAAGGCTACTACTACCACTCAGTCAGGAGGGACGAAGACTATCCGAACCATGTGACGCCAGCCGACCGCATCTTTTCAACTGTTCGCTCACGCACCGTTGGGGGCGGCGTAACACATTCAGAGGACAGCGCTCTCCGCACCTTCAGTTTGTGCAAGCTCACAGACACCCACTGATTGGATGTAGAGCCGTGATTAATGTGGAAGCACTAAATATCTCCCATCCCTCCCCTCTGAAAGAGCTCAACCATTCAGCTCTCTCTAGACATCCGGCTGCGAGCGGTTACAGCATGACACGGGAATCGAACTTGCCATCTCCGGATGAGCGAGCACTTTACCACTGCTGGATTTTCACGATTTTCAACTATATCGTACATCACCTGGTTTATTTTCTTCAAAGAAGCTTATGTCCTGTTTCATCAGGTTTTGAAACAACATGTGTCGAATTCTCTTGTTTAGTCTGCTCAGGCAACACATGAACATGCCACCTCTCAATCCAGTGAACATAGAACTAAGAAATAAAGAAACAAGCAAGTTTTACAAAAAATATATATATATAAAAATCAGCAGAACGACGACAGCAACAGAGGAACACAAAATGCATTTACCTTCCAAAAGAGAAAAACGACATGTACGCAATGGCCCACAAGAAGCTGTCGTGCTTGTAGTCTCCACTCAAACTGTCAATAATTCTCCCCACGTAGTACGGAATACTTGACTCAACTGAAATGAAGGAATAACATTCCACTCTAAACAGCATGTTTTATCTCCGTATAGGATACTCAAGCAAAACGTGTGCATTTAAAATAAGAGCCAGTAAAAGAGAAGACGTACATATTGCAGCCAAGATAAGGAAGAGAAAAGCCGCCCCCAGGTACAGATAGTCTGGCCTTGAGTAGCGAATCACTCTCATCAGGAGAACTCTGGCCTCTTGCTCTTTCTTCACCTTTTTACTAGGGCATGCCTTATCCCACATCAGATGGACCAGGGTACCAGTCACCGCATTTAAAACCACCATACAGGGGATGGGCACAGGACTAAACCCACACCTCCCTCCGAGAACTAGTGTTTGCACCATATCAAACACGGGAGGTACGAAACATAATAACGCAACCCAGGGCTTCAGGAGACTGTGTCTGGTCTTGTCCAGAGTGGCTGAACTGACCGTGTGAAGCAGAACCCAGCTGAAAGCCCTGAAAGCCCACAGACATGTCAGGTTCACAAGCCAAGCGCCCTGACAGAACAGAAGCACAGTCCACAGCGAGAGCCAGAGGATCAGGTCCAGGAAAAGGACAGTGCCGTATGCAGGCCATGCTGCCATGGTGGACTAGTGTAGTGAGCAGGAGATGGGGTCGAATCCCAGGACTGTGCGCATGCGTCAGCTGCTCCTCTGAAATGTAAGTCACTTTGGAGAAAATGTCAACGCGTTCATGTATTTCTTGTCTTTCCTGAAAAACAAAGAGAAAAGCGTTGAGATGTGTAATCCTGTCTGAAAGACATCCTAATCATTCTCCACGGCAAAGAAGTGAAAGCAACCCTATGTAAAAGCAGTATTAGTGATGATGGTCTAAAACACAGCGTGCGCTGCATGGTCTAAAGTCTCATCGTAATGATTCCCAGCAACAACAACAACAACAAAAAAAGCCCAAATAGCAACAACAGCTAAAATAACAAAACAGCAAACGGCGCTCACCAAATATTATAGATATTTCTAGCCGCTTCATTTCTTTCTCCGTCTGTAGTTTTACTTTCACTTTCAGAATTGGACTAAAATAACTCTCCAAAAGCTGAACGACAGACACACACACAAACACACACACACACACACACACACACACACACACACACACAGAGCCGAGTTTCACTTACATAAAAATTCCCCTTACCGAAAAAGCATGTTGTCGAACTATGGCTTCATGATAATGTCAACGTTAATGTCTCCTCAGCCTGGTATCGTCTTACTGCGCCTTGCCGCCACTAGAGGGCGCTCGTCAGACTACATTACCGAGGTAATGTGGAGACATCAAAATAAAAGTCTTGTTTTTAATCAAAATAAACGTCAAAAGACCAAATCCAACGTTTTTTTTTTTTTTAATGGAAAGTGTTCGGAATAAAAGCATGGTAGAGACTGGCACAAAAAAAGGATGATCATGATGATGATTTATTTATACATTTTTATACATAACCTTTCCTCCTCTCTTATTTGAGAGGAGGGAGGACTACTGTGGGATGATTTTCACACACACACACACACATTCTTTTCAAAGGTAAAGTGCAAGTTAATTTGTGATATTTTTAATTTACAGCAGTGGTTCCGTTAGTGTTCGCACACTCGAGTGTCATCAGAGTTGTTCCTTGTTAATTTTTGAGGCAGTGTTTCCGTTAATGTGTGGGTGTGTGTGTGGGTGTGAAAATCATCCCACACAGTAGTCCTCCCTCCTCTCAAATAAGAGAGGAGGAAGGGTTATTGTGTAAGACGAGAGGAGGGAGAGGGGAGGGTGTCATTCCTCCTCAACTCTTACTTTAGCTTCACACAAATGCACACACACACACACACACACACAGCACAAACACTAACGGAAGCACGTATCTGTCAGGATTTATTTTTACTTTTTTTCAAAGATAAAGTGCAGGGTAATTTGTTTTATTTTTACTTCATTTTTTGTGTTAATTTTCTTTCTTTCTTTATTTTTTTTGGGGGTTGTGGAACATAAATAAGTCATTATTATGGGGAAATTTGCTTTGCTTTATGAGTGTTTTGATATAAGAGAACAAATTATACTCACAATTCCAAGCAGAGGTGGTAAGTAAGGAATTACATTTACTCGCATTACTGTAATTGTGTAGTTTTTTTGTGTACTTCTACTTTTTAAAGTAGTTTTTAAAATCTGTAATTTTACTTTTACTTAAGTATGTTTTGTTTGAAGTATTGTACTTCGCTACTGAGTAAAAAATAAATGAATGAAAATGAAAAATAATTTTAAAAATAATGCAACAGTGAAGGAAAGAGAACGGAGTAGGAGCTCAGGTGTGCTGCTCACCCACGAAACACTATATTCTTTAATCCTTTTCTTTACTTTTATTTTATGTTTTGTATTATAACTTTGTGACGCTGAAAGAGGCCGATATGCTGAACGTTTTTCTTGGCCCTGAATCTTTTTTTCCCTCGGCTATCCAGCGCAAAGCGTCACACCATATTTAAGCAGCCACTTTGATTTCAAGCACAAGAAAGGCAACAGCTTTATTATGCCAAGGTGTTCCTTCAATTAAAAACAACTAGTTTGAGATATATATACGCTTGTCTGTTTTGAACTACACTAGAATCCTCCATCCCAAACTAGCTGTTAAAAAAGGTAACACGGTAACTTTTACTCTGAGTACATTTTTTATGAGCTACTTTTTACTTTTACTTGAGTAGATTTTTATAATGGTAACTTTACTTGTACTTCAGTAAAAATTTCACTGAAGTAATTGAGTGCAAAGCTTTCTTACGCTTTCCACCATCCAAGGTTCCACTGTACTCCATAGTCTGTTTGTCCATGGTCTGATCATCAAGGGTTGATATTCATATTAATGATCATACTGATGACAGACTCATAGTGAACCATTTGAATTATATTAACAGAAATTTTATCGAATAATATTATATAATAACAGAAATCAATAAATTAATTTAAAATTAAACAATTTTTTATTTGATTTGTATTTAAGAACTGCATACAATATACCTTCTAAATAACATATCACCTTACAGTATATATTGTATGGAAGTATACATAGCCTTTATTTTTAAACAGTATCATAGGGACCAAATTATAGTCCATATTGTGTGTATTTATATATATATATATATATATATATATATATATATATATATATATATATATATATATATATATATATATATATTAGAACCAGCAGGGCCTTTGGTATACAGTGCAAATGAACAGTTCTGGGAATACATGAATACTGTTCTTCATAAGGCACATTATTTGTGTACAGTTCCCAGACTGCATTAGATAAGGCATTAACAGTGAAGCACGATCAGTCTGACTTTGGATAGTGTTTGGCTGTAAGATTAATGTTGTACTTTTAATGTGCAGTTCAGTCTCAAGTCATGGAAACGGAATATGAAGAGGCATTAACTGTGTCTACTCAAACTGATTGAGAAATTTGTTAATAAACCAGGGTGCTGCATCCAAAAAATTTCCACAAAGTGAAATTTATAAAGTACTGGCATTGTTTCAGAAAGAGTGGGGTGCATAAATCAATGCAAATGTAAACAATTTTAAGAGTAATACATTCCAAAAATGTCTGAAGAAATACTGATAATATTCCTACTTTAAATAATTATCATTAGCGATCTGAAAGATGGATTCTGACCAACACTGACACTAACAGGGTCATACTGGCAAGTGTTCTGTACTGTAAAAGTATCATATACAAATTAACATGATTGGTAATATATAATAGTGTCACAAAAAGACACTATGCAATAGAAATTTCACAACCTGACAAATACATCCTGTATCTTTAAACAAGCCTAAATTGTAAATCATTGGTGAAATGCTCCAAATATAACAATATATCCTGAAAATGAATCATTCTGTAAAAAAAAAATCATCTGCATATGTCTCATTCATCTAAAGCAATTGATTATTAATGCACTCGCTTCATACAGTTGTGATGCGTTCGGTTTCTGTAGCAGATTCCTTGAGCTTTTTCCCCGCAGATATCGTGAGGGTTTCAGGTGTAACTTCTGACACTTGAGCAGACGACACATCCTTTAGTGCTTTGACATGGCGGTCCAGCCAGTAGAAGGACACCATGAGAAACAATGCTGATAAGGCCACTGTGATGCAGCAGGCGAGGAACACGTATGTGTACAGACCAGTGCTGTCCACAAGGCTGCCTGAACAACGACAACAAACAAACAGTTCTGAACAGCATGAAGAAGAGAATGTACTGATTAAAAACACTGATTATTTTGTAAAAAAAAAAACAGGGCCTTTATCATTGTAACTTGAACCCTAAACCTCAAATTTGACATACTGGACCCTGTGTTATCAGTCGGTAATAGGTTAAGATATGTCATGCCAAGCTCGGGTGGCTATCAGAAAGACAGACTGTTCAGATGGTGCGATTACAGACAGACAGAACTGGCCACATCTCTACAAAGATATCAAAGATATCAAGGTTTATTATGCAGAGGCTAAAAAGTGTTGGGTTGCACGGCTGACATTTTGAATTGGCTTGTTGCTTGCACAAGCGTACCAGCTGTCCAGTCAATCTCACGAGCACTAATCAAGAGAGCCTGATGCCCTGGCACCACCTGTCCTGCAACTTCTGCTTTTTCAATACAAGCAACATTCCATTCTTCTTTATTGCTTCAGTGCACTTGACACTTGACACACAGATTGGTACAGGTGTTCACCCACATCCACCCACACACACAGATACTGCGTACCTGAGGGGATTAAACAATTCACCGAGTGGGTGTCATGATGCTTGTTAAAAGAAATAGTTTTTCCTTTAAACTGAATTCACATACAGTAAGTGCTTATGTCAAGGAACTTACAGCGCTGGGGAAAAGAAAGTACACCCCTCAATAGCAATTGTGCGTTCATCACTAATGAAAAAATTAGTCCAGGTGGCAAGTGCACAAAAAAAACTTCTTCAGAAAATAAACCAAAATTCTGAAAGCATGTACAGGAAAAAAGTAAGTACACCCTACAATTCAATTACATGTAGAAACAACTTTAGTGACAATAAATTTGGAGCAAAGATTTTCTATAGAATCAACCAGTCCCTCACATCATATTGGAGACATTTTGACAACATTGCTTTTTAACCAAAATCTTTAAAACTTTGCTTCGGTTCATTTGAGAGCATTCACTTAAGTGCAGAACTGTTCAATCCCACCACAGCATCTGAATGAGGCTAAGGCCTGGACTTGGCCATATTGACACTTTTTTATTTAAGATGGTGATTTACTGGTGAGATAGCTGGTGTGTTAGGGATCATTTCTCACTTAAAAACTGTGAAAGAAGAAAGGGAGTACTTGTTTTTTACCACCTGGTTTCTAAATATTGGTTTACTTTAAAAAAATATCTACTACCTGAGGTTATTTGTTTGTATAGAGACACTGATGAAGACAGCAATACTGATATTTTGCCATGAAGAAATACAAACATTGACGGAGGGTGTACTTTCTTTTCACATGACAAAATATCCTGTGCTACTGTTGTAAAAGTAAGGTTATGCTCTTTTCCACCTTTTCTACTTGAAAAGGACCTGTGTCCTTAGTCTACTAGCAAAGAAGATGGCAGAGAGTTAATGACTTAATAAAAAATTTTATCGACCCTGGGGGCGGTTATGGACAAGGACATAAAAATAAGCACGATGTATGCATGATGTATTCATGATGATATTCAGAAAAAAAAACAGAAATTATAAAGAGAAAACCCCCACCCCCCTACCCGATTTAGTCTGTCCAATTCCTCCCCGTCACTAGGGGGCTCCCACATTAAGGCTACTACTACCACATCTTTTTGAACTGCTAGCTCATGCACCGTTGGGTAACACACCCAACGATGTTGCGTAACACACTCGGAGGACAGGCTGTCCGGTCCTTCCACTTGCGTGAGCTCACAGACACACCTGATTGGCTATAGATTAATGTGAGAGCACAAATTACCTCTCATCCCTCCCCTCTGAGAGAGCTCGGCCAATCAGCTCTTTCTAGGCCTCCCGCTGCAAGAGGTTAAAGCATCACCCGGGAATCAAACTCACGATCTCTGGATGATAGGGCGAGCACTTTACTACTCTGAGGCTGCTGTAATGTATGACGGTCTGTCCATGTGTGCAGTTCAATACTGACTTTCATTCTGAAGGACCCCATTAGTGTAGCAGGGACCATATAGAGAATGAAGGTAGTTTTTATTCTCATAACTGTTTTGTTATTCTGTATAATCAGAAGCCCAAGTTTAACTTGAACACCCCTCACATAATTATCAAAATAGCCAATAGTTATGTTTCATAAAATTTAGCTTTTGCCCTTCAAAAAAACAGAGTATTTAGATACATTCATATGGATCATGCCCCTTTGTCATAATAGCAAAATATATTTAATGTCTAAAGCATCTGTAAGTACTGGATCTGGAATGCTGGATCAGTATTCAACATCAAACTTGACATTATCTGCACTCAACATGGAACACATGCCATCATATCACTGATATTTGTGCAACATCCAAATACCTGGAGGTTATATATCTTGAGTCCAATGACTAAAAACATGTTATTAATATATAGATTATATTAATATTTGTATTGGACACCTGTCAATACTTGCTGATAGTGATATCTAAAAATAGAAAAGGTGAGATTAACGCAGCCCTTTAACCTAGGTTATGTAGACTGCATTTTGAAATGACCAAAAGACCACCGATAAACAACACTCTGATCAATCTTTTAAAGAGTTTGGCCTACAGTCATACTCACTGGTGATCATACATACACACAGTCATACTCATTGGTACTCATACTCATACCCTACCTGCTAGAGGAGGCCCGATCAGCAGCGTGACACTCTCCATGATGGCCAGCAGGCCAAGTGCTGAGGGGAAGCGCTTCATCTCTACTATGTCCATGAGCACAGTGAACATCAGTGAGCCAATAACACTCATGGATAAACCATAAGTGATCACATAAACTAAGAGTACTGGAAATGTGGGTGCAATACAGCAGATGCCGTTGCTCAGTCCATTCAGTAGCACTGCACATGAAAATACATAAACATGGCGGCCTTTGAACCAGGAAAGGCCAAAGATCAGACCTGCGGGCGGCCGCACAAAGATGTTAATGAAGCCCAAGATGGCGAGCAGCAGGGCAGCCTCACTCTGCTCCATGCCGTTATCTGTAGCGTAAGGGACGAGGAAAACCAATGGCACCACAAAGCCCAGCATCATCCATGTAATGCCAATCGCATACAAGCAAAATCTCTGGTTACTGCGAAACAGGTCAAAAGCCATGTGGCGATGAAAAGAGGACATTAAACTCTTCAGAGCTGCTGACATCAGCTCTTTAAAGCCCTTCTTAACATGTGGTTTAATGTCATTGTTCCCTTCTTTGGAGGCTCTATGCTTCCTTGGCTGGAGGGGCCTCATGACAGCACCACACACACAGCAGTTGAACAGTACAGCACCCAGCACAAGGAAACTCCCCCTCCAGCCTAGTTCGCTGTGTAGGTAGTGACCCAGGAAGGGCAGCACGCACAGGCCCAGAGCTGTTCCTGTGGATGACATGGCATTGGCAAAGGCACGACGGCGCACAAAATAGTGACCAAGGATGGTGACTGCAGGTTGGAAGCTTAAACAAAAACCTAGACCTGTGTGAGAAAGAAGGCATTCTTAAGACTTCAAATTCTCTGAATTACAGAAATTATTGTTTATTTTATTGTTCAACTTTTAAGGCATAATAATTAGAATATTGAATGAAGCTATAATTAAATAAACAGTGCAGGGCCTTTTAGGAGTGAATGAATGTGCACTGACCTGTTATTACCCCTGCAGTAATGTACAGCTCAATGATGGAACGTGTAAAGGAGCTGGCTGTCATCCCCAATCCACTCAAGACTCCCCCAATCATCACTGTTGTCCTGCAACCAAAATGTTCCACTAACACACTGCATAAGGGCCCTGAGAAAGAAAAGTCAAACATGAGCATGCGACACTAAAGAAATTTCTAAAACCACAGGGGGGCTGGTGCAAAGTTTAACGATTAAACACTATAATTCACTATAGTTCATTCGGTGCACAAATAGTACTTGCAAAACCTTTTTTTGTAAAACCTGCAAAGCTTTTTAAAACAAGCTTACCTAATTTAATGATTATTCTTCGATTTTTGTACTATTCTGTACAGTCCTCATTGCAAAGTTCAGATCAGCAAACACCAACGAAATACATGCGTAACAAGTTGAACTTCCTCCTAACCTGTTTTGTTGGAATTTTTTCAAGCATCACAAACCCATTAGTTACTCTGTTCATTCCCTTAGGCATAGATGTTTTGCATGTGTGTGCATGCCTGTACTAATCTGCATATGTTCATGAGAACAGTCCCAGAGAATGCAATGCTCTTCGCTTTAAACGTACCAAGCTATGATTGTAATGTGATCTAACAACTTCTTTTGGTTTTCTACTACATGCTACCCAAACATCATCCAGCTTTAAATTAAAGGCCCTTTTGAAATATGCTGTATAAAAATAAGACAAACAACATGCACTTTTTCACTCTTACACATAGAAAAGTTCATAGTCATCATGTCGTCATCATCATCATGATCATGTGATGCCCTGACATTTGTCCCACTTTGGAAAATTTGGATAAGCTTCTTGTTTGTTAGGAAATCTGAACCCAAAACTAACAAATGCAACAACTTCTGTAGTACAGATCTTTATATTCTCCATTAATACTCACTATAAACAGTATATACAGTTTGGGGCCAAGACCTATGAGGAATCCAGGGATTTTTCCCTTTCTTTCATTTAAAATTGAATGCAAACAGAAGGTTTTGGAATTTTTAAATATTCAAACAAAATTTTAACATTCAATATCTTGGATATTTAATAGTCAAGATTAGTAAAGAATAGTCAAGGTTATGTCTTAGCCCCTGTTTTGATGCAGGCAAATATGATGTGAATTTAAAAAGACCAGGCAATTTCTTTTGTTTATCTTCAAACTGTGCAGCTTAGGTGAGTCTGTGGTTATGATAAGATCTTATTCCTGTTCTTGGCTGACAGGAATGTTGTTTTTCTGCTCACAAAAGTTTTAAAGTATGTTTTTTTTTTCGAGTTATTCTATGCTTCTTCGCAATTTGAACCACCTCTGACCTTGCTTATCCATCCACAGAACTGTCACTTACTCAATGTTTGTTATGCCAGATAATCAACATTTAAACCAGGTCGCCTGGTACCAACAACCATATCATAGTTAAAATGACTCAGATCACAGATTTTCCCCCATTCTGATGTTTAACGTGAACATTAAGTTGAGCTCTTGATGCATGCTTTTTTTGCATTGGACTGCTGCCACATGACAGGTTCAAACTGTTAGAATAAGCCCTCACCTCTTCTTCACCTTCATATCCCATAGGACTGTTTGTTAAGCCCCATTCTCTACTCCCACTACACTGATTACTGTGCTCCCACCAACACCATCAATTTTGACCGGACTGTAATTGTATAGTATGTATAGTATGGCATAGTGGTTAGTACTGTGGCCTTGAACCTCCAGGGTCGAGGGAGTTTGCATGTTCTCTTCATGCTTGGGGGGTTTCCTCTGGGTACTCAGCTTTCCTCCCATGGTCCAAGAAAGGGGTGGAAAGATCCATCCCACTATAGGTTTGGGAATAATACTCCAGCGAGGGCAGCGGGGCATAATTCAGCTCCATCTGGAGTATTCTTCAGCTCTCGCTGCCACAGCAGCTCAAACAGATATTCAAAGACAGATATTCATATCTGTTTGTCACAGCAGGTCAAACAGATATTATTCAGCCCTCGCTGCTACGGCAGAGCAACCGATATACTGAAAGATCCATCCCACCCTGGACATAATCTGTTTGACCTGCTGTCCTCTGGAACACTTTTCAGGTCCATCACATCACAAACAAACAGACTTAAGGACAGCTTTCTATTCAAGAGCCATACATGACCAGTGAAAACTAGTGAACATGGACACTGACTGTAAAGGATCTGTAATCACATGTATAGTTACTTTTATAGACACAATTGCGCATTAGTACATATTTATTTCCTAATGCTCTACCTGTACATAGGTCCACTGCAATCCAGCAAACATGCAATATCTTCAAGTGTAATATCACAGCAGCTTCTTACATTTTCTTGTATTTTCATGTTTTATCACACTGTTTAATATTTGTATTGTACTATTTCCTATTTCTATGCACCAGAAGGGCTAATACTCAATTTCATTTTGCCCTGTACAATGACATTTAAAGGCTCTACTCTATTCTATTGTTTTTAGCGTTTATGAGTCATTGTTAGGAATCAAACTCCCTAAAGATACAGTATCAGTGTTTATAGACAGAGCAAACAAAAAATTATTGCTACAGCTTCCTGTTCACTAACAGGGGGGTGACATTATGGCTAAGTTCTCACACTCAATACAACATTGGAACAAACGTCTAAACAAAAAGCTGCTTTCTTGTATTAATACTGTACCTCCAGCATGTAGAACTGCTATCATTATGGATGGCACCCACGATGTCTCACTGTTGCTGGCACTGAATTCCATCTGAAGGTCAGTGTAAAAGATGCCCATGCAGGATGGGAAAGCAAGCGTCAGGGCTAGGACTAGTATGGTGGCCACCAGCACCACCCAGCCCCAACCTCCATCAGGAGCATCAACATGTGCCTGAGTCTTTGTGCCTCCCATATTTTCTTCTTCAATCTCTGAATCGCACAAATCTTCCGAATTATGATTTTGTAGTTGAGTGCCCATTTCCGCAAGCAGGGAGTGATCATGTATTGCTCCTATTTAATGCCGAAATGGATGTCTCAGGGCTGGTTTATATGCACATTCTTCCACTACGTCATATCATCTTCGTACGATCCCCAAGGATCTCTGTTAGAACAAGAAATAATAACAGGATTATTTTTCTTATTTTGTGTAATGCTGTATTTTATGAAAGTCTATGAGATTTGAAAATTGTACAATAGATATTTAAAAAGTTTACCACAGGTGATGCTCACCTGTAACCAACTCCAAGCCTCCAAGTGGAATGTTTATTCAAATTGGAAATTCTCTTTCATAAGTCTTATTTGGTAGGCCTACTTTTTTAATTGTTATTTGTGTTATGGTAGTTATTAGTCCAATTGAATTGTCGACCTATATGAATTTACTAAAATAATTGAGGCTTTAATTGAAAGATTTGAGGGTTCCTTCAGGTACTCTCCCTACAGTACAAAGACATGCACTGAGCGTTTGCAAATTACCTGTAATATATGATTGGCTGTGTGAGAATGTGTGCGCGTGCCTGTTCTCAGCAATGAGTTGGCACCACATCCAGAGTTTCTCCCATACATGCCAATTTCTTTTTTGCTCAGTCATGTTTGTATAACTTTCATTCGGCTGCTCCCGTCAAGCAGTTGCCACAGGAGACCACCCGAATCCGCCCACAACTTGGTACAAGTTGAACACCAGATTCCCTTCTTAATGTTTGATGTGGCTTAATGTGGTTAGTTAAAATGAAATCTAGTTTAGATCATATTGTCTAGGTTGTGTTGAAAAAAATAATGTCACTCTGTATTGCACAATCCTGAGCCCTATATATGTTTATTTTTTAAAATGGCTAAATAAATAAATAAATTGCTACAATGCTCTAATAAAAAGTTTATAATACAACATTTGTTTAAAGTAAACAACACAAGAAGCTATTAGAAAGTAAAACAGTAAAACCATTTTATTACATTTGAGAAGTAAAGAAGCTGGCAAAGGTCTGGCAAGGTCGACCAGCCTGAATAGCTCAGCCTGTGTTTTGGTACCAAACTGGATTTTTAAGTAAGGAAGAAAACTAAAACAAGTTATTATAAAAGCGTTTATAAAGCGAAATTGTTTTAGGTTCTTAGATTCGGTAAAAAGCTGTGGAATTTTTTTTTTAAGACGCTCCAACTGCATTCTTTACTAGTATTATTCATTTGTGCACAGTACAGTGTGCAATCACATCTACAACCTGTTTTTGTGTGACCGTCTCTATTGCTGCTGGATGTCTGGAATTTCCTTAGTGATCAATAAAGTATCTATATCTATCTATCTATCTATCTATCTATCTAAAGATGTAACATTAGATCTATAAAAAAAAGCAGTGCTGCCATGAGTAAAAAGGGTCTGTGGGATTTGTTTTTAGAGATTGTAAAGAAAGATGAACTTAAACATCAAAACATTTTGGGGAATTTAATAGAAAGGTAAACAGTAGCTTTTTAATTACTAGTTGTTTTAGTACCAAAACTTCTACCATCACTGGTGACTGAAGTACTGTACCTAGTACCTAGCTAGCAATCTTCCTTACAGCCTGATTCACTCTTACTGCTTCAAGCCTCGTGTTTGGTTCACTTTCAGAGAACTGTTTTTGTTTGTTGGTTCATCAGTTTTTACATTTTACTCGTGTTTGTGTGTGAGTGTGTGTGTGTGTGTGTGTGTGTGTGTGCCAGTGTGACCCAGTAGATACACAACTTCTTTTAGCTCCGGAAGACGCTGACAGGAAATCTTACTGCATATCGTCACGAGCTCAGGCGGAGCTGAGTAGTGGGGTGACAGTGATGTCCGCCGCGATGCCATTAAAAACCCTTTTAATGATCCCTTCCATCAATATTTTTCTTTTACGAAAAACAACCAGTACAAACCGGGAGCTTACCTTCAGAGAGTCTACACGCTTACATATCTGTTGATGATGTCCTACTGTTTGAATGTTGAAGAACATGCCTCGGTGATAAGGGAGCATTACCAGACGTATTGCCAGGTCGGATCCATGAAATGCCCACAATCAAACACGTCCATGATGACGGTTTTGAATGGAAAGTGTGTTGATTCACAGGGCGCGGGTCTCCTTCAGGCGCGGCCCCTTTAAATAAAGTTGCGAGCTGTAACGTGAGCAGGGGATCAGGGAGGTGCTGCTTTTCCCTGAAGCGGATAACATACTGTAGGAGGTGCATCACACTTACTCTCTCTCTCTCACACACACACACACACACACAGCCATAACCTCTGTGTCCAGTTCTTTAGTCACTACACAAACACACATTTTATTGCTGCATCTCCTCGCGCACATCAGGCTAAAAAAAAAAAAAAAGTCTTCACACATTCACAAGCATTTCTGCTTCTGTAAAACATGTTCTTTTATTATTCAGATACGGTGTACATACATGCTCAGTTTCCTGGTAAACAATTGCAACAAAGTTCTGTGATAAAATGAGAAGTACAACAACAGTTTGAACACAAATACATCTTATGATAAAAACTGGACAATTTCTCGGTTTTATTTTCTTCCTCATTGCAATCTGTACACTGAAATAAACAGCATCAGGTGACATTTAAAAAACAAACAAAATATATATTTTTAACATATATATATTTATATATATATATATTAAAGGACAATCTGACCAAGACTATTCATTTCCAGAACACTTAGCTCCACAAACTTTGATTAGACAAAAGGTTACACATGACATCAATACAGTTGATAACTTAACACATTCAAAACATCTGGTGTAAGGAGCAGGTTTGCAATACAAGTTTAAATGCCTTTCCTGGTATGTGTGCCCACATGCACACACGTGTATGTACTGTATATCCATGCATGCAGGTGATGCAAACTATCGTGGCAGATTTTTAATGTGAACAAGTACGACAGGTCTGGATTCCTGACCAACTCAGTCACCTTCTAAATGTCCATTTAGTGCTAAACATTTTAGATCGATAGGTTCGGGCGAAACAAAAGGAAACACAATAAACAGGAGTGGTGGACTGACTGTCTGAACATTTCCCCTTGTACATGGCATCCAGACTCTCTGAAAACACTGTCCATGCACCACTTTAGCCCTACACTACCACAAGGCTAGACAAAAGTCCCAGTATAGAATATTTATACTCTAACACAATGCATGCTTTCAAGTTCACATACCAAAAAACACAGTCCCCCTCCCTCCCCACTAATGAACAGAACACCAAGTAACGTTAGCAGGATTTTCTTTTTTTCCCTTCTGTAGAAAACAACTTTTTGCCTCTGTTTGAACACAAACAAATAGGAGGGGAAAATGGAGATAAATGGATAATTCAGTTTGCGTACATGCTCCAATGTGGTTATGATGCACAAATCGTATAAAATCCCTCCATTAAATAGGATGATATTACATAATTCTTTTATAAATTATCTAAAGTAAAGTGTACTGGCATGATATCTCTCTATGTCTCTGCTGTCTAACAGAAAGTTCAAGACATGGACATAATTAAAGTGCAAGTAAAACTTTGGGGATGCAAACAAAACATAATATTAAACGAGGTTCAGTGGCACAATGAAAATGTGAATAAAAAAAAATTAAATACAGGCAATATGTGAAACAAGGGACCATTATACACCCAACTTTGCCTGGCATTTGTGTTAAGAAACCTGTACGAAGAGTGTTCAGAAATGCTGTGCATAACATTAGACAATGACAGTTATAGAAAGGGCATGTGTATATTACAAAGTGCAGACAAAGCTCATTTTGCCTCGATTATGTTAAAATATGATCAAAATAGAAAGCACACCCCATCCCTTATTTTGCATGAGTCATTAAACAAATTGGTGAAGATCAAATCGTACTTTCCTGCAGCGGGGAGATCTACAGCTCAGATTCTCAACATGAACCCTTGAAAAATAAACAACTATGGCTGAACAAAAATAAACGCTCCATTTTATCAACTCAGGACTGGCAGTTTGAGACAAATCCCTAATTTTACTGCCCAAACCCCAGCCACTGGATGCAATGCCCGTCCCAAGCCCGGGTAAAATGGGAGGGTTGCATCAGGAAGGGCATCTGGCGTAAAACCTGTGCCAAGCCTGTATTTGCGGACCAAATGTCCACTGTGGCGACCCCTTGACCCTTAGCTTTAAAATACAAGTAGGGATAAAGAAACATTTCTACTATGCTTTCTTGATTTGCCTTGGAATTATCTCCAAGACAAAAATCTGCTTTGAAAACAAATCTAAGTGAAAGTTTAAACATCATATTTTGGCAACATTTTGCCTGGTGTGCATTTTAAAGCAAGGGGGTATTATTAATATAAATGTGCACTTGAGACCAAAACTTTCACATTGGCATGCTGCCTGTGACAGCAATCAGCTGCTTTTCAATGGACATAAACAACAAAGCATGCAGGTTTACATTCTATGTGATACTGAGCTTATGTTAAAATACTGTCAAAAGATCATTAAGCACACTTGTTCCTAGCAAATAACTTTTAAGGGTGTGTAATTTGATTTAGAAAGCTAGTCTTAAGTGCCTAAATATCAAACAATGAAATTCAGTGTAAAACAGGAACAAATACTGGCTCTGATGTCAAAATATGAAAGAAGCACAGTTTACCTGAAGTAATAGAATAGATTTTTGACATGAGGGCGAGCATCTTAATCCATGTAAAATAGAGCCCTTAACATTCACTGCTATTCCACTATAACTTATTTTACATTTTCCTTTTTTAAATATGACATAGAAACAGTTAAACAGCCAAAATAGAGTTAACGACAAACTTCTATGGAGTGTTAGAGCTGAACTTAGTAAGTTTAAAAAACAAACAAACCAAAAAAAACAACAATCATTTTACACAACAGAGTTCTGCTGTTACTCGATTCTTTTGAGTACTTTGTCTATCAACAGTCCGATGGAGCTCATTTGTGACAAGACAAAGAACTGATGCACTTATATAAACAGAAACAAAACTATTCTTGAGAAATAGAGATAAGAGATAAGACGATGGAGTGTCCAGTTTTCCAGTCACGTACGGATAGTCAGAGGGGAAACACAACACAAAAAATGTACATACAGGTGACGAGGCACTGGACAAAGTAGACTAGGAGCATGAGCCGATTCTTCTTGGAGAGTGAGCTTCCCCAATCAAATGTGACTCTCATGAAGCACAAACAACTTTCATGACAACCTCTCCTGTAATACACCCATATTTGTGATCTTTACACACCCATAACAATGCACGTTCATTTTTGATGTGTCCATGTTAAGAGGGGTAAATAAAAACCTCTGGCATGGCCTGGAACACCCAATACCCATCAATGAATGCAGGTGGGCCAAACAGGAACAAGGAAATTATATGATACTCTACGAACTAAAAAAAAAAAAAAAAAGGCTCTGCATGTTCAAAGGCTAAGCCAGGCTGCGGTAGACACTGAAATGAGAACGAGTGAGTGTTGCTGCTGATATTCACTCATACACTCGCTCAGTTGTACACAGTGAGTCCATGTGCTTGCTATGAAAAGGGTGTAGGGGGCAAACAATTCTGTCCTGTCTACTATGTTTTTGCACCCCTGGAAGTCCTGAGGAAATTCTGAAGATGGAAACACAGCCTAGCTGACCAGGGCACAGGCATTCCTTGTAACTAGCATGCCAGCAATGACAGAGTCTTTGATTGATTATGACGAGGATATGTAGGCGATTTATGATTATGTTCCGAGGCATTGTGGATGACTACATTAGCTGTTATAGTGAGACACCTCGAAAATCTTACTTGGACTCCTCCCTAGCCATCTTGAGTCCCCGCATCACCATGGATCAACTAACTTAGTATTTGAATATTTTTGATAACAGCGGTGACCTCAAGTGATGTGCTGGATGAGCGATGTTGCAGCACTGCAGGGAGGGGGTGGACACCCCCACTGTGGAAAGGCACAAGGGAGGAGGGTGATAGAAGGGCAGCCATGTGAGCTGATGGAGTCAGCCATACGGTTAAGGAGGGGTGACCGGAGGACAGGATAGGAGAGGGGGATATGGAGATCTGTGTCAGCACAGCTAAGAAGGTCTCCTCACATCCTGGAACCTCGCTCCTGAAGGATCTGTGTAAAAGAGGAAAAAAAATCAGATGGTGAATTAACATAGCACATATTGGGAACGGATCAATAGAGATGTATGCACATATATTTGATGAGTTTGGTTGAACAGATGTACAGTGGTTAGAAAAGCACAACAAAAAAAAACCTTGAACTCTACCCTGACATTGCAGGGCAAAATTATTTACTAGAGGATCTTAAACTTATTGACTACTATTTACAACATAGTGGTTGCAGATCAGGCACAATGTGCTAGTCAATTGATTCCTCCTGTATTTTAACATAATCACTGATATGCCCTGGGTAAGTCAGTCGGTTTCAGATCACAATCATTGAACATCTTTGGATGGAATACTGTTCATCATAGACTCCACATTTAATTTTGATGTGGTATAGTATGCACTACTTCCCTTCTTTTAAACCAAAAATGGATTGGTGGAAAAGGCTAATAATACCAAAAGTATTGGGGGAAAAGATTATTAAACTCTGGGGTCTGCTTAAGCTGGAGTTTTGTTATGAGAAATAATCCAATCCAGAATAATTGATTTATAGCCAGTGTGGGTTACAGAGAATGTCCTGGGTTGCCCGTGCTAATGTGAGTTGTTCTTCCTTATCTGGTTGTCAGAACAGATCACCAAACCTCTAGATTATGTTTGTCTTTCCTACACTATCACCAAACATTAACTCTTGCTATGTTTGTCAAAATTGTTGTTTTTATGCAACCTGAGGGGTTGAAAACAACTAAACATTGGCTCAAATAGCCCCGTTCACATGATGATTCCTTAATTTCCCCTGTTTTTTATTGGCTTATTTATTCACTCATAAATAGTACCCTATCTTAATAATGGCTTCATGTGCATTATGTAGTGTTGGTACGTATCAAAGCTATCCAAATCAAATATCTTCTGAGCAGCCGATCTGATCTTTTACTAATAAACAACTTTTTTTCGATTTTCTTAATGTATACAATATACACTATATTGCCAAAAGTATTTGCTCGCCTTCCTTCACATGCACATAAACTTGAGTAACATCCCATTCTTAATCCATAGGGTTTAATATGATGCTGGTCCACCCTTTGCAGTTAAAACAGCTTCAACTCTTCTGCTAAGGCTTTCCACAAGCTTTGGGAGTGTCTTTATGGGAATTTTTTTTACCTTTTTCCCCAGAAGAGAATTTGTGTGGTCAGGCCTGGCTTGAGTTGAGGTTGTGGTCAGGATTCTGTGCAAGCCAGTCAAGTTATTCCATACCAAACTCATTCATCCATGTCTTTATGAACCTTGCTTTGTGCACTGGTGCCAGTCATGTTGGAAGAGCAAGGGCCCATCCCCAAAACTGTTCCCACAAAGTTGGGAGCATGATGTTGTCCAAAATGGCATGATATGCCAAAGCATTAAGAGTTCTTTTCACTGGAACCAAGGAGCCAAACCAAGCCCACATCATAAACCACCCTCCCTCCACCAAACTTTACACATGGCACAATGCAGTCAGACCATTACTGTTCTCTTCTGGCAACTGCCAAACCCAGACTCTCCGTAGGATTGTCAAACAGAGAAGCGTGATTTGTCACTGCAGAGAGCACATCTCCACTGCTCTAGAGTCCAGTGGCGGGGTGCTTTACAACATCCGATACTTTGCCTTGCACTTGGTGACGTAAGGCTTAATGCAGCTACTCAGTCATGGAAACCCATTCCATGAAGCTCTCTACGCACAGTTCTACAGACGCATGAAGTTTGGAGGTCTGTAGTTATTGACTCTGCAGAAAGTCGCGATCACTGGGCACTATGTGTCTCAGTATCTGCTGACCCAGCTCTAGATTTTACGTGGCCTACCACTACATGGCCGAGTTGCTGTCATTACCAATCGCTTCCACTTTGTTATAAGGAAATATCATGACTGGCCTTATTTCACAGGTGGCATCCTATCACGGTACCAGGCTAGAATTCACTGAGCTCCTGAGAGCGACCCTTTCTTTCACAAATGATTGTGGAAATGGTCTGTATGCCTAGGTGCTTGATTTTATACACCTGCAACCAGGGAAGAGATTGGAGCACCTGAATTCATTGATTTATATGGGTGAGTGAATGGTTTTGGCAATATAGTATATATTTAAATGTTGTGCATCAGGTCAGGATTCTGCTTTCAGCTTAGATCAAAATCTCTAGGGGGCAGTCTCAGAAGTCGATTCCTTATTTCTAAGCATCACAAACTATATGTCAAGTCAAACCAGGACTATTGACTGCACAGATAAACAGAACACAGTTTAAGAAGTAAAAACTACCTTTATTTCTCTATAGAATCCATTGACACACTAATGCCCTTATATTTCACCCAGCATTTTACTGTGGTTTTGGATATCATCAAGGTAGAACTTTTTCTCAGTACATCAGAGCAACGATCAGACTGCGTGCTTCACGTCTGAAACACTGGCCTACCAGGAACTCTTTTAATGGCCCATACATGTGGAAATGACAGGACTGTAAGGGGGATGTGACAATAACTCCCAGCAGAGTTTCTGTAAGCTTTTTAAAATGGTTGTACCATTCAAATGGTTTAATGCAGTCAAGAGTCATCACTGTCCTGTGCTTGAAGTCTTCGTACATGTCAACTGTCAATGTCTAAATGTTTTAATTCATAAGACATTTCATCACAAGTCCCAGTTTGACTTGAACTCATCTCATAGGAGTCAAACTCAATTCTTTGAATTTGTTTGAATGTCTGATAAAGTAATAATCAGTAATGCTGTATTGTAATCAGACATGTTAGTTAACCAAATCTAGTTAAGAGTTCTCTAGTAGTATTAGTTAACTAAAATGCTGGAAAGGAATTAATTTTGTTTATTTATAAATTGTCCAAAGTAAGTAATTTAGCTAAACATACAAATATGTACATTAGCTATTATAAAGATTAGCTGCAGCCTTTTAATCAGTATTAAAAAAAAATTTTTAAACAATCATTTAAAATATATATATAATTTTTACTTTGATCTCACCTTCGCCTTCTCAGTTGGCTCAATAACAATCCCATTTGTGGAATTATTGAGTTCCCGGGAAACCACACACAGGAACTCTGCCTGGTCCTCATTTCCGTAGTTGTAAGAGGAGCCGATGCTTATAAGCTACAAGAAACAAACAAAGCTAATCAAACTCAAGATCTTGTAAAGATTTTCTCTGAAGGAATACGAGCAGTTGACTAGCACAAGCATATGCTGGAAAACGAACAGTTCATTTCATCTGCAAAAACAGACAAAGACTGATTTACGTAATACAAGCTTAAAAGGCTCAGAAGAGCTTTGCAGTCCTTCAGACTGTGTGAATAGATGAGAAGCTCCCTGTTCAAGCATTTATCTAATTAAAGCACAATTAACTTAGGCTGAAATTACAGCTGTGGATTTCCACTGAGTAAATGCCATTTCCAAGGGAATAAAGGCGAAAAAACGCTGAGAAAACTACAAATAAAAGGTTAACAAACCAACTTACTGAATGAGGGGCTATATATTCAGAATGGAAGTGTGCTCTTCTGAGTGACCTGCGCTCTGCCTAAACAGGTCCACACAAAAAAATCACATACTAATCAAAGGGCTGGGAAGGCACAAAGGCTAGCTCACCTGCTCAAACTTCCACCCATCAGACATTGTGGAGACCATTTGAGTGAGTTCCTCTTCCTGGCACTGAAGCACACGATACACATGTTTCACTGGGCCCTGGGGAAAAAAAAAAACATTATAAGAACCATTTTACAAACCACAATCTATATAGAAAAAATTGGGTTATTATGTGTTAACTGAGATTAATAAAATAGGAATCATGCCCCAATTAATGGTGCAATTCGTAAACTGTTAACTCAAAGGCCAGCTCTGCGGCTTAATCCACTTTCTCAGCTGACCTGCCAAGAAACAAGCTCACAAAAGCACCCGTCAGCCCGGCTTCATTCCCACACACCTGAGACGTCCTGTTCTCATTGTCTCGTATCCTCTCCTTCACCAGCCTCACCAAAGACGCAATGTTGTAAAACTCAGCTTCTTCTAGAACACCTGCAGGAGCAAGAACAGACAACAATGTAAGGGTTTTTTTTTTGTAATTCAAGAAGTGGCGGAATGCTACCCCACACAATCTTTTACTCTCATTAAATTAATGTAAGCATCTTGCAATTAACAAAATTCTTCAGCCACATGGTTCATATATCATTGAATGTTTCCTGTGCCCAAAGTAAAATTATGCGTTTTCAGATAAAAAATTATTAAAATAACTTATTTTTAATGAATAAAAGCCTGTTATAGTCAAACTACAATAGAATAAAAGAACTCATAAAACTTGTATGCAGACTGGCAGTGCAAATAGATGTTTTTATTTGTTTAATCTTTTTTTTTTTTTTTTTAATCCTCAATATGGTCAAGGTTTCTATAAGGAAAAGATCTCTCCAGTTTCAGGTAATCAGAAGTGAAGATGTTCGTCCAAGACATGGCAGAGTATTCAGGATGGACAGCTTTGTGCTTTCTCTCAAACATGACAAAGCTTTTTTTCTCTCTCTTTTATCAACGATCAAAGAAATACCTCTCAGGGTTGAAAAGGGAACATTTATGGATGTTATAATTTACATAATTTAAGCTGTTTTGCAAATATTTACATATACACACGGGGTGTGTGTGTGTGTGTGTATACAGTCGTGGCCAAAAGTTTTGAGAATGACACAAATATTAGTTTTCACAAGGTTTGCTGCTAAACTGCTTTTAGATCTTTGTTTCAGTTGTTTCTGTGATGTACTAAAATATTGTTACATTACAAGCACTTCATAGGTTTCAAAGGCTTTTATCGACAATTACAGGACATTTATGCAAAGAGTCAGTATTTGCAGTGTTGGCCCTTTTTTTTCAGGACCTCTGCAATTCGACTGGACTGCTCTCAATCAACTTCTGGGCCAAATTCTGACTGATAGCAACCCATTCTTTCATAATCACTTCTTGGAGTTTGTCAGAATTAGTGGGTTTTTGTTTGTCCACCCGCCTCTTGAGGATTGACCACAAGTTCTCAATGGGATTAAGATCTGGGGAGTTTCCAGGCCATGGACCCAAACTTTCAATGTTTTGGTCCCCGAGCCACTTAGTTATCACTTTTGCCTTATGGCATGGTGCTCCATTGTGCTGGAAAATGCTTTGTTCTTCACCAAACTGTTGTTGGATTGTTGGAAGAAGTTGCTGTTGGAGGATGTTTTGGTACCATTCTTTATTCATGGCTGTGTTTTTGGGCATAATTGTGAGTGAGCCCACTCCCTTGGATGAGAAGGAACCCCACACATGAATGGTCTCAGGATGCTTTACTGTTGGCATGACACAGGACTGATGGTAGCGCTCACCTTTTCTTCTCCGGACAAGCCTTTTTCCAGATGCCCCAAACAATCGGAAAGAGGCTTCATCCGAGAATATGACTTTGCCCCAGTCCTCAGCAGTCCATTCGCCATACTTTTTTGCAGAAGATCAATCTGTCCCTGATGTTTTCTTTGGAGAGAAGTGGCTTCTTTGCTTCCCTTCTTGACACCAGGCCATCTTCCAAAAGTCTTCGCCTCACTGTGCGTGCAGATACGCTCACACCTGCCTGCTGCCATTCCTGAGCAAGCTCTGCACTGGTGGCACTCCGATCCCGCAGCTGAATCCTCTTTAGGAGACGATCCTGGCGCTTGCTGGACTTTCTTGGACGCCCTGAAGCCTTCTTAACAAGAACTGAACCTCTTTCCTTGAAGTTCTTGATGATCCTATAAATTGTTGATTTAAGTGCAATCTTAGTAGCCACAATATCATTGCCTGTGAAGCCATTTTTATGTAACGCAATGATGGCTGCACGCGTTTCTTTGCAGGTCACCATGGTTAATAATGAAAGAACAATGATTTCAAGCATCACCCTCCTTTTAACATGTCAAGTCTACCATTCTAACCCAATCAGCTTGACATAATGATCTCCAGCCTTGTGCTCGTCAACACCCGAGTTAACAAGCCGATTACTGAAATGATCTCAGCAGGTCCTTTCGTGACAGCAATGAAATGCAGTGGAAAGTTTTTTTTTCGGGATCAAGTTAATTTTCATGGCAAAGAAGGACTATGCAATTCATCTGATCACTCTTCATAACATTCTGGAGTATATGCAAATTGGTATTATAAAAACTTAAGCAGCAACGTTTCCAATTTCCAATATTTATGTAATTCTCAATTAATCCTCAATTCCTTAATTTGGGTCGAGGATGGGCCTGTGTCTTCACGGACAGCCTGTTGGATCCTCCGGGACAGTGCAGGTGAAATTTTTTGGGTCTACAATTTAATTTTTTATCCTCATAACAGAAATGAAAAATGACTGTCTTACTGCATCCCTCAACAGCAATGGCACGTTGAGAGAGCCCTTGCTTTTGCCATTAGGCGATCATGACAGTGTGACTGAAGAACAATGACATTAAAGCCATATTTTTGCATCTTTTTTAACTTTTAAAGGCTATCGTCTTACATTTAGGTATTTGGCAGATGCTCTTATCCAGAGAGACTTACATTTTTATCTCATTATACATCTAAGCAGTTGAGGGCTCAAGGGCCCAACAGGGTCTTAAGATCTTTCCCTGCTCTTTGATTTTGTTCAAAAGTGTGTGCTGATATTTGAAAAATATTGTTTTAATAAATAAATAAAAATTAAATGCTGTGCTATAAGACATCAAAAACATTTTATGAGGTTATTGGGCCAAAAATCTATTTTGGGCTAACTTTAACTTCACTTTGTGTTGGGCCATATTGTATAACCTCGTCATTGACTAATTATCATACAACAGTCATGTCCAGTCATATTTTACTAGTTACTCAAGCAGAAAAGAATAGCCAAGTTTGCTTAACTGCTTTACACAAACATATTTAAACAGAATAACAAACACAATGATTTGGACAAAAAAAAAAAAAAAAAAACACTTAATGCAGCCGCCATTCCTGCCCTTCGTGTTCTCTCTACACAAAAATAGAAAGCCTATGGCACAATTTTATTACAACGTCGCAGGCACAGTACACAATCTCACCCTCCTCTGCGAGGTTCTTGTTGATGATCAGCTTTCCGTGCCTCAGATAATTTAAGATGGGTCCAAAATATGTGGGGTCTCTGTCAATCAAATAAGCTCCTGTCTCGTCCTGTGCAGAGAAACAACATATGTTATGATCATAAAAAGGAAAAAAAAAAAAACTAACACCAACAATTCCACCCAATATCAAATATGACCAGTGACTATTTAAAGTGACATGTTTTGATGGTGTGCATTCTCTATAGCAGCTCTGTTGTTTTATGTGAGTATGTGTGTGATTTTTGTAGTACATTTCCACTGCTAATTATTTTTTTAAATGGCATTTAAATATACAAAAGTGACTGGATACTTAAGGTGGTTCTCTGCACTGTTATATTTTCAGTTCATGTCATTTCCTTACTCCTTGACCTAAATAGAGCAGAAGCGCGGGAGAGGAAGAAAGACCCAGAAGTGGGACAAGTTTAGCTAAATAGGTTGCATGCTGGAAGAATAATGAGTTTTATTAATGGCTGCATAAAAAAATCCTTTATGACTTGTGATTGGGCACAGTTTAAGTATCTGCTTAATGCATACATTTGAGAGGATTTTTAATTGAAAATGTGCATCTTTAATTTGGATTTGAGAGTAAATGGATACATTGATTTATTGAATGAACGACAGATAGACTGACTTTATTAATCCCAAAAAATTCACAATAAGAAAGTGGGTACAATTATTTTTAAAATAATAATTGGAAAAAGTATGCACGATATAAGCAAAATAATTCATTCATGTCACTGACACAGATGCATGCACGAGTATGCATATAAAACCTTCACAACATAAGGCTTACAAACCAGCAAGTACACGAGGATGATGTCCCCAGGAGCAGTTACTAAGAGCTCACCTTATCCGAGTCCAGATCAGGATCTTCCTGACAGAGCCGGTACAGGAAGGATTTGGGGTCCCTGCATAAGGTTTGTTTGGTTGTGATGAAGTAGGTACCCCCGACGTTAAGCCGGACCCACCGGGACCCCGGTTTCTCTGTGGAGTCTGATGGGGATGTGGGGCTGCTCTTCATGGGGAAGCCGAACACGGCTCTGGACGCGGAAAGGCCCGGGCTGGCAGAACCGCTCCGAGCTGGAAGTACGAAGCTGGGCGACGGGAGACGCATGCTAACGGATCCGCGGGTCTCCCGGTGCTCGCTCTGCTCCATGATTCCTCCCGCGTTCGCTTCAATCTGTAACTCTGCCATGCTCTCCGAATGATAACCCAGTCCGTTTAATCAGCGAGTCCAGCACGTGGCTAACGGTCTCACCTCACTGCCAGATTATGTAAACAACCGCTTGCTAGGTGAACTAGCCTTCAAAAGGGACCTAAACTGCTTTTTCCCCTAATGAAGTCTCTGAAAGGCGCTGTGTAACTACACGGGTTCAGCTCTAAGCGCATTGATAACGGCGACAAAAGCGTTGTGTTGTATTATTAACAATGCCTCGATACAACATAGTTCACAATTTATACAAAACACGACATTGATCCACCTTGTTTATTCAATCGACTCCTGCAAGAGCCCTAATATTATGTAGGAACTAAAAGATTTCTCTTCCGGGTCGCTCTAATGCGTACATAATAAGAGCATAATAAAAGCCACGAATAAACTCAACTCTGTCATTTCATAATAAACACAATTCAACTACTTATATATTAGACCCATCGTTTAATTGTTACAGTAATAATCTGGCGATTTTTAGAGCCGTATATATCTTCTAAGCTCAAAATGCATTGTTATTTTTCCTTTCAGTTAATAAGGTTTAGATTAAACTAATTTGATGCCAGGGGCAGGTCAATCAATCTAAATACTATAAGAACTCCATAATAAATAGGATAATAGTAGGATGTGAGTTTCTCCACTGTATCCCTTTGGATATGATTCAGGGGTGTGAAGAGTTCCAGGGCCACACAGATATAAATCTTATTTTAATAGAATTATAATACGGTGCCCATCTAGTGACATTGGGAGAAATTATAAAAAAATATATATATATCTACTGTATATGTCCACAACTTACTATGGTGTGGGAACAAAATATTATGTTGTTGCCATAACTTAACACATGGAGACAAGATAGTTTAATGTGTTAACACGCAATATTTTTCTTATATTTTTCTTATTGTATATTTGTATATTTGTACTGCACATATATTTTATTCTTAGTTAAATCTATTTCTACTTTCTTTATTATATTTTTCGTATGAATAGTCTTTAATAGTCTTTTATTCTAAGGTCACGGGCATTTTATTCTAAGCATTTCACTGCATATCGTACTGTGTATGACTGTGTATGTGACAAATAAAATTTGAATTTGAAGTTGAATTTTATAACCTCATAGCATTTAGTCACTTGTAAGCTACGGACAAATTTTAATTGATTTTGTTAATAACTGTTAGTATTGATGTAGGATTACCTTTATTTACTCACTGACACATAGCTAAGATACAAAACCCTTCTGGTGGGGAAAAGAATTATGTCGCCACGACTTATTAAGGCATCAGAACGAGATACGAGATTCTTTTGATTTCTACCAAACTACCACACAGCTGATCACATTTACACCCTACACACCCTTACTAAAAAATATATGTTATTTAAAATAATTCTAAAATATTTGCCTGTTTTATGGATTTCAGAAAGGCTTTCGACTCCATTTGGCACCAAGGCCTGTTCTGTAGAGTGTTGGAGAGTGGTGTAGGGGGTAAATCATATGATTTCATTAAATCCATATATACAGGAAACAATTGCGGAAAAAGAATTGGCAACAAAAAAAAGACACGTCATCTCTCAGGAGCGCAGAGTGAGACACGGCTGCTGTTTAAGCCCAACATTATTATTATTATATATACAGTATATAGACGAATTGGCTTCTGTCCTAGAGCGGTCTGCGGCACCGTGTCTCACTCTACATGGGGACATAACACTCATTTAAACTAGGTACACATGAAATTGAACATTCTTAAAACTATACCTACCTACCACTAACAATTAGCACTACAGGAAAATTCAACCTTGCAGTGAATGAACCGAGGGAAACAGCACACAGAGCTTTCTATGCCATTAAAAGATAAACATTTGTGGAAATTCCAATTAGAATCTGGCTCAAAGTACTGAGCCAAATTGCCCTAGATAGCAGTGAAGTGTGGGGCTCGCTCACACACCAGCAAATCAACAAATGGGACAAATTAGAGAGTTCTGCAAAATAATTTTAAAAGGTGCATAGAAACATCACGAATAATGCATACAGGGCAGAATTAGGCTGATAAATTGATAAACTTACTGATAGAAATACAAAAAAGGGCAATTCAATTGCCTGGGAAGAGAGCGAGCCACACTCGCTTCATTATAAAGCTCTGCAAAACTAAAAGTTAAGCAAAGACACCATTAGTCTCCTCATCCAACTGTTCCTGAGTCTCTGCTCCACAACACAATACACAACACACAGCACATTTCCCTCACACACCAACATAATAAAGACTGAGGACCAGACCAAATTCACCAAACCAAATTACACAATCACTAAAAAGCAACTATTTGAACTATTGGGAACCCCAAACTAAACTGCAGAGTAAGATGCAGTGTTATCTGGCCCTAAACAGACAGTACAACGTGGCAGACTATCTGAGCATGGTGACTGACCCAAAGCTAAGAATCACCCTGACGAAGTACAGACTCAGCGAGCACCATCTGGCCGTAGAGATGGGGCGATACAGACAGACCTGGCTGCCCCGAGAGAAGAGACTGTGCCAGCGGAGCACACTCAATAAAATAGAGACAGAGCTGCATTTTCTCACTGAATGCTTGAAATATCATCACATTCACACTGAATTCTTCACCAAATTCAATTAAATCATCCGTCTTTCACCTGTCTCCCCGACCCTGATAAACTGCCCCACCTACTGGGGAGCACAGGGAGAGCCGCACACTAGCAGCACAATACACACACACACACACCAGTCACCAAGTGAGAGGCAGCGGGTGACCATAGCACACCATATCAGAGACACACATACGAACAAATACACACTGACCACTGTTATTATTAGTTATTTATTATTTTAAATAATGTTCATGAGTCACTTTATCATTGACTAAACTAAATCTGTACTCTTTTATTTTATATACATTTATTCATAATTACTCATTCTATACTGTTTTCTTACTCTATATTCCTGTTATTTACTGTGTGCCTTATCTCTAAGCTATGGCAATATAGTAGAAATAATGGCCACAAGATACTATGGTGCAGTCGTGACATAAGAATAAGTGGTAATGAGATCATTCATGTCCCAGTGGTAACTGGATGGTTGTTTTTTTTTTAGTTGTGCTACATGTCAGTGAGTAAATAAAGGTAATCATACAGTACATCTACACTAACAGTTGTGAACAAAATAATTTCTAATTTTTCTATGGTTTACAAGAGGCTAAATTGTTTGGGCAGTGAGTCAGACCAGATTTTTAACACTTCCAAGTCTGTTAAATACAATATTACTCTAAACAGGCACATTTTTTATTTATATTAAAATGATTCATATTTATGCAGTAAACTCACATATGTACTCAACAGATGTATATCAACTAGTTAATATAAATGTGCATGTTACTTATTTGTTTATAGCAGAAGACAAACTGTAGATTTGATGAGAACCAGTCACCTCCAAAAAAAATAACCCGGACCACAGGAATGAGGTGCAAATAATAAATGGAAACACATTTGACTATTAAGTCATTTACCATTTCATTATATACATATCATTGCAATATGGCATAAAACATGCGCCACCAACAACTGTGCTTCTTATTTCATCCTATTTGAAACTGATATACTTTGTTTTTTCTTTTAAATGAAACCTAAAGTCCACTTTGAGATTTACACATTAATGTAAAGTCCCATGTCCTCCAAGACAGTTTGGATATTGGTCAGTAAATCCTGAATGGGCTTCAGTACTGGAGTCACATGCTGAGTAACCCATTCCTCTACTGTTGAGTCTGGGTAAAGGACGCTCATTTCCTGCCTCACCTCCTGCACCTTGAACACTACAGCATCCAGAAACCTGGCATGAAAAAAGTTATTTAAAAAGTGAGTCATATTATAGTTAAGGATTATGCCATACGTCAGACACTGTGGCATGATAAGCAGGGTGTGTGAGCTGTTTGTGCTTCAGGTTTGATTTGATGTTAAAAAAAAAAAAAAACACCGAATTGGTTAATTTGTTGATGGCTAGTACAATTATGAAATATTGTGATCTTAATAAAGTAAAATCAGCATTAAAAATAGCTTGTACATGTGCATAATAAAATAGTTTCAATGTATTTAAAGCCTACTTTTGTGCCTGCTCCTGAATTTGTTGTGCAATAAGTGGGTTGACCGTCTTATTCTGTCTGTGATAAGGAGAGAACCAGCCTCTCACAAACCTAGGAGTTGTCCAAAAGAAAATATGAAAAGTTTGGTTAGATATGTTGCCAGGTGTAACAAATGTACTGTATGTGACGTGTCACATCAAATAGAGTGCAGTATCAGATTTTAAATTTTTCGAAATCGCATCATATGAGTGCATGTTGGGAAGATTGCAGGGTGAGAAATGGGATCATTTTTGGCAGCATATAAAAATGGTGAGATGAGCAGAACAACTGTTTTTCCATGTATTTCTATGTACTTTATGTTGATGGTGACTAATGGCTGAGTAGGTGACTGATTAGAAAGGAGAATATTGAATGCTGTGATGTACGAAATTATGACTGTTGAACAATAAAAAACTTGAATTACAAAAAAAAGATTTTAAATTTTTCAAAAAATCAGCTGATAAATTTCTGATCCTTCAGCAGAATGAGGAAAGGTTTAATCCTAAACGCTGTTTTAAAGGACTTTAATGAACTAAACACTCCAGGTGTAAATGGAAAACATGCATTTCTTCACTGCTGCTGGTGAAGTTATTTTTAGGGGTAGCAAAGAAATCCTGGTGTCCCTCTTTCTTAATGTTCTTGTATTCTCATTTAAATGTTGCAAAAATAGGATTTCAACTGGTTTCTTTATTTAAATTTGATTTCCGAAGCTCTCATCGTATACAAACTCGACCTGGCCATATCTCAGCAACTGGATGTGATACAGTAATGAACTTGATATCAAAATGAAGCTTGTTGGATCTTGGGGGTCTGCATAAATGAATAATCGCTCATTTGTTAATTAATATCAGATTTGATGTGACAGGTCAAATATTTACATAACAACTTTTATAGCACAGTATAGCATTCTGTACAAACACTGGAATTAATGATTTAGTTACGTCTTCAATGACTTACATATTGCTCTCAAAGTGTCTGAGATCTTCAGAGTCAAGCATTGTTGTTAGCTCGACAATGAGTTCAGCTAGTTTTATCCCAGTAAACGAGCGGGAACCACTTTGACACAATCTGAACCATAGATACAACAATAAACAAGTGAACAAATCTACTAAAGTAGCATGTAATGTACAGTACAGTAATATGCTTTCAGAAAATATTGTAAACCAATTTGTAGCTTGAAAATACAGTATATCAAACAAAATACATGTAATACGTTTACTTTAAACTGTTATGTAGGAATTAAGCTGACACTGACTGCAATCTGTACCCCTATTATAATAAACAAGGTTATATCCAACTTATACATTGTTACTGACTATATTATTCATTATTGTTTATTTTCTACATCACACATTTCCTAATCCCACTAAGTGCCTCGCTACGGATCACTTGTTTATGTTCTGTGTCCCTAAAAAATGTGGCGATTTATCACTCAAACTTCGTTTAATAGAAATGTATTCATGGATCTTCAAACACTTTATCCTGCTCAGGGTTGTTGTGGCTTTGACATATATCCCAAAAAAACAGCTAGGGTGTATTCACAAGCTGGGAATAAATCCTATATGTGATACCAGTTCATCAGAAAGGGGAAAATATATAATAATTGCATGCATATTCAATACTTCTCGATATCTCCAACTTCAACTGTGCCTGTGCCAAGTGCTTCCATCACCTTGTGCTGAGCTTCCTGGGAAAGGCCTCCTAAACCATATACATTAAAAAAAAAACAATTGTGAGCTTTTTATTAAAGTGTTTATATATCTATCTTTTGGTATCTTTCTGTAGTAATCTATTAAACAACAATTGAATAGTTTTAATGTATTAGGAAGGTAACAGGAGCTTTTAATGTAATTATTATATAAAATGATTATAAAGTGATTATACAGACCATGTTGCAGAATCTGCAGACATGAAGCAAGAGAGTGCAAGCCCAGAGGCAACAATTCACACAAAACAGAAAGGTGGTCATATCTAATAAAAAAAGAAAACGTACAAAATAATACACTAAATAATTTGGAATATGTTGCTTAAAAATATCAGTGTGCAGATTCAGATTCTAAACATGAAGGTACCTTTGCCAGCCAGTGAGAGCAATGCCCTGTAGATCGACACTAGGTGAAAGACCAGATACCACTCCTAACCACTGAAGATGATTGTCCACATGCCTTTGTGTGCTGGTTACACAAGTGTGTACAGTGGTGGAGCCTTTGAAAGAACTCGCAATCCACTGTTGGGATAAACCAGCAGCCTGGTATTTCTCCATTAGCATAACTGAGTGGAAAGAATAAATGTTTTATTAACCAGTCGTATACGCTGTCACATAATTAATCCGTTTTTTCCCCCTTAATAAATCTTGCTCAGTAATAGCAGCAAAACTAATAGGATAAATATGTAAATATAATAGTGAGAAATGTACAGCATGTCTAGAGTTGATCCAGATCTGGTGCCAATTTTGACTGATATTGGCCAGAAATGGTAAGTTATTATCAGGCCAGAACTGACATATCATCCTATCTGATGTTTGTTTTATATACACCATGAACATGTGTGATCATAAATTAAACATTTATTTTTACCTGAAATTCAAGTATTTTAGTTTTAGACATGGAATTGTTTTTTTTTTTTATCATATATGTATATATGTACAGTACATATTATTATTTTTATTATTTTTATATATTATTATTATTATTATTATTATTATTATTATTATTACAATTAGCTGAAAAAATAGCCAGTGAGGCACAAAATAAAACATTCATATAATGTTAATGTATTAATGTATAAAAAAAAATTGAACTTACTAGTGTGGGCCACATCCAGTGTAGGTCTATAGTCCCACAACATGGGTTGCACTAGTCCAACTAAGCCACTATCTAAAAATCAAAAGAAATATATTTATGTACACCACCACATTGAATTTGAAATGAAACATTCAATATGTGGGCAAAGTCAAGACTTCCAGGTTTGGAAGTCAGAGGGTTTGACAAATGTGTGGTATTAACCATTCAGGTATTACAGCCACACACACACACACACACACACACACACACACACACACACACACACACATCTGTTTCACACTGTACTAGATTATTCATAGCATAAATTCAACAAGGTCCTGGAGACATTCCTTAGAGATATTTGGTCCATATTGACAGGAAAATGTCATGCAGTGGCTGCAGAATTGTCAGCTGCAGATTCATGATGAGAATCTTCTGTTCCACCACATCCCAAATGTTGTCTACTGGATTGAAATCTGGCGACTGTGGAAACCATTTGAGTACAGACTAATTGTCATGTTCAATAAACCAGTTTGAAATTATTTTAGCTTTGTGTCATGGCACATTATCCTGTGGTCATAAAGGGACTGACATGGTCACTAACAATACTCAGGGAGGTTATGGCATTTAAACAATGCTCAGTTGGTACTAAGGGGTCCAAAATATTCTCCACACCATTACACCACCAGCAGCAGCGTGAACTCTTAATATATAGCAGGATGGATCTATGCTGCCATGCCAAATTCTGACTATAATATCCGAATGCCAAAGCAAAAACATCAAGACTATGGAAAATGTTTTCCGTTGTTCTATTGTCCAATTTAGCTTCAGTGTCCCGTTCTTTGCCATCAGATTTTTTTGTTAAAGAGCAGTTGAACAGGTGTACCTAATTAAGTATAGATATACTGTAATGTTTTGCATTGTAATGTTATGGCTGATCAGTTACAGCACGTCTCAAATATAGTATGCAGTCTTGTGGAAATGGAAAAATGTTCCCAAAATAAATATTTTCCTAATGCTGCTCTTTCCTGAGTGCTAAAAGCCAAAACAAAGCTGTTTAATATGAGTTCACCTTTAATGGTGTCAGCGGTCATGTTCCTTAGCATGTCATCCCACATTATCACATTGAGTCTGGGGTACGTCTCCTTAATGCTTTTTGCCACCTGAGAGACATGACTGAGGAACAGCTTGTCAGTACTGTGCCCTGGAATGCTTAACCACTCTTTAGACTCCTCCCCCTCACCCAGCAGGTACACCTGGAAAAATAAACAGTGGTCTTCAATAGATTTATATGCGGTATGCAGATCGAATTTCATCTTCATTAACCACCTTATCCTGCTCATACATCTAAATGAAAAACATTACACAGTTACAGTATAAATACAAATTTACAATTTTAAAATAAAAATAATCATTAATGGGATGGAGCAGACAGTTACTTCATACTGTATACACCACCATATCAAGGATCACACTGTTTGTTGTCCCAGTAAAATAACAATGAGTTCTTTATGGTGGAGTGTCCAACATTAAAGGTGATAACATATAAGAACAAGCATGTTAATATAAACCTGTTATTTGCTTTCGGTCAGCACTACTGTCAGACCTGTGATATTATAGAAAACTACTTAATACCTTCTGACCAAGCAGATTTTAGAATTTCACAGCACTGTAACACAATAACAGGTCAAGCTTGTGCTTTACCTCGTCAGCCCCGATATGCAGAGTGGTGCTCCTCGGATGAAGGCCCATAACCTGATGTAGCATCTCCAGTATAAGAGTAAGTCCTCGCTTGCCATGAGGGTTGAGGGTCCCCAGGCAGTGGTTTACTTCTCGGAGCTTGCTAAAGGTGCTATGCTTCAGGACAAACTGGGAAACAGAAGGAATGTACGATAGTAAAGTATAGAAAATGTTTACGTAAAGTAAAGTAAAGAAAGTATGTACAATGCAAATTAAATCATTGCACTAACTGTCTGTGTAGTTGTGTCACATGCAGTGAACATCTACATGAGATAATATTTTCCCACTACCAAATATTATTCACCTCTCTCTAACTCACTTCAAGGTGTCCAAATGTCTGCACCAGAGGAATAATCTCTAGCCCTCTGGAATAAGCAACATCTTGAATGGCACTAATTTCTTCACGGCTGTGTGTGGATCAGTGACAATGAATTCAGACGAACAGCAAATGAATAAAAAAGGCCATATTCCTGAAGGCAATTTTGGTAGAACTTACAGCAGGTAGTCTACAAACCTGTAGGGTGGATGAGATTTTGACTGAAGAATCTGCAGCTTGCCTTCATAGGGAAACATATCCTCATACTCAATAAGGATGCCATTTGCACCAAGATCAGCAAAAAGGTGGATTAGCTGGTAAAAGATGGTTAAGATCAAATTTACAGGACTGTACTTAGACTAAATAGACAATGTGCATAAAGAACATAAGATCTGTAGTTTCTGCACCTCATATAAGTAGTTTATTCTGGGAGGTGCCCCTTTTAAATCCAAGTGAACCAGTTTTCTTCCTTTTGATAATGCACAAACGTCCATGGTAGGTCCTGTTAGGAGATCTGTAAAAAGAATTATTGGAGGTATTCA
The DNA here is from genome assembly GCA_030347435.1 of Clarias fuscus. Lineage (NCBI taxonomy): Eukaryota > Metazoa > Chordata > Actinopteri > Siluriformes > Clariidae > Clarias > Clarias fuscus. The sequence continues at coordinate 13,733,798 of CM059220.1, forward strand.
TGTGTCCTGAAATGTATGAGTATACAGGGTGGGTGAAAAGTAACTAGGCATTAAAAATCGGTGATAAAGTCAATATTTCTAATACAAATGCCTTGAAACAAATGGTATAGGTACTTTATTACGTAGGAAAATGGAAGCAAATCTTTAAATTTCAATGTAGGCACCGGAGACGTCAACCAGTTTCCTCAAATGGCCAGGGATGGAATGCACAGTCATCTGAAGGAGGTTGTTTGGTATGCCTCTGTATCCTCCAGCATTTTCCAGGACGTTGGCTGGGACGACAAGGACTTCATTAATGGCCCACAACAAGTGTACAGGGCAAAGACTCGCACACTGGAGGACTTGGAGCCTATATATATACAGTACATGTACAAATTTGTATTAGAAATTTGTACTTTACTACCAATTTTAATGACTAGTTTGGTAGTTTTCTGCTGTTAAATGCCTGATGTGGATAATTTGCATTGTGCATAAACATATGTCGGTACAGTCTGTGACCATGTGTGTGTGTGTGTATATATATATATATATATATATATATATATATATATATATATACAGTATATATGGGCATTTTTGATGAAGTGGGAACTTTTTCATTCTTCTTTTTTTATCTTCTATACCACTTATCTACTAGGCCTGGAGCCTACTCGAGGAGACTTTGGACACAAGGTGGAGTACACAGGGACAAGGAGCCAATCCATCACGGACAATTTGGGAACACCAATGAGCTTAATCTGCATTTGACTGTGGGAGGAAATCAAAGTACCTAGAGAAAACCCACCAAGCACGAGAAGAAGATGCGGACTCCACGTACACAGACCTGAAGCAGGAACCAAACCCTCAACCTAGGTGGTCTGAGGCCACAATATTAATCAAAGGTAACAGCAAAAAAAAAAAAACTGTGTAGCGATACATGAATTGCCACACAAAAGAATTGTGATATGTAACTGAATAATTTTCCCCCTCATCACTATACTCACAGCTCCAGGATCCTGGGCTCAGTTCCTGGTTCATTCTTTGATTCTGTGTTTCAGTGTATGTTCTTCTAATACGCTAATTACTGAACTGGCTAGTCATACTTGGAACAGGTTTAAAAGTGTATGTTTTGAAAGGGTGTGTGTGTGCGTGCGTGCATGTATGAATGTATGGTGCCCTGCGATGACACCAGTGCAGGGTGTGTCTCCACCTCGCACTCAGCCCAGTGCCCCCTGGCTCACAGCAACCCTGACCAGGTTACAAGCTGGATGAAAATGCTCCATCTCTGTATCTAACCGTGACACTGCATAGGGTCTACATGTCTAGTTTTAACACAGCACGAGTTTTGATCATGTCTGCCCCGACTAATGATTGAACTTTTAATAACAATAATCATTTGAAAATAATCTAATGAGAGCCTTGGCGTACCGTTGTCTGTGCTGCAGTGGCGTGCTGAACTCGGAGCCCGTGTACACAGGAGTGGAGTGCGTGGTGTACACACACAGTATGCACTGTACGAATCTTAGTAGCTCCGTGACAGATGACGTAAAAAACAAACCGAAACGCTCACGGAACCGGAAGTGGACGTGGCACAAAGTTGCTGTGCTTCCGGCGCGGATGTCACCGCGGTGCTAATGCGACGGGAGGTGGAAGAAAGGGATTAAAAAGATCCAGTGGTCATCCTGATTCAGGAAGGTGGCGCTTGTGCTTTTACTTACGACGAGAAAAACAACAACAACAAGAGCAACAACAGCACGCAGATCTCTGTGACCGACTAAAAGCAGCGGTGTTCCTGTCGGCTCCGGTTATTTACACATCTGTTTAGATCGGAGGTAAGTGCTAACAGGCTCGCTAACGTTAGCGGTTCTGCTAACAGGCTCAGTGTAGTATCGACCATCTTGAGTCATTTTGTCATTAGGTAGATTTGCGTTTCTTGTTCAGTTGTGCTGTCGTGAACATTAGCTGTTTTAGATAACGTTACTCGGTGTATTATTATTTTTTCGTTGTGCTTGAAGAAGAAATGTCGCTATATTGGTTGAAAGGCTTGATTGCTAGCAAGCTAAGGCCTGCTGTTCATGCTTGTCATGAACCGGCTTCAGTAACATGGCTTAAAATTTAAGGTTAGTACAACTCTACAGCACGTCCATCATATATGTGTGAGTTTTATAAGGCTGTCTTGTTAGCTTGCTCAGCGCTGTTGTTAGCTTGCTAGCTTGTCTTGTTTTGCGGCTTGTATGCGCAGCTGGTTCTCAGTGGCCTAGCTGAACATGTAGCTTCTGTCCTGTCATGTGTGTCCAAGTTAATAACTCGGTAGTATTATTTATGTTTAGTACACATTTTTAATACAAATGTCGGGCGGTGTGGCGAAAAAAAATCACCACACTAAAATATTTCCACTGTAGACGACATGTATCATGCTGTTTATTAGTGGCAGCAAAACAGGACAAATACAACATTCAAAACCAAAACACACTTACATTATAAAACAAAGTTATCCCAAAACTTATAGCATTATTTCATATAGAATATATATAGGAAATTATGTTTTACGAGCCTTGTGACATCACCTATTGCCCTACATCACAGTATCATATGATATGGAATCTGTATTATTACTTTCATATTTTCAAACATAAAACCACTTTAAATGAAATAAATAAATTAAAAACAATGATTAGTAGAACACGATAACTGCTCTTGTGTAACACCCTTAAATGCTCTTCACTGCTGTAAACAACCAGCACCTCATCACCTAAGCATTACATGAACCCGGGCGGTTATCCCACCTCTCAGCTTAACTATAGTAACCCGTGTGTGATGTGAGTCAGTGAAGCGTTACGCACGCCGGTCACTGTACAGTGTTACATTCTCGATTACGTTCAATTATTCAGAAGTCCATGCTGTGTTGGTACTGCTATACTCCACAACGTGGAGTGATAGACATACTGTATGACGCTTCCTGGCTTTAGTTGCTTGTTATGTTTACGATCAGGTATTACCTGCTTTAGAGTTTTTAATAGTTTTATGAGTCCACCTTTGCACAAGGCCTTGAGATAGGCAGTGGCGAAACGTAGTTATTAATGACAGACTGGTTTTATTACAATACAAATACTAGAAGATTCATTGTTATTTGCTGTGTGCTTAAGATCAGTGAGTGTAATGTTATCTCAAGGAAAAGTTTGTTAGCTGTGCACACCATACCCTCAGGTTTTATCTGGTATGCATCTCTGATGTATGTGGGCTGTACCGAACGTAATGCAAAAACGTGATTTGTGGTCAGTGGTGTCTTCTGTACCATTAACTGCGACAAAGGATTCGAAAGTCGGGTTCAACAATGCAATAAATGCATCTCTTGTGATGGAGATTATGTTGAGCAGTACCTTTGGATGGAGGCAGAGTTACGCTAACAACATGTGCAATTTGAACGGCCTATGTCAATTTTTTAAAAAGTTGTGCCCACTTCTTAATTACATTTGGAAAGAAAGGGATTTATTTTTTGTCATGAATCCGATAACTTTCAGGTTTAATAACATTAATCACATTTTGAGCAGGTTAACTTTTACAGTTTTTTTTAGTAATTAGTTTCCAACAAGTTGAACTTCCTACTCAATGTTCTCCTCTCGTTTTTAGATTTAGGGATGAACTGAAAATGAATGTCAACCAGCAACCTCACATGGCCTCTCCTTATGGACAACCGCAGTCTGGTTATGGGGGTCAGCAGATGCCCGGGGGTTACACTGCTCCGTATGGTCCTTACAACGGGCCTGCATCTAATTACCAAACAGGCCCACCTCAAGGTAACTGCAAATATGTAATCAGTCCATATATGAACAACTAGTGACATTGAACGTGTTCGTACCCCATTTTCAGTTTAAGGGTTCTACATATGCATACGATTTTAAACTCGCTTTAATTTGTAGTTTATATGGTATACTAGTGTCTCAGGTCTCAAATAAATTCACACGTACTACTGAGTTTGACTTGTCTTGCAATCCTGACTCTTGTCTTTTTACTTTTTTTGTTTTTGTTTGCCTATCCCAGTTTTTCACGGCTTTCTCTCTTGTATTTCAGGATATTCTCCTTATGCAAGCTTTCCCTCTAAGGCTCTTGCAGCAAACTTAGTCTCTGACCTGTCCTCTTCCTCTCCTCTTGACTTGGGTAACTGTTTTCATTACATTTGGCAGGCTGTTCTACTCACTGCCCATTCCCTGGTTCCTACTGAGTGTATAGTGCAGGACATCTGGAGCATGTCTCACCTGCAGGCTCACAGACGCAGCAGGACTCTAGTCTAGTCCAGTGGCTTTACACCATTAGCGAGAATTGGATATACTACTATACTATTATATATACTCGTTTGTCCCGCACATACTACAATAAGTCACATTCTTTTTCTTTTTCATTTTTCTTTGCTTCTTTATTTTTTTTTCTTTGCCTCTGCCCCAATCATCTCTGGTGAAAAAAATTGCCAGGCTGGTCCTCGCTCACTAGTGCTCTAAATGCCTGACTTTCTTGTTTTTCTTTTCTGTCAGCTAAATGCTAATTGATTAGCTACATATTTTAATATCATAATTGATTAGAGATCACATATTTTGGGATGTTCTTCAACATTTCCTAATTAATTTTGTTTGTTTGCATTTTAATCAAAATTTTTCTTCGCAGCTAGCCAAAGTTGTGAGCAGTTACTGATCGCTTACAAAGCAATCTTTTTTTCTTCTTCTTCTTCTTTTCCCATAATTAACCAGAGAGTAAGTTTGACCAGTCTGAAAGTGACTATTGTTAATGTGTAGAAGACTGGTCAAATATTATACTGTATTCACTTTTTGGGGAACGCTGAACTAATGTTAACTTGTTAAAGAGATAATTGGGGCATTTTAATGTTCATTAATTCAGTAATTTATTTAAAAATACCAACATAAAATATAAATAGTATCATAAAATATAGTTCTTAAAATGTAGCCTACTTGAAGCATATGAATATTTCAGGAGAATTTTATGGAAAATATTTTGTTAATTAAATTGATTATTTGAATTGATATCTTTGACTTAATCATTGATCCAGAATTTCTCATTTCTAATTCTTTTTATTTTGCAGGTATGAGAGGACCCCCCACCTCCGGTGCTCCCCCATTGTCTGCACCTCAGCCATTTTCACAGTTTGGGCAGAGCGATGTACAGAATGGACCTCCATCTATGGGTGCTCCTCCACAAAGGTCAAGATCTAATGTATACTGAGAGTTGTCTTTTTTCCATGTTCAGTATGAATATGGATTTGTAACTCGATCCCAGTGACCCAATAGGTTTAGCATTCTAAGAAACGCACCCACACTGTGTTAGAGCTCATGTTGCATTTGATGGTTTCTGAATCTGAAGTTTGTAACTCTAGTCGTAGCATCCATTGTTTAGCACTTCCCTATTTTAACACACCTAGTAACTAGAGATGGTGGGAAAAATCGAAGCAGTTATGAATCACAATTCTTTTGTGTGCCGATTCATTTACCATGTTGCTTATATACGTATACTGGGCTTGGACAACGAAACTGATACAGGGTTTCAGCATCAGGGTCAATGTACATGCTCGAGCTGCTATAGCCAAACCTTTGGTCTCCTGTGCCAATGCCAAATGTCGGTTTAAATGGTGCAAGCAGCAAAAATCTTGGGCTGTGGACAATGTGAAACATGTGTTGTTCTCATACCACCCAGACTGCCCAGAGTGAAGCATGGGGGTGGATCAGTGATGGTTTGGGCTTCAATATCATGGAATTGCCTGGACCCAATACTTATGCTAGATGGGCATGTCAAGGACTGCCGAACCATTCTGGAGAACCATGTGGACCCAACTTTTCAAACATTGTATCCTGAAGGCGGTGCCGTGTATCAAGATGATAATGCACCAATACACACAGCAACACTGGTGACAGAATGGTTTGATGAGCATGAAAGTGAAGTTGAACATCTCCCATGGCCTGCACAGTCACCAGATCTAAATATTATTGAGCCACTTTGGGGTGTTTTGGAGGAGCGAGTCAGGAAACATTTTCCTCCACCAGCATCACGTAGTGACCTGGACACTATCCTGCAAGAAGAATGCCTCAAAATCCCTCTGGCTCTGTGAAGGACTTGTATCTGTCATTCCCAAGACGAATTGATGCTGTATTGGCCGCAAAAAGAGGCCCTACACCATACTAATGAATTATTGTGGTCTAAAACCAGGCGTTTCAGTTTCATTGTCCAACCCCTGTATATGTATACACACTGGTGGTATTGTTGATGTTTAACATTTCAACATATTTTTATCCCCCTGTTTACTGTATAGGCCACCTGTGTCTCAGCCATACACCCAAGGAGCAATGAACTTGTCAGGTCCTCAGCCTGCGTACAACCAGCAGTTTGGAGCAACACCCAGCAGTATGCAGCAGGTGACCAATCAGATGGCAGGCATGCAGGTTGGGTCCACTGTACCCTCCTCAGCTGGCCCAGGCTATGGTAAATACTCTTCGTTTACTCAAGTAAATTTTTTTTGCATGTCAATGCAGTGGGACTAGATCTCATGTCAGTGGGATATAACATAAAATAATAATAAAGTAGCTCTATATTCAGGACAAGAGAAAGTAGAATACTGCTACAATTTCACTAGAACAACAGTAAGTTATAGATGTTCTGTTAATTTTCTATCATTGTCTTTTTCCAGGGCTGCCTCCCACCTCCCAGGCTCCTGTTTCAGCTCCTCAATCTTCTTTTGCCCCCACGGCGAATGTCCCCACCTGGCCCCAGCCCACCTCGGGTGCGCCCCATGCACAAGCTCAGCCCTACTATGGCGCTCCTCCTGCTCAGCAGCCGTTCCCATCTACAGCCCCACCGTTATCCTCTGCACCTGCTCCCACCCAGCACCCTCCTCCACCCTTGGCTTCACAGACCTCTCCTCTTCCGCCACCTCAGATTTCTTCCGGCCCACCTTCAGGCCCTACTGCATTATACGGAGGTCCAGCTCAACCAGTGCAGGCCACTCACCCTAGGGCAGCCCTTCCCACTTCCCAGCCTTCAGCATTCCCTCGGGGGCCTCCACCTAGCTCTGCCCCATCTCAGTACCCATCAGCCATGCCCCCTGTGTCACAGCCCTCCCCATTCCACTCGGGTCTTCCTCCACCTACCACTGCAGCTGGATTTCCACCCCAAGGAGGTGTACCTCCCAGGCCTCCATACACAGGCATGCAGGGTCCTCCTATGAGTTCTCAGGGACCTCCTATGTCCCAAGCGAATCATGTGACTCCTGCTCCACCAGGGATGATGCATGGGACCACCACTCCTGGAATGGCACCACCACAGGCAGGGATGCAGGGCTATCCTCCCCAGCAAAACGGTGAGTGGCTGAAGATTCATACTGAACAGCTGGACCATAAGGCTTCCATTTTCTAACTGTAAGAATGAAAAAAGGGCAAAATTGTTCCGTACAAGACCACATCTTGCTTGTGTGTTGTGCTGTAAAGAATGCCCTTTTTAACTTTATTTAGTTATGTGGTAGTGAAGGCCGGTTTTACTTATATTATACTATATTACAATGCTGGAATAAAAAATGCATGACAAACTGGTTATGGAACAGATTATGCAGTTTTATTATATCTCAAACATTAACATTCAACAAATGTCTCTCGAATGGTAAACTTGCAGCAACAATCGCATTGTGAGCCCTGTCTGTTTCAGTAGTAGAGTCAATGTCCATGCTTCTGCAAAAATGTCTTTCTGCTGTTTTTAACACGCCCAGAGTGAATAAGTGCAGTGGCCATTTGTCATTGATTAGGTGTTCTGTTCCATCAAGGTAGTTATGGTTACACAACCAGATCAGGGTGGGAATATTACACTGTCCTTGCACCTCAGTGTTTTGTATAAAATTAACAGAGGTGGAATCAGGAGTCGTTGTCGTCGCACCTTTAAGGCTGGAGCAATGGTAGTGACATAAATGAAATGGTGGAACCAGGGTCTGATGTTTTGTGATGTGTGTGGAGGTTTAATAAAATAGTAAACCGTTAGCAACTAACCCACCAATGTCTGATCTAGAATTGATCAGACATACTTGCTGCACTTGAACCGTGCTGAGACTATAGTGCATCACGAAGATTTGTTAAGAAGTTCTGGTAGTAAGGACATATTCATAATTCATCTTTAACAAACATACTAGAAATGTAAAGAAAATATTTAGAGCTGAATTACATGCAGCGTGATATTTGTAAGAACAAGTCATCTGCGTGTTTGGTTTTGAAAATGTAGTGTAATATCTCTCTCTCTCTCTCTCTCAGGCTATCTTGTCATGGTTTCAAGGTTGTGTCCTACTTTGACACCTGGAAACATTAGCTTCTTATTAGTCTTATAGTCCATGGAATTTTCCAGTGGGCTGACATTTCCCATGCGAGATCCTTTATAGGCAGGAGAATGGATCATTCATGAAGGATAATAACTGTCATGTTAGATGTATACATAAAGCTAACAGAGAATGATGACTTGTTTTGCTTGTTTTACATTCAGGTGCATTTGGGCAAGTGAGAGCTCCGCAGCCTGGCTATGGTGGACCATATTCTGGGCAGCAGGGCTATGGAGCTCCGCCCCCTGCACAAGCCCCTCCTGCTGCAGCAAAGAGGCTTGACCCAGACTCCATCCCCAGCCCGGTACACACACACACACACACACACACACACACACACACAGAGCGTAAAAAGTCTGTACACATTTCACATTCAGGCATTGTTAATCACACTTGTGTTGTATGTCTTTTGTCTTTTAAACCCCACCGTGTACTCAATTTTCTCTACTCATTTTATTCCAACGCATACATCCACAGAGTTCTGTAGTCTTTGGTATTTTATTGCTTTAGTGAGAGGAATCATTCCAGTTATGTGCAGTGGTTTGTGCAAGCTAGGCCATGCTCTGGAGTCTCCTGTGTCTGATATGCATGCACCATGGCGGAATAACAGATCTGCAAATCCGGCAGAGATTTAAGGCTTAAAAAAATAAATCTGCTTGAATATTGCATGTGTCACTGGCAATATTTGCATCTTTGTTCACTGATATCGCTTTCTAAACAATGTAATTAATCGTTTTTATTTTAGTCTTGAAAGCAGAGGTAACTGTGGTTACACATCTGTTTATCTTTTCTCTGCTCTCTTTCTGTTTTTCTTTTGGCTTTTATTTTTTTCTCTCCTCTCTTTAATCTTGCTGGACTAAATTGTTAAAATGTAAAGCAAGCCTCTGACATACCGCCTGTGCAGAAAACAAGACATAGAATAGACCCAGACGCTATTCCCAGCCCAGTAAGTGCCCTGTGTCTCTCTGCATGTCTCTGGTGTTGCACTAACCCTAATCTTTTTCTTTAGTCCTTGTTCTCCTCTCAGCCACTCTCCAAATAACCTCTAGTACCACGTAGATCTTTTCAGTTGTACTGTTTTTACAGCTATTAATAGTTAAAATGTATAATGGATCAGTCTGAATATTATATTTGTCTGTTAGTTGAGATGAATGATGAGATTTATAAGTCGATTGATCGATTAGTAGTTACCCGTTTCTAGCTTGTTTAGTTCTTTGTTGTTTTGTACTATGGGTGTTGCAGTGTCACAGAAAACACTTCACAAACCTCTACCCTCTGGACTCTCTTAAATCACATTACAGTCACAGTTTGCCCACACATGGAGAACAGACTGCACAGACTGCTCTTTGTGTAATCCTTTACTGTACAGTAAATAAATTACGTTGCTACCTCAGCTGCCACCCCTAGCATGTTTGTAGATTTGTTTAACACGGCAGCTCTGTAACACAGAAAAACATGACTCTGGTGAATGAAACAAATTCGAGAAGAAAAAGTTCTACGTTTGCACCAGCAGCACTGCTATACATTTTTTTTAAACACCCACAACACATTTGTTATTAAATTACATTTTTAGCTTTATATTAACAATAATATGATTAAAAACTAACAGTGTACAAAATGATGTTTCTGCAATAACAGTTATTAAGGGATTTAGTTTTTCTTGTCGGTCATAATTCAATCAGTCAACATTTATTTACTTAGCACCTTACTGCAACCTAAGTTGAACCAAATGCTTCACATCATTAAATGGCAGTAAGATAGCAATAATAATAAAAAAAAAACTAAAATGCCTATAGTGTGCGTAGACACACAGATTTTGTAATAATTAAAATGATTTGATAAATTCCATGACGCACTGATGTCAGCGTTTGCACTGAAAATCTGAAAACCGTAACACGGCTCCTTTGTAAGATTTATAATAAGCCCCTTCAGCTAATTGATCTATGGGACATTAGTTAGTTTTAAGAATGCTGACTTTCTCACCTGTTGTAGCTCATTGTTCCCCACCCGGTCCAGCCTCTCCCTCTTTCTTTGCATGCTAGTTATGCCCTTGCATGTTTGACCTACTAGTTTTGTGAAGGGTTTATATATTTAGTTGCACATGCATGATCCATTCTCTCATCGTGTTTTTGAGAAGTGTGTGCATAGGTCAACTGTATGTCGTTTCTCCCTCAGATTCAGGTGATTGAGGATGACAAGGCAAACAAAGGCAACGAACCTTTTGTCACTGGGGTCAGAGGTCAAGCCCCGCCCCTCATCACTACCGACTTTCATGTTAAAGATCAAGGTAAGATCTAGTGATTAGACTCCATTTTTCTTGTTTGGCAATGAAAGCTTTGCAACACATTCCACTGTGCTTGTGCTTGTGTGTTTTGAAGGGAACGCGAGTCCACGCTTCATCCGTTGCACAGCCTATAACGTTCCGTGTACCTCGGACATGGCGAAACAGTCCCAGGTGCCGCTGGCCGCAGTCATCAAACCGCTGGCTACTCTTCCGCCAGATGAGGTGAGGTCCTGTTTCATTACATACAGTCTCTTGAGGCAGTTTTGTTCACACTGTGTCTCAGTTGCAAAAAATGTCTCTTTGTTAAATTTCTACCCATCTGTTTCAAAATAAAGGTGCCCGTCTTGTGAACAGAAAATCTTAATTTTGTTGGCCGTGTTTGCCCAAGGCGAATGAATCATTTCCAATCAAATCGACCCCAAAGCCTTTTAGTGTTCATTGAGTGGAATCAGGAAATTGACTTCACTCGTAAGTAGGATGCTGATTAGATTAAAATGCATCCTGATTGTGTATCAAGATTGTTTTGTGTGGCATCCAATACCTTTGTAATACTACAGGTGGTGTGCTTTAAACTATTCACAAATTGGCATGCAGCACAGCATCCTGTGTGGTAGGAGCAAATGATCTGTGAAGTCTGTCTAGAATTTTTATAAAATATTAAGAATAATGTAAAAGTGTATGGAATATTCATAAAATCCTTTAGGAAAAACGTGTTTTCTTCAGTCTTGCGTGTGTATAATGATGAATGCCAATTACCCGTAAATTGCCAAGCATGTGTCTGGCACGTGTGTATTTGTGCCCACAAAACTCCATAAAAGTTCCAAGTGCACAAATAGCTGTGAGCCTGAAACGATCAGTCAGTATAAATGAAGAAAAATTTACATTAAAAAACTCACCTTTGTGTTAATCACAGTGTTAATTTTTTTATCCGAATATATTGTCAGCTGAGAAGTTTCTTCAAGGCTGTGCACAGAGCTACTGGCCCATTCCTCATTTATAGACTGCCACTTATTTGGTCGTTATTAAGTGTGTAATTTTATTTAGTTTACGGGTTTGTGTTGGCTCGTTTTCATTTTATGACAATAATATAAAACACAAAATATACCCTTGGTTCCCGAATCCAAACTAAGTGCAGCAATCCATGAACATTAACCCAAGGTCAGTGTAAGAAAGTCTGTGCCGATACCGGGAAAAACTACATATGTGCAATCGCAGTGCAGACTGATGCGCTTCAACACAACCGGAGCGCACGCGACAAGCAACAAGCCGCGCTGTGCTATGCGCAAAAGCATATGAGAAAAGTTAAGCGAGTGCAGTACGTGAGACTGTGTGCATGAATATTCTGGCTGTTCAGGGATTTAATCTAGCAGATTGTGTGCGTCAATGCCATATAAACCAGACTCATATAGTACATAACCTGCAACAAATTATAAACTGTTTGCCCATGCCTGCTTGAACTGTTCATTAAACATTCATAACTCAGCTATTGGTCTGGTTCCTGTGTCCTGGCCGACACCCAAGAGTGATTACCACACAAATACGACCCAGCTCGAGAAGTGAAATACAGTCCTTCTAAGTCTCACCTACAGTCAGGTTTACTCACATCTCTTTATGGGAAAACACACACTCAGGAACAGGAGTAGAATGGGAACCTTTTCTGTATTCGTATGGGATTTTCATAAATGCCAAATTTCTCGTGTAAACTTTTGTACAAAAAAAAAGATTCTTAAATCCATTTGTATCCAGCTTGATGGGGGCGGGGACACTACACACTTTTGAGTGTTTGGTCTTGCATTGAGAATTAACCAATTGTCTCATATTTGTTCTTCTCAGAACCCTCCTTATATAGTGGATCATGGGGAAAGCGGCCCTATTCGCTGTAATCGCTGTAAGGCTTACATGTGTCCCTACATGCAGTTCATCGAGGGCGGAAGACGCTTTCAGTGTAGCTTCTGCAACTGCGTCACGGAGGGTGAGTCATGGTTTTGATAAGTGCGTAAGTTATTGGGTGAACATATTCATGTGACACAAAGGTCACGCTTCTGAAATGAATAAGGATAGACTTTTGAACAAAGTATGATTTAGGTGTTTTGTACATGTCTGTCTTTAAGGGATGGACAAATTTGAATAAATATGTTATATTTTGTTTTAGTGCCTCCCCATTATTTCCAGCATCTGGACCACACAGGGAAGCGTGTAGACTGCTACGAGCGGCCTGAGCTGTCGATGGGCAGCTATGAGTTTGTAGCTACAGTGGATTATTGTAAGGTGCGCACTCGAGCATCAAGAGGTTACTTGCTGTATATTCATTTGTGCGCCTCATGTGCTTCTTTTTATTTACTTATTCTTTACTTTATTGTTTACAGAACAACAAGATTCCTCAGCCTCCAGCATTCATCTTCTTAATTGATGTGTCGTACAATGCTGTAAAAAGTGGCATGGTAAAGATCGTATGCCAGGAGCTTAAGACCCTGTTGGACTATTTGCCCAGGTACAGATATCAAGTTGTTTATTTAAGATTAAGATCATTCTTTTAGTTTTAATTCATTATTATGGACAACCACATTTTCTTTCACGATGGAGCCAGACGCCGTCACTCATACGCTTCACCATCTTACATATTGTGTCTCTTTTCAGAGAAAACCCCGATATGGAGTCCAGTATACGCGTAGGTTTTGTCACCTACAACAAAGTGCTGCACTTCTATAATGTGAAGGCTTCTCTGGCCCAACCTCAGATGATGGTGGTCTCAGATGTGGCAGACATGTTTGTCCCCTTGTTGGACGGATTCCTTGTCAATGTCACCGAGTCCAGGGTCGTCATTGAGAGGTGGGTTTGGGTTTGGTGGCTTTTGTTCCAGCGAAATGCTGAGGATCGCTTTATTTGGCTGATCTGCTAATAATCCATGTTGTTCTCTGTGCAGTTTGCTGGATCAGATCCCTGAGATGTTTGCTGACACACGAGAGACAGAGACAGTATTTGGACCTGTTATCCAAGCTGGACTGGAAGCTCTTAAGGTATTTAAGACTGCAGAATTGTAGAATTGTATGATGTAAAAGCTTTAATCTCAGTGTAGTTGGTTTCGCTGTGAAATTTTAGATTGCATGTTATGGAGTAACGTCAAGGTTGAAGGCTGGTTCGTGTGTTTCAGGCTGCAGACTGCGCTGGAAAGCTGTTTATCTTCCATACATCTCTACCCATCGCTGAAGCACCAGGCAAGCTAAAGAACAGGGAAGACCGAAAGCTCGTGGGCACAGACAAAGAAAAGGTATCGTCTCGTTTGCTCTCTTTAATTTAAGTTAGAAGGCAGATTTATTGTAATATAGCAGAATGTTTGCATTAATTTTGCATTAATTTGTTTATTATTATAATTAAATCCATAAATTCATTGTCTGAAATGATTGATTTTCCACTGCTGCTGTTCTTTCTCCAGACTTTATTTCAGCCTCAAGTGAGCTTCTATGCCAACCTGGCAAAGGATTGTGTGGCACAGGGATGTTGTGTAGATCTCTTCCTGTTCCCTAATCAGTATGTAGATATAGCAACATTAGGGGTAGTGCCCACTTCAACAGGAGGCTCCATCTACAAATACACCTATTTCCAGGTCAGTGAAACAACAGTGTTTGTTTTATTCTATTCACAAATCCTGTAACACAGTTTGAATCTTTAGTTTAAAAGTTTTTTTATATTATACAATCAAATAAATGTACATAGTCACATTGCTATGGGTTTGCGTGTCAGGCCCAGTCTGACCAGGAGCGGTTTCTGAACGATCTGAGGAAAGACGTGCAGAAGCAGGTGGGCTTTGATGCAGTGATGAGGGTCCGCACAAGCACTGGTGAGTGGGACAGACCTTTACTGTGCACCTGTGAGCAGCATGGCCTCAGAAGAACATTTAAATAGACCAGTCAGTTGTAGTCTAAAAGATTCTAACTGGAAATTACGTTTTATAAAGTATTTATAAAGGTGTTAGGTTTTTCACGATGTAAAGTACACTGAAAGTTTAGTAGGATGCCGTGACCATTTTTAGTGTTTTTGAAATACATTATCGATTTTTCCCAAATAAATTTTCAGGGTCCTAATATTAAGGGCAGCTGACAGCCACGTTTATATTTTAAAAGTCGATTGATTGAAGTGTTATCCATATTTTTATTTTATGTTCTCGTTAGAATTATTTAATAATTTAGTGGTCATAATTTTTTTACTGACACCTGGCATTAGTATGCGAAGTGTTTCGTGCTTTGTACAGCTATGAATGGAGTCAGTTTAACGTCTTAGTGTATTTGTGTTTCTACCTCTGCAGGGTCAAACTTCCCTCACAAAAATGAAATTGCGGCTCTGTATTGATTTGACCTAACGTTTGAGCTCGTGTTTTGTATCATTCTCTGGCAGGTATCCGGGCCACAGACTTTTTCGGTTCCTTCTACATGAGCAACACCACAGATGTAGAGCTGGCATGTCTGGACTGTGACAAAACCGTCACAGTGGAGTTCAAACATGACGACAAGCTCAGCGAGGAGACTGGCGCACTCATCCAGGTACATATGAGACAATAAGAGTTAACAACTAGTGTTAAACCTTTTTTTGTCTTTAGTAATCATACTTTTTGTGTGTGTGTGTGTGTGTGTGTGTGTGTGTGTGTGTGTGTGTGTGTGTGTGTGTGTGTGTATGTATACAGTGTGCTGTGCTATACACCAGCTGTGGTGGTCAGCGGCGACTGCGGATTCATAACATGGCAGTAAACTGCTGTGCACAGCTGGCGGACTTGTATAGGAACTGTGAAACAGACACCATCATCAACTTCTTCGCCAAGTATGGTGAGTGAGGCAAAGTTCTGTGAAAATTGTCATGGTCCTTTTTGTGCATGGACACACAATTTGCCATTGTGTAACTATCTGTTTTTATGTGTGTTTATAGCATACCGCAGTATACTGAGTAATCCTACTAAGAATGTGCGAGACAGTCTGGTGAACCAGTGTGCCCAGATCCTGGCCTGCTATCGCAAGAATTGCGCTAGCCCATCATCAGCTGGCCAGGTGGCTACGGCGTTTAATTATTTCTATAGCTGTGTTACTGAGCAGCACCAATGTCATGAACAGTTCTAATTATCTTGCTGATTTTGTGTGTAGCTGATCCTTCCAGAGTGCATGAAGCTGCTTCCTGTGTATCTCAACTGTGTACTGAAAAGTGATGTCCTGCACCCTGGAGCAGACGTCTCCTTAGACGATCGCGCCTATCTGAGACAGCTGGTCAGTGCCATGGATGTGGCAGAGAGCCATGTGTTCTTTTACCCACGGCTGCTTCCAGTGGTGAGACACACACACACACACACAGGCATGTGCAGGCAGATATTCACGAACACTAGTGTCAAAATACATGTGATGAGAACATCTTTTCAATTGGTGTGTAAGATTAGGGATTTTTTTTTTTTGATCAAAGTCTTTTTTATAGGAAATATAAACAAGTTACATATACATACATACATTGTACACTATTTTTTTTTCTACCCATACCCCTCCCCCCACCCCACAATAAAAACAACAACAATCAAACAACAACAAAAATCTAAACTAAAGAAAAAAAATAAACCCAGCCAGTCAAAAAAAAACCCAGCCAGTCAGCAGAAAGAAAAAAGGAAGAAAAAGAAAATAATAATTTTCTAATAAATTACACATCAAACAGAAAATGTAATGAAGGAAGTATTAGAAACAGAGATTAAAAAAGAAATATTTTATTACAGATCCATTTGCTCTGCATCTATATTTTCAAAATGGCTTATAAATGGTTGCCAGACATCATACAATTCCTGAGTCGATCCCCTTATAGAATAGCTAATCTTTTCTAGGTGAAGAAAATACAAAACCTCTTTAATCCAATGAGCGCCCACTGGTGGTGACGACTCCTTCCACTTAGCCAGGATCAGTCTCCTAGCGAGAAGGGAGCTAAAGGCGATCATATTGGCCTTGGCGTCATTCAGACGAGCACCACTTGGGTCAACACCAAAAAGTGCAATAAATGGGGATGGTTCTAATGGTATCTGGCATATCTTTGACAAGGTATCAAAAATAAAACTCCAAAAATTGTTTAGCTTTGGGCAGGTCCAGAACATATGCAGTAGTGTAGCTGGTTCCTGCTTACATCGGTCACACGTGGGATCAAAATCCTCTCCAATCTTTGCCAGTTTAACCTTGGACCAGTGAAGCCGGTGAACAATTTTAAACTGAATAACTCTGTGTTTGAGGCAGACTGATGATGAGTAAATTCTATGTATTATCTTTTGCCACAGTTTATCTGAGATTTGTTCTTGTAAATCATTTTCCCATTTGTCTTGAAGTAGGTCTAATGTGGCTGAGTTACTTGTGTTTAATAATTTGTATACAGCACTAATCATCTGTTTGGCATCTGGTTTACAGCTAAAAACAGAATCTAAAAGGGATGGAAAAGGAGACAAAGGGAAAGACTCAGAATTACAGGAAATGAAATTCCTCAGCTGTAGATATCTAAAAAAAATGTGTCCTGGGAAAGTTGTTCAAATGAGCCAAAGATATTATCAATGTAAAGATCGTATAATGACACAACACCACACTCAAACCAAACCCCAAAAGCATTATCTGTATGAGAAGGAGCAAACATGCAGTGCCCATTCAGTGGTGCTATCAGAGATAGATCCGTAAGCTTAAAATGACGCCGAAACTGATTCCAAATTTTAACGGAGGGTATAACCAGTGGGCTTGAGGTAAAAGATGATGTGGGTTGTTTTTGTGGCAATTTAGCACATAATAGTGATGAGAGAGATATTGATCCCATGGATGCTTCCTCTATAGCTACCCAGACGGGAGGGTTGACGGCACACTGCGCCCAGAATAACATTGCCCTCACATTAGCAGCCCAATAATAATAAAGAAAGTTTGGAAGTGCCATTCCTCCTAATTCACGGGGCCTCTGTAGGATACTTAGTTTAATACGTGGTTGTTTTTTATTCCAAATAAAAGTAGAAATCTGACTACTTAAGTTATTGAAAAAAGATTTTGTTAAAAAGATTGGAAGACATTGAAATAATTAAAGGAATTTTGGAAACAGATTCATTTTAACTGTATTTATTCTTCCGCCCAAAGAGAGAGGTAGCAGGTCCCATCTTTCGAGATCTAATTTTGTTTTGGAAAGTAGAAGCTGATAATTCGCCTTATACAGATCTGCATGGTTGTGTGTTATCCAAATCCCTAGATATTTTTCTGGGACTAATCTTAAAGGGGATCGAATCATGCTATATCGTTTTTAATTGGCATCATTTCACTTTTTTGTAGATTAACCTTATAGCCAGATATTTCACCAAAGTCTTTCAGTAAATCCACAAGTTTTGGTAGGCTGTGATGAGGATCGGACATGAAAAGCAGCATGTCATCAGCATACAGGGAAACTTTGTGTTCCACCCCCCCACGGGAGATACCTTTAATATTGGCATTTTCCCTTAATTCGATAGCCAATGGTTCAATAGCCACAGCAAAGAGAAGAGGTGACAAAGGACACCCCTGTCTCGTACCACGCTGAAGCTCAAAGAAAGGGGATAAGTTGCTATTTGTCCGAACAGCAACCAGTGGGGATGAGTATAGCACTTTTATCCATGATATAAATTTAGGGCCGAAACCAAATTTACCAAGAGTATAAAAAAGAAAATCCCAATTCACTCGATCAAATGCTTTTTCTGCGTCGAGGGAAATAATTGTTTCCAAATTGTCAGATAGAGATGGGTTATAGATAACATTCAACAGCCGCCTAATATTTAAAAAAAGAGTATCCGTTCTTTATAAAGCCTGTTTGATCAGGTGAAATAACACAATGCATTACTTTCTCCGGACGGCGGGCCAAAACTTTTGCTAAGATTTTCGTATCTGTATTCAACAATGAAATTGGACGATATGAACTACAGTCAGGAGGGTTCTTTTCTTTCTTTAAAATTAAGGAGATAACTGCTTGCCGCATAGTTGAAGGTAATGATCCAGAGGAAAAGCTTTCTCGGAAAACTGACGCCAGCAGAGGAGAGAGCTGATTGGAAAAGGTTTAAAAAAATTCTGAAGGATATCTGTCTGGTCCAGGTGATTTACCAGATTGCATACTTCGTATTTCTATGGCTATTTCTGTATCGGATATAGACTCATCTAATTGTGATGCTGTATCTACACTTATTGTAGAAATACATAAATTTTGAAAAAAGCCCTCTAATGTCGAGGTATCAACAGATGAATGAGCGGTATAAAGTGATTTATAATAGTGTAGGAAACAGCTATTTATTGTTAAATTATCAGTACAATTTATACCATGATCATTTTTAATTTCGGGTATAGCTTGTTTAGCCGATCGCTGCCGCAAAAGATTGGCCAACAGTCTACCAGTTTTTTCCCCGTGCTCATAAAATGAGGAGCGTGATTTTAAAACCAGATATTCCGCTTGTTTTGTCGAAATTAAATTATATTCTGCTTGTAATAAAAGGCGTTGTTTGAGTATAGTTGGTGTAGGTGACACACTGCATATTGAATCCAATTCCTTTATCTTATCTGCTAATTTTGTAAATTTTTCTCTGGTCTCTTTATTTTGTTTTGCACAAAATGAAATAATCTGCCCCCTTAGATATGCCTTTAAGGATTCCCAAACTGTTGAGGATGACATACCTGGAGTTTGGTTGACATTTAAAAAGAACTCTATCTTTGAACTCATAAAGCTCACAAACTTCTCATCTGAAAGAAGCGAGGAGTTAAATCTCCAAGGACGATAGTTAGGTCCTGCAGTGGGTATATGGATTGACAGAGTCAGTGGAGAGTGGTCTGATATCACTATGGCTTTATAATCCCAATCTGTTACAAGAGGACAAAGTCTTTTATCTACAAGAAAATAATCTATGCATAAAAAGTATTATGTACTCCAGAATAAAATGAGTATTTTCTTGTAGTAGGATTACGGAAATGCCAAACATCTGTCAATCCATAGGCCTCCAGGAAACTCTGTAAAACTTTTGCTGATTTGTATTTGGGCGTTTTTTTAGGCAAACTGCGATCTAAAACAGTAGAAAGAACGCAATTCTGTGATAAGGTGGTGGGTCGTCATATTTGGAATCCGAGACAGAAAGTTAGCAAAAAAACCTTCATCATCCCAATTGGGTGCATAAACATTAGCCAGAATAAGTGGAAGCCTGTATACTTGCCCAACTACGATAATATAACGGCCAGCAGTATCTGCATCTACAGTAGTTTTTATTAATCAGAATAGCAGCCTCCCTCGCCTTTGAGCGGAAGTTGGAGTGATATACTTGTCCGATCCACCCCTCCCTTAATTTAGATTGGTCACATGTGCGTAAATGGGTCTCTTGAAGAAAAGCAATATCAGCTTTGAGATGTTGCAAATGAATAAGGACTTTTTTCCTCTTTACAGGATGGTTAAGAGATTTAACGTTCCAGCTAACACAATTGATCAAACATCCATTAGCCTGTCTAGAAGAAACACCTATTTTTGTCATGAGAAGTTAATAGCAATAGTGAAGCTGCAGATTTACAAAGAATAAAATAGAGCCACGAAAAAAAGAGAGCAATTAAAAAGGAGAAAAGAGAGAGAGAAAAAGAGATTTTAAAAAAGTACTGCTGACTGGCCTGAACCCGAACCCAATCACCCATTAAAACCGGGTGATTAACCCAACCCACACGAACATATCCACACACTGTGCTTATCTGGATCCTACTGAGCCAAAATCAGGCTCTCACTGAACCAACTTATAAGCTTGGAACAATAAAATATATAAACAGGTCTAAACATTAACTAGTCAACATCATCCTTATTATGGTTATGAAGTGTTAATTACAAATAGCTTTGTACTGAGACTAAAACAGGAACTTCAACACAACTACACTAACTTGTAATAAACCACTGGCTTTCCCCAGTCAGTACTGTGTTTACCGTCCATGTGCCAACGATACGCAATGTGAACATCCTTCAGTAGTTAAGGTCTGGCTTCTGCAGGAGTAATAACACTATGCTTAACATAGTGCATGGCTTTATCCGGATCTGTGAACATCTTGTCCTCGCCCTTATAGGTGATACGGAGTCGCGCAGGATACAAAATGCCGAAGCGCACACCGTCCTGTCCTCGTAAGAGTTTTCTAACTTCAGTAAATGCCGCACGAGCCTTGGCCACGCTTGGAGTGTAATCGGGAAGTATGGCTATTTGCTCCCCGTTAAAGCGAAGTGGACCTCGGGACCGGGCTCGGCGCAGCACCTCCACACAGTCCTGATGGTAGTGTAGCTTGGCGACAATGGTGCGCGGTTTCCCTCCTTGCGTCTTGGGTCCAGAACTTCTGTACGAATGGTCAGTAAGGAGGTCCTTGTCCATCTGCAGAACTTCGGTCAGGAGTTTAGAGACTGACGCGGTGGCGCTTTTGACCCTGGTTCCTCCGGAACACCCAGGATTAGAATGTTACATCGCCGCATTTTCCCTTCCATGTCGTCATACCTCGCTTTCAGTTCGGTCATTTCTGCCTGCAGGATCGTTATTGTAGTTTGCATTGAAACCACTTCATCCGACCATGTAGACAGTCCGCCGTCCATGTCCCTCACAGAAGCCTTAATCTGGTCCATTTCTGCGCGAGTTGTCGCGACGCAACTGGTGATTTCGGCCTTGAGCGTCTGTAACTCGCCCTTAATGGAGTTCAGTTCTTCGGTCAGTGCACTCCTCAATTCTTCTTTAATTACTGTTAAAATGTCACTCTTGAGGGATAAGAGAATTTGAGGTCTTCGACGTCCATTTTTTCTGATTTTGAGGGAGATGAAGTAGCGGCACAGCTTGAGCTCGGCTCGCTAACGGGGCTGAGGGCCGAGGATGTGCTGGGCCTTGTGCTGGATGAGCTACTGAATTTGTATTTTCTCAAGCTCGCAGCCATATCGGACACCAAAACAACTACTAAACTTGTCACCAAGTTATGGTTGCGTATTACCGACCAGTTAGTGAAATAAACTAGAAATTTTAAAAAAGGGATTTTAACATAAAGTGTTATTATTCAGCGAGAGCCCGACAAAACACGTCCTACTCCATGATCGGCTCTATAGCGCCCCACAGGGAAAATTAATTTTATGATAGTTTTTTTTATTTTTTACTTTACCTGGTGTTTATGATTATTAAGTATAAATTTATGAAAATTACTATAGTGTAATAGAATATATTTAAATAAGAGATGTCTTAACTACACACAGGTCAGGTTAAAGTAGTATGTTTTTAGTCTGCCGTAGGTGGTTATCATTCATTATGATGGTGGTTATAATAAAAAGGGCGTTCAAATCAGACTTGTACTTGTGATGAAATTCCTCGGAAGTGAACATTCAGCGAGTGAAACGCCTGATCTTTGAAAAATTGTCAGACAACTTGGTACCATCTTGCGGAAAAGACGCATCTATTAGTGGGAACTATACTCACAATAATTTATGAACACCACTTGCACATTACAGGAACTTGGATGGGAGTTATTGCCACATACCTCATATAGTCCTGATCTCGATCCAATTGATTTCCACAAGTTTGCGCCATTAAAGGAGTTCCTGTGATGCTATCCAAGCATCAGTGAAACACTGGGATAGGTGCCTTAATGTAGCAGGGCAATATATAGAGATATACAGGTAGTGTTTATTCTCATTGCACAATCAAAAGTCCTAGTTTGATTTGTACATTTCTAACTACAGTAGTTATGAATCCACATTCACATTAGCTCGCAAAGTCTATGTTAGTCTGTATGTGTTGCGTACTGTAAAGACATACATGTTGATGATGGTGCTTTGTTTATGTAGCACAAGTTGGATGTGGAGAGTGACGCTCTGCCTGTAGCAGTCAGGGATTCTGAAGAAAGGCTGTCTAAGGGTGGCATTTATTTGCTGGAGACTGGCCTGAACCTTTTCCTCTGGGTGGGGGTCAACACCCAGCAGGAGCTTCTTCAAAACATATTTGGCACCCCTGCTTTCAGCCAGATCGATCCTAACATGGTAAAGCTTACAGTAACTTTGTATCAATAGCATCATGTAGGTATTATAAACATAGCTCACATCATGCTCGTATTTTGCTGTAGACGTCTTTGCCGATCTTGGATAATCCATACTCGAAGAGGCTGAGGGATATTATCGAGACTTTCCGCACAGAGCGTTCTCGCTACATGAAGGTACGTCTGACAGGAGCGGCCTTTTTTTTTTTATAATTTTTTTTTTTAACAGTTATATTCCACTGTGTTTGACAATCTACCATCATCACTTCTTTAATTTTTTGGATATTCCATTCAGTATACAGTCTCTGTATTGATGTTTGTCCATCCCGTGATTGGAATGCTTTACGTTCTTTTCCTCTTTCAGCTGGTGTTGGTGAAACAGGAGGACAAACTTGAGCTCATCTTTAAGCATTTTCTTGTGGAGGACAAAAACAACAGTGGCGGAGCTTCTTATGTAGACTTCTTGTGTCACATGCACAAGGAGATTCGCACTCTCTTGAGCTAGGAGAGCTCTTTTTGCCCTTTTTATTTGATAAGCCAGTTCTGTCCTCCTGTCATTTCCCCTCCTTTAATGTAATGTTCTATAAAGTGCAGGAGGAAAAACAGTTTCTCTCTATGCTCTCACATTTGGGTGTCTGTCTGATTTGGTTTGGGGGGGAAGGTGAGTGTGAGAGTGTGTGTGTGTGTGTGTGTGTGTGAGAGACGGCATATGATATTGATATTTCCCACCACTTATCTGATATAGTAACAGATTATCCAGCGCAGCTGCTGTAAGGATTACTTGATTCCAAACAGACACTTAAGTGCAGAATTAACAATGCTTTAATCAAAATACAGGATATTAGGCTTTAAAAGTGTGTGCATGTATGTGAACTGTGAGTGAGGGAACACTGGCACTGTAGGTGGTAGTAGACCGCGTTAAAAAACAAAAAGTTCCCAACAAATGGAAATGAAAATTCCTAATAACTTGTTTCCTTCATGTAGTTTGGTTGACAGGAATGTTTTGTTCAGTTAGTCCTTGTGTTTTATTTTCAGCCATGGCCTTACTGACCCATCTCTCCATCTCTCATCCATTTTTCTCCTGGTCTTTGTGTTGGCTTTGTTTTTTGTTTTTTTTATTCATCATAATCGTTTTTTTTTTTTTTTTGTTTTTTTAAGTGTGCGGAAACCCTTTGATTGATGGATTATTTGGGAAGCAGAGTGTTTAAGTGTGCTGTTCACTGTCCATACATCTAACTCTTCAGCTATTAAACTCACTTTAAAAATTCTATGCATCAGAATAGCTATGGATAAAGGAACATGTAACCAACAAGCCTAATATCTAAGTTAAAAGCAGAGACAATGCGTGCTGTGTTAACTGGGCGTGCCTGAAGCTGTGTTACAGTGTGAGCATTGAGAACAGATGAAGAATTCTCCTATTGTGGAGAGGGTATGGGGCCTATCAGAAAGCTCTATGACCGGGCCGGATGATGTAGTTCAGATTAGCCAGCTGGACAAGAGTTTAAGCAGTCAAGGGTTGTTTTTTTTTTTTTTTTTTTTAAATGAGGGTGGAGACTGTAGTCCAGATGGCACCCATCTTCAAAGAAAGCTTCAGTACCTGGGCTTCT
The DNA here is from genome assembly GCA_030347435.1 of Clarias fuscus. Classification (NCBI taxonomy): domain Eukaryota; kingdom Metazoa; phylum Chordata; class Actinopteri; order Siluriformes; family Clariidae; genus Clarias; species Clarias fuscus. Next base: position 13,758,029 of record CM059220.1, read on the forward strand.
ATCTTAGGAACAGCTATGTGTACTGTTTCTGATGTCTTCAGATTTTCTGTTTGTTACTATATTCTTTTTTTTTTTTTCCCTTTTTCTTTCGCTGTATGATCAAGTGCTAACCTTTACCATGAATCATTATGGATCATTTTACAATCCAATATTCATTTGTACATGTTTTGACGGTTAGAATCCTGGAGCAGGCAGAGTCAGGGGTGGATTTCGGAGCTGGGTTTTTGTCTGCCCTGGTCTTGTCTTACTGGTGAAATAATAACCTTTGTACAGCAAAAAACAAAATAAAAAAAAAAGTCATATGGCAAGAGTAGCGGAAGAGATTTAGAACTGCCTATTTCTAACTGTTTTCAAGCATGTGCAGGATTGTAACCTGAAAAGCAATCAACACTGAATACCTTGTCATCACATGTATTTACATGTACAGAATTAAAAATCACATTTTAAACATGATGCTCAGTTAGTGTGCTTTGTTGGCCGTATTCAGTATTGGAAAACTGCCCATTATAGTTAATGGAAGTGTTGCATACTTCTCAGCCTTTTCTTTTTTCTGGCTCTTTCATTTCTCTTGGTTTCATGTTTTATAATAATGTTTGCCTGAGAACTGCCTCCAGAGTTCATCTCAAAGCACTGATAAAAGACAGCTGCAGTGTCTGAATGTTCATCCTACTGTAATCTTAACAGTGTTTATATAAAGATTGATCCTAATGAAATTCCTGAGAGAAAGGAGGGATCTACCTTTACTTACAGCTCTTTTGTAGATTTTTTTTTTTTTGTGTTGTCCTTTTCATTTCTTTTGTATCTGACTTTTTTCCCCACATATCTTATCCTTCACAATCAGTGTCGGTGTTTAAGTTGAGAATTCATGACTCATGTCTTATCTTTGCCACCTAACTGCAAAATAAATATCTAAATCAATTTGTTGGTTGACTCTTCCAAGTTGATTAAAAAGTAATCAGCACATCTGGAAGCAGCCTGGTGTAGGAAGACTTCCTGCATCATTATTGCTTCTAAACTCACTTCTTTATTTCATAGGTTCTAATCGAGTTCACACTGTTCTGCATGTTGTTGCTTCTTTCCCTCCCAGCGCACCCTCAGCTGACCTTAAACTTGGGCATGGCAAACGGGAAAAGGGATTGTCTTTTTATTTGCATGTTTTCATTTTCTATATGATAAAAAAAGAAAAATATTCTATGACTAATTTGCTAATTCTGACCTAATATGACCTAATCCGCAGACGGGTATTTGTTGCTGGTCAGAACAGGTATATTTAAATGTACTTGCTAAACTAACAGCATGTTATAAGTACAGTGCTGTGAAAAAGTAATCAGATTTTTTCTTTGCATATTTGGTACACTTAAATGAATCAGATTAAGAAAAAAAAATTATATTACACAAGGATAACCCAAAGCTTTCCAAACCCCAAAATGTAAAACTTGAACAAACTATAATTAACCACACCATCGAAAAGCTGTTATGTCACTTTCCACACCCATGGCCTGATTACTGCCAGACCTGTTGAATCAAGAACTCACTTAGCAAATACTTATTCACAGCACTAGTTTAATCAATATCAACACTGACGTTAACATTAAAAGCATTTCTGTTTTGCTATGTATTGTTTATTCGGTAAATGCTCTTGTTCTCTGCTTTCTGCTCTTTCTTCCCAGCCTGCTCCTGTTCTCATAGAAACTGATGATTACATGATCACCTGCTAAGCTACTCAAAATCTGTTCTTTTCTCATATTTAATCAATATCTGTGTTGGACAAACGTCTCTTCATGTTTATTTACAGTCTTCATGCCGTCTTCTTCTACATCTCACTGCAGCATTGACACCTGCTATGATAATTTATCCAATCTTTAATGAGACATTCAGCATAAAAGGGGCTGTTTGTATTTTTATGTTTTATATAGAAATTATGGTTTTGAATCTTGAGCAGTGTTTGGCAATATAGCTGTGCAGTGATGAATATGTTAACCTTTTTTGCAGAACAGCCCTTTATTTCCCTCAGCCCCTTTTATTTAAAAAGAGATTCATGCGGCGTAGTTTCGACAGATGGAATCGTTTTGATGACAAACAGAGGTCTTGTCATTGTTTTCATTGCAATTACAATTTGCCTCACAGGCAGCAGAAAGCTCTAAAAATGACAAACCACTCAATAAGATCTTATTAGCCAGCAACCACACACAGCTCAAGCATGCCAGATCTTGAATACAAGCCTGTAGGAATAAGTTTCACGGGGCAACACTATTTTTTTAGGAGCTGTGATAAGCCAATTTTCTCTTCTGCCTTCTGTCTAATTTGTTTTCAAGCTGATTCCTGGCCTTCCCTCCACACAATTCATTTACGTCACTGCTTGTATTTAGAGGTATTGTGGCCATTCCTGTGGTCAGAAACAACGGTGTTGGACTAGAGATCGCTTCCCGAACAACAAGAATGATGTTTCGAATAAAGTGGCAGTAAGAAAACAGAGTGCTTCAAATCAGCACCGCTGTGCATTGTACACTAACTTTCAGCACAACACTCACTACCGGGTCTCTGTTACTGCTGTACTGCGAATGATCCACCACCTGAATTATATCTGTTCTGTGATGGTCCGTTTCTACTGAAGGGCCGAGAAATTGGAATAAGGTCAATGGGCAGCATTAAGTGCGCCACTGTCTCCTCATCTAGAAATGAGAACAGCTCAGTGTGTGTGTGTGTGTGTTTGTTTGTTTGTTTTTTTAGGACAATAGACGAGAATGAAATGTAGACGAGTCCTTATATTGAAATATCTTCCAGTAAGAGGAAAGATTCCGTATTTAGAATTTCACATTTTTCAGTTCAATTGAAAGAAAATTCAAGATGTTAAAGGTTTAAGACCATGATTCTCATTGATTGGGTGTAACGGCACAAGCAGCTTCCCAAGAGTGCTTATTACTATATATATATATATAGTAATTATTACTATATATATATATCCTGCCACAAGTGAACATCAGGGTCACGGGTTTGATTCCCATGGAGAATCATGTGAGTGGAGTTTGAGGGTTCTCCCAGAGCTTGGTAGGTTTCCTGCAGGTGCTCCAGTTTCCATCCACTGTCCAAAGACAGGCATAGTAGGCTAATTGGCATTTCATGCCCCCAGTCCCCTGGGATAGCTTTCACACATTGGTCTCGAGCACAAGTCCCAGTATGCTTCACCCCAACGTTTGGTATGCTTGCTTAATGCGAACACTCCATATTTTGCCCAGGCATGGATCAGTATACCATTTCAAGTCCACTTGAAATGTCGACCTTAATTATGTTACAGGTACTCAGGCATCCCTTAAATCAAGTATGAACCCCAACCGTATCTAAACAAGCAAGTGGACTGCTGTTAAGGACATGTCATAAATGCATCTCCTCTTTAATCTCCATGTGCTGATCTTATACTATGAACTAAATAGCCATCTATATAATGTTTCATACATTGGAGGACCAGAAACCAGTGTCAGAAAAAAATTCTGTCTGTATGTCTGGACCAACTGGACAGAATTTAAGTAAACTTTGCCTTTGGTATTTGACAGAAGTACAACTTAGCATAAGATACTCAATCTTAGAAAAAATGTTATTTCTTTGTATGAATAAGTTAGGCAGAGAGACCTGCCGTACAGAAAGACAGGCAGACATGTACATGGGCTTCAACCTGAAATAATATCACTCATCACATTAAAGCTTTACTTTATATTTTTTTCGCTATAACCTTTAAACTATTTCTAAAATCTTTTCCCATCAACGACGGGTACCTATGCTAGTGACTGATGAAGTTGGAAGGCACATTGTAGGCATTTTTCTGAAATATCATTAATATAGACTAGATGTAGTGCAAAGGTTGACTTCCTTGTTCTCTTCTTCTCTTTGGAGCTGCCAGCTCGCAAACCATCTAGGTTCGTACTGCCACCTTCTGTTTCAAAGAGGGTACATAGGCAAGTGTACTCTGGTACAAAACAATATTACTAATAAACAATCTTGGTAAGTGTGGGCGCAGCCTTACTTTAGAGATCATCAGAATGACCTGACTCCCTGTAAAGAGTCGTTACTCGTACATGGTACCTGAGAAATTTACCGCAGTGAATGCAACCTATTTATCAGTCACACCTTGTACTTAAAAGACAGACCGAGTCAGTGCTGTATTTAAAAAGTTTAACCAGCAGAGGCTGCTCTTCCTACTTCACATTCTCTTCCAAATGCTTCTTTTGTCCTCGTTACCTCCCTCATGAGCAGATCCCTTTACATTTATGCATAAAAGTTCCAGCCTCATCTCCTGTCTGGAGGCTTACTAATGAGCCTGCAGTCAGCCCTGAGAGAGGCAAAGGGGGGTGGGGAGGTTGGGCAGGACTCTGCGGCCATCTGTGTATGAGTGCACGTTGGTGTGTGTGGACAGACAGATCCACCCGCCCACCAGGATGACCACCTGCCTCTTCTTGCATCATTACCTGTCAGCTATGTGGGTCACTGTTGTGTGTGTGTGTGTGTGTGTGTGTGTGTGTGTGTCCTTAGCTACCTGCCCTGATTGCAAAATGCGATCCAACGTTACTTATAGTGCTGCTTAAAACAGAAATGGCACTGTAACACGATGCTCTGTTTGAATCAGATACTGCAGAACATGGTATTCAGACTCCACGTTTCTCAGCACTGCCCTAGAAACTCACACATATACACGAAGCTTGTTGTTGAGAAGTAGGCAAGTGTTCACGTCTTTTGTCAAACGAGGTCAGAGGTTGACTATAGATAGTCTAAGTCGGTGCTAACAATGAAAGAAGAAAGAAGGAGGAAGGGAGAGGAAAGGGGAAGGATGCTGCACCCTTGCGCACTCCCCAAGCCCCCTAGCTCGTCCATCACCGTGTCTGGCGCTTGCTGAGGACTCGCGAAGGAGAACCCAGCAGCATGCCTCACAGCAATTTCTCTCACTGATCCGAGGTCAATTCTGATGCTCTGTGTATGGGGGGAAAAAAACGTCTACACTTAAGCCTGGTAAAACGTAAAAACCTGAATGCAAAAACATATTGCTGTTAGTGGCACTGACCCAGATCTTCACAGGCTCATTCGCACCAGTGTGATGGAGAATGATTTTGCCCTCAACAGTCCGTGGTCAAGAGGACAAAACTGCCTATGGCTCATGGCTTCACGCTTCACAACACTGACCTACTAAATCAAACAGACTTTTCATAAGGACAAGAAATCTGTATCATTGCACATATGATATAATACAGATCATGGTAGCTCATAAGAACCCATGAGTTGGAATGTTCTGGAAAGTTCCAGAACATTCCAGTCCCCCTGGATTGGAATGTTCTGGAAAGTTCCTTAAACATCCTGGTGCAGTCATGTGACAATCTGTGTGTTTTGCACTATTTCCAATAGCATCCCATATATTTTATATTTAACCTGTTCTGACTGCACTTATTGAACAAATTGTTATAAAACTAATTAAAAAGAAAAAATGCCACTGTGACATATGTGACTAGGACTTTTAACCCTAAAACTGTCAGAGGAAAATGGCATTGACGTCTTTCAAATGTGTTCCGTGTGGTCTGGACAGCTTTGTTATATCCCCTATGATTCCCCTTAAAGGACAAACGGGTCTGGGTTTTTATGGTTTAAACTTCTGACTCTGTAGGCAAGATGTATGTAACATGTAAAAGTGACAGCTTGTATTTAAATTAGGTCGGGTTTGTTTTTAGAAAAGCAGGCCTCTCTTGAAAGTGACGTCGTCTGTCCTTGATCCAGATGGCTGGTCGTCTACACGCGAGAGCAGGAACATCGTCTACACCCATCCCCCCCCTCGCTTCCACCTGAGTCATCCATCTACACCACAGCCTACTAGTAGTGTGTGTGTGTGGAGGACAGATGTAGGATACTGGGGACTGGCACTGATGCTCCCACTGTGTGTAGCTCCGCAGCCAGAGAGCAAAATCTCTTCCAGGAAAAAAAAAAAAAAAAACATTTTTAGCTGGACTAATTTAATCCATTTACTCATCCCTGATTTCCTCAACTATCTGTACTACATTTGTTATTTTGCTACATCGACTGCTTTCTACATACTGAAAATTGACCTTAAAAATGGCAAAAAATTTTAAACCCTCGAATAATTTCCTCCTAAGAGACTGATGTGTTTTATAATAGACAGCATTCTTGGCCCAGACGAGCACTGGATTAAGATTAAACAATGACCCGATGATTATTTATTCGGAAAGACTCGGGCTGATTTAATTCATGCCCTCAACAGAAAAGCATGTCTCCTCATTACCACCTGTGCACGTTTTGAACCACTGCATGGTTGTTTGGCAGCCTCCCAGAAAAACCCAGTGGTTGGCCGATGAGATTTTACGCCTTATTATGCATGTCTTGTTCTGTCATTTGCGAGGTGGAGCACGGAAAAGGAGGATGATGGAGGCGATGATGTAACACAAGCCTGTTCGCAGTACTCCGCAGTACATGAATGTTTAACATGGGAAATTCCTGACGAGGTAGAAGGCAACACATTGCGACCTGCTTAGAATGTTTATCCCCGTATGTATCCTGGTAATGTTCTACATTGCAATGCTCACAACTTTGTGACATTTCATTAGTGGTGCAATAAAAAGTAATAACTAAATAATGGCACATGAAAAAGCAATATTGTCAATATGCCTTTGTGTGGGCAGAGGTAAAGTGTTTTTGATTCCAGTGTGGGCTTCGTCTGAAGACGATGAGCCATCTTGTACCATTTGCATCTTAAAGCTTCGCCCACACGTGTATGCATACATACACACACACACACAAATGCACAGTATACACAGGGCAGAGCGTGTCATGCTCCACTGTTTCTAAGGATGTCTCACTGTTGGCACATAAGGAAGCGTATGCTGATGCTCAAACACACACACACATATATAGTTGCAGATGCACACTGAGCCAGTCTGGCTGCACTGAACTGAAGCTGATATCTGGTTGACTGCATGTTCATTAATTATTCACATTCTTAGTCCTTCAGTCAAGGCAACACAGTATCTTCGGCTGATCTGGGAATGTGCATGTGCTATATACCTAAACGGCATGTCTACCATTGCAATAGCATATGGCCAGGAGTGTACAAAAATGATACCAAAATGTATATTTATGCACAATATTTAAAACGGTACTTCCACTTCCACTTGGGAGTGCGACTAGCAAATCTAACCCTTGATCATTTCCAGAAAGCACACTGCTCCAAAGCACTAAAGTCACTGAAAGTTGAGGTGAATAACGTTGATTATCTTGCTCCAATGGAACCTTTCAAGAGATGGAATATTTTGGGCCGGAAGTGAACAGGCATTTATTATTATTTTTTAACTGATGTGTTGGAAGCAGGAAAAATGGGCAAGTGGAAGGACCTGAGTGACTTGACTTTCACAAGATCTAAAGTGTGATAGGCACACTACAATGTCATCTCCAATACAGGTGGTGTCTTGTAGGACGTTCCCAGTATGCACTGGCTAGAACTTACCAGTACTGGTGACACCCATTCTTTCTTTATATTATCACAAAATACAATACAAATTGAACAATTTTTCAGATTCAAGTTTCAGAAATACAGTCGGTCTCTGCTTGTGGTCCACTGTGGCTTGTTTGGAGTTTTGTTTGCGTCTGCTTCGGTGTCACTTGCTATTTGCTCTGCCGTTCAGACACAAAGACATGAACTCCCAAAAGGACAGTCATGGATGTGTCACTCACTCGTCTGCTGAGAGGAAGAAGAATCGCTGTGACATAGGACTCCCACAGGCCCACATACACACCCACCCACACACACACACACATACAGAAATCTCAGAAAGTAAACTGCAGTTCACATGGGCACGGTAATGGAAATATCAACACAGCACCTTCCTTGTGACTTTACCTACAACAGGGAAAGAGCTCGTAAAACAGATTAAACCCACAAATGTACCGGAGTGGTGCGTTTTAGGATCGCCACACCCTCAATAAATTGTTGGGCATGTTCCTTGACCTGCTGTTCTTAATTACAAACAAACATGCTCTGCTTAAGTCTCTAGGCTACAAAGATCCCCAGACAGCACAGTGAATTCCCAGCATGTCAGCATGACACTGAATAGGAGTGCAGGGTTACAAGGACCTTTACAAAACGTATGTTTCAACCAGTACTCAAAATCCATGAGCACCAAATTTTTTTTGCTTTCTACACAGCCCCCCCCCCCCCCCCCCCCCCCCCACCTTCCAGCTAGGTCTTTGCAAATTATCTCCACCCTGGCAAGCTTTCTGGTAAATATTACAAAAGGATGAGGTGTACATGTAGTACCGTGACTATGCTCCTCACCGCATTTCAGGAGGAGCACATCGGCTTAGACAACGAGTCTAAAGGAGATTGCAGGTAGTATAACCTTGATGCACATAAACACACATGTACAGTACCATATGTCCAACTTGATGAATTTCTTAGTCCTATTCCATCTGCAGTCTTATTCTCATATTTTTTTTTCCTTCTCACCTCCACTTTCCCTCTGCTGAGGTGAGGTGTGGTGTATAAAACGGGTCAGTTGGGAACGTGTGGTGAGGGGGAAGATGCTAACACGAGCCGAAGTGTGATGCACTCTCTTACATAAACACTGTGGGATGGCCGTAGGCCACCTTCACACTGGCCTCTGCTGCGTGTAATACAAAAGCTGATGTCGCGTCCTCGTATTTTCCTAATTAAAGCTTCTTCTTTTTTTTTTTTTATAACGGGGCAGTGTGTGTCCTCATTAAAGGACATGTATAATGTGTGAAAATAGAGTAGACATCACACAGGTTGTCAGTAGGCGTGCGTGCCATCTGATTTCCACATTTCGGAAGGAGAAATGATTATCGTTTCATATTGCAATGCAGAAAATAATACTGATTATGATATAATTCTACAGAACTCTTTGGAAATTTTGGCAGAAGCAGTGCATCGTGTTGCCTACTCTACACCACCCACACCGAAAGCCCACACTTTTAAAACACCACTCGGCTTTTGACTAAGGCTGCTTCTCTCTAATGGGCTCTCCACTGTATTAAACATTTAGCAGGATTCAAACCACATTGCTGTTAGAAATGGTTGGTGATTGGGTTTTTACTGACAAGTTCCTCACTTGCAACTTCTCTCTGTCGCCAAATCAAACTCAAGGTTGTGGAAGTGGTAAAGTAAATCTGAGCTCCCACTTCAGGTTTAAGAGGTGACTCTTAGCATGGCTGACCATGTATCATGTAATGGAATGTGTTTTCTCGTTTTGCAGTGAAACCCTTCGTACACAAGTACGAAAAGACCAAAGTGTAAGAGTGCAAAACATGATAGATATAAGAAGCAGTGCTGAGTGGAATTGAAGTGGCGGTGAAGAAGGTAAACAGTGAACAATCTAAACATTGTAATATACTGTACAGTGATAAATATAACGTGAATGCGAAATATGAATAGGAATATACTGTATAGTCTCTGTATTATAGAAGAATATGAGAAAATGAAAGAAAGAGGGGAAATAGGAGAATAAATACAAGTAAAGATAATGCAGCGAATACCTGTCATGTAATAAACTCTGCTAACATCACAATTTTTCTTGTACTCTATAATCTTATATAATACCATGGACAATTTCTGACATGTCAATACGTTAAAGAAAAGATGTCATTAACATTGTAATACTGCAGATGTGGTGCTGAACCTGGCTGCTCACCTTTATTACCTTTACCATTGAAACTCGATTTAAGTAACAGGAACTTAGGTGAGATGAGAAAGACTTGACTTGGTTTGACAGGTGGAGACAAGTATTAACACGGACATGAGGATAAAGGATTAGTCTATAACTATGCTAGACCTATTGTAAAGATAGAGGATGCAAGATGAGGATATAAATTACATCATACTATAAGTCATCAAAATAACACTTGCATAATATCAGTCTACTGTACAGCAGTATAATTACCAAGTATGCACTAATTAAGCTGAAAATTTGTATGTGAAAGATTATAGAAACTGCTTAGCTTTCCTTTTATGGAAACCCATCAGGAGATACCCAGGACACTACAACCAAACAACCAAATTAGGGAATATTATGCATCTCTAACGCAGAATTTATATTATTGTAAAAAGGTATTGCATGCTTTGGCACTTGACCTGAGTGGAGTCGTCTTTCCCGGAAATTCTGCTGCCAATAGTGACATTTGAAGCAAGCAAAGTGTGTAAATAAATAAATCCTGCAGATCGCTGACATTTAAACGTCCATCAAAATAGTGTAGCCTGTTTATCCATGATACTGTATACCAAGTCAAAACAAATAGGTACCAAGGATTGAATAAAACACAGCAGGACATGCTTTTATAGGATAATAATGAACACTAGGATTGTACATTGAGAAAAAAAAAACATGTCTATCTGCTGCAGGGAGCCAAGGAAGAAAAATTCTCTGTACTTTCTGGGTGAAAGGCTTGACATGTTTCCCTGTCCATCACTGTGACCCTAAGCTTTCATGAGCATATGTGAACTGATGTATACAGTACGTACTGTAAGAGGGGAAATAGTGTTACTGTATGCTATCCTGTGATGTAGCATGAGCAGCTGTTTTAAAAGCTGCTATTGGATTATGTCCTGTGTCTTAGAGGAAGCATGTGGTAGCTTTAATGCTCCTCTGTTGGTAGCTGCTGTATGATAGCAGAGAATTGGCAGGCGACTGAATTCAGGGGAAAATTACATTACATCGCTGTATAACAGCTATAAACCCTCATTCCATTACATCTATCCACAAATTTTTCTGTGGTGGCAACAACAGGTTTACAAAGTAAGGTTACAACAGTGTGACAAATTACTGACACTGAAGACTCCTTCCATGAATATTAAATAAGCATTTCCTTGAAGAATGCTTAACAATAGGAATTATGTCTTTTTCTTCTTTTTTGCATATGTTCATTATTAAACCTAGATTATGTGGAGCGTCTGCCATACAAGTCCTTGTGAATCAGCTGTTACTATAGAAACAACAGTGTTAAAAGACTGCCGGCCCTAAGTCAGATTTGTGCTTTTATAGAAAATCAATCAATACCTTCTGCCAGATTTGAAAATTCAACAGCAGTGTAGTATAGGATTAGAGGTATAAGCTTGGTAATTAAATATTTATAAGCTTGTAATACATAGATTGCTAATTAAAGATTATTGACTAATTCATGATAAATTCATGAATATTATTGAACAGTGTAGAATACATTGGGAGGATTTGGGAGGATTCATTCATTTGTTTTATAATTAAAGTTTAACTTTATTAACAACTTTATTAACAAGCAAATAATTTATCATTTATTAATTGTTAAATCACTTCGATCTTTGACTGAACATATTTTGTCTATTATTTCTCAACAAATATTTTGATAATGAACTGAGGAGCTGCTCAGAAGGTGGATTATATCAGCTGGGTTGGGATTAAGAAAACCTAAACCGTTGTAAGGGGTCCTCCTTTAAATACCCCCTGCAAATCTAGTAAATATTTATAAAAATTCATGCCAAACTATGGAATAATTGTTTTGATATTATTTTACAAATGTGTGTGTACTGTGTGTGTGTGTGTGTGTGTGTGTGTGTGTGTGTGTGTGTGTGTGTATTCTTCTTCTTTTACATAATAGAGAATAATAATATTATAATATAATAATAATAATAATAATCAAATGTAAAAAAAATATATTATTTATATAAAAAATAATTCATATAAATGAATAACAACTCCACCATTTTTATGTTATTTGATTATATAAGAGTTTTTTTTTATGAATCTTAAAGTATTTAATGTGTTGATGCCAATAATGTAATAAATGAATGTTCTAAACAATATAGCATATTAAACAGTAAGTAGATGTTAATAGATTAAATGAAGAGTTGATCTATTTTATTTCTTTTACATCTATTACGTATTTTAATGTTCTAGAGTGGAACATTAAAATGTTACATATTAATAATTGACCTGCGTATAAAAAGCCTTGCAGTAGGTAAAATTATTTTAATAGCCTATACCAGAAGCATGATAATAATGGTGGGTAGATTATTGGCGTTTTTTCAATACGTCCCCCCCTCAAATATTTCAAATTAGATGGCTGTAGAAACTGTTAAATTGTAGTTCTGTAGTATGTGGTTTAATTAGCCTTACTAATACCATTTTGAGGCCAAATTTGCTTTTCTGTTTCTTTATATTTTCATTTAAAGTTTAAAAGGTGCACACAGACACCTCTTTCAGTTTGGGGTATTTGATTCATTCCAAACTGTGTAGTACCGGGTAATACACCACTCAGCAGCGTGGTTGTAGGAGTCAAACACAGTTATTACAGTAATACACAGCTCCAATTGTGATATTTGCACTGTGCGGTACGAATAACCAATCCTAGCTCATGACATGCCAACAGCATGACTTAAATAGATATGTAAATTACTAATAGCTTCAGAATTCCCATTTGTACAGTTGCTTTAGCATCAGTGATTACGTCATACAGGTAAGTGATTAACATTAGTGTTAGTGTTAGCTTGTTGTTATTTGCTATCATTAAGTTATTTAATTTGTCAAATAAAATAAACACTACAGCATGGAAACATTTCCAGATAATTAATAGCTTTATATATTGAAATTGGTGCACAAATACACATACTCCTCTGTATATAATTGAAGTTGCATATAAATTCGTATTAATTTAGAAGTCAGTGCCATTGAGCTGTGTTTACTCAACAACAAAAAAAAAGTAATGCATGATGGCTCTGCCTATGCTGGTGGATATTATGGGTTTTTACTATTGACAAGGACTATAGACATTTAATAATGTTAGCATTGAGCCATAATAATGAGGTTTATTCATATTATCAGACATTATTATTGAAGGTCTGTAAAATAATTTGTGTCCATGGCTGCAGTGAGAAACATTTCATCCCCAAGACCACATAAGTTTACATACCTCAGTTTAAGGCTGTAAAAGAGCCGTGAAGCTATCAATACAACAGATTAAAAATAAGCCAATTAATTTGTATTAATTGGTCACTAATGTGTGTGTGTGTGTGTGTGTGTGTGTGTGTGTGTGTGTGTCTCCTGCCATGATTTTTGTCTTGAGTTTTGAGTTGTAAGGACTGAAATGTTCTAGAATGCTAAGTCATTGTAGAAAAATTGCATAGCATTTTGATGTCGATCAAAACGAGCATTTCTGAGTTCAAACCACAAATGATTAATTTTATGACCTGGAGGAACAGTGTTGGTCTGCTGTGTCAGACTGTTGAAATGGTGGGTAGGTTAAAGATGAAGGTTCCATGTCAGAATGTCTGAAACGTGCCTCTGTACCCTCTTAGTAATGGGTTTTTATGGCTTCCTTACATAATTCAAGCTTATTTCAAGATTTTTAGTTTTTTGTCAGGGAAACACATTGCAGTAGGGTTCTATGCTGAGACTTCATGGGTTCCCCAATCTTTATGGGAACAGGTTTAAATGGCAGGTTCCTCTTAGGGGTTTGTGATTTGACTTTTATTCTAGTGCTGTAATTTCAAAATTTGCACTATGGCTTGAGACATTCATCTAAAAATGAAGTAAAATGTTTCAAATGGTCTTAAAAAATAGACAGGATGTTATATCGTATTGCTTTCTTTTTTCACTACTGTGTGATGGATTATTTAATCATTTCGGGACGTTGACTTTGATGGCACAAACAGATTTATTTTGGAACATTATTCCAGGCTCCTAAATATCTGTAGTGCATTTTAAATTCACCAATGAATAAATATTTGTTTTGGGGTATCCTTAAATTGAATAACGAGCATGCCCTTAGAAATGCAAAATTATATAACCGCAACGATTATTATTATAAAGCTCTTTATAATTACAAAGCTGTTTTACATGGGTATAATTCTATTTTGCCTTAATAATGCAAAGATCTAAAGGAGAATTTACACTACTTTTAAAAGTATGACCTATATAACCTTCTGCGATAAATATATCTAGTAATAACAAGACCATGAAATAAAAAGCTTTTTTCCCCCCATCATAGCCAATAAAGGAGATATTTAACAGATTGCTAACCACATGGGTATACTGTCGCTAACTATTCCCAGTGCAGTGCACTGAAAACCATTTAAGGGAATCTACTGCCAGAATGGATACTGAACAGCCAATTATAAATGTTACCACTTCATTGCAATGCTGCTATCCGCAAAATGGTCTTTGTAGACATTATGTAAACACTGACCAGACTTTCACTTAATATTAATTTTCAGCAACCACTTTTGAGCTACTCATCAGGGTCATGATGGAAGGTCTGAAGCCCGGAACACTAAGCATGAGAGGTATTCCCTAAATGGGAAACGCATTCCTTCACACCTAATAGCAATTTAGCTCAAACAGTCCATTTAGTGGCATGTTTTTGGACAGTGGAAGGAAACCCATGTGAACATGGGGAGAACTAGGCAAACTACAGGGTGTCCCAAAATCTTTCATACATAAAGGAAATTGTGTGTTTTTCAGACACAATGTACATTTGTTACCAAATATCATCTGCATTTCTCTGTAAACACACATCATCGAACAGACATCATCTCTCCCACTCATGATAAACCTGTGTTAATCAAATGCATTGCAAATTTAAATATAAATTGTATTTGTCACATACACAACCATACAGAATATGATATGCTTAAACAGCTGTTCGTGACCTAAAAAGGAAAGAAAATATAGAATAAGAAGATAGAAAGATATATAGATTTCCCTGCAATAATAGAAGAGAGAAACTGCACTAAAAAAAGAATGTAAAATATTAATCTCTCTCTCTCTCTCTCTCTCTCTCTCTTTCTTTTATCATATATACCACTTTATCCTGTATACAGGGTCGCAGGGGACCTGGAACCAATCCCAGGAGACTAATACATATACATACTTTTTTTAATCATTTATTTTGCTCAAAAGCACTGACTTTTATGTATGGAGACTTTAAAACCATGTATATACAAAGACAATAGATCAAGCTTACGACTGAACCAGCGAACCTACAGTATACTGTAGCTGTGAGGTAGCAAATCCACCCAGCGTGCCACATCTGCACATATCAGGAGATTATCTAAACATCAAGGAGGAGCATAAGCACAATCGGTATACTGAGTGAAACTGAAGACAATGCAGTAATGGTTATATGCGTAGGCAAAGGCATAATAACTATGCTGCAGAACCTGTCTACGAGCCCTTTTTTTTTTTTTTTTGCAAACTGAAGCCACACATGACCTGTCCTCTGTTTGTAATTTCCATAAATTGGGCTTTAATAAAAATTATAAAAATTATAATAATAAAAATCCATGGACATGTTATATTTAAATTTCATTTCAACAAAGCTTTTTTTTTTCTTTTTTTTAGTGTCTTGAACCAAATGACTTAAGATGTCAGATTTCAGTCATACAAATACAGCCATTTATTTCTGCACCATTTGTCTTGTCCTATTCATGTGGCACTACTTTGCTGACCCTCCTGTCCCAACCTCACATGTATTACAAATTCCCTCTATAAACAGATTGATGTGAATTTATTTGTTATGTACAGTATGTTTACTCAAAAAAAAAAAAAAACTCTCAACATTTTAATTAAAATAGTATGCACGCATCATCATGACTTTGCGAGGTTGGACGAGATCTCGCGAGACTCCGCGTGATTTGACTTCTAGCTCCAACCTCCCTCCCTCCCTCGCTTCTCTCTCTCTCTCGCTCTCTCTGGCGCCCTCCCTTTTCTGTCTCAACACATGAAATTCAGAGGATCTCCTCCCGAAACGCGAACACAGCGGTCAGAGAAGCGCTCGGCGACACCCCCCTCCCGCGCAACATGGCTACAGTTGTCACCTCCACCAGGTTTACGGAAGATTACCAGCTTTACGAGGAGCTCGGGAAGTAAGTGACTCGGGTACTTTTCTGTGGCTTCGGCGCAACTTCACTCCCCCCTCCGTGTAACGTGTAATCCTATTGTTTTAGCTAGACGTTTGACAGCCGGGGAAATGACTCGCAACTACTTCTAAACCCGGGTGAAAGCGGAGCCCGGGTTCACGCGGCGCGCGCGTGAGCAGTTCCGCGTCCTGGTTTTGATCAGATAGCGGGTTGAAACGCGCAGCATTTCGGCGTGTTTACGCGTTTGACTCGCATTTGCCTGTGGTTGCTCACTTCGGTTTCATGCACGTTAATGACAGCCAGGCTGTGATGAAAGACTGTCTCGGTGTGCCAGGAAGCTGTTTGGTTTCTTCTGCGGCAGTTTAACTAAAAAAGAAAAAGAAAAAAGAAAAATTAACCTCTTATCAAAGTGCGCGAGCTCTTCCGAGAGCCTGGAGGTTTTTAACGATACGACATTCTAATCGCTTCGACTAATTTTATCGCGGTATCCCGATATTAATCAGTCATTTCAAACGCATTCTTCCTACAAGTCACATCCTTTTTACTGTAAAGTTTGCAATGCCATTATCCTAAAGATATCACTACTCTCTGTATGAGTTATATGGGGGTATGAAAAAAACATGTTCATCTTGACTTGATTTTTGCATACATAGTGGTCGAAAGGTCTTGTTGATCCATAGGCAAAGATTGATTTGAATGTATACATTAAGAGAGAAGTGATTAGCACTGCGGCCTCGCACCTCCTGTTTTCAATTCCCATCTCTTGAATCTGTTGTGGAGTTTGATTCTGTGATCGTGCAAAGCTGCTTTGCGACAGTGATCACTGTTAAAAAGCGCTATACAAATAAAATTGGATTGAATTGAAATTGCATGTTCTCTCTGTGTTTAATGGGTTTCCTCACACAAAGACATGCACATTAGGCTAATTGGTATTTCCAAATCCAGCATAATGCGAGTGTGTGTCCTGCGATGGATCGGCTGGCACCCCATCCTGGGTGAAGCCCATATCATGACCCCAGTCCCGTGGGATAATCTCCCAGCTTCCCGCAACCCTGTACAGGATAAGCGGTACAGAGAATGAGTGAGTTTAAAAGAGTGAGTATACATCAAAGCTAAATTGACAAATCATTGACGGCCGCTGACTTTCTGCGGACGCCTGACATTTCTTCACGTATCAGAACTGATGTAGTTGCATGCAGAGTTGATTTCTGGCTTTTTGCGCAACAGGCCCTAATAGACGACTAACTTCAGATGAGCACGAAGAAATAATTCGAGTTGTGTTGGGTCTGGTCCTGTTTAACATCCTCTGGTTAGTTTCAAACCCATCTTTTTGATTTTTAAATAAAAAAAGAAACCTCAAACTTCATGTAAGGGGAAATGCCTATGGATCCAGACCTTTTGGACACTTGCAGTCTAGGCAAGTAGTTGAGTTAGCCTCCTAAATATTTAGAGCATTTGCAACCAATTTCTCATTATCTTTGTGTTTTTTTGTTTTGTTTTGTTTTTGGCCTAGATAGTGGGTTTTAAGGGGCTGCTTATGGGAATGATGTCGTTTTAGGAATTACTCCTCAATTATTTCCTGTGAGCAGTTTTCATATGTTTGCGATATCTTGTTTTTGTCAGACAATTAATTTCACATGTCGCATTAAGGATGGAAACGTTCTCCTCTCATCTGCAGTTCGTGTATTTAATTAGAAGCTATCTTGTCATGACACTTGTTTCACTGATTGTCTCATGCATGTCTTTATGCACTCAGAAAAATAGGTTCTTCATATAGGCTTGATGTAGGGCTTTACAATGAACATGCAGAATTTCACCAGTATTTGGACAAACAAGGAAATGTTAAAAGGCTTTTTTTTTTTTTTGGCTTTAGGGTTTGTTTATTAGCTAGTCTATATTTCACATTTTGGGTAAGATAAAAAGGTTACCTGTTTGTGATGTCTTGTATCTATCTGGCAGTTGTACTCACAGTATGGTTGAGTGGCTCCTTGTCCTGCATTTGTCATGTCCTTGCCTTTATTTGATTGACAGTTATTCTGTGCATTCATTACATCAGAACCACTCAGAACACTGCATGTGTGACATCACACTGTTCTTTTCTTTCCTCCTTTTTTTTTTTTTTTTTTTTTTTAAACCAGGGGTGCCTTTTCCGTGGTGCGCAGATGTGTGAAGAAGTCCACAGGCCAGGAATATGCTGCTAAAATAATCAACACAAAGAAACTGACAGCCAGAGGTAAGTTTGAACGACGGCCTTCTCAGCGTAAACCCGAGTGACGTCATCTGGTTACGGCATGCTAGTAGAGCTCCTTTGGCTTTTTTTTTTTCTTTTCTTTTTTTCACTGCTGTGAGCGATGGGGGAAGTGTAGGCAGAAGATCTGGCATGTTGGTTGTCTCCTGGGATTACTCGTCGTTAATAAAAGAGCGTGCTCTTTAAAAAAGGGGCCGTCTGACTATTCTCTGTGCGGCTCCAGGTGTTGTAGGGCACACAGCAATGCTGCGGTACGTGACAGAGACCCACAAGTTAGAATTCCTGCCAGGTCACGGTTGTCTGGGGCAACAAATGGAATGCATGGTGAAAATAATGGAGTACGGTGTGGTGACAGTGACATTTGATTCTTAAAATTGTGCTAGGCGAGTGAGTGAGTGAGTGAGTGCCAAATGAAAATACAGGGTGTGTTTTCTATGCATGGATTGTGTGCCTGAATGTTTCTAAATAATGTGTGGTGGTGTTAAAACTGTAATTTCAGAAATAATCTGCTTTTAATTGCTGTAGCACAAAGGCAAGGCAGGAGAAAACAAGCTATTTGGTGATGGATGTTTATTCCCGAGACATAAGCTGATGCTTATTAATACAGAAGTAAGAGATTAAGTTAAAGTTCTTGGAAACCATAGTGCTGCACAGAAGTGTTGGTCGCCTGTGTTTCCCCTGCTGTTGCATTCCCACACACACACACACACACACACACACACACACATATATATATATATATATATATATATAAACATACCATTGATGTGTGAGAATTTTATGCAAATAATTTTCCAAACACATTTATTAAGCAATGGTCAATTTGACAAGCTTTACTATTTTGCAAAATTGATAATTGTACAAGAAGCATTTAGAAGAAAATATTTTTTTTGTTCTTAAAATTTTACATGCTGATAAATAATAGACTTGTTCAGTCTGTTACAGAAATAAGTCATATTTAGTAATCAATTTATTCTGAAATGAGAAATAAGCTGTTGCACAATGGCCTCGCAAGAGCTCATTGCTCGCGCTTCAGCTTTTTTGGACGTGTCTATTAAATATTTTGGCAGTTAGTAAGGAAGTACCTACTTCTTAAATACCCTTTCACTCTCCTTCATCCTGCCAAGTAAGAATTTTTCATTCATTTAATGGGAAAAGTGGTGCTCTGTATGGAGTGCAAGTGCCTCATCAGGGACTCAGCCCCTATCTTTGATGAACTGCTTTTCTCCATCATTCGGACCAATTAAGGGCTGCTAGAGAGGACCGTACTGTAGCCGTCCTATTAGCTGAGCAAGAGAGCATGACCGAAAACCCTGACTGGTCATCTGGGAAAATGGCATTTCGGCCACGGACCATTCCATAGCATTCTGCTCAGTCCAATTTATCTAATGCCTATCTGACATGGTTTGGATGTCCTAATGTTTTCTGCATATCCACTTTCAGTGATTTAAAAAAAAAAAATCATCTTTTTATGTGGTTAGGACTAACGTGAAGAGTGGATCAATCCTCTGAATACCATTTAATGCCAAAAAATAGTTATTCGTGCAGTGTCGTCCCCCTCTTTTTCTCCTCTGCTTTTTCATCCTCAGACTCTTAAGGATTTAGCTGAAAGATGTAGTGTGGAACTGTAATGACCCAGTGATTGGATGGGTTGACCCAGAGCTTGTTGCAGTAGCTAGGCAACTGTTTTCCTAGAACCGTTTCTTATTGGGTGGCATAGACGAGGAGGACAAGACTAGCTGAGAGGGGGATGGACAGCTTGAGGCCAGGAGAAGTGGGGGAAAGATATGCTCTGTAGGTTTGTAGACCCATTTATCCATAGTAAGTATGTAATTGTGGACAGAGATGCAGTTCCATTTGATTGTGGTTCTGTGCCCATTAACAGTTGGCCTGGGTGTAAGAAAGGCTTCCTGTGACTTAATTGTTTTATGCCCTTCTAATTGAACCATCTGTCTATGCGTCCCACTCTGCCCTGTTCATTATCTTTGCTTATGCATGGGTGGAAATGGTTAGCAATAGGGTCTGCCTTAAGATGTCGTATGTGTGCTGTCTAAATAATTCTTTCTTCTACATCAGAGATGGTGCTACAGCATGTCTGGGCTACTCGCTTCAATTTCTGTTAATTGAATATATAAAGAAATACTACCTTATTCAACGTATTATATTGTTTTGCGCCATAATTGTAACTAAAATTCAAGTTTTTTGCCGCTTTTTTCTGTTTCTTCTCACCAGCATTCTGTTTGTGTGAGTATTCCTGTCTATTTAGGTTAATCCACTTATTTAATTGTGTCTAAGTAAGACACTAGGGATCCAGTCTTGTGAAGTCTCTTGTTTTGCACTTGTTTTTTTTTTTTTTTTTTGTCCTTCCTACACGATGTGTAAATCTGAGAAAATAAAATATGGAAAGAGGTTTGGCTTGTATATATTAGTCCTTTGGAATGTAAAGGGAGTCCCAGTCGTAAAACATGGGCCTTATAATATATATATTTTTTTATCTATAACTGTTTGTCAAGTTTTGGTTCTCATCTACAGTTAAAATGGTGTCGATGTACTGTATATATTTTGTCCAGACGTTCCTGGCATTATTTCTGTTTTCAGTGGTTGCTTTGATGATGTTTTAAATAAATGACCATTTATATAGTGAGAGACGAGGTGTAAACAGAAGCAGCAGGTTTTTCTTCTTCTTCTTCTTCTTAATAATATTGTTATTGTTTTGATGTCGAGACATTGCCATAAAACAAAAATTATAGCTTGATCGCTTAAAACCCATTTTTAGGTTTGGGCTTCTGATATACAAAAGATTTGTAGACCTCCTCCACCTTCTGGTCTGGCAAATACCCAAGGAATGGTGAGATTTCCCCTGAGGGATGTAGGTAGTTTAAATGAACTGGGATCTCGTGTTAGATTGGCTATTGACAGGCCCTTTTACTCCAGTCATGCATACATGTTTGAGAAGGGGGCCTGTGCTGAATGGGTCAGCATCCTCATGTGACTTTTTGTATCCAAACCGATTTTGACACCTGGGTCCATTAAAATCACTGAGACTGAGTCTGCATGCAACGCCAGGCCGCTTCCAGAAGTTAACCCTTGTCTGCGCTTTAGTAGGGGAACTATTTTCATGACAGTAATTTATGCAAACAAAGGCAGAACCCTTCAAGGCTGATATTTTTGTATGTAAAGACTGAATGATTTCATAAAATCTTTAGACTGCATGGTGCTTAGTTAGAAAATTATATTTTAGTACTTTGTATTGGGCAATGCACTATTGCATGCCACACCAGTTCCTCATTTTTCTCATTATGTAAATTTTTCAAGTACCTTTGCCTCAGCCAGAGGACCGTAAATAGTTATTTGGGTGGAGTTAGAAATGTTGCACACAGATGTTTGGTCAACATTTGCTCTTTGGTCCAAGACTAGTCTTCTGTAGTAATGGGATACCGATTTCTTCTGAACAGCCCATGACAGTTAAGGGGGAGAATCTTCTCAGCAGCAATTTGCCAGTCGCAATGTTTGCATGACCGAAGGGACAGAAACCAGCTCAACCATTTCTGCTACAGTTGGTATTGTTTACTCTTAAGACTACCAGTTGTATAGGTTCTCTGGAACCTCCAGAGAACTCTTCCCACTTTCCAGATAAGCTTTATTGGAATTGGAATTGGACCTTCTGTTTTACACTGTATATATTAGACAGTCTCTTCAGTTCCCTGAATTTGTTAACTCTAATTTGGTGTTGTAGAGTGATTAAAATGGTGCTAATAAGACCAAACTACAGATGTTTTATTGGTGAGAGAGTGGAGTGGTTCTCTCTTGAGCTGTGCGGTTTAATTGATCATTTGTTGGTCAGTTTGTAAATCTGAATCGATCGACATTTTGTAATGACTTGGGAAAACTTTCAAATGTTAAATAGTCTAAAATTAATAAAAATATAGCACAGCTTTTTCAAATACTTTTTGGGCGTTTAGATTATCGGTTTGTATGAGACATGATATTTAAACAATGAAACACCACATTTCAGATTTTATTAGATTCCTTTAGTAGTGTTTAATACTTCTAAATCTGTAAGAAATGTAGCTGCTGGAACTAAATGAGACAGTAAACATTAGTGTTACCGAATCAAATCGTAAATCACAATTCCCAAAAATCGAATCGAATCAAATCAGCAGTCTACCTACGATTCACAGCTCTACACACACTTCCACCATGCCCCTTTTGGGTACTTTGTTCTGGGTGACTCCATACTGTGTCTTTTTTGTGAAACGTCTATCGATTTCATCTTTCCTCCCCTCCCTTCCTTCCCAGGCTTTGTCCTTGTTTCTCAAGCGACAGACCCTCTCTTGTGTGTTTATCTTCCATAATGATAGCCAGATTCAAATCAAGAGATGTGCTGGAATTTGCCAAATGAAATTGGGTTTGCTTTGGTTTTCTGACTGCGGCGCATACAAAAGCGTACAGGGAGTTGAACAGCAGTGGCTGACAGGGCTGAACCCAAGAAGGCAGATTTGTGCAATTACACACCTGAGTGGGAGTAGGGAGGTGGGAATGGTCTTCTCTGGCAGCTGATTGTCACAAATGCACAGACAAAAGGCCTACAGTAGTAGTCAGAATGTGACGGTTGATCCTTTATACCTATTGAAATTGTGTTTTTCTGAAATTCAACCTTCTCCAAATATTTTTTATGTGAAAACAATGTTTTATACGATATCTACACAGAATGCAGTGAGACAACATGGAGAACTGAAAATAAAACTGAGAACAGTGGTGGTGTTCTTTTGTGGCGTTCACACTGGTTGCATGCATGGAGCTCACAGCAAGATGTTTCTCAGCAATTGAAAATCGCACACTGTCTCTATTTCAGTGACTCTGGTCTCCAAACTGCTATCATTGGTTATCAGCAATCAGATCAATGTAATGAAGTGTTGCAGACGTAGACGTGCTTGTACTGAAGGTAATGACTGCGTTGTCTATGCGTGTGCTATGATTGCAGTGAAGCTTCCCTTAACTGTAATGACTAGTGCCATTATCATTAGCTTAAATAATCATTTGTAACAACTCTCACTTCCAGGCATTAGAACATACAGATGTCTGCCAAAGGCAGGTGAGAAATGAGTAAGAAATATAAATAAATAAGTGTGGCAAATAAAGATGCACTTCATTCATAAAGTGCTCTGCTATGTCGGCTTTGGCTTGTGTTCTCTGGTCTCTGGTCATTTTTAAATGAGAAACAGCTTTTCATAAAGTATGGCATGATGTCAGCAGTTGTTTGTGCCATGCTGATCAAATAATGCAAAACCTTAAGGATGGGATCATCAGGGGCCGTCCGATACCATGTTATCGCAATACCTTTTTGTGATTCTGTAAACAATTTTGTAGATCTTTATAGATTTTATTTTCATTAGGGTTTTTTTTTTTTTTTTTTTTTACAATTCTGAATAAATAATTTGCTCCTACTGTCTCAGCCTCCTGACAATGTATGAATAGTTTACCAGCTGTAGGATTATAGAGGAATGAAGAGGAATTTACCACCTCATGTATATATACATGTATATTTATATTCTTTTGCAAAAAAAAAAAAAAAAAACGCTTGAATTTCCTGCATATGCTCATATTTTGGGTGATTAGATTAAAAGATTTGTAGGGAACATGACAATTAAACAATGCAAGTTACACAGCATTTCAGTCTTTATTAGACACCTTTAGTTATGTTTAAATACTTAAACTCTGTGAGAAATATAATGTTACTAAATCAAATTATAAATCACAATGCCCAAAAATCTAATCAAATTAGATTAGATTACAGTCTGCCTGAGAATTGTTACATTTCTTTGTGCCTTGCTGATCAAATAGCAAGGATGCAAACAGCTACAAATGGGATTCACCAGGCGCCACCTGATGCCATACTATCACAATACCAAGGTGCCGATTAGGTTTCTATTGCGATTTTGTAAATATCATAATTTAAAACTTTTTAAGATTTTGTTACAATTCCCAACAAATGATTTGCTCTGATCTCACAGGACACTGTGCTGCCAGCCAGGGTGTGAATAGTTTAGTGCGCACCAGATGTAGGATTATAGAGGAAGGAAACGCACCATTTTACCACCTGAAATGTGTATATATATATATATATATATATATATATATATATATATATATATATATATATATATAAATATATAAATAAAATAATAATAAATAATAATTTTGAAGGCAGTTTGTCTACATTAATTGCCACAAAAAATAATCAAGATATCTCCCAACCGCTACAAACCATGCTAGTTATTTTAATGCTGCTGATGAAGTAGTGATTGGGTTTAAATTTAAATAGAAATGTGACCTTTAATATCAGTTATTCCCAGTCAATACTGTACTGTACACTATTTTATCACGTGTCCCGTAGTGTAATTATATGGTGGTCGTTTTAAGCGCGAGTTTAATCCCCTCCACTCACTACTAGCACACAATGAGGGATGGCAAGAAACATAAGCTGGCCTTGTTCTTTTGCAAATGCAAATAACTGTCCTTTTAATCAGTTTGCCAAGATGAAGGCAGCAATAAGATGGAAGGTGTGTCTGATGCAGGGCAGATGATAACGCAGTACTGTATAAAATTAGCCCTGACTTGCTTTTAATGAAAGCTGTATTTGGGCCGACTGTGACATAACTGTGGTCAGAGAATGACAGTAAGACATTCTTACCCGTGCCCGGTTTCAGAGCAGTGTTTACAGAAAAACTGAGCAGGAATGTTAAGGTAAGACTATAATCTCTTATCCATAAATCATGTTGACAATATTTTTTTTTCCCTCTTATCTACACGGTCCAGGATACATGTGAACTTTGTTTGCAGGCTGTTTATGTGCCGGTGAGTCATTGGCTACTCTTAAGACTCTTCTAAGGACAAGCCTCCATACACATATGCCTACACACACACACACACATGCACACACACACACACACACAAAAGCCCTTACATGTAGATGGGACTGATAGAGTTCTGCCTAACCACACATTTAGTTTAAGGTTGGAGAAAAAAAAAATCACCACACATCTCTTAATATAAAAATTCTAAAATCTTGTTTGAGTTCAGAGAAATAATTTGGGTGCACATGCAGCAGGCCCAACTTTCTGACTGAACTTCTATGGGTCAAGCATAAGTGTTTAAGTGTATTCCTCACATGCATGACACACCCTCACTCAACACTTCAGCCTCTTCTGTATAAATATTGGACCGGCTCTCTGTTGTTATTTGACGTTGGCCTTTACTGTGTGTGTGAGTGAGTGTGTGTGTGTGTGTGTGTGTTGTCTACAGGGCTGTATAAATCACCCCAGGCTTCCAGTAACACTTAGTAAACACTTTGGCCCATCGCTCAACGCATGCTGGGCTCTGATGTTTATGAAATGTCAGCTAATACAGCGCTCTCCTGGCCTAGGGAAAGCTTCTTTGTCTCTCTCGCTCTCTCCATTTTTCTCTCTCTCCTCCTTTTTCTTCTTTTCTTGTTCTTTCTCCAGCCATTATGATTACATTGTAGATTTCGTTTTATTTCTCTTTATCTGTTTCTTTTTCCTCTCTTACTGACTGTATCTGTTCTCTCACTATCGTTTTCTTTACTGATATGTTTATCTGTCGTTCATGATCGTTCTCTTTTTCCTTAGAAGGTCCACATATTCTTACGCAGGCTGTAGGGTCTTTTTTTGTGTTTTTTATTAATCTTTTGTTGTATTTAAACAAAAGATTAGGTTGCTTTTGGCAGGGTGGAATGGTGTGTGTGTGTGTGTGTGTGTCTGCAGTAGACTGCCCATTCTGCACCACACACACTCTCCTGTAGAAATATGCAGGGTTGTATAATGGCACACAGGACTTGATGTGTTTTTGCCCTGTTCAAATTTCAGGGATTATTGCATGCACTCTTCTCGTGTTCTCAAGCTTATGACCCTCATTTTGCAGACAAGCGCGCGCGCGCACACACACACACACACACACACACACACACACACACACACACTCAGAGACACACACACTGTGTTTGCCCTGTCTTAAGCACTGCTAGTAGGCTTCTTGCTTACAGTTCACCTCGTCACAGAGCTGAGGAATAAGGCCAGTGTAACGTCCTTCGTCTCTGTGGCTTCCATCAGCTTTACTTAAAGATTCCATACAGCGTGCTGCCCGCTACAGCACACACACTAACGTCAACACGAATATAACGCACATCTTTTTCAGATCTTTTGGTCTCTATTAAGGCTGGGATATGTTACAAAACTTTTACCATAATTATAACCATGATTCACTGTTGAAGCAGGTTGGGTCTCGCTAGCTGAATCTTGCGATAGATGCAAACACTTCTAATGTCTTCCATCCAGAATGAGGTCCAGAGCACTCATTTACTCATTCAGTCCATGATCCTTCCATGTATTCACTCACTCACTCTCGCTCATTTATTTAGTCATTCATTTTTTCACTGAGGCACTTACTCATTCATGTAGGCT
Source organism: Clarias fuscus (assembly GCA_030347435.1). Taxonomy (NCBI): domain Eukaryota; kingdom Metazoa; phylum Chordata; class Actinopteri; order Siluriformes; family Clariidae; genus Clarias; species Clarias fuscus. The sequence goes on from CM059220.1 coordinate 13,784,643, forward strand.
GCCATGTATTTATACACTTATTCAATCATTCCTTCAATAACTCAATCACTCACTCACCCAGCCAGTCACCCACTCAACCAAAGTAACTTATTACTTTCCCACCATCCACCCACACACCCACCTAAAGTAACTTGCTTACTTTCCCACCCAATGTATCTTATTTACTTTCCCACTCACCATCCAAAGTAACCCAAAGTGTAACCCACCCAAAGTGTAACCCACTTTCACTTCAGTCGCTCAGTAAGTGCCCTATCCTGGTTAAGGTAACTGTGGATGTGAAGTTTATCTTGGCAGTACTGAGTGTGTAGCAGCACTACATCTGGATGGGGTATTAATTCATCCAAGTGTGTGGGCATCATGCACACACCCACACACGTATTTACACCTAGAGGTAATTTCTGGATGCAGAAGTCATCAAAAACCAGTTCGGAGAAAAACCAGTGTAAACCCACAATAAAGATGTGAAGCTCCATACAGGCTCTGAAGCAGAAGCACTATTTGCTATTCCTCCATACAGCCCAGGTTGTTGTGTTCAGTCTGCATGTTCATCAACTACACAAACATGTATGGATTCTGTCAGTAGGCAATTAAAATGATTGCAAAAGCAGGACTCTTGGGGACTAGAGTGGTGTAAAGGTTTATTCCATCATTGTGTTCCCAGTGATGCTATCAGCCTTTGATGGGAGTCCAGCAGAACATAATTACCATCTTTGCTCTCAAATTGGGAGGAATGGACGACTTCTGTCTTCTGTTGATCAGAGCAGAAGTAGTCATGCGAGCGTGTATATCCCAGATGTAGTCGGCTGAGTTAAAAAGCAAAAATGCAGATCAAGAAATTGTTACCGACATTATGGGCTGCAGTAGAGTTTTTTTCACCAGTATTCGATTCGTTTAGATCCTTGCTAGTAATCTGTGATAGCATTTGGTTAGTGTGTGACTAACGTGTGAAGGAAGTCTTTCTGTACTTAATATCTATTAGGATTTTAATGGTTTTAAGGTGTCTTCAACGGCACACTGCCACACGTCAAGGCTAGGAATAGAGCGTTGTAATTTCCTCATTTCCCCGATGAGCACGTCCAGCCTCGTATTCGCCGCACCACCTAATGACGTCAAGTGCTCAATAACTCTGCCTCAGGTTGATTGATAGCACAACGTTTCCATCGATCCCTTGTTAAGAACAGTTTAATGACTTCATTTGTGTAGCGGGGGAGGCTGGTGTTCTGACCACAGCTGGAGGATAAGGCTCACAGCAGTGTATGTATCTGTTCTGCTCCTTGCGGCTGTATGAAGGGAAGTGAAGTGTGTCTCCTGTCTTCAGGAAAGAGCTTCACATTAACAGCTCATGCTGAGGGTTTCTCCAGGGATACTGCACTGCACTGCCTCTGCCTCAGTTCGAGTTTGACTCGGTGGCTGTGTGTTGGAGGTTTACAGTAGGATAGTGGAATATTCTGCCGCAGTGTTGGCGTGGCTGAGCCCTGCTGCTTGTGACGGGCGTTGTTAAGGAGAGTTTTGTCCTTTTTGAGTCTACTTAAAGTGCGCTATAAGTTGAGCTAAGCCAAGTTGCTTTGTTAATACTGCAGCTTGTGTCTTGCTTTCTCTCGTCTTCACGCACCACATTGCACTATTGTGATCTCGCAGTCATAGGTCACTAACCATCAAGATACAGACTTTAGAAGCTGTGTTTTCAGTGTTAATGTATGGACAGGTTTTCTAATTTGTTTCTACGGTTTTGGTGGTTAGGGTTGTATTGCCACCTGTTGGTTTGGCATGCTCTTGATGTTTAGTTTTTGGCTCAGAGGTAGTGGTGGTTTCTTGTTTACCAAGCAGAAGACCCGGGTTCGATTCCCAGCCAATGCCCAAACCGCAGCCACTGGATCCAGTGCTGGTCCCAGAAATAAAGCAACAAAAAAAAAACAAGGATATTGCATAAAATGTAAAATTTACAGACATTTTGGTTTATATTTTCTTATCATGCTTGAAAGTAATACTATCTGCTGTGGTGTATTTATTTATTTATTTATTTTTAATTTATTATTGCTACTGTAGATGCTATATATATTAGACATGTTATGTGTATATATGATTCAAAATGCTTTCACATACAAGGAGTTTGGAGAGTGTGCAAAAAACATGCAGGCTACGGCAGTGCAGAGTGCAAATGTTTGTACAATTGTGCAACAATTTCCGTTAAAGTAACGCATTGGTTCGTGCATGTAATGTCCTCAGAAATCAATCTGCCAGTGGTGGTTTTGGACCTTGCTTGTTACGTCAACTGCAGAAGGAAAGAAGCTTGTTTTTTTGTGCTGTGCGGTTTCGTTCTTGATTGACCGAAACCTCCTGCCAGAGAGTAGCATATTAAAAAGTTTGTGTCCGTGACAGGGGGATCGGCCACAAACTATCCCGCTCGCTTTAGTGTCCTGGCGTGTAATTCCTGTAGTGACTGCAGATTGCAACCAATCAGTCTACCAGCAGAGCGAATGATGCGTTGCAGTCTGTTTTTGTGCCGTTCCATTTCAGTTGTGTTTGTTGCAATGGGGTACCAGAGGGTGACTGAGCAGGTCAGGATGGGTGGAAGGGTCAGTGATGGCAGTGAAGAAATGTACCATCGTTGACCGTGGCAAGTTGATCTTCTTGAACCACAATAAGTACATCCTCTGCTGTGCTTTCTTGGTTAGGGAGCTGATGAAAAGCTCCCACTTGAGGTCCTGGATAATGATGGGAAGCCTAGAAAACGGAAGGACTACTCAGTACTGATTGTGGAGCCACACAGCGTGATGGGGCTGGGCTGAGAGGAGTTTGTTTCTGAGGTCCATTAGAATCTCCACTGTGTTTAGGGAGTTGACTTTCATGTTGTTTTCTTTGCACCAGGTCACCAGATGGTTAATCTCCCTCCTGCAGCAGAGATATCACCCCTGGAGATGAGCCCAATCAGGGTGGTGTCCATGGTGTCTGTGTGTGTGTGTGTGTATATATATATACATACACACACACACACACACACATGAGGGTGAGTCAAAAATTATCCACACTCTGGCTGTTGAATTTCTTTGTTCTTTTAGGAAAGACATAACGTCTTTGCTTTTCAATACCTCGTCGTCCATCCGTTAACAAGCTTTCGTATTCCCTCATTAAAAAATTGTTTTCGGCTGAGCTGCGAGTCACGGATCCACCTCTAAGTAAATCTTCCTTCTCGTAGGGCTGCTTTTAGGGGACTAAATAGTTGAAAGTCTGATGGAGCGAGATCAGGACTACAGGGAGACTGCTTAACACCTCAAAATGAAGTTATTGCAGAGTGTCCACGGCATCGGCAGAAGTGTCTGGATGTGCATCGTCATGCAAGATCATGGCGCCGTTGGACGGCGGCCCTCCGTGTTTAATCCGAAGTTTAGGCTTGAGCTGTTTAATAAGTATCTCACTAACGAGCACTGTTGATTGTTGAACTCTTTTCTTGATGATAATGTTGAAATACTGTGCCCTTGAGAATCCCAGAAAACTCTAGGCATCAATTTTCCAGCTGATGGTTGACTTTTTAACTTTTTGTGCTCACCAAATGAGGATGTTTCCGTTTCATAATCTGCCGTTTACTCTCAAACTCGTAGCATCGTCTCATCAACAGTAATAATTCTCTTTAAGAAGCTTTCACCTTCTTTAGAGAGTCAAAATTTTGTTTGCAGATATCCAAACACTTTCTCAATACTGCGCACAAATTATTATCTTCGATAAATAACAGCGACAGGTACACCGTCAGACCACTGTAAGGAGTTTTAATATAACTGGAGTGCCAATAATTTTTGACTCCACCTCATGTGTATGTGCATATATACACATACACATACACACACACACACACACACACACACACACACACTTTGAAGAAAGGATGACTTGTCGACAGGTCACAGTTTACAACTTTAAAATTGCAACAAGACGTCTCACGATACAGAGGAGATGTCTTTAATTAACAGACGAGGGGAAAAACAAAAACAGCAGCACTCACGGAAGTCAGAAGAATGGCTATGACACCAACTCAACCCCTTACTGCCTTACTGTTTTTGGGCTGAGGGAATGAGGGAATGCAAAATATTTTCGCCCTCATGCCGGAACATTCCAGCATTGTACATGTAGCCATCTGCGATCTCTCATGACGAAGCTTTTAGACCGAACTTCACGTTCAAAGAGTATCTCGTACAGCTGTGCACAGATGCTTATAATTAGCTGTGTGTTGGTGTTTTAGTGCTATGATATGAATTTGCATTTGACTATGGTCTCTCTGCAGAGCTTATAATGAAATGTTTTTCTCTTGTTGTTATATTATAATCCTTGATTTAATTTCCCTCTAAAACCCATTAGTTTCTAAACTCATCTGTTCTCAGAGGAGGTGTATGCGCGTTGTAACTGCCGTAATAGATAATTAGGCATAGGGAACGATTTTCAGAAAGTGCCGTCACGAGCAGTAGAAATATCGCTGCACTAGCGGCTCCTGTTTAGCTTTCCTATGCAACAAGGTACTCTCTGAAGTCTTGGACATATGCTGGGTAGCCGCTACTCACTCCTTCGCGTCGTCAGACTTGATTAGCTAGATTAAGCACATCACACGCCGCGTTCCCCACAAGACAGACGAAAGTTAATCGCTGCTGCAGGGCCGCAATCTTTTAAACACCACCCTGTGTGCGTGTGTGTGGATCCCACATGGCCCCAACTCTCCAAATATATCCGTATCCATGTCCGAATGGACGCACATTTTCTCCCTTTGCTATTCTTAGGCCCGCTTTCTTAATGTTGATTCCGCTGTGGAAATGTCACACGTCCCTCTGTGCAAGGTTTTACGAGCCTCTGCGTCGGTCCACAGATGTCAGCTTTACACACATGCACCACCCCTTGATATGCTCAACATCTCAATGTGTACATGGTATGCTGCTGGGGAATAGTGCAGTTATTGCTTATGATTTCATTTCTTTAAAATAAATAAAGAAATAAATAAAATAAATATGACCTTGTATTTGGAAATCATAACATGTCATTATAGTGTTATTCATCTTGAGTTGAGTTATTTAAAACGTTTTTTTTTTTTTCATGATGAGGTAGTTAACCAGAAAAGTCGCTTTTTAGATTATCTAACTTCATTAAACCGTAGAAATGACTTCTTTCAGGCTGCGAGCACAACAATGTCCATTTGTACACCAGACAGAACTGCCTTTGTGTTCCGTCTCCGCAGGACAGTTCAGTTAGATTAGTAAGCATGTTGGTCAGAGAGGCCAGATGAGACAAGCGTGTGAAAGTTTGCCAGAAATGCTGCCTACTTAAAGCACTGATTCATGACCAGAAAGAAGATTTTTTTTTTTTTTTCCATGACCATCACTAATATAAAAATCATAAGACTGCAATGGACATTGCTGTACACTGCGTACTTCATTTATACTGTAGGTCTATTTACAGTCACTTCACGAAACACCAGGCCAAATCTGCATGACGTTATAAATTAGAAGTAAGCCGGGCCGTGTTTTATTTATTTATTTATTTATTTATTTATTATTATTTTTTTAACGAGCTGAGAGTTCACAGGGAATAAACGGTGAATGATGGTCATCCAGCTAAAGCTGCGCCGTTACGCCACTTTTTCCACACTCTGACGTCAGTTATGCATTAAAAAAAAAAAAACTTGTTAAACAAGAATCCCGAGCTAATACAAGTCTAAACCCCACAAGCATTCAGCACCCTGGCTACACACCTCTAACCACACTGCAACCTTTCTCGCAGCGGAATTCCTAAAAAAGATATTTCGCATGTTACACAATAGCGCCATTAAAAGGTGTTTATGTAGACATGATGAATTTAAGCTCAGTGACATCCTGTCTTCTTGCGGTTTTATGCAGATGAAAAGCCAGTAAGTCTGTTTTATTTGATGCTTCACTCAGAGTTAATATAATTTTGTTTATAATTTGTACTGTGTGTGTGGGAGATGATGATTATATGATGGAATATGGCATTAATATGATGTAGTGAGGGAGTGCTTTTAATTCTGTTACTCGACAAAGCTCAAGTGTGTATACTTGTGCACTTGGCTGTGTTGTCGTCCTCTTCTCTGGCTTTGTGACTGTTAAGCGCAGCGCTCCTGTTTGAGCTCACCACACACTTGGGTGTCACCTGTGCTCGGTGATGCTTGTCTGCAGGGGACATGCCTACGTGAGGCTGTGCAGGTAGCACAAACACAGGCTTGTTTTCATTCCAGGATTTATTCTCACACCAAACACTCCATCTTAATGGAGAAATAATGTTTTGGAACATTGTCTTTTTACAGTTTTACCAGAGTGAAGTTAACGTTATAAGTGTATGTTAAAAGGTAATGTGAGATTTTAAACAGATATAGCGTGTATACTTATTAACTTGATAAATATCTGCCTTTTATGATCTTCTCAACAGCGTACAGAGTAATAAGTGGGCAGGCACCTCTAGCTCAGTTAAGCTGTTGGACTACTGGTCCCAGGTTCAAACCCCAGCACCATCAAGTTGATTTAATGGCCGCTTATAAACCACGTAGTTGCATATTTCCACTTCCAGTGTCGGACAGTGTAAATACTAAAGTGTGCCTGAGAACGGAGCACAAAAAAAAAAATCTATGTGAATGCCTTGAACCCAAAGTCTGGTTCATTTCCATGAGTGAGAACACAATTGTTCAGTGCTCAGGAACTTGAAGGAGTGGTCTCGAGGATGATGTAATAAAATGACAGAAATTCCTGTAATACAGTGCTTGGTTTTGGTAGCAGAGATTTTGACACTTTACAATCTAAAGCGCTGTTGTATTTCCCCGCGTAAGGCCATGATATAACCGATCTCAGTATAAACAGAAGGATGTCGGTCACAAATTAGAATCATATACGGTATTGACAAGAACTGTATCAATGTAGTTGTCTTGAAACCGGAAAAAGTGTGAAGATGCACTCCCACTAATCAAGCGTAAGCAAGGAATGTAGTAAGGCAGAGACACCCAACCCTGCTGTTATCATACATCTGCCGCCCTGTGCGTAGTTTCGTTTTAACACCTGATCGTGTAGTGTTAAAGTTATGTAACTGTTCGAAAGCAGTAGGGGCAAGACTGCATGATTTGATGAGAATTTATTTATTTATTTTTATTATTTTGCCACACATTGTGTTTGCTAGTTAACCTTTGATATGTACTGTAACTATTAACTGTACCATTTTGTACCCATCTGTATTCATCTAGGCTAACACCAAATAATTGGGTCTCATTAAAAGAATGTTTTCCAGTATTTATTTCTCAACTCCAAAAAAAGAAAAGAAAAAACATTAATTATTGACAGACATTAAATAAATTCCCGACTATGCAGCCTTTGATGATTAAATAATTGCACAGGATCAGTACTACAATTTTGATTGCACAGCACTAGTTAGGAGCAAAAGAAGTAAAGGCTAGTACTGCAGACTAGTACTGTATGCTACAAGTCAAACGTTTGGACACGCCACTCAATTTACTGATCTTTGTTCATTATTATCATTTTCTGTACTGTAGAACAATGCTGAAGGTGACCGGAATATGAAATGTTTTTCTCTGAAGACGTCTTTGCTATCTTTAGCTCTGTAAAGCATTGGTGCTATGAACTCTCAATGAACTTCTTCTCTGCAGCAGAGCTACAGTTTGGTCTCGGTTTCCTGGGATGGTCTTCACAAAAACCTGCTTCTTTAGAGTGTTTGATGTTTTTGCAGCTGCACTTGATGGTAGCTACTGTTCTTACAATTCTCCAGATGGACTGATGTTTCTCTTCACTTAATAACTTAACTTTATATGCACCATCTCACAATTTTTGATGTTCACTTGTTACCATATAAATCCTGTTTCTAATATAGTACCATATATATCCAATCATATTTTCATACCTTCTGTACACAAGATGCTCGCGCTCCTGGATGTATAAACCTATAACCTCATCCTACTCCCTTTGGTATGTATTGAAATGGGCCTCTTATGCACTTCGGGTCAGATGCTAAACTGCATTTCATTGACTTTGTACATGTACTTGACAATAATGACAATAAACCTAATCCGGACCTAATCTAATAATCTTATTGTTTCAAATCTGTTTTACAAGGTGTGTCCAAATATTTTTCTGGTACTGAGGATATTTAGGAGCAGAATGAGGCTGGGTTCGGACTTCAAATCTTTTTTTTTTATTGTGTAGTGTCTTATGTCACATTCCTAAACTGAACTGAAAAACTAAATGCATGATCTGTCTCTATGAGGAAATGATCGGATTCGGACCCCTGCAGTCGGGACCGTTCTATTGCCGTGTAGCAAGAAGTGCTCTGATGCATTGATTTCCATTTTTAATGCATTCTGATTAAAAATCTGAAACCATGTTTTTTTTTTTTTGTTTGTTTACGATGCACTTGAATTTTCGAGCTCTTGACACATTTATCTACAAATTACATGAGGCATATTTGAACTGAACTAATGTAATCAATATTTTGTAGTGCTAAATTACGTGTTAAGCCTAACAATATTAGAGCTGCTAAATCAAGCGCCTGGTGATGGGCTCACTCTCAAATGAGTGGCTTTGAATGCTGTTCACTTTCAGATTGAGACACCCCCTCATGGACAGATACACTACCAGTCAAAATGTTGGACACTCCTTCGAATTCCATGTTTTTTCCTGATTTTTAGTTCTATCTACACTGTAAAATGATGCTCAGGCGTCCAGAATGTGTATTAATCTCCTTTGAGCAGTTGATATCCAGATGTATCTGCAACTCATGCTCTGTAAGGCGACTCTAATCTGAGATGCTGTTTGTTAATTAGTGAATTCTGATGCTGGAACTCTAAATGAACTTCTCTGCAGCAGAGGTACGTTTTGTTCTTGTGTTCCTGGGATGGTCTTCATGAGAGCCAGTTTCATCATGGTGCTTCATGGGTTTTGCAAATGCACTTGACAATACTGTTCTTGCAAGGACTGTTAGTACAAGTAACAGCTGACCCTCGCATCCTAAAATAACAGCCTGTTGTTGTTGTTGTTGTTGTTGTTACTTATCAAATTCCAATTGTATTATTTCATAGTTTTGACAATCCAGTATTTTTCTAGGATGCAGAGAATACCTCCACACTTGTGTCCAAACTTTTGACTGGTACTGTATTAAAAATAAAAAAAGAGAGGGAGAGATATGGAGTGATGGACTGAGAAAGATGTCTTGGTTAGTATGTGTGTGGAGTGAATGTGTTATGTCTTGACCATAGACAGAGAGGGACACTATAATCACAGCGTTATTATGGAAAGAGCAGGATTGCCATAAACGCCTGAGGGAGGCTTAACAGGGTGTGAAAGATGGTGTAGGCTACGGAGCAGTGCTGCAGGGGGGGGAAAGGCTGCCTGAAAGCTTTTTAATGACGTGCTCCACATTTGCCCACTGCCCTAATATGCTCACTTAGAGCCTCTTTCTGATGAGCCATCGCTTTTGGACTGATGATCTGCTGCAAATTTTCTCCTCTGGATCCGTGTGTATATATGTGTGTGTGTGTGTGTGTGTGTGTGTGTGTTTATATTGCCTGATGGATCAGCTTGCCTGTGGGATGCAGGGTTCTCTTCTGTCTGCATGTTTACGTTTTTTTTTTTTTTTTTTCCTTTCTGTTTAGGATTTCATTACCCAGAATTCCCTTTGCATGTTTCAGAATGGTAGTTTGATTGTGTGCAATTAAACTCGTTCATATGCTTGTTTGTGGAGACGCGCTCTCATCCTTTCACTATACTAACTATTAATGTTATGAGGGTGCCAGTAGGTACTGTATGCGTTCGATGTGTTTCAGAAATTCACATTTCCTAACTTCGACAGTCGACCGGCTCAGGCAGATCGCTCTCATCCTGCCTGTTACTGTTAAATCTGTTAGTCATCCGTAACCTTCGTCAGGCTGTTTATAAACTAAACATGGGTGCAGCTTGTGTTGTGCTCTTTGCAGCAACTTTGCGGGACGGGGCACCAAGCACCAGTCAGAAACGAGGTGTAAAATGAGCAGTTCCACTAATTCTTTTCTTATCCCTTATGAGCGTAGGATAGCTGATGCCGACGGAACTTTGGATGGGTGGTTGGGTGGAAACCTCTGTAGTTATTCACCGTTTGTTTGGTGCCAAGGCTACGCTTGAATAAAGTGGCCACGAGGGACTACAGCAGCCTTGAGCTCCACAAAGAACAGCTATTCTCCACTCCATCTTCTCCGTCTTCCACCTTAGATCAACTGATGAGATAAAACTAGTGATGCATGAGAACATGTCCTTCAGGTCTTGATTTTGGTGCAAGTATGAGTTTTGAATAATTTGTACTAATACTGAAATAATTGAATAAGTGTAGCCAAGTCTTCGTACATTTGAAGCTAATGCTGAAAGTTTTGTCATTTTGATGCCTTTAACTTTTTGAATTTTACCCTTCATTATAATTGGTAATGTTTTTTTCAAGCAATCAAGTAGTTCACTTTTATCGTATGCATGACATTTTGTCGTTCTGGAAATGGAAACTGAGGTGTTTAAGAGGCAGCCAGGAGGTCAGAGTGCAGCAGGAAAAGCGATACGAGGATAGCAAGTGGGACACTGAAGAATAAGGAGGGCAGATATTTGAAAGTCAGTCCACGGACTACTGCAAAGCCTGCACAGGACTGATGACCCACCATAGATAAAGATGAGCGAGGGGAGTGTGTGTATTTGAGTGGTTACTCTGACATTTACTAATATTCTCTCTGAACACTGTCCTACTTTTATTTTAAGAGGGGCAAGCTATCACCAGCATCTCTTTCCTTTATACATCAACAACTCTCTTTGACTCACACTCCAACACACATGTACACATCCTCACTCCTCAGCCCACATGTGTTCTGGTGAACGGTGTGAGAGCTGCATCCTTGTGGAGTTTTTTTTTTTTTACTTATTTATTTTTTTTTTTTAATGAATCTATACGACCTCACCCTTGGCCATGGAGGTAAATCTCTCCTAGAATACTGAGTGAGAGTGAGTGAGTCACAGCCTTTAGCTGAACTGTAACGAACCCAAGTTAATTAATCCCTCTCGTTTTGCGCTACTGTTAAGCTATAAGCTCCACACCCACGTCACTGGCCCTGTAGACGCTGATAAATTGCCATAGGAAAAAAAGACATGCACTAATATATGCAGCATATGGAAAGTCAATCCAGCCTTCAAAACGCAAAACTTCTTGCTTCTCACCAAATGCTAAGAAATTCTCACATTTATTTACATTATATATATGTCAAGTTGTCTAGTATTTGTAATGAAAACTATTTTCATTACAAATAATTTTGAAATAATTCAGTATTTTAGAAAACAATGTAAAATATAGTAAGTTCCCGACTTACGAACGGGTTATATTCCAGGAGCATGTTCGTAAGTTGGTTTTGTTCGCAAGTCTGACAAAGTGAGTCCACTATAGGAAGGCATCAGAACACCCAGTTCGGACGCCTCATCTAGCACCTCACAGCACCCAAAAAAGATGTCGTGGTGCCGCACACCACAGCACACCTCTCCTCAGGTTTTGTGGAGTCATGCCCCAAGAGACCAGAGGAACAAGAGGAAACCCAGGATTAGCGTTTTGGGTTGTAATGTTATTATTAAATATTATTTTATAACATCATATGAGCCAGCCTTATGTTTAATAAATTATATGTAATCTTAATGTTCGCTCAGAGTGCAGCAGTGCCTATGAATTGCACAGAAAGTGTAAGATGAAACGCTTGATCCGTGTGACCTTTAAAGTAGACAGACTGTAATCGTGTCATGTTTTTCTGAGGGTCATAGGGATTTATAGATCCATCCTGAAATCACACAAAGTCCATCTTCTCAGCATGCTCTGGTGACCCAAAGATTCTCTTGCAGTGGTTAATGCTGTATATGATGACCACTGGGTGACCAATGCAATGCCAAGAGCAAGTGGGATACAGCATGACGATTGTTAATAAGACTAAATCCTTAAAACCTATAGTTTCCTGTTGCATGGGAGGAGAGTGCAGAATACACATCTATACTATTCTGACACCATTCTGCATGCCTGTGTGTTACACTGTCCCTGCTGCCGGCTGTGTCAGATTTGTTGATTGCAACAAAAACGTGAGTGCTTCACATTTGCGGGCTAGTAATTGAGCGAGAAACCCCCAAGCCTCAGCACAATCAAGCTAAACATTACCCCCCCCCAACACACACACACGCATACGGAAGCACGGATGGATGAATGGAGTGGTGGTTGAATGAATATTTAATGTGTTAAATAAGTGAGCGCTCTTTCTGGGAATTGAAGTACCTTTGATGGATCTCCACTCTCCATCACTCTGACGTTCTGTTCCCATAAAACACACAATGCATATGAACTTTTCTCATGGTCCCATACAGGTGTCTGGATTTATAGACCTCTGATGATACTGCGTGTGTGTGTGCTCTCTCTCTGCTCAGCTACCTTTCCTCTCTCTGCCTTCTCTTTCTCAGGCACTCTAATGAAGGCATTATCTTGACAAGTCACGGAACACGAAGCAGCTGTAATTTCGGATTTATCACAGTGTTTGTGGTTCTGTGAACGTCCTCATCAGCTCCAATGAAGGCACACCGCATAGCCAAGCTTTATTATTTATTGTTCTGTTGAGATGAAGAAGGAATGATTGCTAAGCATTTAAGGCTGTTAGCGCTCGTTGTGGTCCCTGAACAGATAAAGGTGAGGTTCTCTCGAGAAAGCCTGCAACCGATTTTTCTTTTTTTATTTATTTATTTCTTGGTGCTGCCCTTAATGTTAATCCTTGGGTTTTGTATTTCCTGTACCTAGGAGAATTAACAAGGCTAGAAATCCTAGGCCACATGTGCAGAGTTTACCCCCAGGCCTCCCTGGCCTGAAGCTTAACCCGCCTCTAACAGACGATGCCTTAGGACATATTCGGCTGTCCTCACACTGTCCCGCTCACCATTTTCCAGAAATGGCCAATGTCACATTAATGCAAAACCAAGCCCGAACCCTTAGTTCCATAATGCATTGCAGCTCTATAGGGCACGCCCTCAGCTGAACTAATTAGATAGATTGACAAGCACGATATTTAAGCATGAAAATATAAACTTATCAGTTTGAATCAGACACCGTACGAAAACTGGACAAACCCTTAGTGACATCATCCATAGAGCGGTATTGGAATGGGAGGTGTGGGAGCTCTGGTCGTCGCCATCTTGGCAGGAGGTGGTTTTAATGTTATGGCTGATTAGTGTTTATATATATAGACCGAAATAAACCATCTCGCACCTCACTACTTATTAAAGGTCAAACAAAAGATATTTAGGACACTCCGGTTAGTTCTGGGAAATTACATTTTCTCTGTGAGCCTGAACATCAAATGCCATGAGAGAGGGCGTGGTCATTTGTCTCAAAGTATGGCATTTCAGCAGAACAAAGGAAATCATAGCAACAAATAAACCGCTGACAAACCACAAATGAAAACTGTTATTATTAGAGGGACATTTCAGTGTGGATGACTTTCAGGTGACTAAAGCAGTGTGAAGGTCTGAAGGTGTATAAGAGCTGGATTGACTGGTTGTTACTAGTTTGTTCACCAAAGGCATCAGGCTAACGTCGGCTGGATAAATCAATAGCAAACATTTTCCTGTATAGGTTTCTTGTTATTCAGGTTTTGAAGCATTGTGGTGTCATTTTTTTTCTTTTCTTTTTAAGCCAAGTCACTTCTGTGTCACTTCTGTGAGTTCTTACTCAAGTTGATTTCTGCTAGAGAAATTGTTCACATTATTAGAAACGATCCCACCTACTATAGATACAGTACATACCCTTAACATTTGCGCTTTATACATAGTCTCAGCTCTGCTCTCACTTAGATGACGATCTTATCTGGATGATGTAGATTTGTGCTCTGTACAACTGCAGCTGTCGAATTGGACTAAATAATTTGAGAAATACTGCATATTTTTGTCTCTTCCATATTCTGACTACGTTGTGAAGTATTCTTTATTTTAATTGAATTTAACTTTTTTTTTGTCAAGGATGCATTCAAGTGAAGCAATATATTTAACAAGATGATTAGTTCTGCACAATTAATCGACCGCATAGAAATCGAAAAATGTAACATGAACGCAGTTCAATTATCTAATTGCAAAAAGGTGCAATTTATTATAGTTTTACTTGAAATATACCGAAAGTGCATCATTTGCAAATATCAATTTGTTGCATTTTGAATATTACAACATATAGAATATTATAACAAAAATAGTTTATATGAAACTCTTGCAGGCATCATGTTGTGTGAGAAAACTCACACAACAGAAAACCATTGATGCTGTCACAAACTAATTACTTCATAAATGTCTTGATGGCCATGTTGTGAAAGACTTCAGAACTGTACAAACACATGAGGCCGGAAATACAAGTTGCTTCATGCAACAACTGTTGGTGCCATTATTTGCTTTTAGTCTGTATAAATAAGACTGAGTACTCAATGGTACATTTGTTGGTTAAGTATTTTAGTTTAAATCGTTATTGCAATATGTACAGTAACCATTGTGATGGGAATTTTTAATCCAGCTGTACAGCCATGGACTGTACAGTAAGTACATTGAGTTACTGAATGACCATTATAGTAATAAACCTAACGGAACCTAAACAAGATAAACACCTGATTATTAATTATCCGATCATTGAGCCGTTCACAAATTCATCTCTCTATAGAGAGATCTACTTGAGCGGCAAATCTTTTTTTATTTTTTTTATTTTAAATGTCGCTCACTAATTCTAGTCAGGGAGTCTTTCTCCTCTTACTCTGGTTCAGCTTGTTCCTCTTTGTCTCCTGTGAGGTCTGTACGCTGAGGTGCAGTCTTGCACAGTGGTTAAGATTGAGAAATGGGAAGTGGCAGTATAAATCAGTAATGGCAGTGCAGATGTCCAATTGAAGAGACAGGAAAAGCTTTTGAGAGCGGGCATTAATGAGGAGAAGGTTCTGGCCCAGTTGGCATTAGTCATAAACTAGGAATGAATGAACTGATGGTCACGTGACTGAATTAATAATAGAAGGGCAGAGTAAACACATGCACGCGCGCACATACACACTACCATACAAAAGCAGGCTTAAGACTCATTTGTGCCTCTTGCTCTGGAATGCAGTTGGCATTGCGTGAACGGTGAAAGTGGCCTTTCCAAGTGTTTCGGCGTTCATATTTATAGCGAGGTCAGCGCATCCTTTTATTTAGAAACAAGACCTCATTGATCATTCCAATCGATACGAACGAGCCCAGGAATACTGTATATAACTGTCCTTCATGTGTGCGCATTGTGTGCATTCCCAGTTGCACTCGAACTGCGTTCTGCTCATTCCAGTGACCATGTGCTGAGATACAGTGGAGATGAATGTGTATGTACAGGTGCTGTCCAGGCATGCACGCAGCTCTGGAACAAATGTTGTCTCTGTTTGTTCTGCATTTGGTCTTTGTTCACATGCGAGCAGAAATATGGAGTTTGAGTTTCTCTTCTCACATGGTATTCCCTCTTCCCAGCATTACGGTTTCCCTATCATTATATAGACAGTCACGCTTTCTGCGTTTCCTGCCTTGTTTTGGTGCCTCACATGCATCCGCTTCGAACTAGCTCATGGTGTGCTCAGAGCTTCTGATTGCTTTTTGTGTTTTGTGGCTCCCACTGTCTCATCTCTCATCTCACAGGCCTTCTTTCAATTTGTCTTTATGCAGAATCAATGTCAGGGCCTGGAACTCATCCTATCTCCACACCCTCATTTAATTATACATCACATTTTGTGTGTGTGTGTGTGTGAGAGAGAGAGAGAGAAAGCGAGAACTAGGGAGTGAATCTTTGGGGTATGTGAATTACTGTGTGTGTGTGTGAGAGATCTGTAGTGAAATTGGAGCAGTCCTGATAGCAGCGTGCTGACGTGTCTCTCTCCGGCGTCTCCAGTGTAATATAGTAATGGAACTTCCTCTCTTCGTGTGTGTTGAGAGAGGGAGGAAATGTGCGTCTTGGTCTGCTAAAATACCAACTGCGTGGTTTGGCTGGGTAAATACAGTAGGACTGACTACATCTGACTTGTTGGACTGCGTTAATATTGTACAACACACCCATGAACGGAGGTTTAACACCAAATAAGAGGCAATTATCTGATAAATTAATGACTTTAATTAGTTTGAACGCTAATGAACTTTAATGACGAACACCAATGATGAACGTTAATAATCCATGGATTATCCGGAGTAGATCACAGGGATGTAACGATACCAAAAACCCATGACAAACAAGTCTACAATATGATATTTATCATGATATTAAAAAAAAGAAAAAGGTTCATATGAAAGAAATGACGTCGCTTGCATCTACAGTACATCTTAATATCTGACATGTTGATGAAAAGAGTGCTGTGGAGATGAATATTTCCTGTCAAAAAGCTAATTTTCCACTGCACATTGAAAACCCAGAAACCCAGTCCAAACTGGAGTGCCATGTTACAGGTTTCATTTATTTTCTGTGGAATAAAGAGGATACTGGAAGAACTGCATTGACGGCTCATCAATTTAATGTGCAGTGATGCCCCTCAAGTTTAGCGTGGAAGTTGTGATAGAAAAAAAAGGTTTAAAATTCTTATGCAAGGCAACAAATCCATGCTTAATTAAATGGATAGAATTTTAGACAGCGTCAAGACAGACACCCGTACGCACACACAAATGCTAATATTTATTATGTAAGCAAATACTGTACGTATATGTTATTCCTCAAATTTGTCTGCTGGTTGTCTGCCGTGGCAGAGCTCCAGGCCCAAGCATCTTTTCCTGGCCTTGAGCCGCTGTGCGAGACGCGAGTCTGCTGGCAGTGGATCCAGTGCAACCGTGTGTCTGCTGCTTTTATTAATGCTTTAAAATAATGAGAAGGCCGCGCTCTGTTCCGGAGTGTACATAAACGGTACTCCCTGCTCCCTTTTCAGGGGACGGTGGTTAAGGAAACTTCCCTCGATTAAATTCCTTCATTCAGAACACCCTGAAACGGCAGCATCGCAGACATCACTTCGCGCTACATGCGTTACCCTGGTACTGTAAGCACCTCGGATACCTGTTGAAATTACACACTTCAGAAATGAAATATTGAATAAACACCGTCTGGCTGGAAGGTGTCCATTCTTGGATTTCATTCAGTCACCTTAAGCTTTAATTACAGCACACAGTGTGGTATCTGGTTCACATTAAAAAAATTCTTCCTAATGCTTCCAGAACCACTCTTTCACATTTTCACACTTTGAGTCCTGGAATATTCCCGCGACATCAAGGAAGAAGAACTCCATCGATGTGGTGATCATCAGTTTATCAACTGAATTCATTTTATTGCCACATAACGTTGCTGAGCCTCGCCCTGACCGACTGAAGCAACCCCAGATCATAACACTGCCTCCAGAGACTTGTACAGCGGGCACTATGCTTGATGAGTGCATCGCTTCATGTGCTTTCCTTCTTACTCTGACGTGCCCATCACTCTGGAACAGGGTCAACTGGGACTCGCACGACCTTATTCCATTGTTCCAAGTCCAATCTTTATGCTCTCTAGCAACCTGAAGCATTTTTTTCCTGATTATTCTCACTAACAAGTGGCTTTCCTATGGACGCACAGTTGTTTAATCTCAATCCTGAGCGTTCTGATCACATTGCACATGGAAATTGTCTTACTTTTCATTGGCTATGGGTTTTTACTGTTGAATCTTCCCCAAGCATTTATGTGATCTTTATTCCCAATTTTGTCTGACCACACTTATTCCACAAAGTTAACGGTTCAGCACTATCCTTCCAGGTTTTGATGTGTTAAATGGTTCTTAACCCAGTTCCAGTCATTTTGAATTTCCTTAGTTGTTTGCTTTACTTGATAATTTGACCCTTCTGAAGTGGCGGTTTTTATTTATTTATTCATTGTAACATTACCAGGTTTATTGAAACAAATCCTGATGCTGTTTTGAAAGGTATACTATTGAAATGTATATAACTTGTGGCTAAATGTGATCTAAACCGTTGTTCACTTGTTCCTCATGGTTCCTTTTCCACAGTTTCACTTCATACAGTTTATAATCTCAAAAGGCTGGATGCTCCGTGCAGTCCACTTCGTAGGGATCTAAACAACGCCGAAGCGCGCTCTGCTTCTGTTCCTTTAATTTTCTGTTTAAGCTCCGAGACTCAGAACAATGTCACAGATCGCTTAATTTGTTGTTCTCATTTCCTCCCTCTGTCCCTTGTTCCTTCTCTAACTCCTCTGGTTTGGTTGAGACGAGACCGAAGCGGTGAGTTCACTCCGACACTGCGGGTGGTCAGTAGAACAGAAGGGAGTGTTCATAACAGCAGCATTCTAGAGATAATCATAGTGTGGGATGGGGGACAGGATGAAATGGAACTTTACTGCTCTCTTTCTTTTTCTCTCTCTGTGTGTGTGTGTGTGTGTGTGTGTGTGTGTGTGTGTGTGTGTGTGTGTGTGTGTGTGTGTGTGAGAGAGAGTGAGTTTGAGGAGGGCAAGATGCTCTGGACTGGCCTCCACGATGAAGGAGCCTAGATGATAAGAAGCAGAAAGAGGAGGTCATGAGACAGTAATGCAGAGAATTTTAGTAGACCCTCACCTGTTTGCTCTCCTGCCTCAAGTGTCTGTTACTGTTCTTGTTATGGTTCAGCGTGCTTGCGCTCTTGTTTTATATGAATTAGAGAATGTAGAGAATCACACACCCTTCAGCAATGTACTGCGGTCTATTTTAAGTAGGGACTCCTCTGTGGACCGCCGATTCATCTCATCGCTCTGGGGAATATCTTTCACTGGGAGTATCATACTGTACAAACTCGATCAGAAATAATGGATTTTTATTGCCAACTTTGATGAATATTTTTGTACAGGGGATTTTCCATAGAAAACAGTAGCTACGTTTACATGGTCCGTATTATATACGTCCTTCCGTTACAGGATTCCACCTAAACTGTTGTTGTTGATCCCTTAAATTGGGCCACTTACAGTACATTCATGAAATATGTATTGAATTTATTTAATGCGCAAACTGGTTAATTCATCTTTGAAGCGTTTAATCTGCTGGAAATGTATCAGAAGTTGTAGTAGAAGAAGATGAAGGAGGGTTTTTTTTTTTTCCCACAACTTGAAGGTTATATGAGATTTCCTATCATTTCTGACCATCTTTTACGTTATGATTGGTTACATGGATTCAGTCTCATCTATGATTGGCTGACCAGCGTCCCTTCCTCTGATACAAGTATTAAAAAAAAAAAGCATTATACTTTTAATGGCTGCCACATTTACATTTAATTTTTTCAGATATTATTAGAAATTATTTTTGCAGCTATTTCAATATATTGCTTAAATCTGTGGCCTGCAATGATCATTCATGTTTACATGGACTGTTTTGAAGGACACTTTTAACATAGTAGTTAAAGGTGTGCTGTAATGTCTACAGTTTGCATTGGGCATTGAGAAGACAAGTGGATTGGAGATCCATCAGGCAACACTGAACTATGAAATTGGAGCTAATTCTCAAAATGTTGACCTGTGATCTGCCAACTTGTCACCGAATTGTGTTCGCCTAGCATCAGCAAAGAAAACCTCGACAAACGTAATGCTTTGCATGCATAATTTAGACTGGAGCATCATTTGTATGAGGATACTTACTCAATTATTAAAGCATTTCAATCTTTCGACCTGGTTCACAAATGATACAGTACATGCCTAGCTCCATTAGCTAACTTTCCTAACCTTATTTAAATGCAAAATGTGCTTATCGTCATCTTGATAACTGCGGTCCTGGGAAGTTGCAATGATGTTATGGAAATGTAAACAAAAGGTAGTTGTGTGTACACGGTTTAGTGTAACCTGCCGTTGGAGCCTCACACAGTCTTAAGAAACTGTGGTAATGTAATGTGGGTTCCTAATATCAACATTTTTTGGGGGTCATGTTGTTATTATTATTGCATAACTAAGACATTACAGGTAACCTCTTTATCACCAGTTGGAAAACTAGTATTTCTCCTCCAAAAAACATTTGAAAAGTCACCCCTCATTTCTTATTAAATTGAATTAAATTGAATTATTCTGAAAATATAAGGATTTTAAAAATGGGAGCAAATGTTTTAATATGACGGGGTACAAAGTGCCTAAAGAAACTATTTAAAAATTGGTGGTCCATGTAACAACCTCAGCAGCAACCTTATTTCCTCTCTCATCTGTTTCTATTTCCCCTCCTAACTACTCAGTATTTGGTTTTTACTTGTTTATGCCTTAAGTTAGATTTTATTATTATTATTATTATTATTATTGAATGATTTGTTGGTCACTGTATGGTTTAACGAACAGACAACATTCTTCAGGTAGAGCGACTGGTCTGAAAATGAGAGCCAACCAAGTCCTTCAGGATCCCGCGAGCTATTCTTCATGACTACACTAAAAATACAAGAAAGTCTGGCTCTTTAAAAGCAAAACGTGAAGAAACGAGGTGTGGCTCAAGCCTTCTGCACAGTACTGTGTATACGATGAGGTGCTGATGCAGCAGAACTGCCTGGCGTGCTTTTGTATTGTGGCCCACATAATATTTGCTTCGCTCACCTGAAAGGCCGCTGTGCTTGTGTAATTATAAAAATAAATAAACTGATTTAGCAAATGGATCATGTGACCTGTATTAATATGTTTAGTACTGCGCGGTGTTGGTTGCGTGTTGGTTGCGTTCCTAAAAACATGGGGATCTCAAAATGCTCACAAACGTCAAGCATTGTGAAATCAGTTTCTTAGATCGTTTTGCTTTGTGGCGGTTTCTCCACTCGGTCTCCTCTTCATGAGGTGAAATGCATGCCGAATGCTCATTTGGCTGAAGGTCTGGTTATTGACTCGGCCAGTCTGAAACCACTTACTTTCTCCCCCTCTGACGGAGTCGGGTGTTGTGATTTGGGTCAATATGGTGCTGCATAATGAAATTCCTCCCGATTAGTTTGGAATCATTCTTTTCTCTAAATTGTCAGAGTTTTGGAATAGACTTTTTTTTGCTTTTTCCTCTGTTGCTTGTGAGCTTGTTCCAGAAGCAGCTATGCACTATGAAACTACCTCCACCATGCTTGACTGATGAGCTTGTATGTTTTGGATCATGAGCAGAGCGTTTCTTTCTCCACACTTTAGCTTTTTCGATCTTGGCTGCAAAACGTTTGTGGCTCATCTCTGTACTTTTATTCACAATTGTTGTTTTAAAATATTTAGTTGTTGTCTTTGGCTGACCTGTTAGATGTCTGGTTGTTACCACACCAGTGGTTTCCTTTTTTTGCAGGACGTGCCCAGTACTTATGGAATGGCTTTAATTTTTTTGTCCTTTCTCAACTTGAACAAGGCTGGCTATTCTTCCATAGACAGCTCTCAGGTCTTCAGGTTGGTTTATCTGTTTTAACAACAAATGCAGTTGTCACAGGTGAAACTCGGAGACAAGAGTCGACATTTTGAGGTATTAATTGCTTCAGGAATTGATTTAAAGTTTATCCAATTACCGTTGCAGCTAAGATATCGCTTGCTGCACTAACATGCAGTGAAATTTAAGTCTGTTCTTTGACGAGTATTTCCTAAACTGTGGCTGATTAGAAAACTAATTCAAATTCGTTTTCAGGATTGATTTTGCGGTTCATGCAGTTCTCGGGATGCTATTGATGTCTGTGAGGTAGTTCAGTTCAGTTTTATACCAATTATAAGCAAAACTACCCCCGTGTGCCAAACCACACTCATTTATCAAGGTTCTCCTCAGGGCTCGCCTTTACATTGTCGTAAGGGTTTCATAATGGGTTTGTTTCCAGCCAACATGGACACACTTGTCACTGCTTGTGTGTGTGTGTGTGTGTGTGTGTGTGTGTGTGTGTGTGTGTGTGTGTGTGTGTGTGTGTGTGTGTGTGTGTGTGTGTGTGTGTCTGCGCGGGTCTGCGCACACCCAAGAGCCTGTTCATTAGGGAGAGTATTGCAAGCCATTCATACGTTCTGGCCATGCAGGCAGGAGTGCTAACACAGCGATGTTCCCTAACAACACACTCGGCAGCGAGGGGAACAAGCCCCTGCCTGCCGAACTCCCTCACTCCTTTTCCATTCTCAGCTGTGTGTTTGTGTGAATGCTGTGCGGTTTCATGCCTATGTTTTGAGGGCCATGTCACAGGTTTTAAGAGGGAAAAGCTTAAACAGTGATTCACAGCAGGTCGTTCAGAGTTGCTGACTTATTTCTAGTTTTGTAACTGTCCCTTTTATTTTTTTCTCTCTCTCTGTCCTACTTTCTGTAGATCACCAGAAGCTGGAACGAGAGGCCCGAATCTGTCGTCTTCTCAAACACTCCAATATTGGTGAGTAGACTTATTACTATTTTACTAAGTTTATTAGTAATGCTAATTGTTTGTGTACTTCCGGTTTAGTAGCAAAGGATCCAGTTATATGGTTCATGTCATCAGGTTAGGTTAGGAACCAATAGGAACTAAATGGACTTGCAAAGTCCATTTGAAGTCCATTGAAGTTTGGTCTAGCAGCTCTCGTAGTTGCTGCCTGATACTGTATTACTATAATATGCAACCCCATATATGCAGAAAACTGAGAAAAAGATTGTCGTACTGTTTATTTTCTCTAGCGCAAATTACAGTAACAGTAAAAAAATATACTTTTCCTTTGAAAAGCTGAAAGTAATATACTTGTTGCTTTTAAGGATATGTTTCATCTCATCACAGAGCGGCACGAATAATTGCATCAAAAATTGCGATCTCGATTTGTATCCTAGTGCGCGAACAGCTTCTCACAAGCATTCCAAACACAGCGCCACTATCCCGTCTTATTTTCTCTGACTGATAGCGACATTGTACCACGTGACTTCACACACATACTTGTATTATCGTGAGTCTACAAAAGGAAGAAAAAAAAGGGAGGAATGTCAGAAATCTGTGCTGTGAGTGAGGTTTAAACATCTGCTTCCCATGAAAAAGAGCAAATGTGTTCTAAACAAATGATTAATTTTATGTACTGTATTACATTGCAGATTACTGAATAAACAATGACTAAATGTATGAAATGAATGACTATAGCGAGTGAGTCATGGCCACACGCACCGTCTTGCTCAAAATGCGAAACAGAGATGCAGCAGGCGTAGTGCCACTGATGAGCTGCTGTGAACACACGAACCAGACACAGTTCCATGACTATTAAACTCACCGATTGTATTGCAGAGTTCTTTTAACTTAGGATATAACATCTGAAATCATTTTGTAATCATGTATGACAAAAGATACAGATCAGATTTTGGCAATTGCAGTACAAATGTGCAGTCAAACGTAAGCATTGATCCCAGTGCACTTGAAGCGTTGAGTCTGATACGGTAGATTGGTGTGAAGACTCGGCACCATGCTCAGGCACGGCTTAGCATATGTTGCTTGAATCTATTTGTAAAAGTGGTCTCGGGCATGGTTAGAATCAGAAATAAAACTTAACTGTAACAGAAACTCAGAAGTGGGCCGCTTTTAGATCTTGATATCTTTAACACCACCAACTTATCACACTTATCGTCTGAACTGCACAGCCATGGCTGATAAAGTAGGAATGGAGGTGAGAGGGTCATAATAATGTTAGGTCAACTTCTGTGTGCGCGTTCTTCTTCTTCTTCTTTGTGCTTTTTGTAGAATCACAAGCTAACTAGGTGCATACTGCCACCTGCTGTGTGTGAATCACATCTCCACAATGCTGTAGGGTTTTAGAGAGCTCAACGGTTTTAAAGCTCAACTGTGGGAGCTCTGGTCCTCGCCATCATGGCACGAATTGACTCAGCCTGAACGCCCCAGTTTACCCATGAATGTGTGGAACAAACAGAGCCTGGCTGTTGCTTGAAAAATGGCTGCTTAGCTCAGTTACCACAATATAGCTAGTTTGGCTAAAATGTTATAGTGGCTAATATACATGTTACTTTGCAATTGATTGAACTACTTAATTTGCCTCCTACTTGATTGTGAAGGTAAACCACAATGATTCCAGTTAGCTGGTTAACTAAAATGATGCATAGTAGACCGCTATTAGTTTGACAAATAGTGTCTCAATTTGGCCACGCCTCTAATTATATTTGTATCATTTAAATTTTGATGAGTTACATAAAAATCAACCATCTGTGCAGTTGTCATGTAAGGGAAGTCGGTCTGCGGAGACCAAAACCGTTTTCTGCACCAGGCTGCAAACATATTTATTTCTGTTGTAAAGTTTGACATTTTAACATGAGGTCTATGAGGATTGATTTACGCTTTGAAACAGCATGTTTTGGTCCTGTGCCGGACCAATTTATGAGACCGGAGTTTTTCCTTTGGTGGATATGCAGGTGTACTTGTGGAAAGGAGCAACGTAGCTAATGTGAAAGCTGGCCGATGAGGAAGTGTGTGTTTGGGGAGGTCAGGGCAGTCATACTGCACATTACAATGGTCCAAAGCACCTAGTGTGAAAACAGCCTTGTAGGTACTGTATCCACTTGGATGAAGCTGCTACCATGTTCTTATGTGTTGATGTAAGAATTTAATAAATCTGCGTAGTGTTTTTTTTTTTTTAGTCAAAAGGGTATATAATATTTAACAAGAATCCCTGCTATTGGTAATAAAAATGTAAAATGCCTTCATCAATGATCTGACTGCTTTAATCCATGCAATTAATTCATGTTGCGTTTGTTCGTGTAGCAGAGCATCTTGCATCATCCCACAATTAGCATCGTTTCATTCTTCTCACAAGTTGTTGTAAGAAAATCTAGAACAGAAATCGTCCTCCATTGCTTCCTGTGTGAGCATGTTGGTGTTTCTAGGTGTGCAGTGAAAATACTCACTTACCCCTGTGTGTTTATACAGCTGCATGTGCATCAGTGTGTGTGTGTGTGTGTGTGGAAGAAGGCTATCTCATTGTTACAGGGGGAATAAAGGACAGCGGTATGAGGGACGCTTAAAGAAAGCGACAGAGAGCTCAGCTCTATAATAAGGCTTATAAATAGCGTGTTGGGGTTGGGAACGGGGTAGGAGCCAAAGGCGGGCGCGTGATGCGTGGTGCTTATACACAGTAATTATCAGCAGCAAGCCCAGGAACGCAGCGAACAGTAGAATGTACAGTAGAATGCAAGAAACGATAAGAGAACGAGCACCTGGTTTAAGCATGTAGTTATGTTTTGTTAAGCCTTGGTTCCCCACCAGATGAGTTTGGTCTTGCAGTTTCCCAACATCTTCCTCTGTTCCTGAAGCACAGAAACCGGTTCTGAGATTAGATCCGAAGCGGAGATTAGATTAATAAGTATTGTATGACTGTTCTCAAGTCATAGGAACAGGCTTGCAATCAGCACCTTGTAATCTTAAATAAATAGCCGTCAATGCCAAGTAGCTGTCAATGCTCATTTGTTCTGATGCATCTCTGCCTAACCATCCTTTTTCCATCCCTCCTTCCTGCTGTAACGCGAGTCGTGTGTTGCATATCGGCTCCCTGCACCCAGTCTTGTTTCCTGAGGCTTTTCCTTTCTGCTCGCTTGCTTTCCTGTCTTCTCTCGAAGGGACGACTTGTCATGTTTTCTGCTTGGACTGCAGATAAATGCCGAACAAAGGCAGCAATGGCAGAAGAGAAATTGAGGGCGTTCTTAAGAGAGGAGAGAGGTCAGAGCGCTCATGGTTAACTTTGTATATATTTTCTTCTCCAAGCCTCTCACTCTCTTGCTCTGTGCCATGTGCCATGCTCATGTGCATGACTTAAAGTACAGTTTTACCCCAACAACACACAATTAAATCATGATCGTGGATGATGGACATGAACTGCTGTATGCGTAGGAATGAAAAACGCTGTATGCAACAGAAAAGACGGAGGGATGTGAGGGAGGGGGGATAAATCGCAGAGATGTGAATGCACGCTCATCAGTTTTCCTCTATTCGCAAAGCGAAATAAAGATGAGTCAAACGTTTAGTAACACCATTACGAAGTCAGTGCGTGTTACTCTCATGTTTTTTTTTTTTTTTTTAATAGTTGAATGTTAATTCTACCCTTATTAAAACTTAGGAGATGGATAGATTAGATGATTTATTGGTCTCAAAGGAAATTCCAGACATCTAGAAGACAGGTTGTTGATGTGATCACACACTGGCTATCTTACATTTAGTCAGTAGGGTGAATGTGAGAACTGACAAAGTTCTAGTGCACTGCTAAACCTAAAGGAATATGTATTCAAGTTTATAAGGAATAAATTCATAGTAATATTTAGTGAAATGCATGTGCAATTGTATTTGTGAAAAAAAAGTGCAATTATGACAAAGAAATGGACCTTTACGGTCGAGCCCGTCACTGTAGTACTTTATACCCAGATGTGTACCTACTTACAGAACCCGTCTGTCATGTTACACATCATTTCAGAAAGCTTGTTCTACACTACTATTTAGGTGTTATAGTTGAGGCACTTGGTGTTTTGCGAGCGTGGCCTTAGAGGGGAAAACTGAACAGAGGGACTGTACTGTATTTGTTTGCAAGCTTCTGCCAAGTTATGAGAAACATCAGAGCCCTGATGGCAACAGTAGACCGGACTCTGGTTGTTAAGGCTCAGTTTTTATATGTATACAAATGTTTAAGGTTTATTTTTTCTGTGTGTAGGTGAAAAACTCTATTTTGGGTCACTAAAAGCTTTTTTAATATCTTTCAATGTGGAGTGATGTAAACAAAGCAAACATTACATCACTTTAAAGTATCAGGATTCATTTAGTATGACCCGTTGCAAGCGTACAGTAAACTAAGACTAATTTTAAGATTTCATTAATTTAATGGTTTCAGTGTATTTAAGAAATTTCCAATTCCACATGGACGCTGATCTAATATGATCACCCGCAAAGTGTCCAGGCAGAATGTGCTATGAAGCGTTTACTCTGACCGCAGAAGAAAAAGAATGAAAAAACTTCGAGGTTAGGTTAGATGAGGCTTCCCGTCTTTTCCGACAAATCCCAGCATTCTGCGTTATGATGGGTTACAAGGATTCAGACACAGCTATGATTGGTTAGATGCTTTACTATGGTTCATGTAGTACTGTAGTTCATACTGTAGTCCTTTCTTCACCAGGAAGCACTGAGTTGAATGTCCGACGTATCGACAGCTGAGGGAGATGTTTTTCAGTGAAGGAAATATATATTTTTTTATTGTGTAATCATCACATCACCTAATGATGTTACCGCTACATGGAAAATGAAAACGCACAAAGAATGAATCGATTTATTCCAACATGAAAGAAATGATGAGGTTGAATGTATACAAGGCTAATATTTTACCTACTGAATGGATCGTCTAAGGTTTACAGCACCCCTCTGATTCCGAGCAATCTGCACTGATTGGGTCAGAATGTTCCAATTCAGGTGTTTACCTGATCCATTTTTTATTTTCATTTTGATTGGGCTATTTTTCCTGTTATTAAATTCCATCTATTAAAGATCAATATGCTGTACTTGAAACTAGATTGATTTAAACTGGATACATTTTTATTATATTTAATATATTTTAACTAGCTGTGATATTGTAGGCAGTGGAAAAGAGAAAAAAAAAAGTTTTACTGTGGAAAGAACATATTGTCTGCAGTCGAAGCTGTGATTGAAGATCAGAGAGTTAGGCCGGTCATGCCCACTTGCTTTTTTCTGATGTGTTATGAATGTGTTAGGACTGTGTTTATTATGGCTGCTGACTTGGAGACACTCAAATATGATCCGCTGTGTACTGCTCCTGAATACACTACTCAGGTGGTATAAACCATGCTACCGCCAGAGATTTCAGATAAGCCCCAGATGAATGCTTTGTATTCAGCTGTAACATTAAGCAGTAGGTCTGCCTCCTCGTCAGTCCACACATCAGTCCTCGTGTTTGTCATGTTTTTGACCACGCTTGTTTTTGACTTTCATCTTTTCCACTCCAAGAAAAAGAAAAAAGGTTTAATATTTCATCGGACTGTTATTAAGACGCACGTTCACCTTTGCATTGTTTCAACAGTCTTATGCAGCATCCATACATGTATTTCCGTCCAGAGTTGCATCGGTTTTTGGGGTGAGATCTTCTGTTGATGACCAGAAACTCAAACCATGTGTGTGGTGGAAAGTCTTCTCCTACTGTAGGTCATGTGTGAAAATGTTCAGCACTTTCCTTCCAGGTTTTAATGATGGATTGGACAGCTTAATCAAATTTTGTTGTTTTCAAATTGCTTTATGCAGTAACATCTTTTCCACAATCACGGGATGCGTCTTACAACATGCCGTTTCATTGCATCAGTTCGGGTTTAAAGAACTTTTGCCCGCCGTATAAATTTCTGCAGTTATTATCCAATTAAACAATGTTTTTTCTTATTAAAATCCAATCAGTGTTTTTTCTTTTTAATCCAAAGTAAAGTGTTTTACAAAGCAGTTACTGATTCACTTCTCTGCTTTTGTGTTTGCAGCCACGTAGTTTCTGTGCTCTTGTGTATAGTGGGGTTACGTTTTTCATGGACAGGAACCCGGAGATAAAACCAATGTTTTCAAAAATACTTCTAAACACGCATACCTGAGGTTTTCACTGTGGTTTTAAGTGTCATCTGATTAAGACATTAAACTCAGTGAATCTGTCATCATTTTCAAAAAGAAGTACGATAAGGCAGAGCAACTGAACAGATCTGTCGCGCTGTATCGATCGGCTCCGCGGCAGTTGAACACACCTGTGAGGAAGTCCGGATCAGAGCGGCTTCTGTGATTTTCCTCTTAACATAGCCAAGAGTAGACATTTCAGGCGATTAAAATGTCCATGTGTCCCAATAACGTCTTGGACACGTCTTAATATACACAATTTAAGATTTTAGAAGTTTTTTTTTTTTTTTTTCCCCCCCCTTTAAATTTCTCTCTCTTCTTCCCTGTTTAGTTCTTTGCCTAGTTGCTAAGTTGCTCTTTCTCTCAGGACTCCCTGAAGACTTCTGCTATTCTGGGCAGTGTTTACTTATTCTTTCTATTTATCACTCTTTTCATATTTTTTTTCCTCTGTTCACCTCTCTCTCTCTCTCTCTCTCTCTCTCTCTCTCTGTTTTTTCCCCCCCTTTAGGCTTTTCACTCCATCGTCGGTCTTGCTCTGGCTCTCTCTCCCTCATTGTGTGACTCTGTGACATAATGATTGCAAACCCACACACACACACACACACACACACACACACACACACACACACATACACAGTGGACCACCTTTTGTATAATGATGTGATCAACAGAATATGGTGTTTTAATTGACGTTTTATAAGACTAGGTTGTCATTGGTTGTGTCTGATCTTGTGTTTGCTTTGCTGTTCATCACTAAACATGATGTCACATGCTCTTTCTATTCTCTCTAGTCCGACTACATGACAGTATTGCAGAAGAAAGTTTTCATTACCTGGTCTTTGACCTGTAAGTATGACTGGAGAACGTGTGCACGCGCACACACACACACACACACACACACACACACACACACACACACACACACACACACACACACACACACACACACACACTGTTTGTAACTCTTCTCTTACAAGCACTGGACTCTGTCAAGCTAAAAGGATTTGCATTGTATTCACCTGGAGGTAGCATTGAGGAGAACTGCAAAACAATGCTTTTGCAAACCAGAAGTGACTGCTGCACTATTGTTTGTGTGTGTATGTGTGTGTGTCCGTATGCGTACTTGTGCGTATGTGTGCATGCGTGAAATTTTGTGTGTGCATACGTGGACAAGTCTAACTCTCTCTTCTATGTATGTCTCTCTGTCCTTCTCTGTGTCTTTGTCTCTCTCGCTCTCTCTCGCTCTCTCTCTTTCTGCAGTGTGACTGGAGGAGAGCTGTTTGAAGACATCGTTGCCAGAGAGTATTACAGCGAAGCTGATGCGAGGTGGGCACTCCAATTCTCCAATTTACTGTTGCCGTGGTTACTGCTCTGCGCCCCGCAGCAAGCGGGTCACACACACACATATGCGCACATACACACACACACGCTCGCACACACATGCGTGACCATGGTGTTGTGTTTTAAAAGCATACGGTTAGTGAGTGAGGAAGTGGAAGCTCTCTTAAGTGCGGTAAAGCGAAAGTGCTCTTTCATGATGCCATTATGCAAGCGTTATTAGCTAAGTTATAACTTGTCAACAGGTGGAAGGCCCCCCCCCCGTTATGGCCGTATCCCCTCTCCTCCCCATCCTCCCATTTGCTTTTATCTCATCCCCCTCTTCCCTTACTCAGTGCTCACACCACTTCTCATTGTTCTTTCTCTCTCTCATTTTCCTCCTTCCCGTGAATTAGACTGATGTGTTTACAAACCCCAGCAGCTAATAAGCACCTCAACAAGAGTTCTGTTTTTTTTTTTTTTATGTTTTTTTCCTGTGCAACTCTTTACTGCAATATGTATGTGCTATTTTTCTGGTATGTCTTTCAGAACTGAACAGGAAGCCATGTTTTTCTCAATAGAATGCACAATATCCCATTTGTTAATCATTATTACAATTTTAGAGAAGCCTGCAGTGTAGAAATGAGCAGTGCACAGAACTTTGCTGTGAGAACAGCAATTTTACAGAATCTGAGGTTCCAGATGAGAGTCTGCTCGTATTGGAAAGGTTGATTTTAAACCGGCTGTTTAGCTGTTGTTAATCGATGTCCCTCAACACATTGTGTATAACCCATCATTCAAAAGAATAAGATTAGGATTTAATTATTTGTCCTATGTACCTTACAGCACAGTGAAATTACTTTATATTTTTTATTTTGTTGTATATCCCAGGAAGGATTCATGGGACACTGGAGCAGATAGGGTTAAGGGCCATACTCAAGGTCACAACAGTGTCAACGTGGCGGTGCTGGGGCTTGAAACCCAGCCCCCGACCTTTTGATCAGTAACCCAGAGCCTTAACCATTTGAGCCATGTGTCTCTAAAGTCGCATTTTGAAATGCAACAACCAAAACTCATGCCCAAAAATTTTTAGATTTTTGGCTGCCTAGTGTCAGGAACAGTGGCGTAATGGTTAGCGCCGTGAGTCCAGTGTGGTCTCGGGTCAGTGTGCATATTGTGTGCACTTTCTTCTTTTGCTTTGTCTGTAAGCGAGTACATGCTTGTGTACACTGCGATAGGTTGGTGTCCCGTCCAGGGTGTACCCATCCATCCTCCCAGACACCCTGTACATGATGAGAGGTACAGAGAATGATTGAGTGAGTGAGAGTGTCACAACAGATACGTGTTTGCACTGTTGTCTTGAGATCACAGGTTTGAATTCCAACAAAGCCACAGCCTTCTGTAAGCAGGAGTCCAAGAGAGCACAATTGGCTATGCAGGAAGGGAAGGGTGGAGCGGTATGCTCGGTCTCCTATCAATCACTGTGACACTTACAAGTCATCGTAGTCTGTGAGAACATGCATGCGGAAGTGGGCGGTTATTGCTTTCCTTCCAGTCAGAACCACTGTGTTTCATGAGCAGCAGTTTGAGGTTGGCAAGCTACACATGCATAACTGACAAGATTAACTCTATGAGAAAATAAAGTCCAACTGTCCTATATTTTTTTAGCTAATTTTCCAGGCATATGTCATATTACATATGAAACATGTATTACGATGTCCCTGATGCATTGTCTTTTAATCAATTGCAAAGCATTTTACAATTACATCGTGTAATATAAAATAAGACACCCATGTTATCTACTGAATATTTTTTTTGATAATTTTGTCCTATATTTTACTCTGACACAAAACGAAACATGCCTTGAATCTAAGTATTTACATGCATGACACAGAATCCTCAGTGATGTCGCTTTGCATAGATTGCGCCTGAAGGTGGCGCTATTCCTCTTTAATGGGTTATTTATTAGGTGTATGGCTGCGATTCATGTCTGCATCGCTGAACTGATGTTCTGACTTACAAAGTGAAAATGGTCAGTTGAAGCAACTCCTCTTTAAATGCATGCTTTTATTCTCCAGTAGATAAAGTACTCATTTACAATATTGAACTCTCCTGCTCAGTGGATGGGACTGGAATTGAAACCAGGGTGTGTGGGTGCAGGACTGAGAGAAAAACAGCCTTTTTTTTTTTAAAACACTGGGACGCTTGCTGTCCTGGGAATGGAATGTCGGGCTCCAAGTTCAACCAAATTTGGGCAAAGAAAATTGCTGTCCTTTTTGATCAAGAATAGCCATTCATATTGTTTTTTTCCCCCTGCCGTACTTCTTGCCTTGCTCATCCCATCTTATTTCTTTTCTTTCCTTCTTTTTTTCCTTTCTCTTTATATGTTGCTTGTCTTCCATCCTCCTTTTTCTCCTTCTACTCTTCTCAAATGTCACATCAATTCAATTTGCTTTATTGCTGTAACAAAGTTATCCATCTGTTTGGCCAAAGCTTGGTCAACTGTAGACAGATGAACATCTGCTGTACAATATTTTTTACCTCCAGCGATCAATGGCTAGGCTTTATCTCTTTCATGAAGCTAAGTCAGTCTGAGCTTGAAGTCAGTAAATAAATGGACAGTACCAGTTAAAAGTTTAGGCACACCATCTAATTCAATGCTTTGTTTTTTTGTTTTTTGATTTTATATTGACTATATATTTCACAACAATACTGGAGATTTCAAAACTTTGAAATAACACACATGGCATTAGGTAATTAAGTAACATCAGCAACAGTCAGTTGTTATTTTAGGACATGAAGGTTCTGAAATAGTTCAGTATTGTCTCCTGCATTTTCAAAACCCATCAAGCACCATGATGAAACTGACTCTCATAAAGACCTTCCCAGGAAGGCAAGACCAAAACTTACCTGTGCTTCAGAGGAGAAGTTCATTTAGAGTTACCAGCCTCAAAAATCAGCAATTAACAAACAGCACCTCGGATTAGAGACGTTATGAAGGTTTTACAGAGCACGAGTAGCAGACACGTCCCAATATCAACTGTTCAAATGAGAATATTGCATATTTTAGATGCCTTCAGCGGTTTTTTATTTTACAATACAAACCAGAAAAGACCAGGGGTTTAGAAGGCTATCCTAACTTTTGACCTGTACTGTACATTTACATTTGTTCATATGCCTTGATGCTTTTGCATCCTGCAGATTACACATTATTTCTGTACAACTGAATGTTTGCCAAATAACCAAATCAGGTGCAAAACCGACTTAGAAAGCCACAGTAGTTTAGCATTTACGAGTCCAAGTGTTCGAATGAATGATTTAAGCTTGAAAAAATAACGTTAATCCCCAAGAGTAATGCAGTAACGGGCCTCCGAGTTCGATTCCCGGGTGATGCTGTAACCTCTCGCAGCCGGAGGCCTAGAGAACTGGTCGCGCTCTCTCAGAGGGGAGGGATGGGAGGTGCTTAGTGCTTCCACATTAATCACGGCTCTACAGCCAATCAGGGGCGTCTGTGTGCTCACGCAAGCGGAAGGAGCGGATAGCGCTGTCCCCCGAGTGTGTTACACCGCCTCCAAAGGTGCGTGAGCAAACAGTTCGAAAAGATGCAAACGGCTGGCGTCACGTGGTTCGGAGGGAACACGTGACAGTCTTCACCCCTCCCGACTGAATAGTAGTAGTAGCCTTAATGTTGGAGCGCCCCCTAATGTCGGGGACAACTAAATTAGGAAATTGAGAAAATCGGTTAAACCCCCCCCCCCTTTTGAAAAAAAAAAAAAGAGAAATACAGTAACACCAATGAGAAATCATGAATTTGTTGTGTAACAAAAGCCACACACACACACACACTAATGACAGTGTTGCAAGCAAACAAACATTTACCTCAGAATGAACGCAAACGCCTCACATTAGGGGTCTCTTTTCAACAGTTTACCAGATGTGTTAATGTGTTGAAGTGTTGTAAATGTTCAGTGTGCCTCAGCTCCTGCACGTATTCTCTCATTCTTCCCCTCTGTCTCTCGCCCTCGCAGCCAGTGCATCAATCAGATCCTTGAGAGCGTCAATCACATTCACCAGCATGACATTGTGCACAGAGACCTCAAGGTGAGTTGAGACAACAACCACACTCGGCTTTCACCTGCGCTCAGTTTGTGTCCATGGTGATGACCTATGTCACTTACACTCAGATATATATATACACACACACACACACACACACATCCAAGCACTCTATGGTACAGTACATCTTCCTAGGTTTTAAGTCAGCTTGCAAAACCATCTACATCTTAATATCTTCACTGCTACTACTGTACGTTTGTTCAGGCTGTGCAGCTCTAGGGCACAGACCTGCTTAATTCAAGCTTAATAAGAATTTTGTTTTTTTTTAGAAGAAAAAAAACCCTCCGAGGTTGCAGCCCTTAGAAGGTCCTTGGCTTTAAAGGTGATGGGAAATGTTAAATGAAAAGCAGCAACTCTTATAGACCTGTCGGGCCCTGAGGCGCTTTAATGGTGTTGAGGTTCAGCATATTGTAGCAGTCGAACTGTCTGCTTGAGCTTTGTGCTTTGTATTTGTGTTGCCAGTGTGTGCGCAATGCTGTAAGAGCAGAGAAGAAATTCCAGCTCACAAAGACAAAGAAACCCTCTGATCCTTCTTAAACACCGAATGAACTGTTATTAAACGTCGTGCTAGCGCCTCAACCATAAACACACCTGCACACACACACTGCTCATCCTCATTGTATGTGAGTCACATGTTGA
Organism: Clarias fuscus; assembly: GCA_030347435.1. Lineage (NCBI taxonomy): Eukaryota > Metazoa > Chordata > Actinopteri > Siluriformes > Clariidae > Clarias > Clarias fuscus. The sequence goes on from CM059220.1 coordinate 13,819,298, forward strand.
AAAGCAGAGATGTTTTGCACTCTTCTAGTTGCCTTGGTGACAGACGTGATATGACTCTTTTCATATTCTCCCAGACTAAAAGAAATGCATTTATGCATCCATTTCAGCCATTTCAGTGTTTTTTTTGTGTCTGACTTTTCACAAAAGAACCTTGCCTCTGGTGAAATATCACTTGATCAATCGATCAGCCAAAACATTACAACTCCCTGTCTAATATTGTGATGGCCCAATTTGTGCTATCAAAGCAGCTCTGATTCATCGAGACATGGACTCCTAGTACTTCCACAAGATCTCTGAAGGTGTGCTGTGGTTTCTGCCACTGAGTAGATCCTGTAAGTAGCAAGTACGGTCCCCATGGGTCATACTTGTTTCTTCAGCACATTTCAGTCAGTGGATCAGATTGCGATCTAGCGCTTTGTTAAATAAAAATTCTGATATTTTTTGTTACTTACATATCCAAGATGGTGCCAATGAGATTGGCTGCCCTCACGACCACTCCGAACTCATTGTTTTTGTTTTTTAAGTTAACTTCAAGTAACTTTAAATTTTCAATTTCTCTACAGTGAAGAAAGTGGGAAGAGTGATTGCATGTGCTTCAAACCTTTACTGAACAAGTTTTGCAGACTGACAGGGCGCATTATCCTGTTGAAAGCGGCCACTGCCATAACTGAAAATTGTTGCCATGAAGGGGTGTGGCAATGTAACATCCACATCAGTATGCCAGGACATAGTTTCTCCATATTTCATCTTTTGGTGCCATCTCTACCCAAGATAAGCGAGGCACTCAAGCGTGATTGATCAGACCAGGCCGTCTTCTTCCATTGCTACATGGCACTTTCTGCAGTGGTCAGAGGTTGGCATGGGCACTCTGACAGCTCTGCAGCCACATGCACAGCAAGCGAGGTGTTCTGACACCATGTTGTCACAGCCAGCATTCAAATTTTAAGCAACTTAAGCAACCCTGAAATAGTAGCTCTTCAGTGGGACAAGACCAGGCAGACTAGTCTCCGCTCAATGCATCAGTGTGTCTTAGGCACCCATGCCCCCGTCACTGGTTCACGTTGTTTTTCTTAGGACCATTTTTGAGAGGTACTTAACACTCCACACCTGGAACACCCTGAAATACACGACCTCTGTTTGTTAAACCAAGTTGTCTAGCTGTCAGAGGATGTCACTTGTCAGAATTTTGGAGATCCTTACACTCGTCTTTCAAAACATCAACTTCAAGAAATGTTGCTGCCTTACTATTCACTTCACCTATTACTGTTTTTAATGTTATGGCTATATATATATATATCGGTGTATATACTGTGCAGGGGTGGTGTGTGTATGTATCTCTGGATAGGTATGTAATAACTAAAATATAACATGTATAACCATCAAAAATATAAAGTATAATAAAATATAACATTTGCTAAAATACTTGAGCTAATACCGAGGACGAGTCTAGTCCTTGTAGCAGCAGTTTCCATATTTTAGGAAAATGCAATTGCAAATGGAAAGCAGCTATTTTTTTTCCATATGAAATGACGAATTTATATGTTCTTTATATATTTTTGTGCATAGAAATGCAAATGCACCTACTGTATATTGTAACCCAGGTAACTCAGGTAGTCAGTGAATTGGGGGAAAAAAAGGAGAAAAGGTAGAGAGAAAAAGATTTGCCCAATCACAAGCCTCATTCGGTGATAGACATTCCCAAGGGCCAATGGTAGCAGCGCATTTTGGTAAGCCCCGCGGACAGGTCGGGCCATGCTTGCAGCAGGAGAGCAGAGAGGAAAAAAAAGGGGATAATATACGGAAAAGTGCTCGTGCTAAACTCATGCTAAACATTAGTTTTTTTGAGAAATGTTAACCAATTGTTTAAAAGATCAATGTGATTGAGTATGCTTGGAAGGTGAAACTTTTGAACTTACGTTTACACTTTATGCTGGATGTAAACCTATGATGAGGAATCGTATGCGATTACATGCGCACAAATGGCGAGCCGCACACAGACTTTTGGAATGTGCTTTAAGACCACCAACTGGTAGGATATTTCCAATTTTCATGTCTTGGATTCAAGAAACTCCTTTTTTTGATACTCCGAACTTGATCGTTTTCCCCATTTTTTGCTTTTGGAGCGAGAGACTATTCCTACTCTGATTTGAATGTGTGCCGACTCTTTGAACTGAATCATTTGATTCACGAACTTCATCCGAATTAGCTAATTTAGCAGTTATTGCATCTTCAACTTATATTGTTTAACAATACTGTTCAGTCTTGAGAGAAATGTGTTTACCTTAAGAGATGTATGTTTATGTTCTGCATGTTGAGTCAAATTGAATATTGACCTACAGTTTCTTTTGCAAATTTGAGTTGTTGAATGCAACATTCTGTTTAGAAGGCTGCTATTGTGAATTGATTAGTCAAGGCAAAAGATGTACACACTATTGTTTTGGGATCTTTTCTTTGTTGTTTGTCAATGCTGTCTCAATCTTTTGAATACTGCTAATTAACTGTTTAAATGTGACTCTTTAAATTAACAAAACAAAGAAAGAAACTTTGCTTTACCTTTATAAATTTGAATTCATTGTGTTATCATTCAATCGCTGGTAGTTTCATTCCCTCTCTCCAGCAGTCGTTCCTATCTTCTGAGACAATTGGCCCATATTGAGAAATCATCTCCGGGCACGGCACATGCGATTACTGTTGTGTGTTACGTGTTACAATATGGTTTGCAACTGAATTTGAATTATGTCTGGAATTATGCACATCCATAAGAGAATTTTATTAGCATGCAGATGTGAATAAAGTCTGGAAAATGCTGGTATATAAAGTAAAGATTAGGGTTTGTGCTTAATGGCAGTTGGAATGAGCTTTCAACAGTTATAACACGGTGTCTAGATTTATTGTTATTGTTATTAATATTTTTAGCAGTTAATTATTATCAGTTGATTTTTTTACTCCTATCAGCTGACTAAATTATATTAGGAGATGGAAATGTGTTATCCTATAATATACACACTGGCTGGAGGTCTCTGAGCTCTCTATGGGTGGCAGAGTGAACACTTCATACATATTTTACAGTCTCCATGTTTTCAAGCTTGCTAAACCTGTAAGTGTTTCACGGCTGACGAAACAACATTTGCTGGTTCCACTTTATTGACTCAACTTTGTCACATTTTTTGCTCAATGTGATCGCATTAGGCATGTAGCTCTTTTATTACAACAGAATTGTGGCCTTGGGAAGGGATGTAGGGATGCAAAGGATTTCTGCATCACGCTGACACAAAGACACAGTAAAACGCACATTAATAACTTTATTAATATTTTACCTGCTAGGAATTACCTGGTTATGTGTTCACTCCTACATACCAGGCTCTTGCTTTTCTTCACCTACTGTACATATCATGAAATATGTGGCACATCTGGAGCTTATTAACATACAGAGCTGAATTTATTTAAAATTGCAAATTTAAAGGTCTGTATTGGTTTTGCCTTATATTGTGTAATTGTAATGTGTGTGTGTGTGTGTGTGTGTGTGTGTGTGTGTGTGTGTGTGTGTGTGTGTGTGTGTGTATATGTGTGTGTGTGTGTACAGCCTGAGAACCTGCTGTTGGCCAGTAAGATGAAAGGAGCAGCAGTTAAGCTGGCTGACTTTGGACTGGCGATTGAGGTACAGGGAGACCAGCAGGCATGGTTTGGTAAGAGACATAATATCAGATGCTTCGTGTTCCACTCATGGGTTTGATCTTTGGCCCATTCGGATTCATTTGCCTCATAGCCCAAATCTTTAATAGTACGCTCAGGCATTGCACTCCTCTTCCAAGACTAATCCTGTATTGCATCCAGAATCCAGCAGGACCCTAACCAGGATAAAACAGTTACTGAAAATGAAGATGAATGACTCGTACACCAAACTTAATTCACTCATGATGCACTGTAAGAGTTCCTCTCTCAGGCCGTCTCAGTCTATGGGTGTAAGGGCCCTGATGCACTAAGATACCAAGATACCGATAAGCATCGATGGCTGGACATCGCCAATAGTTACTGCAGTATGTCGTGTCAGTGCAGTGCATCGGTGCTTTTTTGACTGAAGAGCATGACTGAGCATATTGAATAGATGTCGGAAGCCGGTGTTAGAGTTATCTGATTTCCTGATTGTTCAGTCTCACAAATTATTGGAAAAAAGTAGACATAAAAAGGAACCAAGCTGGTAAACAACACCGCCAAAAGGCCATATACAGTGATTCTAGTGATTCTCATTTATTAACTTCTGTTCATAATTTGTTAGGTCTGACTCTAGCCAGATATATTTTTGTAATGAAATGCCGGAGCAAAATGAACTGAACATTCATATTCTGAGGACGTTTTACCACTTAGTTTGTTTGCTTGCATCCCAAACTGCATACTACAGCATTAACCTCATATAAAATATTACCAGCACAGTAATATGTACGAGGGCTATAACAAAAGTAAACCTGTTTTTTTTACTGACATAATTCATTCAAACTTCTTACGCTATACAAAGTTACTATTCAGCACAGTCTCCATTACAAGCGATGCATTGAACCCAACTCTCGAATAGCACTTGATGCTCTCTCACTGCTTGGTATTTCTTCAATGCTGGTTTCCTATTCTTTAAACAGTAAATGCATTCTCTAGTAATGTGGCAGGTTTTCAGCAAGTAACACCATTAAACTTAAACCAGTGTACTTTCTGTAGATTCCTCTAAGCATTGCCTGGTATGTTGCTTAAAGTCATACCAAAGAACAGACTTGTCCCTGATAAAATCATACCAGTTTTATTGTCCTCACAGTTTTATTAAGTCCTAGATCAGTTAAGAGATGGTTTATCTTCCTGCCATTTTATTAACCAACTAACAGCATGTGATGAAACAATGTTTGTTTCAAGAATCCCGAAGCAGATTTGGTCAATGATTCGTTTGTACATTTTTTTTTTCTTTTCTACCCATTAATTTGTATAAATGTTCTTTTACCTACTGTTATGTAACTGTAATGTCTGTAATCCGTCCTTGGATATTAAATCATATTTAAAAATGTCTCTGAGTGCTATGGTTCCTTCTGTTATTGTTCCTTGGGACAGGCTTTGCAGGCACACCTGGTTACTTATCTCCAGAAGTCCTGAGAAAGGACCCTTATGGCAAACCTGTGGACATTTGGGCTTGTGGTGAGATTTTTTTGTTGGAGTACAGTTATTCATCTTGAACTAGTCTTTGTGTTTTTCTTGTTTCCTTATTTACACAACTGTTTATATCTCTTTCAGGAGTTATTCTCTATATCCTTCTTGTTGGATATCCTCCATTCTGGGATGAAGATCAGCATAAGCTCTACCAGCAAATTAAGGCTGGAGCTTATGATGTAAGTGCAACTACCAACTACCTGTTGTGCAAAATAGTGCATGTCGTGATCATTAAAGTAATGAATAGATTTTAACACTTTTTAGTATCATATCCTTTGCGCATTTGATCTTTTTTCGTCCAAATCTTCAGCTCACATTGCATTTCCACAACATCTCTGTCCTCGGACTAGTTTGTGCCTCCTGGCTCATTTCAGTAGCTCACATCCAGAGAGAAGTGTCATTCGCATACCAAAACACACGGCATCGTTGGTTCCCTTGCTGTTTTTGGGTCAACCCGGGATCAAATCAATTTCTCACTGCAGTTGAACCTAGCAAGAGTTTAATTGGAGATGTACCGGGACCACCTCAAACAGATGGTCTAGGACTGGTTACTTTGGTGTGACTGCTGTGTTCTCACCTCTACAAATGGACTGTACCAAAGAGGAAAGCACAACAGGCTTTGACTAAAATGGACCTAACGCTGTGCATCCAAAAGTGTCATTTAAAATCATATTCTGTCCAGAATAAGGGTCACAAAGCCTGGTGTAACTAAATTTACGACTTAATATTGGAAGGAATTAGGGAACAATACTAGTTACATTTTTCTCTCCATATTTTGTAACTTGGAGATGTACAGTATATTGTTAAAAATATACTTGTATCTCTAAAAAAAAAAAAAAAAATCATACTGCAAGTATCATTCAGAGTTCAGAAGCTTATCTTTTTTCATTATGGTACAAATGCTCTGTTCCAGGGCACGGTGGTCTGACAGGACGGCTGCTTAATTTTTGATTGAGTGTAAATTAGAGCTGTGCCAGAGATATCGATCCTGTCATGCCTTTCCTGACGCATTGCAGAGTGATGACTTACCAAGAAGAAGTGGATGATCATTCTCAGTGTGCAGAGGTGCAGGTGTCTGTGCTTTTTAGAAAACAGAAATTAAATTTACATGAGTAATGTGTGTACTTGCACATCAATGCACTGTAATTTCAACGCACATTTTGAAGAAATGTAAGAAAAAAGGCTTATTATGATGATAAATGGTTCTTTAAACTGGTTGTAGTTATAAAGCCTTGTAGCGTTGTGTTGTTTGCACAATGTATGTATAATGGTAGATGACGGACTTGACGATTGCCCTCTAATCTAATAACCCGTATCTCGGTGAGGTGTTAATTTGCAAAAGTAACATTTATTAGAACCCCAGCCGTGGCTGTAGCATATCCAATAGTTGATGTAGTAACGAAACACAATTACACAGCTTTCCTGCTGCTTTTTTGCTCTACTCGTAATTTGATTATCTTCAATGTCGGACATTTTCTGTGTCTATTAAAAGCACACAAGGAATTTTCTCCTATTCACGCAAAGTACATATCTAACACCGTGTGTCCTCCTTGCTGCCATACTCCAGTTTCCTTCTCCTGAGTGGGACACCGTCACCCCCGAGGCCAAGAACCTCATCAACCAGATGCTGACCATCAACCCAGCCAAGAGGATCACTGCTGAGCAGGCCCTCAAGCACCCATGGGTCTGCGTAAGTAATTGCTTTCAAGATCTATAATTCTCGCGAGCTGCAGGCTGCAAAGATCCATTAAAAAGTCAGCAGAGTCTTGGATTCTTTTAGGATTTTAATTCTCTTCTAGCCTAGCCATCTACTCTTATTGCATCTGAGCAGGAATGCCCACAGTTTTAGAGTCCAGTGCCTGAAACACTGGATCAGATTGGACATCTTGTTGGCGTCATGCCGGTGATGCTTTGTGTAACTTAGCAACAGGAGTTTGCAGAGTGGTGGCTTGGTTACTAATAGGATGTCCATAGCAGATCAGTATTGGTGAACACACAGTGTGCAGAGCTCTGATGTTAGTCTTTTATAGAAAATCATGCTCAAAATGGCGTTGCTGCATCCTAGTCATTGTGATTTTCCTCATTCCCGCTTAATAAACCCGACTATTAAGATGTGCATGGAATAACAATCTAATTTGGCAATTGTTGCAAATGATATTTGCATAATGCATACCTTGCTTAGGTATTTAAAAAAACAACAACAACCAAAGTCTGTTGCATGCATATGTTTGTTAGGATTTTAAAACATAATACATCTTACTTCAAATGCTTATATCATGATTGATCCAAAGTGACATTTCTGTCTTAATTTTACTCTTCAGCAACGGTCTACAGTGGCCTCAATGATGCATCGGCAAGAGACTGTGGAGTGTCTGCGCAAGTTCAATGCACGGAGAAAACTAAAGGTATATTTCCAGCACAATCCTGAAAAGTGGGAGAAAATTTAACACATTAGTTGAGCAACATAATCCATGTCGGTCTCTCTCTCTCTCTGTCATTCAGGGAGCCATTCTCACCACTATGCTGGTTTCCAGAAACTTTTCAGGTGGGTCTCTGTTGATTGCTTATGATCAGGTATGCTGCACAAGCCATGGACCAAGCTGCCGTATCTCCATATCTCCTTAATTGTAGGCACAATCGAAGATGTATTTTCAGGTAGCTGTACAATCAGGGGGTGAACGTTCTGACAGACTGAGACAATAGATGCCTTAAAGTTATGAACTCTTGTTTTCATCTCCACACTGCTGCAGGGGACACAGCTGAATTGTTTAACAGTCATTGATTTAGCTGCTACAGAGTTTATAAACTGATATCGCTTGTGTGTGTGTTTGTGTGTGTGTTTGTGTGTGTCTTTGTGTGTGTCTTTGTGTGTGTCTTTGTGTGTGTCTTTGTGTGTGTGTTTGTGTGTGTGTTTGTGTGTGTGTGTGTGTGTGTGTGTGTGTGTGTGTGTGTGTGTGTGTGTGTGTGTGTGTGTGTGTTTGTGTACTGTATGTGTGTGTGTTTGTGTTGAGGCAGCTTCTTTCTTCGGCCTTTGGTATCAAAGGGTAACCGATTGTGCCAAATCCAGAACTTTTTAATGAGCTTAAATATTGGTTAGGATACATTCTCTCAGGGGTTGTATATTTTCTGTAGCGTTATCCAACTGAACGCCTCTCTGTCCAATAGTGGGCCGGCAGCATACCAGCCCTGCTGCTCCCACCACCAGCACTGCCGCGCTTGCACAGGAAGGTATGTGAGAGTGCATCTCCTCACCTCTCCACCAGGGGGGCCCAGATAGTCCCATCCACCTTGTTCCCACCAACCTGACCCTGTCTTGGCTCCACACACTCAGCATGTAGCGACACCTACCATGCCTGCTCTCACATACTGTAAAATCTCACACACACACACGCACATTCAGTTTCATGAGAAGTCACTGCCAGTGAGTTAGTGCGACCGATTTTCTAATTTCATACATATACGTGTCCTGTTTCCATTTTACCAAGATTAACATTCATGTGCATCATGCACCGTCCTCATGCACCATGGCCTCCAGCCTGCACTGTCCTTTACCTTTTAATCCAGTATTGTTTAGGGTTTACGGATAAAAAGCAGATCCTGCCATTACTGCTATGTAAACCATCTTTTCTGTAAATAGTGTTAGGGTATAAACACTCCTCAGCTCTCTGGAATTTTAAATTATTATTATTATTTTTGACTTCACTCCCATAGATTGTTTAGTACGTGTATTTGAATAGTTGTTATTCCAGTCCTTTTTTCAAACGTCTGTCTTTTTACACGACTTGAATTCAAATGATGATGTTCCAGGCAGAAGTCTGATCAATATCACCTCGCCGCATTCATTATAGTGATCGGCGTCTACAGTCAGCACACAATTGGCCAGCACGACTTATCTGTTTGTATACGAAATGTCTCTCCATTTTTAGTTCCTTTTTTGGGATGTTATATCCCCCACATTTTAAAAGCTTTTTGAGAACCTCTGCTTTAGCTGGAGATGCAGAAACCAGTTATGCCCCCCCCCCCCCCCCGTATTTAAATTGTTCTTGTCTTTTATTGTTGTACTTTGCCAGTGCAGTCTAATGTAGCACTATTACCCAAGGCAAATTTCCCCTGCCGGAAAATAAAAGCTATCACATCTTATCTTATCCTGACTTGACATTCTGGGCAGGGTAAAGAGGCCTGGTAGTATAGCGGCAGAGATCCTAATTTTTCAGATCGTAGTCTCTCATCCCTTGCCAAAGCAGACTTGTTCAGCCCAACTTAGCCATCATTTCCCCTCCTCCTTTTTCCTTAAACCCTCACCCCCACCCCCTTGCTGAGAGTGCAGGGGGTGTGCTACATGGCTGGGCAGGAGCGGGGTTGGCTTGCTGCCAACCGTCAGACCTGGTATAGAGTGGCGCATGGTGCCAGCACATGCCGGGTGGTCGGCATAAAAGAAGGCCCACTGGAGGCCAGACAGACGATGCTGTTCATGCTACCGAGTCAGGAGGGAATGGAAGAGCAGACACACACAAGTCTTAGCCACTACAAAACAGAAGGGAAAATAGTTTTACACAGTTTTCCGTATTCTTTTATCCTGCTGATGCAATATCATTGTTATGCTCATTCCAACAGGGTTTTACAATATGATTAATATTATTCATATTCTGTTTTTGTTTGTTGAGAGATTTCAATGCTTTGGATGATTTATCTCTCCCACAATAAAGGCTAGCCTTTATAAGGTCTATACTACAGGTATGTCTTAGATAATGAGTCACACTTTTACTGTGGTGGTGATTGGCATTAATTACTTTTGGAGTCATCAAGTCACAGCTCTTTCCACCAAGTCTCAACCATACCCAGTAAGTGTTTGATTATATAACATCATCTCATTGCGGATACTCCGATACGTTTTAGATGCTTGACCAATAGAGACACAGGACCAGGCTTTCTCTTTTATATTTTCTCCATCTTGAGCTTTTTTGCTTTACTAACAAATCAACTGGTTGTTGACAGTTTAGAATTTGCTGCTTGACAGATGTTGACGCATGTCTCAGGGTTTGCCTCGATCAGATTATGCCGTTTTCTTTGATTCGGTGCTTGCAAGCAAACCATTATCATCACAAGATGTTCTGTTCTTTGTTGCTGTCCTTTTCCACTACCTTTCAAGGGCAATTTCACACATGGCCTAAATACTCAGTGATAATCTCCACCCATGATTGATTTCAGGCTTGTTTTGTTAAAGGGAATCATCAGAGACCATGGGAATAGTCCTTTTATTATTCTTATTCATATTTTAAAACGTGAAATATTTTTTGTATTTTAATAGAAACTGGCCACTCGGGTACTCGATAGTGAAGGTGTTTAGTTGTCTTCTTTACTTCATTTATCTAGAAGACATTTTGTCTCTCAGCTGTGCACATTCTTTTCCTCCAACAATGTGAAAATTTTAAACACACATCTATCAAGTCCAACCAGTTTTTTGCTATTTACTGTAGCTCTGAAAGCACATAGTCTTGTTATGGTCTTTCAGCTAATTTCAAACTATAGGTCCACACAAGAGCTGTTTCCTGGACCACACTTGGTGTCAGACACAGCTTTCATACAGTACTCCACCAAGTACACTAAACCAAGCTGCCTTCAGGAAAAAGGTCAAGTGTGAAAACGCCCTCAAATACTATCTCCTAGTGGCACCTTTTGAGCTCGAGAACAATTGCCTGATTTCAGAAGCATCATATTAAAGGGATAGTTCAGGTTTTTTCAAGTCTGTCTTGAATATGAATTGAGGTGCAGATAAGTACATTATCATACTGTAGGTCTTGGGTGTGAGCAACCATGATGTGCGTCACCTGGAAGCTTCTGCAGTCCCACGGAGCTAAATCTAGTCTGTATCTTTCAAAGTTCTGGTGTGTTTACTACATATTATAATTTTTTCTTTCCTCAAGAACTAACTGTATGGCTAACTTGAACTGGCCATAGGTACCATGACCATTGGTACTACGTGATCAGTACTTTTGAAAGATACCAGCTCAGTGGGATTGCAGAAGCTTCATATTACTCTCAGCTGACACAGACTTCACGGTTCAAAATGTATGTGACCAAGACCTGTGGTGACGTACTGTACCTCACTTATGGTCATCTCAGTCTTGATTTAAGTAAGACTTGAAAACCTTCCCCTTTAAGCTTCTTGTCTGTTACTGGTGACTTTATGACCAATCCCAAGAAAAGCAATTTAAGACTTGTTAAAGTGAAAGCAACCCAGCCTCTGACTGCCTGCTTACTGTAAATGGTGAAAGGAGGGAGCAGTGACTGTAATGGAGGACAGCTGTGTAATTTGTTTACTTTGTTCAGAAACAAAGCATTTTGGAACTCGTTTTTACTTTATTGACACTGCATGGCTTGCTGTATGGTAAATTGCACCCACCGCTAGCACTTTCATCTCATATCGAGTGCAGCATGGAGCACCAGCAGGCCCACGAAACAAATGACGCCTGCCGCCTTCCTGCTCTGTGTGGCCTCCTATTTGCATATCTATTGATTGTTGTTTTTCTCTCTCAATCTTACCTTTCTCTCCCAATCATTCTTCCTCTCCTCTTGTTTATGGAAGGTAAGGAAATGAATGGGGCTACCAAGCATGAGCCTCTTGACCTAGGTCTTTATAAGTGTGTTGTTGAAATGGTCACTGCAATATAGATTTTTTTTTTTTAAAGGCTGTCCCCTGCACACCATGTCATTAGCACAGAAGTCAATCGGTATCAAGGCTTACAGAACTGCACTGCCTGAAGACCTCTAAATCAGCCTGGGCCAAAGCATGGCTCCATTTAAAGGAAATCAATTGGCGACATTAGCTGTGATTTTCTTTCATTATACTTATAGTCTGAAATGAAGTACAGTTTTATTAGAAGTAGAGTCTATTCTTTGTTTTGCGTTTACAAAAATGTGATTCCCAGTGTGAACAATGTGAACAACCAGTGATGAATCCTGAAAGCTTCTGAGTAATATAACTGAGAAAATGGTGGATGTGAAGCTAGAAGTTTGTATGGATCTGTCAGAAAGGCTTGGATTTTGTTGCTTCTGTTCTAATTCAGACTCTCCTCTTTCTTCACAGCATGCAAAAGTTTGCTCAACAAAAAATCAGAAGGTAGTAAGGTAAGAGAAGATGCTTGTAGAATTTTCGGTTTTAAGATGTCAATGCTTCCCGATTTTCTAAATAAGTAAAAGAGCTGCAATATATAATTCATAGTCATACCTATGTGTGGTGTCCTCAGGAACCCCTTTTTTATTTTTTTGGTGTGCCTTCTCAGAATTCAGCCGCAACACCCCGACAGGTGTTGTTCCCTCATATACACTGCCTGGGCCAGCAAAAAAAAACCATTAGCCATTGAAATGTTTTGCTTAAATAAATCCTCTGATGTGAGGGTGTGGTCAGTCAGTACATTCTGATCATCAATGGACATTTGGAGCTACACATGCTGCTCCTGAGCTCCCAGTGATCCAGACCCCCCTCCCCCCCGGCCCTCTGCACCTGCTGACTCATCCTGGTGCTGAACTGGACTCCATGTTAATGTTAAATAACTTCTGTCATATTAACCTTCCAGCTGCATAACACATAATGTTGTTATATGATTCCTGCCATCTCAGGGAGTTTTTCCTTGCCACTGTCGCCGTCACCCTTGGGTTGCTCATCAGGGACATTCTCATTATTATCTATACACATTTTTCTCACTCATTCACACTTCCATAAATCTTCTTCTCATTTTGTGAAGCTGCTTTGAGACAATGACCACTGTTAAAAGCGCTATATAAACAAAATTGAATTTTTTATGGCCACATAAGGTTACTGAGCTAAGGTTACCTGACCAACTGATCCAACCCCAAATCACAACACTGCCTCCAGAGGCTTGTTAACCATGAAGCACTCCTTGCTCTGGAAAAGTGTCAATCTGAACTCATCACATCACCTGATCTCCAATTCTAGTTATTTCAGCGATCTCTATAGTTGTTCCTTTTGTTTGTTATCAGCCAATAATGTTACCCTTCTGAAAAACAGTACAGTTGACCCTAAAAATTCTAGAGAACACACAGATGTCAAAAACGCCACCAAATATGCTCCTAAACCATTATAATTTCACTTCAAACTCAGTTTAATACATTACTCTTAAAAAAAAAATGTAAAGGTAAATTGGTATACTGTTCAGTACTTTACTGCTGTGTTTTATTTGGTATGCGCTGTCGTTTATTTTGGTATCAGTAGGTTAAATACAGTAATAATTCACCATCCCAAGCAGAGTTTTCTTTTGATGGTTGCTTTGTGTTCTCTTCAATACAAAATTTATACAGTATTATATTTCATATGGGAATTTAGCTGAATTTATGTTAATATTTATGCTACAAAACTAGTAAAACACATGAAAAGTTATATGTGGGGGGCGTAGCTAACAACTAATCCTGATGGTGGATAACTTTATATGTTGATTAAGTATTGTAAGATGTTTATGGTTATGTAAGATGTCTGTTTTAAGGATAAAATACTTGTTTTGTGCATATTACAGTAATAAATATATGTTTTACCCGCTCAGAGCAATCTGGAAAAAGTTGAGCAACAGATGCATGCAAATGCACTGTCCGTGTAATAGAGTGTCCTTTATATCCCATGACCATTATATCATCAGTATGAACGGGAAAATGTTGTATGTCTCCTCTCTGCTGCAGCCCCAGACAAACAACACTAAAAACAGTGTAGTGAGTGCTGTAGTGAGTGCCCTGAAGGAGAGCAACATGGCCTCCTCCACACCAATGGTACCTTAACCTGCATTTAACAGCCCTTTGCCCTCTACCCAGCGTGCTATGCTATAGATGTTTGTAGATCATCCATCTGTATGCTGTCATCCCATCTTGTTGTACATTTCTGTGCTGGTCTTTTCTTTTGTAAGCATGTCACGGCTTAAGTTTGGCTTGGTATGGCTTGGTCCTGCTGGTCTCCTCTTTCCCGTCTTTGGATCATTTGTGTGTAAGCTTGCATGGCAGCTTAGCTTATTCATTCTACTGAATGCATAATTAAAAAGTGTAATAACGGTCACTATTGAACTTTGTACATGCCCACTGCTGCATGGGCTGAAATCGCACCTAATAATGTTGAGTACTTTTAAGAAAATAAGGAAAACTAAAAAAGTTCCAATGTGCATATTTTTATATCTTATATCTACTCAGTGAATCAGTGAATTGTTTTATGGAAGTAAGGGTTCTGTCTGATCCAGCTGCAGAATTGCTTTTGGTGTCTCAAAAGTAAATATCCTCATACTTTTATCTAACTTCCAAATGTTTCCTATGCTGTAAATGATATGGGTCATGCAGTGTCCTGTAGCAATTCTGCTTCATCACCAGGCTCACTGGGAATTTGGACTTTTTCTGTGAGAGAAGTAAAGAAAAGGACAAAGCGACTTTCAGCAAATTCAGTTTTCCTGCTCGAAAGCAGGCATGAGATGAGAGCCATGCACCCTGCAGGGTCAGGCAGACGAAAGTGAACTTGACACTCGAAATGATCTGCTTGTACATGCTGCCTCGAGAGCCGGGCGATGATCATCACGGGACCCCCAACATTAACGTTAACCTCCCGCCTCGGGCATTGTGGAATCATGATTATGTCATCACCCCACACTACAGGTCTGTAGTCAATCCGAACAGAACAAAAGACAGACAAGACTGAAGAATACAACATACTTATCAGAGCAGTCTTTAGCAGGAAATATTTATGTATAATAAAACTCCAGGCTGGTGTTGATCCTTTTTTCATGTTAGTTTGGAATTCAGTCTTTTGCAACCCCTTCATCATGTTTTCAACAACACGAAACGCCAGAGCATTCGCCAGACTGGTATTGCATCACCATCACTCTGTTTGTCTTGTGAGCATGTGCTCCGTTCCAGTCAATAAAAGCATGTCATCATCAAAGTTTTATTGGAGCATGTTTACCTTTTTTAAATTTATTTTTTTAGCAAGTTTAATGCTAATGCACTTTTCGCTAAAGTGAAATAAAACCTTAACTGTACTATTTTAAATTCTGCAGGAGCCACAAACTACAGTAGTGCACAACCCAGCAGATGGTACAAAGGTCAGTTCTTCTGCTGCATTTGTTTTGTAGAGCAAGAAATAAGTCAAATTATATTATTTGCTAGGGGAAATCAATGCCATGATTTACTGAAAGAAAAGGACCTTTGTGTCTTCATCCTGTTCTAATGTTGCGTACTTTGTGATCTTTCCTCTGGCAACGTCTCTCTGCAGGGCTCTACCGAGAGCTGCAACACCAACGAGGAAGAGGATATGAAAGGTAGGAAAGGTAGACAACCCTTCTCTCCTCTTTTTCGGCATGCCTCGGGCATTGTGGAATCATGATTACCGGTGCTAACGTCTTAATGGGAATCTCTCTCCTTGTCAATCCTTAACGCATCAGTTAATTTGTCAGACAGGGAAGACGCTAATTTGTTAACACGCGCAATAATGGTTGGCTATAAAAGCCTCTAATACGGCAGTTTATTTCTAAGTCAAATGATCACACGATTGTCATGCATAGCTGATGTTATAAAAGAGAGTTATCTACGTAACTAGGAAGACAGGAGAGAGATTAAAGCGTTGGGAAGGTAGGTCAAAATCTGCGTCAACCTATAAGGAATGCTAATACGCATGCCTGTGGCACTAAAGAACAACTTGGCTTGGTATTTAGTGGGAATTGGGCCTGTCTACAGTTCAGTCAAATGCCTTGATTAAACTTTCTATACTCATGTAATCATCTGCATTTCTGTCTTTTTGTATATAATCAGATGCTGTATATACTGTATAGGTGTGTGCGTGCGTGCGTGCGCTCTTGACTCTTAGCCAGCGTGTGCTGCGACCCTTCATTAGCATGGTCCCAGCCCTCCCTGCAGACTCAAAAGTCCACTGCTGAGGTTCTTCCCTCATTTCCTCTCCTTAGCTACCTCTAACCCAAAGAGCATCTTATCTCTTCAGCCACATCAGTAGCAGGATTCAGGTGATGAGGAAAGGAAATTGGAAAGGAGGCTCAGGAACAGGTTTCACCAAGTTCAAGGCTGTGATTATTAACACCGCTGCATCACGCCACAGCTGGCCGCGGTGCTGTTACTTGCAGCAGTGCCAGTTCATGCTGACAGAGGGAGCTGTGCATAGAGCAGGACATGCTGATGTAATTGCCATGGAGTCCCATTGGCAGTGCAGCCTGTCTGTGTTGTTATTAGGCCAAGGTTGAATTAATAGAACCATTTCATCCAGACGCATCCTCCTCCTCCTCCTCCTGGTGGACGTCACGAACATGATGTTATTGTTACGTTGATAAACATTGCAGCAGAGTGAGTGTGTGTTGGTGTGTTTTTCTCCCGGTGGTGTGCGTTGTGCTGGTTTTGGGGACGTGCCAGTGGAGAGTGCACAGGGGGCCAGCAGTGACAGTGCGGTGATGAGTCAGTGCAGTGCCGGGGATGAGCCGCCCGCTCTGGTGGCATCACCACAGTGCCCACCAGCCAGTAAGTCTGCTGCCACGCAGCATCTTTTGCCCCTTTTTCATAATCCTTCAGACTTCCAGTTACTATTCAGAGCAGTAGCAGCCACTCCACCACCACCACCACCTCCAATCAGTTTCCCCTTCGATTCAGGCTCTTGTGCTCTGCTTTTGCTCTACCCTCTCAAAACTCTTGGCACGTTTGCCATGCTCCTCCCGATTCTTCTTCTCTCCACTTGCTGTCCATTTCAGCTTTTCCATGCAATTTTAGGCCCCTTTGGTATCCTTCTGCTCCCTTGGCTCTTTTTTAAAAATTTCTTTTAATTTCCTTTAGTCTGTACCTGCGTTACTTTACTTCAAAGTCTGGATGATTTTCTAGCCTGTAGCTATTTTTTTCCAGTATGAAAAACCAGAGCTTCTGTTCCTTCAGGCACCTTGTACCCCTTAGCACCATTTTCAGACAGATGCATTAACTTTGTATGGTCTTCTGTCGTGTATATTCGCCACAGGGTAGCACATTAAGTTTCTTATCTTTATGGTTGATGTTATGTTACTCTGCCTGTGCTGTTTTTCAGTGTATACAATTCATCTTTAGATTAATCAATAATGCATTATGATCTCCAACACACCATCTTTTTAGAGAGAGGAAAACAAGACCATTTGTAGGATTTTACTACCTAGATTTAAGGAATATTTTCTTAGTCCTGGAAGTCTTCAAGCTTTTGAATTGGTGCTCTGGAGCAGTGAATTTAAAATGGTAATGGTTGTTGCATTTGGGATTAAATATAAAAAGGTGAGTATGAGACAGAAGGGCAGAGTGTCTTTTAGACTTTAATTATTTTGCATAATAAGAACTTTAGTGACTTTGATCAAATTCCAATGTGTAAAGGTTTATAGTAGGATTACAGAGACAAAAGGGAAGCCAAGTTTAAATTTCCATTTTAGATATAATGTGACATATAACGGTCTGTGGATCCAGATCACTGTGGCATCAACAAAAAAAAAGCACAACATTATCAAAAGCACTGTCCAAAACGACTCAATTGAATTGTATGCCGCAGAACTGCAAAGATTACATGTTCTAAGCTAACTGTGATCTTCATCCTCCATTCTCATCCTTTTTCTTGTTCCTTCTTTGACAGTATAAATGAAATGATTTTTTTCAGTTTCATTTAATAAGCAGGAAGGCTAATTAAAGAGCTTTCTCCTCCTGCTGTTTCATCAAGACGTCTCTTAACACATGGGCTGCATGATATTGATCGATGTACAATATAGAGCGTGATCATAAGATCTCTTACAATATATTATACAATATGCAATATCAGTGTTGAAAAATGAATATTGTGCAGCTCAAACGTATTTCATTCATTCTCGTTTTCTCCAGAATCTCTCATTGTTCACTTGTTACTGTTTATACAGGATTTTCATTACCCTACCCCAACCCCCCCCCCCCCCCCCCCCCCCCCTCACTAATTTGTTCTGTTTTTCATGATCCGTACCTGCCTTTGGCTGTGGTGGCTTAATAATGCATTGCTTTGTGCTCTGTGCTTCTAACGATGGAGTATTTGGTGTCCTGTCTCACATTGCTCGGGGTAACCCGAGGCAGATGACATTCTATTAAATGCTTTGGCTTGCAGCTGATTTTGCATGTTATAACCAATGTGGGTGCGGGTCCTTTGCATATCTTTCTGCTGTCATCAGAGTGGCGTTGTGGTTCATGTTGTGTGTTGCAGCTGTGGTGCATGACATAAAGCGCATGGCGTGGAACAGTTCAGGACATGCCTCGTGCCCAGAGTTAGAGCGTGCTCAGTCTGTTCCTCATGCCTCAGCTCAGGGGGGCTGGAGCATGGCCACAGCGCAGTGTAAGTGCTTTGGGAAGTTCAGGACAGACATACACATACAGAGTACTGTATGTGTGCAGACACACGGAGCGTGCGGGGCTACAGAGGGACTGATTCATGTTAAAGGGGCTAGAGTGCTTTTAGTATGTAGGATTTGTACGAAAGCACTTGCATGTACACACACAATTCCTCAGCTGTAGTGGAACATTGAGTTATCAGTGCCTTTCATTACGAGAAGCCTTAAAATGACTGCATTCTCTCTTTTTTTTGTTTTGTTTTCTGCCGTGTAGCTCGTAAGCAGGAGATTATCAAGATCACTGAGCAGCTAATCGAGGCCGTGAACAATGGAGACTTTGAGGCTTACACGTAAGTGAGACCTGAACAGGCGTGACTTCCGATAAGACTGTGCGGATTTTAAGCAGCCAATGTTTTAAATGTCTTTTAGGAGAATCTGTGACCCTGGGTTGACTTCATTTGAGCCCGAAGCTCTGGGTAACCTGGTGGAGGGGATGGATTTTCACAAGTTTTACTTTGAGAACTGTAAGTTATATTATTTCATAGTTGTTAGAAGGGGGAAAAAAATGACTTTTTTTTTTTTTTTTTTTTAATCGATTCTGCTTTTCCATAATTTTCATTGCCCAATGTGTGAAAATGCCTGTTGCCTCATCTAGTGTTGAGTAAGAACAATA
The DNA here is from genome assembly GCA_030347435.1 of Clarias fuscus. Lineage (NCBI taxonomy): Eukaryota > Metazoa > Chordata > Actinopteri > Siluriformes > Clariidae > Clarias > Clarias fuscus. The sequence continues at coordinate 13,838,495 of CM059220.1, forward strand.
AGCCAGTGCACACCACTATCCTGAACCCTCATGTGCACCTGATCGGAGAGGATGCAGCCTGCATCGCGTACATCCGCCTGACGCAGTACATCGACAGTCAGGGCCGCCCGCGCACCTGCCAGTCTGAGGAGACGCGCGTGTGGCACCGTCGTGACGCCAAGTGGCTCAATGTGCACTTTCACTGCTCAGGAGCACCAGCTGCACCCTTACAGTGAAGCCTGCAAGACACAGGCATGCACACTCGCTCACACACACACACACACACACACACACACACACACACACACACACATATCACATTCCACCAAGTGAAATACACCTCCTTCCGACTCTTACTCTGAACTCCCTCGTTTTTTGTCGCAGGTTGCCTGGATTCCTAACGATGGGAGTGTTTGTTCCTTGTAGCCGGATGGGCATGTAGAGGCCGGACGGACGACAGCAAGTTACAGACACGCTATTGAAGAAATCCGATAACATCCAGTCCAACTGTCACCACCTTACCTGTCCAACCTTTGATCACTAGGATCCGGCTGCGGCTGTGACCCCGCCCACGGGACGGTGCATGCCTATGATGCCCACACGGGGGTGCTGTCTAGTCTTTTCCTATGGAATCATCTTTTTTTGCCCATTAAAGATGTCCAGAAGGTGTTGTAAGTACTGATCTATGAGTTAAACTAAACTGTATATTGTAAAAAAAAAAAAAAAAAAAAAAAGGTTAGAGTTTGTAAGGCATCGATATGTAAGTAAAAAGCAACTGGGGTGTAAAAGGGAGGGAGGATTCATAAGATTGATAGAATTCTTTGCCTTTAAGGGCTGAAGTTTGAATAGGTGTAATTGAAATGCTCCGGCTCGTACACTCTGTAGAAACGGGATACAAATTATTTTGAGAATTATGGATATGTCCACTGATCAAGAATGTCCTAAAATTCTGGAGCGTATAGGCATACGTCATACCCAGGAGCACCAGAGTATAGTTTTTATCCATTTAAAGGAGTGTTTCTTGGTTTCTTGTTTTGTTATTTGTTTTTGTTTTTGAGCTGAGGTCAGTGGGACTGTTCGTGTGGTTCTGGGTTTTAGTGTTTTAGTGTTTATGTGGTTAGTTTTTTTTTTTTTTTTTGTCTCCCCCCCCCCCCCCCTGCTTTGATTATCAGAAAGTATTTTGTGTTTAGCAGTTCATTTTTTATGATCAGTTTTAAAAACCTTTTTAAAATAATACAATTGTAAAGATATACAGTACAGAAGTATATATAAATATATATATATATATATTTAAATGAGATCAAGTGAAATAAGGTCAACCGTCAAGGTGCAGCAAACGATTAGACAGACTGTTTCATGTGTGTTTATGTGCATGTGTTTGTATGGACATGTGATTAAACACACCACAGATATATTACTCTAGGTAGGACAGCTCGGCCTCTACCCGCGTGCATATACGAGTGCGTCCGAGAGCCCGCGCGAACAGACGTAGTGCTATAGAAACGGCACCGAATGCTAGACGTAGAGCCGGTGTTTTAAATTTCACGTCGTTCCAGGGAACAGAGACGCCGTTTCACCAACAGGAACACACACGTACAGTAACACATGCTGATCACAAAACCCATTCCGAAATCAGAATGCACAGCTGTAGCAGTCACACACTGCCTACCTGCCTATGAACATATGATAGAGAACTAGTGTGTGTCGAAAACGGCACATGAAAGACATCCATAGGTTAATACGAGTTTATACGTGGGTGTAGAAACAACTCCTGTCCAGTTGTATTCTGAACATGTACACAATCACATGCTTCGTTGACGTTTGTGGCTGTCTTACAGAATTGTCTTGTCCTTGTGGTTCACACCAGCGATGGGTTTTGCGCGCTCACCTCTTAATGCCGTGTTGCACACGCACATAACATACCTATTGCTCCCTTCAGCGTTTCCAGTGAATCCAACATGTACATCTACTATACAGTAGTACAAATACAGGGTTTAAGGCGCACTGGCTGTTAAAAACCATCACAGCACAATTGGCCTGTTCTGGTCTCGGTGACGGGCGTTATTTAAAAAACAAAAAAAACAATGCGTTCCTATATTCGCTACACTCCAGTTCATGCACTAGACCTGAGTAGGATGTGATTAAACAGTAAATTATTCCGCAACACCTCCATCCCCTGAGCTGAGCATGAGTATTTTCTACAATGAACGAGTTCTCAGTCTCTGTATATACGTGTGTAGGGCTTTGGTACATATCAGCACTGTAATTCCGCACGTGTGTGTGTGTGTGTGTGTGTGTATGTATGTGTGTCACCTTCATCACAAAGCCCTTTTCGTGAATCTTGTTTTTGTCTTCGAGAAAATTGCTTCCATGCTTAGGCAAGTCAGTCTTTTTTTTTCTTTTTCTTTTTTTTTTTGTGCGTGTATGATGATGATGATGATTTTTTTTTTTCTTAAAGCAGGCACAAGGGTATTTTTCTGTATGTTGTCAGTTACTTTAACTGTGTAGAATTTGAAAAGAAAACGGATCAAACTAAAAAGAAACGAGGACACGTTAACAGGTATATAGAGATAGGTTAGGTAGATTTCTAGAACAGAAGTCCCTCCTCCTAAAGCTGGGAACTAAACCGCAAGCCAGCACCTTCTGGCTTTCCTATCCGATCCAAGGCAATCCCAAATATGCAGCTTACTATGATGATTATGCATGTTCTCTTTTCTTGGTGAATCTTTTCTCCGCCGTGTGATTTCAAATGGGAAAAAAAAAAAAAAAATCTTGTTCTTGTTGCATCTCTGACATGAAAATCCCTCCATCTGGAGATGATGAATAGGTGATGTACCATATTTTAAAATGGAAAAAAGTGAGTTTAAAAAAAAAAAAAATGAAACAACTCAGCTTTGTATGCTCCCCTCATTCTAAGTAAATCTATTGCATTGTAATGGTATACTATTGGGCTACGTTTATGAATGCTGGATTTTGCATGATCATACATTTAATAAAACCATGAACTGACAACCATTGACGCTTGTCTGAATGCTCGAAGATCTTCACTGGAGTTTTGTAATTACTAAAACATGCATGTCTTTAATAAAATACGACCATTTCAGCATTTGTGAAGCCAAGTGTTTTCTAATAACAAGAAGAAAAGGAATCATCTCAAATATCGGTACATACAAATAAATGAATGTTCTTTCACAATATTTGATTTAGGTCTATGTGGCGGTGGGACACATTTTCTCTTCCACCCCCGTGAAGAGATTCTGAGATTCTGTAAGACAAACATTTACTCTCTCTTTGCTCTCGCACACGCATGTACACGTACTTCCTCAGTCTACCTGTCAGCACACAGTGTACTGTTCGGGGCTCCCAGAGGAACAGAGCAGACTTATTTAAGGGCCGTTCCTGCTGCCTGGACCCCAGAGCGCTGAAAAGGAGGTCGAGTCTCTGCTTTCGGCAGGCGATTAATCAAACCGTTTCCTCTCCACACTCCTCCTACCATCTGATGGAGCACGCTACAGGCCGGCTCACACATTCTGTCTCAGTTCACTCACACACACAACTGGAAGGAACTGGACGCGAGTGTCTTTATCGTGTGCATTTATTTGCAGATGTGCGTTTTTTTTTTATTACCTGATTTCAAGTTGACCAAAGAAGACAACAGAATATACGATTGTTGATTTACAGTACAGCCACTGCAAATGAATTTCACTTGTATACACAAATACAATCTCTCTCTCGCTCTCTCACACACACTCGCACACATACACACTCACACAGAATCTTCCTCGCTAGCAAGTCTCTCAGACACAACACGTCTGGTTTTTGGCAAAGTTACCTCATTTGACCCCAGCAGTTTAGTTTGGCACGGTTCGAGATGGCAGGTCATGTCGGAAACCCTGCTGACTTCATTTCATTAAACACTGGAACAAAACCATTCGACATTCTTCATACGCGTTCATGTGCTGATCGTGTTGGTAGTGCAGCTGCGTGTGACTTGGGAAACTTGTCAGCCAATTGCTGATCCCAAAACTCAACTCGGTTCATAGTTCGAACATTCCTACTTCATTTCCTTTACAAATCCAATATAAAAACACGTCAAAAAGTGCAACGGCCATAATATAATCTGGCCCTGGAATGTTTTAGTTCAGTGGTATGACGCTGGTTGTGAAACAGCCAAAATCTAATTCCGACATTTACAAATCGAGACGGTTCTAGACATCAGCAAATGTCTGAACTCTTAGGTGGCACGATTATTCGAATATCTCTCTGCTTGGCAGAATCCAAACTGTTTACTACGACCAGCCTGTAGATTCCTTCCCATCCCCTCGGCTAAGTCTTTCTAACCTCTCTCAGACCCTGTGCGTTCATCGCATTAGCTGAATGATACATTGTGAAACACCATTTCCCACAATGCAAAGATTGAGCTCCTTTTGTCAGCTATCAAAAATGCAACTAAGAAGCTCTCATGTCCTTATCTTGGCAATTAAATAGGTTCACAGTCCTCCTCAAAATGTACAAACGCTCATTGTCTGCTCCCTTTAAAAGCCCAGCTCGAGCTCTCACACCCACAGCAGGCGTTCCTTCGTCCTGCTTGGAGCTGCAGTGTGCGTGCGTGTGAGTGTTGGGACACAGGGAGAATCGAATGTCCTCTGTCCTGCAGTGACATGGCCCTGTGTGCTCCACGGTGGAGCGGGGTTCGATACGGGCTTCTGTTCCTCATCCTCGTCGTGCTTCTTCTTGCCGTCAGCTCCAGCTGGCGTTGTGGAGATCGTCTCGGAGCCAGCCGGGCAGAGGCTGTCCCAGGCGCTTCAGCAGCCTCAACAGCTCCACGTTCTGCTCCCTGTAATGCTCCGACAGGAAGGCCCGCGACTACACACAAACACAAGCACATTAAGAAGAAAAGGTCACACCTCCAACAGCAATGCTGAGACATGCTGATTTCTCTAGCACAGTTGTATTTTGGGATAAAGGTGGCAGAAGGTGTGTGCAATAAATCTTGATATAAATAGATGGAGATGCGAGTGTCCTGTATTGTACCAGGTTTCTGTTCTACTTTCTGAGTCGAGCTGTTCTGCTGTTCTATTCCTGTGTTTGGTACTGAACGGTTTTAATAATGAATAAATAGTAGTATGAGTAACACCTCTTTCTAAGTGTTTTTTTTCTTCTTTCTCCCAGTGGGTCATTAGTTTAGTTGATAAATTAGCAAAGTGATTAAAACTTTATTTATTACATGACCCTTTGGTCGTTTAGCTTTAAGTCCCATTTGCTCATGACCTGATTAATGTACTCCCTGTTTTCAGACCTTTTCAAGGAATTAATAACCGAGTTAGTGTAATAAAAGAGTCACATTTCATATTAATGTCTCCTTAAAAGCTTCCCAGTCTTGAGGCACATATAAAGCATTTATGTAAGGAAAGTGAAAATTACCTCTGGGCTCATATCAGGGTATTTCCTGCCTTTGCTTTTGCCCAGGCATCGCGTTCGGCCTACATCCAGTCTCTGACACCAGAAGCCTTTAATCTCATCATACCTGCATCAACACACACACACACAATAAAAAGGATTTATATTAAGGAGAAGGCAAACTTAAAACTGTAATGGAAGTGAAAAGATTTCACTCTGGAACAGGACTAACAGCGATGCCGGTCTTACATGAGTGCCTGAGTATAGTTGAAGAAGGGTGTAACGCCCAGAAACTTCTGCACGCTGTCCATCACCTGCACTGGCTTGGACCGCAACTGGAGCCCATCAACAATCAAAAGCTAAAACAGACCAGGAAAAAGGCATGACGGATGAGCGCAACACGAAAGGAGAAGTTTAAAGGTCGCGTCTGCCTGCCTGAAAGACAAATCATCAACTGCATACACACTAATAATCCAAACAGTTGTCAAACTATTTAAAGCGGTCATAGAAACAGCACAATCAAACGAAGGTTATACTCCTAATTTAAGAAATTTCATCAAATAATTAGGTGACAATAATTTTAAGAATTGGAAAAATACATAGGGGAATCATTTTTCCTAAATATTTAAATTCCACACGTTAATGCCTTTCATGCGATTCATTTCAGATATTTATTTTGTTTACTTATTTATTTTACATCTGCTTGCAGAAAGAGAACCGGCTCATTTACAACAATGGATGAAAAAAGTGTGACAAGCAAAACACAGACACATAAAGCTGAAATTATTATAACTCCAATTATTTATTGTTGTGGTATCAATAATACATATTGAACATTCAACAGGCAGTAACCTTGAGTCAAATCTTCTTTATTCTATACACACACACACACTATAATTTTGGACTCACTTTATAATTCCATTGTAAATCAATCTTGAAGGCATCAAAAATATTAAATAATCTACTTTTGCAGTTGATATTGAGATGTGTCTGCTACTTGTGCTCTGCAAAGTCTTCATAACAGCTCTAATCTGTTTGTTAATTGATTTTTTCGAGGCTGGTAACTCTAAATAAACTTCTCTGCAGATGGTACGTTTTTGGCATTCCTGGGATGGTCTTCACGAGAGCCAGTTTCATCATGGTGCTTGATGAGTTTTGCGAATGCACGTGACAATACTGTTCTTGCAAGAATTATTCCAGAACAGCTCTTCTGCTCTTCAGGTCTTAAAAAATAACTACTGTTTCATTGTTACTTAATTACCCAATGCCATATCTCTTATTTCATAGTTTTGAAACAATCTCCAGTATTGTTCTAGAATGTAGAAAGTAAATTGAAACTCGCCTGCCTTCACATGCATATGAACCTGTGTAACATCCAACTCTTCAATAGAGTTTAATATGATGCTGGCCCAGCCTTTGCAGTTATAACAGATTCAAGTCTTCTGGTAAGGCTTCTGGTGTGTATGTATGTATGTATGTATATATATATATACACACACACGTGGACAAAATTGTTGGTACCCTTCGGTCAATGAAAGAAAAACTCACAATGGTCACATAAATAACTTTAATCTGACAAAAGTAATAATTAAAAAAAATTCTATGAATGTTAACCAATGAAAGTCAGACATTGCTTTTCAACCATGCTTCAAGGGAATTATTTAAAAAAATAAACTCATGGAACAGGCCTGGACAAAAATGATGGTACCCCTAGAAAATACTGAAAATAATGTGACCAAAGAGACATGTTAATTCAAGGTGTGTCCACTAATTAGCATCCCAGGTGTCTACAATCTTGTAATCAGTCAGTGGGCCTATATATAGGGCTCCAGGTAGTCACTGTGTTGTTTGGTGACATGGTATGTACCACACTCAACATGGACCAGAGGAAGCGAAGGAAAGAGTTGTCTCAGGAGATTCGAACGAAAATTATACACCAGCATGTTAAAGGTAAAGGCTATAAGACCATTTCCAAGCAGCTAGATCTTCCTGTGACTACAGTTGCACATATTATTCAGAAATTTAAGATCCATGGGACTGTAGCCAACCTCCCTGGACGTGGCCGCAGGAGGAAAATTGATGACAAATCAAAGAGACGGATAATCCGAATGGTAACAAAAGCGCCCAGAAAGACTTCTAAAGAGATCCAAGGTGAACTTCATGCTCAAGGAACATCAGTGTCAGATCGCACCATCCGTCGTTGTTTGAGCCAAAGTGGACTACATGGGAGACGACCAAGGAGGACACCATTGTTGAAAACAAATCATAAAATAGCCAGACTGGAATATGCCAAACTACATGTTGACAAGCCACAAAGCTTCTGGGAGAATGTCCTATGGACAGATGAGACAAAAATGGAACTTTTTGCCAAGGCACATCAGCTCTATGTTCACAGACGGAAAAATTAAGCATATCAAGAAAAGAACACTGTCCCTACTGTGAAACATGGAGGAGGCTCTGTTATGTTCTGGGGCTGCTTTGCTGCATCTGGCACAGGGTGTCTTGAATCTATGCAGGGTACAATTAAATCTCAAGACTATCAAGGGATTCTAGAGAGAAATGTGCTGGCCAGTGTCAGAAAGCTGGGTCTCAGTCGCAGGTCATGGGTCTTGCATCAGGACAATGACCCAAAACACACAGCTAAAAACACCAAAGAATGGCTAAGAGGAAAACATTGGACTATTCTAAAGTGGCCTTCTATGAGCCCTGACCTCAATCCTATTGAGCATCTTTGGAAGGAGCTGAAACATGCTGTCTGGAAAAGGTACCCTTCAAACCGGAAACAACTGGAGCAGCTTGCTCATGAGCAGTGGGCCAAAATACCTGCAGAGAGGTGCAGAAGTCTCATTGACAGTTACAGAATCGTTTGATTGCAGTGATTGCCTCAAAAGGTTGTGCAACAAACTATTAAGTTAGGGGTACCGTCATTTTTGTCCAGGCCTGCTCCATGAGTTTTTGAGTTTTCATTTTTTTTATAATTCCGTTGAAGCATGGTTGAAAAGCAATGTCTGACTTTCATTGGTTAACATTCATAGAATTCTTATTTATTATTACTTTTGTCAGATTAAAGTTAATTTCTGTGACCATTGTGAGTTTTTCTTTCATTGACCGAAGGATACCAACAATTTTGTCCACGTGTGTGTGTGTGTGTGTGTGTGTGTGTGTGTGTATATATGTGTGTATATATGTATGTATGTGTGTGTATATATATATATATATATATATATATATATTAGTGACTTTATGATTGTTGCATGCATGTGTTTAGCTTTTAGTGGGGTAAAAAATATCAATATATACAGCATAAAATAAATTATTTTTTAAGGGCAGAGCTACATTAGACTGAGTCTTTCTTCTTCTTCTTACTCTCTCTTTTAAAGTGCAGCTGTTATTTGAAAAACACCAAGAGCCAAATCATCAAATTTTGGTGAGATACAGGTTTAGATGTGTGTGTGTGTGTGTATTTTTTTTTAAAGCTACTATTGTTTTCATCCTGAAACTCTAAAGCTTAATGACCTTTATTTCCAGCATGTGTGTGTGTGTGTACCTGACTGGGCTGATAGTAATGGAGCCAGCGCTCTAAATGGCTGCTGTAGTATCCCGGCTGCAGGCAGCGGCGGTGCAGAGCGAGCAGTGCTGCAGGAGAGGAGGAACCTGCGGAGATCACCTGCTGGAACGTGTAGTTCAGAGCCACAGGATCCTGGTGAGCCCTTTGATGCTGCACAGGCATAAGTGTTCGAAAGTGTCCCCCGAGGAGAAGAAAAGGACAGTTTGTGATTACAAAACAAAGACGACGAGCGTCGATGGGGGAAAAAAACGTCTCTGCGCGTAGATTTACACACTTAGACACACACACACACACACACACACCTGGTACCAGGAGTACGCTCTATCAGCTGGGTTGATGAGGATAGTTATGATTTTGGCTCTTGGCAGCAGTGCTGCGGCTCTCTTCGGGACAGCCTCGGTGTCAAAGTAATTAGCGCTCTTCTCAAATAGGAAGTCTGTGCTCACATTAGATGGCACTGGGAAGAAGTCCATGTACCTGAAGCAGGAAAAAAAAAGACATTCAAATTATTCCACAATCCAGCAGAGAAATCAGACTCGATATGTAAGGGAGAAATGATCTTTTACACATGACACCTATCAGTCACAGAAAGTCAAATGTATAATAAACAGTATTTTATGATCGAACCACTGAAACCCTATTAAAGAAAAAGTTACCTAAATGCAACTACATCCACCATCCACAAAGAAACCTCACATATAACAGTTTACATATGCTTATGACATGATGACGAAAGCAAGTTATACTCTATAATGTGTTTTATATCTGATGACAAATAATAATTATTTAATTATTAGTAAGCCAGCTGTACATTTTCCCAAGATGCTACCAAAATATCCAACAGATGTTCTGAATCTCAGAGAAACTAAAATACAGAAAGAGTGAAATGGTGGAATCGAGTCTGCCGTTACCAATCAATTCCACGCAGGTAGTTGGATCCACTAAAGAACTGCACCTCCTCAAAAGTGAGCGGGCTGAATGAACTGGCAGTGATGGCGGGATGGAGGGACAGAAACGCGTGCAGAGCAGTTGACCCTGGTGAAGCGAAGAGAGAGAGTTTATGAGAAGGAAAAGTTTATAATCTGTATAAGTAATATAATCTGTCACAAGGCACAAGCACGCACGCTCACATGCTGTGGGAAACCTGGTAACGCCAATTAGTCTACTTTGCATGTATTTGGACTGCGGGAGGAAACCAGAGTACCTGGAGGAACCTCACCAAGCACGGGAGAGCATGCAAACTCCATGGACAAAGCCGGAAATCGTATCCTGGTTTCCACGATACCATAGTGCTGCCCGTAACACTTTTAAGCAAAAAATAATAACACATACATCTGGATTAGGGATCGTTTTAATAAGAATTACCTGTTTTTTGAGGCCCAATTACCAGAAACTTGGGAAGCCTATCACAGGTCTTCTCTTTCGACCAGATGTCTTTATGCCTTTTATCATGACAAGGATTCTGTTGGGCAAAAAATAAATAAATAAATAAAAATCTTAAATGACCCTTAACTCACCCAACAACTGACACGTCATTCAAATATTGTTTATTTAAAAAAAAAAAAAAAAACACAGACACAAAGAATGACACAGAGCTTCACATACAATATTTCCAAGATTAAGTAGTGACGGTGTAATAGCACAAACCTGCCACAGGGGGTCTCTCTCATCAGGGAAGATGTGGAAGTATTTCTCAGCCAGGCTCACCGGGGGCAGGGTCTGCAAGCGCAGGCGAGTCCAGCACTGAACAAACTTTACCAGAGACTCAAAAGTGTAGAGGCCCAGGCGGTCATTACCATAGTTAGACAGGTGCGTCATGAAAATACTGACCTGAGAACAGGACAGGGAGGATTGAAGTATATACCAGGCTTAACACCAGCGATTCAAACTAATTACTGTGTGTGTGAGGGAGAGAGAGAGACTGACTGGGTTGAGGAGAACGGTAAGGAACAGCTCTCCACCCCGGATGCTTTTGTCCAGTTCCTGAGGGCCTCCTGGGTAATCCTTATAGAAGATAGTGTGTGTGAAGAGCCCGCATGTCTGCCGTGGGAGAACCTGACGAAAACAAAACAAATTTAAGCCTCGATTGCTTCAAATAGAGTAGAGCAATTCAGAATGGACATCGTCTCTGATATTTTGTTCGTTTTTCTTATGTGATCTAAAACCATATTCATATTTTGGCTGAATTCTAACATCTCATGTTTTCACTACCCTGAATGATATTTGCAAATAACAATGTCTTATGTGTGAAGGCAATTTTAGGGTTTATTACTATAGCAATAAAATAAATACTTGCTAGCTATTAAGTTATATATGCTGAACATAAGATTTATAAATATAGTGCTACAATAAACAATATGTATTTGCTGAGCAAAGATTAAAATACAAGCAATAATAATTTATTTTATTAATTTATTTGTAAATATTTAATTTTTATTTATTGCTCTATAACTGAATACATGTTGAATTTACTTATATCTTTTTTTTTATTTTAAAATATTTTATTCCATGTGTATGTATTTCTTATTATTTTGTTGCTTTGTTGTTTTTTCCCTTTATCCAAGATGATCATGCATTAATTATCTTCATCCTTGCATATAAAGGAATATGATTGGGGTGGGACGGGAGGATGGCAGAGGGGCTACAAGAACAGTAAATAATAAGAGATAGCTCCATACTGTAGGCTCCATAAAAACCTATCCTCCTGCATAAATATAAAGAATACACACAAATAATTTACATAAAATTATTATTGCTTTATTCATTTATGTATTTATTTACTTATTGCATTAATTGTTTACTGAGGAAGGGTCAAATCCTGGGAAAATAAAAGATGATATATGATAAAAGTGTGCCTTGTTATGCATCATGTCCCTTGCGCGATACCTTTATGCCGCTGTGAATGAAGCCCCTGCGGAAGCGGGCAGGTCTGAGGTGAGGGTACTCCTCTGTACTGGTTACTGAAATTCCCCACACACTCTTCCAGGCCTGGTACAGCTGGCTATGTACTGGGTATACACCCGAGTGGTGCGGGGCCACAGCATAGCCCATGTCAGTGGGGATGCCATGTTCCTACAAGCAGAAATGTTGAGGTCAGGACGAAAGTTAACGAAAAACTATAGTAGAGCAGTATGATAATACTAATAATTGTATTCTAACTGTCTTTTATTATTCCACCTGTAGACCAATCTTTACAGTATACATCTGACTTCGATGTCACGTATATGTCATGAGTTTGGGGAATGTCCTGTAGGTGTACGTGGTAGTTACTGACCTGAGCAAACTGCTTGTTGAGTCTCATCTGATCTGCAAGCACACTGACGTTATGAAAGAGGTGTGGCTGCATGTGGCTCCACATGTGAGGAAACCACCAGAACTCCTGCCTGTGTCTGAGCAAGGTGTTGTCACCTTCATCTTCCTCATCTGTACCTAAACAATACATTATAAATCCATGCATAAACAAATGAAAACACTCACTCATTGTCTATATTGTATACAGGGTCACGGGGGCCTGGAGCCTATCCCAGGAGACTTAGGGCACGAGGTGGGGTACACGCATACTACAGGCATTTAGGATTCGCCAATTAGTCGAATCTGCATGTCTTTGGACTGGGGGAGGAAACCCATCAAGCACAGGGAGAACATGCCAACTCCAAAGGTGGGAATCGAACCTGACTTTGAATTAGTGCAAGGCGACGGTGCTAACCACTAAGCCACCGTGCCGGCACAAATGAAAACATTTTTAAACATAATAAAATATGGAAGAAAAATAAAAAATCCTAATCTGGGGAAATATTGTTGACCACCCCCTGTTACCATTAATGTATGACATACCTGTATGGAAAAACTTTCCAGAGAAGCCCAGATTGAATGTGAAATTGGGGACGAGAGCACGGAGTTTGGTCTGGGTGTGAAGCAGAGCCTAAAAATAAATAAATAAATAAATGCTGCTGTTATTTTACACTAACAAAGTGAAGGTGACAATTGCCGAAGAGCAGCTGTTTTTTAGGAATCGGTACAACACTCACAAGACAAAGAAATATACTGTATATGAGATGGTGTACAAGGTAGATACAAAATACAACGCGTTGAAGAAATCGTTGAATAAAGGTGTTGTTTAGATGGATTATAATATTCTATTTATACAGTACAATAGATTATTATTACATTTTGAGGAAGGAAAAAAGGAAATATAAAAATGAAGTATAATCCCTTGGCCACAACAGAATTCTGGATAAGGATGAGAAAAGCTCTGGTTATATTAAAATAGCAATTGGTCTCTAACATTTAATAGCTTCTTGCGAGCTTCTAGTGAGACCAAGAAAACCCAGTGCACTAATAATCATCACTTAGAAGGCATTTGTCCAATTCATATTGATCACATTTATTGGTTAGATAATACTGTATATATTAACCATGATTTGATTGACCAGAAAAGAAGAAAACCACCCCTTCCTCCATTAATTAATCTTCCTTTAGACTACCAAGCACAGTGGCACACATTTGAGAGTAGGGTCCAGTATTCTCACCTCCACATCAGCCACCTTCATGCGTGTCCCTTCTTTCCCAACAAAGATGTCATCCACATCTACAAGCAGGAATCTGTCCAGTGATAGGCTGAGCCTCCTGCCTGTCAAATAGCCAACTGCGTCCACAAACAGCAGCTTATGCAGCCAGAAGGACAGACTTGCACCAAAGAGCACACGCTGGATGCCGTCGTGAAGACCCAGGTCTTGTATTACAGTAGCTAACAGCACCCTCTGCAGAATGGAATGTGTGGGCACCTCAGCAGGCCTGGGACTGGCCAGCAGTACAGGCTCGTAGGTGCTGTGGTTCGACAAGAACGTGGTCCAGTTATCAGCAGGGAGCGAGCCGGGTTCTAGTTCGCTGGGGCGGGTGATGTAGAGCAGCGGAGCAGCCGGGTTGATCCGATAGTCCCACAGGGGAAGGTTGGAGCGCAGGAAAAGTGGGAATCCTTTGAGCTGGGCACTAGATGGAGAGTTTTCGTTGGCACGGTAGAAACCAATAATGCCCACGCCATAGTCTTGGCAGTATTTATCCAACAGCTGCCGGTTCCAGGAGTCCAGATTGACATACTTGAGCAGATTTTCATAGATGATTAAAGTGTAGCGGCCTTTACCCCTCCAGGCCAACGCTGGCATGTCAGCTTTCCCTGGCGCAATTTCAGTGTGGTACCTAAAACGGCTAGATTCCAAGATGGCCACAATCTCCTGGCCCAGCTGAGAGTAAATGCTCTCTATGAAGAGCAGAACCACAGGCTCAATGCGTGTAGTGTCTAGCTTCCTTGATGCCAGCCATCGATGACTCAGCTCAGAGGGCATGAACAGCGGAACTCGCTGGCTATCAGTGATGGCTGCCGCGGTCACGCATTCCCCCAGTGGCAAAGGAGGGGCTTCCTTGATCTTAGGGCCACCACTAACATGGTAGGCCAGGTAGGCCATTGAAAGCAGGCAGAAAAGGATAAGAGCCAGAACCAGACGGTGGAGGCCCTGCTGGCGCACAGCACGAGTCAACTTCCTCACTCCAGCCATGGCTAGCAGGGCCAGGATTGCAGAGAAAGCACCCAAAGATCTTGAGGAAGAAGAACAACCAGAGTTGGCCTAAGACACAACCATTGTGTCTAGGTGACCATGGCACTCATAGCTAGCGACAGACGCGCCGCTTCTCCTCCCTTCTTCTCTGGAAATTGAAAACAAGTTTACGGAAATGCCCCAGACTCCAGATGTTGACGGATCACTCCATGGGACACATGTTTCTTTTTCATCTATGTTCCTTTGATGGGTCATTCGCCTGTTTGAACAATAGATGCATTGATGCTGCTAAGGATGCACAGCACTTGCCTGGTAACAGAAATAAAAAAGGGAAAGACAGAGGGAGAGGAAATGAGAATATGAAGAACAAGAAGAAAAGAGAGGTGAATACAAATTGCCCATTATCACAGAATACATTTAGAAAATGTAATAACATACTAGTCTAAAATAAGACATAATAAAAAATGTACACACCCACATCTTGTAATAATAGTCTCAGTCTGTATACTCTGTCTGAGAAACTGCCACAGCTGAAATTATAATGAGGGTTTTTTTTCTTTCTTAAGAATGATTTTTTTTTCTCACTGGTCTAGATAAAGCCCCTTCCCCCACCCCACAGCTCATTCCTGAGTTATTGGTCATGCTGCCTTGCTTCAGCATGCTTGAAGATTAAATGATTCATTTAACATGCAGATACCCTACAGACGTGCAGAGATGGAGACCGTTCCCACTTTTCAAAGAGAATGAAGCCAGTTCTAGGATACATACACTGAAAAATGTGTTCCATTCAGCAACCTAAAGGGGTAATGAGTAAGCCTGTCTGCGGAAGCTCTAAATGCTACAGTAGCACCATACACCTGAGGGATTTCAATTCATGAAAGGATTCCAATTAGACTTCCTCAGAAAGACCGACCCATTAATTATAAAAGAAATTAAATAATAAAATAAGAACTCATGCAACTAACCACAAATATAAGTTTGACAAAACTTTTAATATTTATTCAATGCCACTTCAAATAAACTTCAAGGCCATCACTAAGACTGAGCATGAGAGATGATTACCCACAATCCCACAGCACGAGAGAGAGAAGAACCATTGGCTCAGTTGTGATCACGTGATGCTTGGCAGACAACATGCTTGTGTGCTACTTGTATATCAAGAGTTTGCTCGTTTATCAAGTTAAAATGTATATATTTATAAAACATTTGCTTCAGAGTTGTGTGATCACCAATGAAAGTTGGTTTCATTTTTATGTCTCAGTTTTATGCTAACCTCAGCCAACATGTCCGAAGATTTCCATATGTATAAAATTATACACCCAGTATATATACTCTCCATGCCCATGTAAAATACCCAGCATGCAAAGCAACTTCAGTGAGATTGATTGGTGGGTTGTGTTAGGAAGAGCATCTGGTGTAAAACCTGTAATTTGAAAACTGAATGATCTGATATGGCGACCCCGAAAAAGGGAAAAAATTTTACATTTAAGTGCAGAACATTTTAATCCTGACCATTTGATAAATTATCTACACCGCTTCATTTTAGTTCTGTTTCTCCCTAGAAAGCTGACTAAAAGCTGATAAATATAGTAACCTCAGTAGGTAGTTTGAGATGAATTTCCGTCTCCAAACCTAAAAGACTGCCTGAGTCTTTCTCCTGAGAACATGGCAACACACCAAGGCAACTCTGACCCTACAGATGGAAATGAGAGTGGACCATCTGCTGAGTTTTCCACTGGATTACACACATGGACAGAAACACGATGACTCTGCCTGTTAATGCTGTGTGTAGTTCTAAAAAAAATAATAACTTCATTCCTGATTATCCCTTAATGATCATCCCCCATACAGGCGATCAGAAGTGATGCAGAAGAATGTGTGTGTGTGTGTAAGTGAATGTGTGTTCAAGTTGTACAGGATATTTAGCATGCAATGTGTGTTAATACTACGGGGAGTGTGATTCAGTGAGATGCACTCGGCAACCTTTAAACACAGTTGAGAAATCAGATTCCTTGAGAAAGAAGAAAATATCTCTAGATGGGAGTTACTTCAAGGTCTTGTATGAAGAGAATCCCAACTGTAAGTCTCGAATACGGCGTAAGTCTGAAGTATTAAGCACAACTCTCTTTAATAAGACATTTCCAAGAACCGGTCTCGAAAAAACCATAGCATGACAAATTCTGGTGATAAAAAATGAGCTGGCTCAGCGCATGTACATGGCACCGTTTAAACAGATTAGCTTCAGCTGCCAAAAAGTATCTGCGGTGTAGACTTCGCCTGGCTAATCACACTCCGATAGACTCAGTTGCTATCCTCCCTATTCTCAGGAGCAATGTGTGATGACTCAGAGCAACTCTGTCATGGTAGGCATAACAGAAACAACTGGCCCCTTCAGCACTAGTGTAATGCTGTTTGTAGCCACACAGTGGCATAAGGGTCCTAGAATGCCGCTCCACTGAGTTGCAGCACAATCAGTTCGGCCTGGGGAGATGCAACAGTCGGTATAGGAGAATACCTCCAGAAATATTATCCTAAAATAAAGCAAGACAGCACTCAAATTCCCAATTCAGAGTTCCCCCTGGCTACAGCGTAAAGTGTCTTTTTTCTTGTGCGCCATTCCTGTGTATCTGGTCATTCTCTCAGACAGAAACAGGCAGACACACAGGGCTCTGTTACTGGCCCACGGGGAAAGGTCTGTATGAGTGCTAGATGCCATCATCACTCTGAAATGTCTTCTCTGCTTTAGAGATGGAGAGGAGGTGTGAGATGCCCTCTGGTGCAAACAGCATTTGCAGGTAATGTGAGGACAGCAAACTGTATAGCTATCAGACAGCCAGGATATCTGGTTTACACACTACACTGCTAGTTCCTGATACACTGCCATTTATAAGGCCATGAGGCTGACCTTTAGCGACACATTCTTCTACCAACCTCTAGATACTATATATTTCTGGCTAAATTTCTCACGTTTTAAGCAAATTACATTTCCCATAGGATTGTTTTTACTATGGTATGTAATATAGTTTACTATCCATCCATCCAGGAACCTCTGTAGTCCAACTAGGGACCATGGATGTCAATGGTGGTCAACGTTGTATTTATTTCCATTTTACAACCGTTGTAGGACCTCCGTTCGGCCAACAATTTGGGACTGACGATTAGCCTAACCTGCATGTCTTTGGACTGTGGGAGGAAACCCACCAAGCTTGGGGAAAACATACAAACTCCATTCACACATACCCAAAGGCCAGAATCGAACACTGGAGGTGCAAGGCCTTTATCCACTAAGCCACCATCTCGCCAATATTTTACTATGGCCAACTATAATACATAATAGACCATAGTATTACTGTGGTACTTCAGACATTACTATGGTAGGCACAATAGGACATTATAGAGTAATAGGATAGGAACTATTGCACTTGGTATGTACCACCGTACTTTGATGAACACCATGATGGGTATTATGGCAATTCAGTGGGTAGTGTTTGAGTACTTTGGGGTGTACCATAATACTTTGTGTTTACACAGTAATACACAGTGGCTAGGAAGGATCAGAAGATATCTAATATGTACATAGTTTCAACATGCACTATGGTATTTAATTAATGTTATATACATACATTAGTATATAGTACATATACGTACTATAGTATATACATATTGTCCTGGTACATATTCCATAGTACCACGCTACGATACATGGTAGATCCATGTACTGTACTATAGTACAAATTATTTACCATGGTAGAGCCATATACCATGGTGTGACACATATACTTTATAAGCAAATGGGTACCATTGCACTGTCAAAAATAACATGGTACTATAAGCCATTGTACAGGTATCATTGTACAGTACCTACTCCATAGTAAAATTTATTATGGGTCATTACGTTTTTATAACAGGCTGTTATAAATATTCCAAAGAGGAAAAAAAGACCCCCCCCCCAAAAAAAAGTATAATATTTGGATTCAATTTTTTCCATCAGATAATTTTTGCCCTAACTTTTACACATGACTGCAAGCTTAGCGTTGTACACAGTGTTGATGTCAGAAGATCAAACCTGTCACTGTCTGGTCAAACTTTGCATATTTATGGGGTGTTTTTAATGGTCAGAGAATGACTGTGTAAAAATCCAAGAATCACAGTGTTTCTCTTTTACAATCTGTTTTCCTGTCAGCGCAGTGGTGAACACACTTGTACATGTACTAAGGCTACACGATTTATCAGTGATAAACGTGCTGGAACATGACAGCGCGTCTGCTCATGCTCACGGCGTGGATTCCTGAACGTCTGGCCATAAGCAGCGCTCGCGGTCAGTATCTGCTGGTTTGGTTGTACATGAAGTTCATTACTGACCTGGATGTGTAGTTTGTATCTGGCTGAAAGACTGTTTGGCCACCATCGTGTACAGTATTAACACAAGTTTTCCAGCAAATTTTGGGGCTTTGAACCTAAACCTCTCTGTAAGCCTTCAACAACTCAGAAACCTTTGGACAGCAGGATTTGACATGTCCGTTAGGTCATCTGAAGTACAGCAAAATGTTTGTACAATAGCAGCATGGGTTTACACACACAGGGGCCCTTTTGAAGGCTGTGAAAGATGTTTGGTGGAAGCAGAACAGTGTTTTACCACGGCCCGGACTAGAAAGATAAATGAAAGGGAAAGATCTTTGCGGATTCATGACCTTGTTTTGATTAGAGACAAATTCAGCACATAATCTTAATTATCACTATGTTATCATTCAATACGTTATTGACTATTTTGCTTTTCGTAATATTAAAAATAGATGTTCTATTCCCAACACAGAATACTAACTAGGGGCCATTATCTACAATCACCAATTATTTTACTGAATTGTACCGATTTGAATAACACAACATTAAGTCAAGCCATTTTTAATTGCTACGATGTTTTTCTGTAGTTACTTATTCATTTACTCTCTAATGATAATAAACATCTAATCAATCAGGCTTGTTATCAGGTAGTTTACTTTCTTATAGTAGCATCCCGAAATTCTTGCCTGTGCAATGACTTGAAATTGCTTTGTTGGATGTGATTGGAGTGACTGTGTTTACACCGAATGTTTATTTTCTGCCTAATTTAGTCGGGTCCAATTCCTCCCCGTCACTAGGGGGCTCCCACATTGAGGCTACTACGACCACTCATCCGGGAGGGCCGTAGATTATCATGTTTTTACTCTGAACCATGTGACGCCAGCCGAACTGTTGGCTCACGCACCGTTTGGGGCGGTGTAACACACTCGGAGGACAGCGCTATCCGCTCCCTCCGTTGCGCGAGCTCACAGACGCCCCTGATTGGCTGTAGAGCCGTGATTAATGTGGCACTAAGTACCTCCCATCCCTCCCCTCTGAGAGAGCTCGACCAATCAGCTTTCTCTAGACCTCCGGCTGCGAGAGGTTACAGCACCACCCGGGAATCGAACTGGCGACTAGGACTAATTTTGGACTTCCACCAAAATCACCAAGTCTACCTTTTAAAACCATACACGGTAGTTAAGATAAACCCTTACCAACTGTCACTATGTAGTTTTCCAAAACAATCAGATCCATCCATTTCAAGATCTGGTTGGACCTTGGATCCAGTTCTTAAGAACATAATTTTTTCTTGAAGTCCCAATGATTCAGCAAAGAGAGAGAGAGATCCCTTGTTTAGAAGGATCACTGGCCTCTCCAGGTCTAACCCAGTCTGTAATACTATCTTCAAGCGCCTGATGTTGATCACACCTTAACTGTGTTTAACTGGACCAAAAAAAAAAAAGAAAAAAAGCTTCTGGATTTTGATCCTGTGCACTTGACAGGTTCTTATTTTATCTCTTTGTTTTTGAGCTACAAGTGCGAATTAAACTGCTCGCAGAGTTTTGCAAACTAGAGATGTCCAAACTTTTAATGCCCCGTACCTCAGAACTCCTCTTTACCCCAACACAAGCTTATAATACAGAAGTCAGAAGATGTCATCCACACACGACAGAGGTTTATTGCTGCCTTTTTATCTTCTGAGAAGCAAAGCTGCTCGCAGATAATCTCTCTCATTAAGCAAGAATAAATATTTAACAATGAAGGATTTGGTTTAAATAGCACTTCATTAGCCCGGAGATCAGTCTCTGAGCGGTGCCTATGAAAAGAGAGCCAGGGGTACAAAAGAGGGAAAGGAAAGGGATGAAAGGACAGTGAGAGTGAGTATTTAGTGTGAAAGAGTACAATGTGTACACAAGAACAAGAGGGGGGGGGGGGGGGGGGGTGTGTGTTGTTCTGTAGCCTATTTAAGAGTGAATTTAAGAGGGTGGGTTGGGGGGTGGGTGAATTTAACCCAGAGAGTGCAGGCTTTTGTCACTTCCAGGCAGGATGTGTTGCCATAATCTGACTCTTAGCATCAAAACATTTCCATTTTCCTGGAGAAGAATGACTCTCAGTGCACCGTAGGCCAAAGCTTTTGTTCACTGCAGCCTTCAGCTGCGGCTAACCTTGCACACACAATCTTTTTGTCTCAGACTCAATAATAAGAATTCCAAAGAGATATTTTTAAAACTGCTTATTTGGAATATTGACCAGGAGGTCGCAGGTTCAAACCCCAGCGCCAACCAACTGCAACTGTTGGGCCCTTAAGCAAAGAACTTACCATAAAGTAGTATTACATAAAGGTAAATGTAAAATGATACTTGCCACACTTCTAGCGACATCATCCAGCCATTCTGAGCAACGTGTGTGTGTCTTTGCTCACACCAAATATGACAGCAGCAACAAAACAACATGTGACTTAAATGCTTTATCAGTATTGGAGTTGACCACATCAACAAAAACACAATTTGACCAGACTTTATTGCACAAGGCGGCACAGTGGCTTAGTGGTTAACACTGTCGTCTTGCGCCTTCAGGGTGCGGGTTCAATTCCCATCTCTGTGCGTGCATGTTCTCCCTAAGCTTGGTGGGTTTCCTCCGGGCATTCCGGTTTCCTCCCACAGTCCAAGGACATGCAGATTAGATTATTGGCTTTCCCAAAATTGCCCGTAATGTGTGTGTGTGTGTGTGTGTGTGTGCCCTGAGACTGATCGACACCCCATCCAGGGTGTACCTCGCCTCGTGCCCTAAATCTCCTAGAATAAGCACCAGGCCCCCGTGACCCTGTATACAGGATAAAGCAGTTTAGACAATGAGTGAGTGAGTGAATTAGTGAGAGTATATTGCACAATGAAAGAGAAACATGTACTTTATTATAAATTCATAATAATGAAAAAGAGTGTCTTGTTCTACCAGCTTGTTCACAGGCAAACCTCAGGCCAAGGTCATGGAACACTTCGGGCTGTATTTGTGATGTTACGCAGTTAAAACATGTGTCTTCATTCTCACTCAATGAACCATTACAGCTATCAGTCAAAGTGAAATGGCCAGCAAAGAGACACCCTAGACTCTTGTCAGGTCCAGTTTGGAAAACACTCTCACACACACATGCACACCCACAAACAGTTATTAAGAGCTGTCACTACCCATTAACCACACATACTGTGAAACAAGATAGGCTCACTTTTTCTCCGTTCCCTTTTTTCCCCCCTTATTCTCTTTTCATAATCATGAAAATAATTGAAACACAATTTAGAAACATTTACACAAATGCAGGCTGTCAGTACACAGTGTACAGGATAAAAAAAATCTAACAAAAGGACACTCTTTCTTTCTTTCTCAGACATGAGTTCATTGGGGGAAGATGGGGTTAGGATCAATGTGGCCTCAATCAATCATAATGCATGTGGGACTCACCCATCAATCAAGTGCCCTTTCCACGCACTGTAGGGTTTTTTAAATGATTTCAAGGACTGGGGTGACAAAGTGTCATAGATACTGAGATTGAAAGACTGACAGAAGTATAAACACAGGGGGACTTGAGACCGATAGAGAAAGACAATTACTGCACTGACAAGTCATAACATCAACAGCCACCACCAAGTGAACTGAACAAGATTGATTACCAATTATTTACCAATACACTGGTGACAGATTGGCCACCATGGGCTGGCCTGTCCAGTCTGATCCCACTGAAAAGCCAAAAAAAGTACAAACTGTTGAATAAACTTGATGATCGGCATGATGGAAAGATATCAGAAATATTGTGCACCAAAGCCTGCAGTGTATGGAACGGAACAAGTTCCCCAGTTCCCAGACAAACCAGTCTGATCCATGGAGGCCACATACAGCAGCCCACTGCATCCAAAGGATCCGCTGACACCAGACACCACAGCACCCCCAGCCCAGAAGGCCATGACTCCACAAGACCTCTGGAGTAATGCCCCAAGGGGACAGAACTTAGGGCTCAAGTAGAACCTACACAATATGGGGTTTAATGTTTTGCGTCTTAATGTGATAACGCATTGGTGTATGTACAGTCATAAGTAAAAGTTATTATTTTTGATAAATAAATAACGCCATCTGTGGCTTAGCGGTTACCACTATCACCTTGCACCACCAGGTTCAGGGTTCGATTCCCGCCTCGGGTCCGTGTGCATGGAGTTTGCATGTTCTCCTCATATTTGATGGGTTTCCTCCAGTTTTCCTCCCACAGGAATCGTCGTTCCCAAATTGCCCGTAGTGTGTGAATGATGTGTGTGTGAGTGTATGTGCCCTACAATGGATTGGCATCATGTCCAATAATGCCTCCTGGGGTAGGTTCCAGGCTCCACTCGACCCTGTACAGGACAGAGGTACAGTATAGAAGATGAATGAATGGAAAAATAATGACAGTGAAATATCCCAAGAGCAGAGTCAATATTTCACGATGATTTGTAGTGTTAATTCCTAATCAAATATAAAAATATGTAAATACTGGAATAAACAACATGAGCAATAGTTTAGATTCAAATCGTAAGATAAAGGAGGAAAAGGAGGAAAAAAAGTGTACGTGGGGAAGAAAAAAAAGCCTTTGGCTTTAGAAGGCTGACTGAAATTCAGGGTTTCTTTGTGTTCCTGAATGTCACACACTCGACTTTATATCTCCTGACAATAGGAAGGAATGGAGGCCAGTGCTGTGGTGCACCCTGGGTAATTGTTTATGCTCTAACACTATGAGTTCTGCACAGCCTGGGACCCAGAAATGAAAAGAGGAGCCGTCGGCGCTGATGAAAACTCCAAGAAATGAAGGAATCCGAACAGGAAATCCTCTCCAGGATCGCATAGAATTAAAACTCGCCAAAAAACAAAGATACACAGAGACCGAATGTGCAACATCAATTAGAGGCAAGTGGGGCGTTATCCCTGCTGCGACCCTCACATACAGTACGTATAAGGATTCCACATGCAGTACAGTGAGCCATTTCTATGTGATCATGTGCTTGTGTTAGTCCTGGAGTTTCACAGGCAATAATGTTTTAGAGAGTTTTAAAGCTCGATGATGCCACAGCAAGCGTTTTAACAAGCCCGCCCCGAAAAAAAAAAAAAGTCAAGCGTTGCAATTTTTTAAAAATATAATGTTAACAGAGATGAACACAGCCATAAAACATTCAGTGTATAATATGCTTCGAGCCGCGCGCTCTCGGAGTCCCTTAACCGCATGTGAAAGCTGGGAGCTGCACGTCTACGAGGGAAAATGATACTCTTACATTCCATTCAAATTCAAATTCCATCTGTGAGGAAACTCGGAGTAACAGCACACTGCAGCTTCTGGACGTGAAGAAAAGGAGACATAGAAAAAGTAATGAAGACAGAAAGAAAAGGAGAGAGAGAGAGAGGGAGAGGAGCTCGACCTCGAGTGCTTATATGGACTTTTAATAGAATCATTTTCAAAACTACACCTGAAAGCATCATCCGTCTGTTAGTGCCGCTGCAGAGTGAGATCGATGCCAGAGTTACAAAAAGTGCACTCCATGACAGTTTGATTACAGAAAATGATTTGGCCATAAGCGATTGTTCTCGTCTCTTCATTCTCTCCGAATTCTAAATCTCTGCGTCATTCAAAAAAAAAAAAAAAAATATATATATATATATATATATATAGATTTCCTTTTGAGAGAAAGGGGTGGAGAAAGCTCCAGACTACGACGGTGCTGAATGTTAAAGAGCAGTGGGGAAAAGCATGAACCAGGCCCATTATCACCGCTCGGCTACATGTGTGGATTGGGATCTTCGGCCATTGTCTGCGACTCTATGAGAATTCAAATCACACTTTTTTTTTTTTTTTAACTGACGATTTTTGAAGGTCAGAGCTTTATGAGATCCTCTGAAAATAGGTTTATAATTAATATGCAGGATGTACGCTGAGCGAAATTCTGTTCAAATGACCCTTTAGTTAAACAGTCCGTCAGTAAGCACAAGTTACGTGCTCATATTCGTTCAATTGATATAAAAGTACTGTGTTAATACTATTTTTAGCTCTTAGTGGACAGCAGGTACAGTACTGTTACTTTGCTACCTTATAGTGTGGTTTCAGGGTGAACAGCTTAGTCCTGATTCTGGATTACTGTCTGTGTGGCTCTTTTTATTTTTTCTCCCAAAACATACTGTGCCTCTAGATGTCCATGCTCCAAACTACAAAGACTTTGACCAGGATTAGTAAGAGTTACTGGTTATATTACTATCTGTGATGTGATTGACATGGATTTATTTGACCAAAGGTCTGTTCTGTCCTCATGGTGTATGCTTTTGCAATATCAGTACTTCATCATTTGGACATTTGGATACATTATGAAATGATCATGCTTTCATAAAGACGGTGTCAACTGTTAACCATTAGATGAGTTGGAATTATACGGTTCTACAGTACATGTCCAATTTGCACTTTTTAGATACTGGCCCAGAGGGATGTGAGTCACCAGTGAAGACTCAATACGATACCCAGATGTTAAATTGATCTGCATTTCAATTCTACAAATATCACAAATCTACAGTATATATGCCAGTTAAACAGTATTATTGTTATTTTATTTCGTTACTACTCCGATATTGCGCTGTCTACTCAGAACTTGTGAACAATTTAGAGCACAACACCTATAGGATTACAGAAGAAACGCAACATTTTACCATCTCATATACAAACTTCATTTATTCATCTTCTATACCGGTGATCCTGTATATGGGGTCGCAATAGGACTAGAGCCTATCCAGGATACACCCCAGTCGCGAGGCAAACTCACATACACTCTACGGACAATTTAGGAATGCCAATCCTGGACAGATGCCAATCCATCTCAGCGCGCACACACACACAGAAGCAATTTGGGAACTTTGAACTCTGGGAGGAAACCGGTGTATCTGGAGATAACATGCAAAATCCATGCACACACAGACTTGAGGCAGGAATCGAACCCTTGACCCTGGAGGTGCGAGACTACTGTTCTAACCACTACACCACCATGCCTCCAAACATATAAATGAATTTTTGTTTTTTTGAGGAGATAACTAAAATCATGATGAACATTAAACTTCATGAATCATGAACATTATTTATCTTTTTTTTTTTTTCTATAAGTACATTGATAGGTGACCAAATTAATAAATAAATAAATAAATAAATAAATGGCAAAAGCGAGAGGTCATGGTGACTTTGGGAGAGGGCTCATTATTGGTGCAGGGCGGCAGAAGCTTCTGTCAGACGACAGAACAACAGTTGGGAACATTTCGATCGATAGGATAGACATTGGTAAACAGGGTTGGAAATTGTGGTCGAAAGTGTATATTTAATGACTGTGATGTGCATGCCTTTGTGTAATACGTAAGAAAAAAGCAGACGGGCAACTGAACCTGCCAGTACAGGATGTGATCATTCTATTAGCAAGAACAGTGTGGGCACAACTGTGGAAATGGGAGAAGAAAAAAAAAAAAAAAAAGTCATTTTGTCAGATGAGTCATCTTTCACCGTACTTTTGACAAGTGGGAGAGTGCCTGGCACAGGCATGAGTGCTTGACTCCTACGGTGAGGGGGTCTGGTGGCTCTATTATTCTGTGGAGGGCATGCATTTTTGCTGGCATGATTTGTGCCCATACAGACCAAATCACACTCAATGCGGACGAATCACTGAGCGCTGTTTGAAGAATGATGCCACGTGTTGCACCAAGACCTCGTTTATTTCCATATTAAAGTGTTTCAAGCCACACTGCATTTAACGTCACATGCACATGAGTAAAACAAACCCAATAGAAATTCATTACCATCTCAAAACCGCACTTTCTATATTCAGTGTTTCTTAGTTTATGTCCAGATGCCCTTTAATTTCGCACCAGGTCATACAGGATGTTACAGACACACTTTTAGAAAAGTTGATCGTGTGAATGTGATGCAAATGGAAGCGACAATAGAGTTCGTCAATATGGTGAACTAGCCATAATGAAATCTCAATTAAAGCCTGAATAGCTACTGTGCGGAGACTAAAGACCCCCCCCCACTGTGAATGAATAAGTCTAGAGGGAGGAATTGTCAATTAAAAGGGCAGTGCTTGGTGAGCTTTGCTCCCTGTGCTGCTGTCAGGGTCTGCTGAGAGCCGACACAATGTGTCCTCAAGGCATTTTCTTTTCTTTTTTTTTTTATATATCAAACCATGAACAAAGGCTGACGGTCCACGCGAAAGACTTCTTAGAATGTGATCTGTTCCAGTGTGAGAAGGCTTGTGCCACAAAGATTAAAGCAAGATACTGGCAGTGTGATCACATTATAATACTTAGCTATCTTAATAAAAGAGCAGAAGAGTTTTTGTTTATAGTGGATTATGTGGCATTGACGATATTGGTCATTTATTCTTATTCAGGGAGGACTTGTTCACCAAATATGTTTAAGGTCCAGAAGTCTGGTGTAATCTACTTCCAATCTACTCTCACTCGCTCATCATCTATACCGCTTTATCCTGTATTCAGGGTCACGGGAGGGCCTAGATCCTATCCCATGAGACTTGGGGCATAAGGCGGGGTACACCCTGGACAGAGTGTCAATCCATCACAGGGCGCACATACATAGACACACTCGCACACTCATTCACACACTACAGGCAATTTGGGAGCAAATCTACATGTCTTTGGATTGTGGGAGGAAACCCACCAAGCACAGAGGGAACATGCAAACTCCATGCACGCAGAAACGGGAATCAAACCCGGACCCTGAAGGTGCAAGACGACAGTGCTAACCGCTACACGCACCCTATCTACTCTATATCACAATTTAAAAAAAATCACTCAGCAGTCCTACAGTCTGCTAAAGTGCCACCTAAAATAAGTAGCAGTAAAATAAGACGTGCATGCTGCAGGGCCCCATATAATGGGAGACAAGTCATCACCTTCAAAGTGAAAGGAGAAGAACAGAAGCACAATACTTTCACGCCTGTTCTAGTGAAAATGTTGGTTATGCTGCATTCTGCAGATCTCGCATTCAGAGTCAGCACAGCAATTATTAAACAATTCAGGCCAAATTCTCTACAGCAACATTAGACCAATAATGTAAGAGTATGCCTTGAAATCTCCTGCAAGAGAAATAAAGTGAGAATTTTTATCTTTCTTTTGCAGTATTGCGAGAGCTGCATGGCAATGACTAAAATCATACGTTTGCCCACAACAGCAATAACTACTACTATTAATCAGAGCTATAAGTTTTTTAGCAGTTTTAATCAACAAGAAGAACTTCGCACACATGGTTAGGTCACCATCAGGATTCAAATCTACAGACTACAGGGGTGCACACTTTTTTTATAGCGTCTCCACTGGATCGTGCTGCGTTTCGGGAACTATCCTGGGAATACGGAGTTGAAGATATAACTTGGATCAGACTCCCGTCCTTGGCAGTTCACCACACGCACACACACAGTTTACAGTAGCCATGTTTTTGGGAGGCAGGAGGAAAGTTTAAAAGCCAGGGAAAACAGTTCCCAGTAAGTAAATTTGGGATTTATAAAAGGTAAATCTTTCATGCCCATAAAGTAATATTAGAAGATGCTTGAAACCATTCCCGCGGCTCAAGTCTCTAGGAACTTTTGCAAACTCTCCCCCTGCCTCCACTTTATCTCCCGTCACCGATTCCTGTCTGCAGAGAATTTGTTAACAGTGCACACACTGTGCAAAAGGCCAAACAGTCCTGCCCTCCTATTTCACTCTGCGTACACTTGAGTAATGAACCCTGCTGAGACTGGAGGGACATGTTCACGGAGTACAGCTCACTGCCCACTTCTGCAGAAGGCGTATAAACCGGCCGACTTCCACTCGGAGGGTAATAATTATAGAGTCTAGTGTTTTATTCGGTTACTACGACATCTGAAAGAAATTCCTATTGATGCAGAAGTTAAAAGATGTTCACAATCATTCCTGTAGTCTAGATGAATTGTCCACTAGTCCTGTTCCATGCACTATTTGCTCACCTTAAAGCTGGTGTGACATTAAGGTCAGTATTAAACTTTCCCTTTTCAATTCTAACAGTGCAAATTGAACTAGAGTGGAATGGAGGATGGGAATCACATAAGCGAGGATTGATGCTAACACATTACTGGCATCACAGGAACAGCTTAAGTCTGTCTCCATGACAACACTGAGAAGGGTGCTCCAGGAGGTTCTCCATCTTTTTTTTTCTTTTTTTAAATCAGACATTTAATGTTCCTAAGAAAGAGATGCATACAAAATCAATCTGAAGTGTTCCGAATGCCTTCCTTCTCCTTGTTCACATCTTGAGGTACCGAGTCAATTATTAATGTACCTTGTGCTAATGGCCACCATTACCTAGAGACACGATGGATATCATCACATCCAAACAGCAGACTTTAATGAGAAAGGTAACTGATGAGAAATCACTCATATGCGAGTGATAATGATTCTCATGCATTAAATTGTGTACATGCATCAAACCTTTTTTTTTTTTTTTTTAGGAAAAATGTTTAGCTGCGGAATCCCACTAGCACTTTTTGCACATCTGCCAAGGTGTGAACTTTTTTTTCCCCTCCTTTTTACACTTTATTCTGAACATCTGTCTTGAAACAGAATGTGCCTAAAATTCTCTCTGCGCTCTCTCTGTGCAGGTCAACGGAGAAATAGAGGAAACGGGAACAGTACTGTATAATACCCGCTCACTCACAGAATTAGCCAATCAACCACAAAATCATGAAAGGTCAGCACCTATTGTTAATGTTCAAACATTAGACTGGACAAAAACGTCCAAATAGTGAATTTGACCATTGCAAGGCTGGTGAGGCCAGATGATGGAATATTTCAGAAACTGCTACTACTGTGTGTTTACAGAGAATGATGCAAAAAAACAAGCCGGTGAGTGGCACTTGAGGTAGATGGACCGCAACAGCAAAATCACACATCCGGTTCCACTCCTGCCAGCCAAGAACAGGAATCTGAGTCTATAGTGGGCACAGGCTCATGCACACTGGCAGGTTTGAACAGATTGAAACCATTGCTTGGTCTGATGAATCATGATTTCTGTTGTGGCATACAGATGGTAGGGTCAGAATTTGACGTCAACAGCTTTAATCCATGGACACAACCTGCCTTGTGTCAACAGTTCCGGCTACTGCTGGTGGTGTAATGGTGTAATGGTGTGGAATCTTTCTTTGCCACACATTGGTCCTCTGTGTATCAACCGAACATTGTTGAATTCCAATGTGCGTCGCTTTATGCCCACAATTTGTAAAGAAATCATCCTGACACGAAGCAGAATGTAAAAGGAATGTGTCCACCACCATGTCTAATTGATGCCGACAAAAAACTGTCCGCTTGGACAAAATATTAGTACCCAGTATAATTATGTCATCCTTTTGTCATATCTACTGTACAAATGATAAAAAGAATAACAGAACATACTTTAGTTATGAGAGTCAACACTACCTTGTTTCTCTATATAATCCCTGGCTACACTAATGCACTTGTGCACAGCGTTTCACTAGGGCTTGGATCTCTCACTAAGGTTGAGAGTTTTCTCAGTACGCCAGAGCCATGATCAGACTCCATCACATCTGAAACGCTGGCCTCCAAGAAACTCCTTTAATGGCCCAGACATAGAAATCACCTGGATTGTGGTCAGGACTGTGTTGGGGACGTGGCAATAACTCCCAGCCAAGTTCCTGTGATGTGCAAGTGGTGTTCATGAATGATGTGTGTACAGATTCCACAGGCAGCTGCGTCTCTTCCACAGATTGGTAACAAGTCATCAATGGAACGCCTGATCCCTGAAAACCCACAGATAATGTAACTTCTCACCAACTTCTGGACTCGAACACCCAGCATAGTTGCAGTTGCATGTTCAAAAATTGCCGTGTGTTCACCAAAAACCCATACATCATGCGACATGTTAATTCAAGTTTCACTTTGCTACAGTAAGTGCACCTTGTTACTACACACTGTAATGATAACATTCAGCTACGATTTCAGCATAAAAGTAAACAGAAATTCACTTGCTTTAAAGCAATCGAGCACATTAGCCTTTAATAAAGTCCCCTAGTGCCCTTTGCAGGGAAATTTGATGAGGCTGTTTCCCTTCATCCGTACGTTTGAAGAGCTTGACTCACCTGCCTCCAACTGCGATCTCTCACACTCTCCCCAAGTTCTCAGTGCTCAAAAACACCCCGGCTTAGTGCTCTTAATTGCACTCTCTATTACATTCGAGTGTTGCTTATCTGTGCGAATGTACACCAATTTTTTATTTTTTTTATCAAGATGGGCTTGACTCAGTCGCTAATAATACACTTGGACTCCACTCTCGAAGACAGGCAAAGACGAAATGTTCTCTTTAGGAAGCACAAGTCAGCTGATTGGTATGACTTACTCTGGCATGTGCTTGAGCTGATTGGCCTTATTTTACTGATTATGAATTGCAGGGAGGAAAATCAGGAAATATTCTCCGTCAAAGAGCTTGGGTGGGCTTTTATACTTTTGGTGCACTGTGAAAAGTCTCAACTGCTCTTTATAGCGTGAGCAATGTTTTTTTATGAGGCATGCATTCAAAACCGTTTGGAAGGAACCTTAGCCATCAGCATGGTGCCCATATGCCTGTGCCATTCTTGAATTATTTATACTGGCATGCCAGCTCGTACACTCGCAAGTATATTAACCAATCAGTAGGTAAATACTGTTTTTCCTCCCCTCAGCTAAATGGAGTAAACATGAATAGACTGAACGCACGGAACGATCTGAAGCGCTTACGTACAGTATATAATTAAGCTACAGTATACACCGTATGGTACTGTATTACATGAAAAGGTTTGAATTCTACAATCAGTGTGTATGTACAGTACAGTACTTCCTCAGTTCAGTGATCTAATTGTACCGTACTCAGTGTTTACATTCACGTTCTAACACACGAACATGTGCCAAGTGTTTCACACAGATACACACATAGTAAGCCCGCTTCCAATATCAGCAAATTCCTGCATAATCAGAGGATAATAACTAACGGAATTCTCTTCCCTCAAGGTGTTCTCTAAGCTGGAATTGTCACCTTAGAAACAAGGTGATGTTGAAGAACCTGTCAGTAGTTTGATGCCGTTTCACACATTACTCTGGATTTAGAGGCAGCACTTTTGGTTCGGGAAAAGAAAGGCTGCGCTAAATAAATCAAACTGTATATCTATTACAGTTATTTTTAGTTCAAAATGCACAGTAACTTTTCAAAGTATTGGCACCCCATCATAAAACCAAAAAAAAAAAGTACTATTTTTTCCCACTCAATGTTTCTGCGAAAAGCTGTTTTTTCAAAAACATCAGTAACCTATATAATTAATAATCACTGGAGAAAGTCTTCCTGTCAACTCGTATATATACAGTTCTCGTACAGACTTGAAACTCTTTCAAAAACTTTATATTGTGCCATGAGCTGTGTTTGATGATTTCATTATTTTTGAACTATTCTCATGTATATTTATGAAAGGATACATAAGCCTTCAGATATAATCCCTGCTCCTCTAAGGGGTCACCACAGTGATCATCCAATCAGCACATACTGTATGGTTTTTGGCACGGGTTTTCATGCCATATGCCCTTTCTGATACAATCCCCCCACTTTAATCCGGGCACTAAGGATGCCCTGCAAACCCCAACGGCTGGATGTCCGGTACTGCGTAGATGCCCAACACTCTTCCATCAATACCTTCATTGATAATTAATGTCCGTTACGTTTTTCTTCTTTCCCAGCTGTTCTTG
Source organism: Clarias fuscus (assembly GCA_030347435.1). Lineage (NCBI taxonomy): Eukaryota > Metazoa > Chordata > Actinopteri > Siluriformes > Clariidae > Clarias > Clarias fuscus. The sequence continues at coordinate 13,871,111 of CM059220.1, forward strand.
CAATTCTGTTGAAGGACGTGTGTCAGGTTCTGGAATGAACAATGTGCTCAACTTGCCCTAGCACTCGTAATGAGCCGGACTGAAAGTTCAGTTCAAGAAGGGAGTTTTTTTTCCCCTTTTTTCTTGTGCAATTACAACTTAAAGCTTTTACCTCAAAGGAGCATCTCACACAGGCCTGGTTGTGCGGTCTGTGCTTGTCATACAGCTCCAAGGCACCTGAAAACCACCACAGGTCCACATTGGTGGGTTGCAAAACACACAGATGGGAAATGTAAAAAAACAACCACTAGCTACAGGTGAAGAAATCCAGATCCAGAACGTTCTTTAATATTTGCCCAAATATTTAGGGAGATTTGGGCTGAAATTGTGGGCACGAAAAGGCTAAGTTTAGCTGAGGAGCAGAGAGTGTTTAGACCTTGGCCACAATCTGAGCTCTGACTGTCTGAGTCCGGACACGGGCCTAACATCAAACATGAACCTGATTTACTGGTCCTACAAATACAAATCCTCAAAGCATGCTGGTACTATTTTTACGTTTAACCCTACAAAAGATTCATTTGTGAACGCGGTTATCATAAAGCTACAAATAAATGATAGACTAATTAAATATTAATCCAAATCACAAGTACACACAAATAGCATTTAGGCCCCCAAGCCTGGAGGCTTAATTTAAAATCATTTCCTATTAGCAGAGAGTCAAAGACAAGGTCGATATCAGAGACAATGAGAGGGTCCGTGTCTGTCTGTCTGTCTGTCATAGCCCACAGCCCTAAATGCTCCACATACACATGGCATCCCTAATGGGTGGGCTGAAAGGATAAGGAGGAGATCGATATGATGTGCGCAGCCTTTTGTGTGATTCAGACTGAAACACACACACACACACACACACACACACACACACACACACACACACACACACACACACACTTAAAAGAAAACCACAGCAGAATCTATAATGTTTCCAATTCCAATAAAAAAAAAAAAAACAGCCCATAAATACATTTTTCCATTTATATGTTTTGGGAAATCCATGAAACAAATGAATTTGCGTCATCTGTTATAATCGCTCTAAATAATTATATTGCACTCTTTTTACTTCAAATCTCCTCAGTCTTTGCTTGATGTAGTTCAATTATTGGACCCATTCTGACACGGCTGTGTTTTAATATAAACCTGTGATTTCCAAGAAGTAATCTCATACTGTAGCTGTGCTGATATAAAAAAGAGTCAGAATCCATAATTCAACAATACCGTGGTATAAAAACACGTCATTCTTCACTTTTTTTTTTCTCCTTTTGGATGAAAAGATGCTTTGATTGTGCTGGTGTACACTGAGCAGTAAAGGAATTCTCACCTGAGTAAACATGAGGGCTTGCAAGGTGGCCCTGTCAGGACAGCATATGGTCCTTAAAGAGACTTCAGAGAGTTTTAGATCTCTTACAGAGGATTTTGCATTATATTATATATTATAGGTCTACCTAAAGACACTGAGCACAAACTGAAAACCTTTCTTTTTAAATTGGGATTTAAACACGGCAGAACTAGTGCGGCGTTCATCCATAATTCATTGTCGCACGTGTAATGTACTGTGTTTCAGAAAGAAATAAAATAAATGCTACTCTCATATTACCTTATAAATAAAATTGATGTCAGAACGATTCATTTCATCGTTTCATATCTGATCCGAGATACACGTAGTACAGAGATGGAACACAGCTATTAGCCTGTTTTTAACTAGCTTTCCCCATTTTATCCATTATCGCTCCCAGCGTGAGCCCAGCATGACACGAAGCCGCAAACGCATAATATCAGCTGGAGAATCTGCTTCCAAAATGCACAACAACACAGCCAGGCTTACTGCATGATAAAATGCATATTATATCCCCAACGGAAAAAACAGAGCTCATGATCTATAGACAGGGAATTAATATATAATATACAAGTTTCTTCACGTGGACACAAAAATAAAAAAATACTGTTCTGTACTAGGCCATTAATCCTTGACAATAAACAGAAGAGAAAGCACTTCAGGTTTGCAACCTGTAAGCGGAAAAAACAGTTTCCACGGTAGCGAGTGTGCATGCGTGTGTGTGTGTGTGTGTGTGTAAAGGAAAAGAGAGGGAAAAAACATGCTGCAGCTTGTCGGCCTCAATGAGCCTTAACACCTCCCATAGCACACACTCTTTCTGTCTCAACTCTTCCCTCACTTCCTTCTCCACACCAGCTTCTATATATATATATATACATACACACACACACATTAACATGGTCTGACACACAACACACGCGCATACAGGCCGTTTATAGAGAATTCGGTACTCAAGCCTGTGCCTGGCTGCTACACTACAGACCACTTGATGTGACTTTTGGTGAGGAAACACACTATGTGCATGCACATACACATGCACACACACACATGCACGCACCCACACACACACATGCACCACACACACACACACACACATGCGCACACACATGCACATGCACACACACACACATGCACACACACATGCACACACACATGCACACACACACATGCACGCACCCACACACACACATGCACACACACACATGCACACACACATGCACACACACACACACACACATGCACACACACACACACACACATGCACACACACACACACGCACACACACATACACACAACCACGCACACACACACATACATGCACACATATACATGCGCACACACACGCACTCACACACACACATGCACACACACATGCACACACACATGCACACACACACACATACATGCACACACACACACACATACATGCACACACACACACACACACACGCACACACGCACACATGCACACACGCACACATGCACACACGCACACATGCACACACGCACACATGCACACACGCACACACACATACATGCACACACACATACATGCACACACACATACATGCACACACACATACATGCACACACACATACATGCACACACGTATATCTCTCACTGGAATGTTGAATCAGACTTCAGTTATCATAAACCAGGTTTACTTACACAACCGAATCGCTATGTACTGTAGCATTAAAGAGTGAGAAACAGACAGACAGACAGACAGACAGACTACTATAGGATCAAACAAATCTGCACACAAATAGGTAAAACAGGTACTGACTGACTGTACATGCAGCAGGGTTTGGGTTCAATCTCAGTAGAAATCTATGAAGAGCAGGAACAGTACTGAAGAGAGAAGAGTCTGGGAGCGACTACGCAGCTAACACCATGTGTCTATTAAACACATCTCACACTGATGGATGAGAGACTTACGCACATCGCAAAGCTATTTTTAACATGCTGGTGTTCAAAGCATTGTTTCTGCTAAAAATAAATGAAAGCGCAGATACCATCGGGACTAAATGGAGCCCGTGTGCTACAGCAGACACACGTTATTGCACAAAGAGGAAACCGGACAGAAAGAAAGAAGCAAGCGACTCGCACCAGCGCCAGCGTTACAGCGTTGCAGCTTACAGCTCATTAGCTTCAATTGAAATCATTTAGTTCAGTCTTAATGCACACAAACACTGTGTGTTCCCTCCCACACAATATCATTGAAATTAAAAGGACAGCTTCACCATAGCAACACAGCAAGCATCCCCACTCACCAGTCTTTCCATTACAGAAACCACCCCCACACACACACCACACACACACACACACACACACACACACACACACACACACACACACACACACACCTGTCCCAGATCACCTCTGGTCCCACACTCTTCCTCCCAATTTGAATGTGGGCAGAGAAGGCAGCGTGTTTCCATCAGCGCTTGCATAGAATCTGTTAATACACACCATGTATTCAGGTTCTGTTCAGAGAAGCCCCACAGGAGTCATTCTGATTAAAAACAGCCAACACAATAAGCCCTTAAGTACCATCGGGTTACTCTTCATACACACACAGAGCTGGAACGTCTGCAATCATCCCTTGCCAGTAAATAGATTAATCATCCTTCACACACACAGGCACGACAACAACAACTGCAAACATGTTTACATGCAACAATCTCTAAATTAACTTTCAATGTACGTACTGTAGCATCCGATCTAAATTTACACACGTGCTAGGTGGGTGGAACCGGAAGTCACTATTCATGAGAGGTATGGGAGTCTTGTTAAAAGGTAATTATTTTCTCATATAAATATTGGTGGGCGGCATGGTGGTGTAGTGGTTAGCACTGTCGCCTTGCATCTCAAGGGACCGGGTTCGATTCCCGGCCAGGTTCGATTCCCGTCTCTGTTCGCATGTTCGCCCCGTGCTTGTTGGATTTCCTCCGGTTTCCTCCCAAAGGTTGATTAGTGTTTCCCAAATCAGCTGTAGTGTGTGTGAGTGTGTGTGCCCTGCGATAGATTGGTACCCTGTCCAGTGTGTACCCCGCCTCGTGCCTTAAGTCTCCTGGGACAGGCTCCAGGCCCCCCCGTGACCCTGAATACAGGATTAAGCGATATAGATGATGAGTGAGTAAAATTGGTGAATGTTAGTTCAGAATCAGCACTAGTGATGTAGCGGATAGCACTGTGTCAGACACCACCAGGGTCAGGGTTCGATTCCAGCCTTGGGTCTGTCTGCATGTTCTCCTCATGCTTGCCGTGTTTCCTCCGAGTACTCCGGTTTCCTCCTTCCGAAGACATGCAGATTAAAAAGGCTAATTCCTTTCCAAATTGCCGGTGGTGTGTGAATGAGTGTATGTGCTTGTGTGGCCTGTGATGGATTGACCCATACATGAACAGGATAAGCGCTATAGAGAATGAGCGAGTGGGTGAGTTCAGCATGTTACTAGGGTGTGTTGTGACTTTGACAAATAAATGTTTTTTTTTTTAAAAACAGTACATACAGTATTGCCAGATGACCTGGTTATTTATTTGTTTATTTATTTATTTAGGCATAAATCTCCAGTATCCATTTTATCCTGGTCAGACAGGTGGAAACGCCCCGGGAAATATTCACGAATACAATACAAAAAATGTTGTGTTGCATAGAAAGGTTTGATAATCATTCCGACATCCAGACAATGAATGTTATCATTCTTTGAATCGGTTATCTGTACATCTGTGCCATAGTAGACAGGACATTATTCAGGCCCGATCATGCATTTATGTTTCGTTTAAATCTTAGCACCGCATTCAGAAAAGTATGCAAACACCTCGTTAAATTATTACCTTGTTATTATTAATCGAAAGCATGACTATACTCAATCACTCTTGTAGGACTCTTGTAGTACTGTACTTCCCGGCTCAGGAGACCAGAAGACCAAGGACGTGAACGCAAGAGAGTGAAGCTCGAAATTACACTTCACTACGTGAACAAAAACGCTCTGCTCCGTACAATTTAACAAGACTGAAGTCTCCCCAGCTGGTGATGTAAAAATGACAGTGCTGATGGAAATAGAGCTGATGTGGCATGAGCAGATGATGCCTATTTTATATTAAGTAGTGTGAGTGTGAACAGAATGCTGACACAAGCACAGCTTCTCAGGAAAATTCTTAGAGTTATATAAAGAGTCTCTTCCTTCGCTGATCTCCTCTCTTGCTTCTGCTTGCTGGGAAGCTCTTTTCACCACAACCTCCTAAACTAATCACATCACGGGCTTATTTTGTGGTTGTTGTTGTCATCATCGTCATGCACAAATTGGGACTTACCAGCCTTTCTCAAATTAAATGCATGCACAGAGCACGTATTCAGCGCAAATATAGTGGCTCCAGTCATCTCTGAATTGCTCCCATTTGATAATATTTTGTTCAAAGCAAGCAAATATTATACACATATCATGCCCAACTAGGCCATAAGTAATTAGTAGGAAAAGTAAGCAATTAGCATCATTAAAAATGAAGCAACCCCATCATTGCCTTTGGGAGTTTTTCAGAAACGTCTGGATGCACTACTTGTTCTCTGTGGAAATGAGAAGGAGGCGAATCGGATTTTCGGTAATCACATAATAGCTTCCAGGAACCCCGAGTGAGTATTAAAAGCCAATCTCCTCGCCGACCCGAAAACGGCTTTCCGTAGGATATTCACCTCTACCCGGCGGAGCGCTCCGAGAACTGCACCCACTACAACTACAGACTACACTTTCGGTTATGTCTCCTAAAATAAAGACGCTTCATCAGTCAGAAAGCTACAGTATGTTGTCTCAACAGCCAACACGCCAGCAAGTCACACACTCGCACAAAAAACTCACCTTTGCTCTTATGGGGCGTGCTGACCAGGCGTCACCTGCGGGAGAAAAAAACACAAATATTTGAGGTATGCGGTACAGACAGAGTAACAGCTTTGTGCTTTTGTGCAGTTACCGAGACTTTTTAACAATAGCCTTTTCTTTTTTTGTGTGTGCATCCTTCTTAGTTTTTCATTTCATTCCATTTTTGAATGACGTACAGTCATCAGTAGAACTTTGCAACCTCGATCGCGTCCTCGATATTAAGATAATAATAGCGACAATCAAAGAGATAAAACCTTGTATTATTTCAAAATCCATCATTAAGCTCAGTCCCTGCACCTAATCACTGCTGCTGAGCACAGCGGATCCTCCATCAGCATCACAAGCACTTCATTACAAACTGAATTACAACTCACACACTCCAGCTACGGCTACATGTGAATGAAAAACCCAGGTCAAAATAGGCATCTCCAAACATAGAGTATCCAGGGTCAGCAGTCATTCATATCGACTTACCATTTGATCCATGTTCATGACCTTTATATCCGTACGACCTTAGAGATGTGCAAAGAAGGTGCAATTACCGTACTTGCCACCACGGCGCCTGAAGATTTCTCATATTATTAAACATATTCATTTGCAAACATTTGCAATTCATTAATCCTACTTCCTACTCTATGGCGCCAGGTGCCATCATGTGTTTTGATGGTGGAGTAAGCCCGGGAGTGCGCAGCTCCAGCGGCTCCCTGACTGACGGGCCTCTTAATGAGAACCGAGAGGCACGATGGCGTGGCCAACGTCTGAAGAGCGCCCTTATTACGGCACGCCGGCGGAGCGTGTGAGCTGCCAGCCCGATCTCGCTATCCTGTGTGTACTGCCAGTCTCGGTCCCAGTGTAGACCTTCTGTTTATTCACAGTTTCATTTATTTAAGAACCGCATAAAGCATAGCGTAAAAATGTAACTCCGTACTTAAGGGTCTCGTGACCTCGGAAGTCAAAACAACGAACAGAAGTTCCGAGCAGGAATCTGATAAACCTGACACGTCTTATCGTTCGGTAAGGTGATGATAAACGCAGCCTGTGTATTTGACTTGTGAAGTGTGAATCTACAGTTTATACAGTGACCATTCCTCTGGTAGGCATCACATTTTGGGCAAAATAAAGTAATATTCCATATGGCTGAGAGATTAAATTTGCTCTCTCAGTGGTGCATTCTCAGCCAGGGGCAAGTCTCTTTGGCTCCAATCCCAGTATTAACTGTAGAATATCACGGCTCTGAAAAAAAAAAAGCATGGCCTTCCCTACTGTAGCTAACCAACTGCTCAAGGAAGGAAGCAGCTCTGCATGAGAGCCATGGTGTGTGATAAATAAATGTCTGCATATTACTACATGTATTAAAACACAACATCTGTATAAAAATCCTGACTTAAATGGTCAGTATAATTGATGTGTACATTTAATACAGCTTATTTGTTCTGTCAAATGCCGCTTTATCCTGTGTTCAGGTTCGCGGGGGGCTTGGAGCCTATCCCAGGAGACTTAGAGCATGAGGCGGGGTACACCCAAACCTACGGGCAATTTGGGAACACCAATCAGCCTAAGCTGCAGGTCTTTGGACTGAGGGAGGAAACCCCCCAAGCACGGGGAGAACATGCAAACTCCATGCACACATAGACGAGAATCGAACCCGGACCCTGGAGGTGCAAAGCGACAGTGCTAACCACTACACCACCGTGCCGCCTATTTAAAACTCTAAGCATTGCTATCATACAAAGTCACAATATCTTTTTCTCTCTCTCTCTCTCTCTCAGAGGTACTGATTGACCTTTCTAAAGACTGTTTAATAATTGACTTGCATGCAGTTATTACCAACACATCAGGGCTGCTGTTAAATACTGGATGATTAGCAAGTTAATATTCTCCTCGTTTGCACAGGTTCTGCACGCCGTCAAACCAAATTAGCCAAGGATAAATCACCCTGCATCGTAACAAGAACACTACAGATGGACGATTCCTTTATGTTTAATCATAAGTTTATTCGCAAAAATTCAAATTCAGCAGGGCATTTTATCTCACAAAAAACCTATTTTCAAACCTTATTTTGCGACCAACATTAAGTGACAGCCGGCGTAATAAAACAGAATTGTGGAAAAGTCAGGGGGCTCTATGCAACAGCGAGCAGCCTTGTTTTCAGATTCAAGGTTCATGGCTTTTGATAAATGCCCGGTACAGGCAACTTAACACTTTTCCACTTCCTTCCATCTTAGAGAGAAGTCCTTCACAGTCCATTAAATCATCCACTTTAGTGAAGGTCAATCTGGAAGATGCCAGAGGGAGTCATAAAGCTCACGCCTCTTAGCATCTGGAGCGAGTCAGCGCAGCGGCACACAGCTCTGAACGTTTTATTCATTTCGCTGTATTTTACCTCCATTTCATTTCATGCACAAATGCACATTTTGTTCTTTCCATTTCAAGCATAAAGAAACATTACAGTACCTTTATTTCCATTTCACGAGCGTTTTTTTTTTTTTTTTTTTTCTGTGTAAAAATAAAAGCTTTGCAGCTTCAATGCTGTCAGCAATTGGGAAAAACAGAAGTGACATTCATTTCATTATGGACAGCGACACACAAACACACTTACAGACCACAGTTTATTAAGGCGGAGATCAGTCTCTGGCAAAAACATGGAAATCGCCTTTATTTTCCTTCTCCATTTTCATCCCTGGTCAACCTTATCACCTCTCAATCCATATCTACAGTATGTGCAGTTCACAGTCCATGTGAATATCAGCATTTCCTTCCATTCATCCTTCTCTCTTTCTTTAGACTATATATAAAGTACACTCTGCTTTACACAATATACTCCAGTTTCATTATAGCTCCATAGTTTGGGCTTTTTATCAGACAGTCTTTCAAAGTGAAACATTTATTCACATCTCATTTTTGAAAGAAAATAAAAAACAAAGCAGACCTAAGGAGAAGCCAATAGAGAAAATGCTCTGTATATTAGCCATGTGGATTTTCCAATATTGTTACCTAAGGCAATAAAAATGAGATGTCTTTTTTTTGGTGTCACAGGTAATTTGATGTAGTTTAACGGCATGATAATATCAGAGCAAATATATCCATACTCAAAGCCATGTAATATACTATCAATCATTCTGATTGATCGTTACTTAGTTTCAGCAGTGTTACTGTATCACTAAAGCTCATAATACAATGCCATCAGCAAGTAGATAATAAAACTGCACAAACAATACGACGGTTGATGGAAAACCACAAAAAGTTTATCTTTGAATATGTAGTAAAGATGGAATTATATTATAAAATATAATATATTATAGTACATAAAATCAAACTGGAAGACGAAATTCAGTGGCATCAGTATATAGTATAAACAACTGAATTAGTTTCATTTCTCATACGGAAATGCGAAACATGGACATGCATGAATTTCCATAAGAATTTGAAATATGTGTTTATGAGTGTGTGTATGTCTATGTATTTCATGTGGTCATGAACTAAATACTTCATCCAGTATAGATTACTGTATCTTGGAACCAGCTGGTTAAAATTTATAGTGCCATGTATAAGCAAAATACTGTATGTTGTTTCCCTATATTTACATGCATTTACATGTATGGGTAACATAATTAATGTATAGGGTGCACACATACATCATCATACAGTACATCCTTATTGATATTATATGTTCTTAAAATATATGACAATACTTGTAACATATACAAGTATATCTAGTTTTATATTAACTAGAATCAATGTAATTAACTCTTTTAAAATAGATTTTTACTATATAAGAGTTTTATAGGTTCATAAAAATCATTGATATGATATCTAATGATATCTATCTATACAACATATGCTAGGATCTCTGAGAGGAGTTGAAATTAGAGGAGTATTAAGTACAGTGCCTTGCGAAAGTAATTATTCAGCCCCCTTAATTATTCAAATTATTCAGCCCCCTTAAGTTAATACTTTGTAGCGCCACCTTTTGCTGCGATTACAGCTATAAGTCGCTTGGGGTATGTCTCTAACAGTTTTGCACATTCCTCCTTGCAAAACAGCTCGAGCTCAGTGAGGTTGGATAGAGACGTTTGTGAACAGCAGTTTTCAGTTCTTTCCACAGATTCTCGATTGGATTCAGGTCTGGACTTTGACTTGGCCATTCTAACACCTGGATATGTTTATTTGTGAACCATTCCATTGTAGATTTTGCTTTATGTTTTGGATCATTGTCTTGTTGGAACACAAATCTCCATCCCAGTCTCAGGTCTTTTGCAGACTCCATCAGGTTTTCTTCCAGAATGGTCCTATATTTGGCTCCATCCATCTTCCCATCAATTTTAACCATCTTCCCTGTCCCTGCTGAAGAAAAGCAGGCCCAAACCATGATGCTGTCACCACCATGTTTGACAGTGGGGATGGTGTGTTCAGGGTGATGAGCTGTATTGCTTTTACGCCAAACATAACGCTTTGCATTGTTGCCAAAAAGTTCGATTTTGGTCTCATCTAACCAGAGCACCTTCTTCCACATGTTTGGTGAGTCTCCCAGGTGGTTTGTGGCAAACTTTAAACGACACTTTTCTTGCCACTCTTCCATGAAAGCCAGATTTGTGCAGTATACGACTGATTGTTGTCCTATGGACAGAGTCTCCCACCTCAGCTGTAGATCTCTGCAGTTCATCCAGAGTGATCTTGGGCCTCTTGGCTGCATCTCTGATCAGTCTTTTCCTTGTATGAGCTGAAAGTTTAGAAGGACGGCCAGGTCTTGGTAGATTTGCAGTGGTCTGATACTCCTTCCATTTCAATATTATCGCTTGCACAGTGCTCCTTGGGATGTTTAGAGCTTGGGAAATCTTTTTGTATCCAAATCCGGCTTTAAACTTCTCCACAACAGTATCTCGGACCTGCCTGGTGTGTTCCTTGTTCTTCATGGTGCTCTCTGCGCTTTAAACGGACCTCTGAGACTATCACAGTGCAGGTGCATTTATTCGGAGACTTGATTACACACAGGTGGATTCTATTTATCATCATTAGTCATTTGGGTCAACATTGGATCATTCAGAGATCCTCACTGAACTTCTGGAGAGAGTTTGCTGCACTGAAAGTAAAGGGGCTGAATAATTTTGCACGCACATTTTTCCGTTTTTTATTTGTTAAAAAAGTTTGAAATATCCAATAAATTTCGTTCCACTTCATGATTGTGTCCCACTTGTTGTTGATTGTTCACAAAAAATTACAGTTTTATATCTTCATGTTTGAAGCCTGAAATGTGGCAAAAGGTCACAAAGTTCAAGGGGGCCGAATACTTTCGCAAGGCACTGTAATATACATTATGGATATGAATGAGGATAATGTTAACTGATAATGCTAGGCAGTACACTAATCTGACAAGATTTCTAAGTAAACTCACATTTTATAATTGTAAATGTTTATATATTGCATTACTATTGCTGCTTAGAAAGCTGGAGTTAAAAAAAAAAAAAACATTTTTACATTACAATTATAATATGACAAACTTACTTTGTACCTTTCAATACTTTGTTTGATCACTTATTAAAACTCAAAATAAAAAGTGAAAAGTTTGTCTGCTTTTTAAAAAAAAGTCTTTATTTGTAACATGCACATCACTGCACAGTGAAAATCTTTTCTTCACATATCCCAACTTGTAGGAAGCCGTGGTCAGAGCGCAGGGGCGCCTCTCGCGCAGGCCGGGTTAAGTAAGCCCCAGAGACGGCAGACTGGTGGAGCTGGGGGCATGGACCCGCTGACCTTCTGATCAGTAACCCACTAAGTTATCATTGCCACATTTGAACATTTATCCCTATTCATCCATTTAGAAACAGCATTCCAGTGTGTATATTTTTTTCCAGCTTCCTTAATACTTCAAGATGTCTATGGTGTAGCATTTCTTACTAAAATGCAGAAGGTATGTGCTTTTAAACAGAACAAACAAGCTGATAAAGATGGTCTACCAGTTTGACCAGATCAGCCTGCTTTTTCAGCAGGTGTTTATCCACCAAACTTTGTGTCGTGAACATCTTCAGATACAGTGGACTACAGATACACTGTAGTGTGGTGGAGCAGATATAGTGGACCCATGGATTGCGTGTATGTTGGTCTGCGAGTTTTTTGCAAGACGAGCAAAAATTGTAAATACATTTTAACTCGGTAAACGAGCGAGGTCTTGAAATACGATCAGTATTGTGGGTAATTGGCTCCCATGCTCGGTCTCAGTGCGCGTGTCACTCATATACTGTTTAATACAACACTGTGACCATGTGTGTGCACGTAATGCATTTTTTATTTTGTTTGTGTGTGTGTGTGTGTGTGTGTGTGTGTGTGTGTGTGTGTGTGTGTGTGTGTGTGTGTGCGCGCTTGTGTAAGTGAGAGTCTCTGTCCGTAAACTGGTGCGTGTGTGTTTGTGTGTGCGCGCTTCATCCTACACAGTAGCCCCCTTCCTTTTCCTCTCCTCTCTATGGCTCTGTTGGCAATCTGGTGTAAGTGTGTGTCCATGTGTGTGTGTGTGCACGCTTGTGTGAGTGAGTGTCTATCAGTAAACTAGTGTGTGTGTGTGCGCTTGTGTGAGTGAGAGTCTCTATCCGTAAAACTGGTGTGTGTGTGTGTGTGTGAGAGAGAGAGAAAGTCACCCCCCCCCCCCCACCCACCCACCCACACACACACTTTCTTCTCCTCATCTCTCTGGTCTCAGGTACTAAAGCTATGATTATTTTCAAGGGTAAAGTGCAGGTTAATTTGTTTTATTTGTGCTTTACATTTTGTATTAATAATTTTTACATGAATATTTTTGGGTTGTGGAACGAATCATCTGAGTTTCTATTATTTCTTATGGGGTTTTGATATACGAGTGCTTCGATATACAAGCAGACTTCCACAAAAATTCCATCAGCACCACTCAAAAACATTTTTAAAGAATATAATGAGAAGTTAGTTACATTAGCTAGAAACATGAAAAATCTGTGCATAACTATTTAGACAATATGTCTCTAATATAATGTAGAAAATCAACTGACCATCAGAATATATGGCAAAGACGAGAAAAAAATCCCGTGCTAAAAATCATCCCAGTCTCACTTTTTAAATCTATAAAACTGGAGCTCAATGTGAATATGCAATCCAGATACAACACCTGCACATTGCAGGCTGAAATTCTTTAGTCTTATATGCCAACCTCAGTTCACACTACGTCATTCTGAAACAACACCAAATCCAAGTTTCTGATTGTCATGGATACTTCACACACATGCACACGTGAGTGTTTATATGAAGCACTACATCCCACACACATACCAAGGAATTAAACCTACCTTCTGAGCAATATGATTTATAACAGGAAGTTGAGGTTGATTTTCCCCAAAATGGGCACAGAGCCAGTGAAAATTCCCCATTTCAAAAACCTCTCTAATTTGGCCAGAGGAGGAATTTTAATGTTGAATATCAGAGTATTTTACTAATTACAAGTAGACCATGTCACTTTAACTTCATCAGTCGACAATTAGTGACTCATTATGAAACAGTTTGTATCTAATGTGCAATCTGTCAACACAGGGTTATAAAAGAGTTCAGGGCTGTGTGAAAGACTGCCTGCTGTTGGCATTCCATCTCTGGCATGTTCTAGCATGTGTGCCCCGGGCCAAGGCACGATGACAGGGAGAAGCACCTCAGGTGATTTCCTGTAAAAGCAAGAGTATGGCTTGGGGTTGGGAAGTGTTGGGGAATTGCATTCTTCTTGTGAAGATCACATCTATCACAGGTTCTAGAAAACGCTATCTGTGCATGTTGTAGCAACCAACTTCTGTATCCATAACTAAGAGCAAACTCTGATACCCATATTAGTAAAAAGTTGATTTAAGGAAGGCACTGTGTAGAATTAAATGAGAGATAACGGCTACGTTCACATTACCAGCCTTAAGTGACTCAAAAACAGGTCTGATTTTTTTAGGGCCGTCTGAACGCAGAAATGTGATGTTTTTCTGATCAGATCTGAGTCACTTTCGTATGTTTGACTAAATCTAGTATACAGTACATCTGATACATGGTGATGCGACTTGAATGAGAGCGGTCAGATCGTAATCCATGTGAATTTTGTGCTCTGTGCATGCGTGGTGTGCTCTCTGACGTCTGGCGGCACCAGTGGCGTGGTTTCATAGCTAAAAGCAAGATGTCTGGTTTCCTTTCTTCTGCTAGAACTCAATAAATACAGCTACTAACTGCTTGCCGTCCTCCAGCGCAAAATCCCAAGCAGATTTTCGCTTAAATTGCATCCATTTTTTTAAATAAATGAGACCCAGATAGCACAAGCAAAGATGTGTACTGTACATGCGTGCCGTTTCAGTGGTCAGAGGTGTCTACATTAGAATCAGATAAAATAACTTGTAATTATAAAGGTGAACTGTCAAGCCATGCAAATCCAATCTAACCAAAAAAATGTACCAATGTGGCTTGTAGTGCGAATGGAGCCAATGAGGTAGGAAGTGTGAATTAGATTCTTGATAGGAATTAGGGAGCTAGGAGAGGGAGGTAAAAGAGTGTGTAAAATTATTTGCAAAGTATTTTTCCCCAGCCAGAAAGCAACTAGATGATCCCATTGACTAGAGTCATATTAACTTTTTATGGGCTGCAGGGGAATAGTAATTAAGGCAACAGCTGGAGGAAAGGAAACATGATTAGAGAGTGTGTCCAAAAAGAATCTTTGTTGTAACATGACTCAGCTATTTGCAATCGTAATTTATGGCCTCTTTGAATAATTACACATTTCTGCATAAGCAACTACAGAGTCATCAGATTTGTATATAATAAATGCTTTATAAATCTCTAATCTTCAGCAGGAACTGCTATTTCTACAGGTTTTGATTTGAACAACAGCCATAAATTTCACTTTTAAGAACTACCTGTGGGCATAACAAACATCTTTGACGTGCGTAGTTCGTTTCCTCATGATATAAAAAGAGACCTCAGTATCAGCTCCTCAAATAACAACATAATCCATATTTTAAAGGTCAATGCCAATGCAAGATTTCAGTGCATAAACATCAGTCACTGCTTTGTAGAAGTATACTACCCATGATGTCACATTTATTCAGTCAGATGTTTAAAAAAAAACAAACCTTTATTATATTGAAGCATTTTGCATTTTGTATTTGTATTTTTCTAAAGAGGAATGACTAAATAGAAACCTTCCCATGAATAAGCCTTAAATATGACCTTATCTTGAGTAATAATAGATCCCAGGCCTCCTACTACACCACCACACCCTGAGCATCTCCAACAATGCAAGATCAGCACCACAGACAGCAACCCAAACACAAAAGCACATGAAAAAAAGAAAAAAGGAAAAAAAAAAAAGAAAAGGTCAGGCAGCCTAACCTTACACAGCTGGAGCATGACTTGCAGGTCGCAACCAACGCCAGAAAGAGGCCAAACCCAGTAAGAGATTTGGAGGCTAAACATTAGACAAGTTATTATTTACACCTTCTCCACACATATTGCAAGCACCATCCTGACTATGCACATTACAGCTCCACAGAGATGGATAACAAATTCAAGTCAACCACGAGTTTGGTCAATACAGTGAACCAAGGCATTTTGGATATAGAAGGCTACAACTGCACAGAAGCATGAACACTATTCATGAAGGTGGCCAGTCACAAGATCTTTTACTTCATTTGCAGTGCCCTGTCTGTCTAAGCAGACCCAAGTCATGCCGTGATGATGTGAGTTGTATTAGTTTAAATTACATGTTGAGTAGCTGGGAAAATACAATACATCTCCAATTGATATATTTGTACATAGCAATTAGCCAATACATTACAATGCAAAACATTATGCCCAATATTGCATATTCAATACTTTGTAGGTATCCCTTGTGCCAGCTGAGCAGCTCTGTGCCCTCGAGGCTTGGCTCTGCAGGGACTCTCGGGGTGCACTGTGGGTTGCAGGGTGGAGGGCCCCTTGTGTGGCAGGCTGTGGTGCACTGGGTGTTTCTCCTGCCCTTTCTGTTTGGCGAGTTATGCTTGTATTAGTTTTTCTGTGGGATTATATCTGATGGGCTGGCGTTCACTCCCCACAGGCAGTGGCTGCCCAAGAGCCTGTCACTGGTTTACTGGTATATAATTGTCAATCACTGTTAATGTTATGGGTGATTTGTGTATGTAACAGACTCATGTACAGTAATACTTTTGGCACCTTTGCATTCCAGGTTTTTTGTTTCCCATAAAATTACTTTATAAACCCTTTCCCTCCATCGTAAAAGGCATAATAAATATAAAGTTGTAAATTAACTTAGTTGCGCAATATTATCTTTATTGTTAAATTTTTTTATTATTAAGACCTAAATGAAATCACATTCACGTTCTTTAAATTTCTTCACATTTGTGCAGAAATCCTGACAGTTCCAATGTTTTAACAAATTTTATTTCACAGCTATAAAGGGAATAATGTGGAAAAAAAGCAGCTGCAGCTCAAGTTACAGCAATTGCTTATTAAAGGAAGCTGCAGATGCTATGTTTTTATGTGAGCACAACATCCAACAATCATGCCATAAATCAGTAGCTACCTATGGGACAGAGCCTGGTATAGTATAGATACAGATAAAGATGTACTGTAGACAGTCTGCTTCAATATTCACTGAGCTCAACCCCTTGTTTTTTGACATGTCTTGGTCATAGTAAACCGCTCGAGGCATATTTTTTGTAATCAGTCATACTAAATACTAAAGAGACAGAGGCAGTATTCTATTGGTCAGATATCAGGAATATTAATACCATGCAACTACTAAGATTATAGAACCCAAGGCTGCCCAAGACTGAATGCACCTCGACAAGAATAGACCAATATGCCGAATAAGACTAGCATTGGTACCATTCTGAATTAAGCAGGAAATCGGCTTGTGGCAATGATGACAGAATGAGTCATTAGAAATCGAACAAATACAGATATTGATCTCATGTACATTAGAAGTACATGTAAAAATAAAAAGAGAAACTGAAAGTAACCAGGCTTGTGAAGGGATTGTAGCAAAAATTTTGGTATTGGCAGGCATACAGTAGCTTTCAGCCCCTGTTCTCACTGCACTACACTATCATTAGCAACGGAAAACAGCAGTCAGGATCCAAGGAAAACTGCCTCGTTCTTTAAATAAATACAGAGAAGTTACTTTGAGGCGAGACTAGATAACATCAGCTTCTGAGGGCTTGTATCACCTATGCAAATATTTAAAGGAGACACTTGGCTTATAATAGATTATAAACTTCGGGGCATGTACAGTATCTTGCCGTCGATTTTGCAGACACATTTTTAATTAATCACTTCCAAATTAAATGCAGAAATCCGTGTTGAAAAAGTGTTTTTTCACTTACAGGGCTCGATGAAATGAGGGTGAATACAAATTGACTGAGATATCTTTGGAGACACGAGATGTTCATGTGCTTACAAAAGTCAAACTTGCAAAAGTAGCAGAAGTTACGAAGTTGTCCAGAACAGATGTTTCAGCCTGCACCCATACTGTACTGTACATTCCTGGTTTTAAAACCAGATATTAAGACAGCCAAACCTGTTGCTTGATACTAAATCTTCTGTAGCAATTACCGATTAATATCATCAAGTCTGAATCTCATGAATTCTTACTGCTGATAACTATGGAACCATCACAGACCTACTGTTTAGGCGGACGCCTCTATCCACAGAGGCTCGAGATCTCATATTGGTAATGTTTTAAAATTATTAATGATGCATGGTTAGAACCATAGGTGTGTATAAATTTGCTAAATTTGCTAATACCAGTAGCTGGAATTGAGAAAAATAATCATTTATATGAGCAGAAATTAAAATCCATGAAAAACTCTACCCCATCACTCCTGCTTTCCTGATTTTCCTTTGCACAAATGAGATTAGTCTCAGAATTGTTTCCTACAAAGCACATTTGTATAAGCATCTGATCTACTCTAAATGTGCTCATACTGTATAAGGACATGAAGTTTTCTCTTAACTACACTGCCTATATATCGTTCTTCAATCCTAATTTCTGTTTGAAGGCACCGATTAAATTAATTAATTAATAATAATAATAATAATAATAATGACACAGCGAGGATAAAACGCAGTGTACACAACAGTACAGTCTACATCTCCGGAGCATAAATGTAAGAGTAACTCTAAATGCTAACTACACGTACAGCCTCAACAAAGCCTCGCCCATGACCTGCTTGGTTACTGTACATTCCATCACTTTTTCCAGTTATTTTCGCTACACTTTCAGGTTACTAGGAACTAGGAACAAACATGCAAAGGCAATACAAACATTTCCTGTGACCTACAGTAGCAATGTCATCCAAAAAAACAAGACAAACATCAACCTGTTTGGTCCACAATGACTTTTTATTGGTTATGACATTGCAATTGCAAGCCATCACTCGATTTTTGTACCAAAGAGTGCTTTGATTTAATATTGCATAGCCTAAAGGGTTTACAAGTGCTGATTTCACCTTCAATTAATGTGAGTCCCCAATGAATATCTGGCACCAAAGAGGAAAAAGCTATGAAATAAAAAAAAAATTTTTAAAAAATCATTGGAGGTACGTTTCACCAAAGGGCAGTTGACAGGAGTTTCTATACTCCCTATGTCTGGGGAATGGCTCCTATTTTAAGTCAACTGTTCTGAACGCTTAACCGATGGAGTGTATGGATTTGGTAGCAGACACTGAGCTCTTGAGGCTTTTAAACCAAACACATAATTTATACTACTTAGAATTAAAAGGAGTAATTAATGATATACAAGCTGAGTGACAAATTAAAGATATAAAAGTAGCTCTATTATTATGTATCTGACATTTTAATGGTATACATTGGGTTCACTCCCGTCAATACAAAACCAAACAAAGCAAAGCTTTATTCATCATGTGATGAAACATTTCTATCCTAATCGCTCTTCTCAGACAACAACTGGATACTTACTGAATGTCTTCCTGACAATGAAAGTGATTTATAGCCAAAGTCAATTACACACGTGGACAAAATTGTTGGTACCCTTCGGTCAATGAAAGAAAAACTTACAATGGTCACATAAATAACTTTAATCTGACAAAAGTAATAATTTAAAAAAATTCTATGAATGTTAACCAATGAAAGTCAGACATTGCTTTTCATCTATGCTTCAACAGAATTATTTAAAAAATAAACTCATGGAACAGGCCTGTACAAAAATGATGGTACCCCTAGAAAATACTGAAAATAATGGGACCAAAGGGACATAATTCAAGGTGTGTCCACTAATTAGCATCACAGGTGTCTACAATCTTGTAGTCAGTCAGTGGGCCTATATATAGGGCTCCAGGTAGTCACTGTGTTGTTTGGTGACATGGTATGTACCACACTCAACATGGACCAGAGGAAGTGAAGGAAAGAGTTGTCTCAGGAGATTCGAAAGAAAATTATAGACAAGCATGCTAAAGGTAAAGGCTATAAGACCATTTCCAAGCAGCTAGATCTTCCTGTGACTACAGTTGCACATATTATTCAGAAATTTAAGATCCATGGGACTGTAGCCAACCTCCCTGGACGTGGCCGCAGGAGGAAAATTGATGACAAATCAAACAGACGGATAATTTGAATGGTAACAAAAGAGCCCAGAAAGACTTCTAAAGAGATCCAAGGTGAACTTCATGCTCAAGGAATATCAGTGTCAGATCGCACCATCCATCGTTGTTTGAGCCAAAGTGGACTACATGGGAGACGACCAAGGAGGACACCATTGTTGAAAACAAATCATAAAAAAGCCAGACTGGAATATGCCAAACTACATGTTGACAAGCCACAAAGCTTCTGGGAGAATGTCCTATGAGAGATGAGACAAAAATTGAACTTTTTGCCAAGGCAAATCAGCTCTATGTTCACAGATGGAAAAATGAAGCATATGAAGAAAAGAACACTGTCCCTACTGTGAAACATGGAGGAGGCTCTGTTATGTTCTGGGGCTGCTTTGCTGAATCTGGCACAGGGTGTCTTGAATCTGTGCAGGGTACAATGAAATCTCAAGACTATCAAGGGATTCTAGAGAGAAATGTGCTGGCCAGTGTCAGAAAGCTGGGTCTCAGTCGCAGGTCATGGGTCTTGCAACAGGACAATGACCCAAAACACACAGCTAAAAACACCCAAGAATGGCTAAGAGGAAAACATTGGACTATTCTAAAGTGACCTTCTATGAGCCCTGACCTCAATCCTATTGAGCATCTTTGGAAGGAGCTGAAACATGCTGTCTGGAAAAGGCACCCTTTACACCAGAAACAACTGGAGCAGCTTGCTCATGAGGAGTGGGCCAAAATACCTGCAGAGAGGTGCAGAAGTCTCATTGACAGTTACAGGAATCGTTTGATTGCAGTGATTGCCTCAAAAGGTTGTGCAACAAACTATTAAGTTAGGGGTACCATCATTTTTGTCCAGGCCTGTTCCATGAGTTCATTTTTTAAAATAATTCCGTTGAAGCATGGTTGAAAAGCAATGTCTGACTTTCACTAGTTAACATTCATAGAATTCTTATTTATTATTACTTTTGTCAGATTAAAGTTATTTCTGTGACCATTGTGAGTTTTTCTTTCATTGACCGAAGGGTACCAACAATTTTATCCACGCGTGTATATGCTATGGCCTTCACAGTTACCAGATCAGCTGAACACCTGTGGGGAAATGATGTGGTTTTGAAGCGATCTCTACAATTGCCCTCTCCAGCACCAACATCAAAACTTTTCGAAAAACAGTCTTTACACCTTCACTTCTGTTACGAGGTGTGTTGAAGCGGTTATAGCAGCCAGTGGAAGGCCTCCTAAGACATGCGCTTGGATTGCCCTTCAGTTTGTCATATCATTTTAAATACAAAAATTTGCCTTGAACATGATAAAATGGTGATCATGTATTTATAGACCTCAATCTGCCATGTGCAATGTGTATGCAATATGGCCCACGTTACAAAAAGCTGTCTATAACAATAAGTTTAATGGGAGCGGAACAGAGCTGCGGAAGTTTCACGGAGTTCATGCTCCCCATCTGTAACAGAAAAATGCTCAGACCCATGCGTTTCAAATCACAACACCAGCGTCCATCAGATTTTAATCAGCTTCATCACAGTGACCCGGTGGAACCGCGCCATAGAAAACCGGCTGTTGGACGACCTCTCATAACCCAGGTCTTGGGTTGAAGTTGGCAAGTGAGCCTTCCTGTCATAGACAACAGCTCCCACATGTTAAAGAGCTATAACTACTGCATGGCGCATTGCCAGGATTAGGAAGAAGTAAATCTGTGCCAAAATGCCAAGCCAAAAGTAAAGGATTAAGTAACCTATACATTTATACAATTTAAATGTTCCTCACATACTGTATAAACAAGTTCGATAACATTTCAACGTTATATGTTAATGCATATTGGGCGAAACACTCAAGGTGAGCAAAACATTCCCAGGGTTAACGTCACCTGAGTGGAAGACTTGCCAAACAGGCAGTGTCTCCAGACGTGCATCTTTTAAACAGTAAAACCTCATTCTGCTGCCTTTTTTTGTTTGTTTTTTTAAATGTTGGCAGAATAGGACAGACAACAGTCCCAGTGGTTTGTTTTTGAATGTCTTTTCCTCAAGCAAAATCCTTCAAGTTGTTTTGTTTGAAGGGTCTCTAGGGTGAAATAGTCAGTGAAAATATGTAAGTCAAATGCCCACATGTTTGGTTTATGGATTCCTGTAAAAAAAAAATGCTTGCCACAAAAACAGCCTCTCCAGATCGTTGTATGGGAGTTGAAAACATGCAAGCTATCCTTTTTATTTTTATTTGACGATAAATCAACACACATTGGGACAGAAAGATGTATTACAGGTTCTGGCTCTGCATGGGTAAGTGATGATGTGCAGAAACACATGCTCAAGTAAGAAGCAGTAGAACAATCTCAGTTACAAGAGTTACAGGCATTCAGTTGTTTACCAAACCTCAACATGGGATAGAATAAGCCACTGAAGGCCCATCTTTTTCTCATTTATTTATTATTTAGCTACTTGTCCTATTATTCGGTTTTATCAACAACAAAAAAGAGACATTATTTAGTAAGGAAAGTGAAACTTACTTTTGAGAGAAAGGGAGACCCTAGTGTGAAAATAAGACAGACAGACAGACAGCCAGGCAGACAGGCATGATCAGAAACATGCTGACGTCTGTAAGCGATATGGCCACCGCAGTTCATGCAGGTGGAGGTGGAGTCAAATTTACTCAAACAGCTTTTCATGATTACCTTCATAGATTTGCATTTTTTATACAGGAAACGATCTGAGGGCATAAGCAAAGTTTCTGACATGATCATAAACGTAGAAGGACCAGGTTCACAGGGTTTTAATTTCTTTTGCTACCTCCGCTCTCAGCTAAATGGCCTTTAGCAGTGTTTAGCAAGTTTCAAAGATACAAACATGTGTTCACTCATTTTAAATCAAATGTCACATGCATGCACAATGCATCCCAGGATGTCCGGAAGCAAGCATAGACACCGCGGCGATGAAGTTAGTACTGCATAATAAGCGGCAAGCTATAACGATGGAGACAAACGTGAAAATATTTGAGAGAATGGAGCGAGGTGAAAAGGTGGCAGTTGCTCGTTCTTTTTACATGAATCGTTCAACCATTGGCACGATTCTAAAGAACAAGGACAAGATCATGAAACATGTTAGTTTTATAATGTGTATAGCCAATTGTGTCAGTATCCTACGGCCTAGGCAATATTCATTGGACTTACAAACAAACTGTACTTACAAACAAACTGTACTTACAAACGAGCTTTTGGAAACGGAACTCGTTCGTATGTTGGGGACTTACTGTATGTCCATGTCATCTTCTATGGAACCACTAGGGGAAATATTTACAGAAGGTGCTTGGACCCCCTTTATACACTACATTTGTATTTGTTACTGAGTGCTCCATAATTTCTACAGATAATAATAATAATAATCAGATCTTTTGAACATTCCTCATGAACTATCAACCGATTGACTGTACTGTAGGTCAGCTTCTGTGACATTTTGGCTGCGAGACTAGGATAAAATATTGAATAACACAATATTGAATTTGCCGACAGTAGAGCCTAGAGCTATAGCTAGAATGTGTCTGGGCTGTTAATAGCGGAGAGATCCCAGGAGACGTTCAGGCACACGGAAACCCCCAGAGGTATTCACTGTGCGAATTAGACCACAGATAGAAGGATTTGGAAACCCACTGGGCTGTAATGCAGCTGCAGCTACAACCATCCAGACAGTAAGTCATTGTGACTACGGTGCTATGGCAATTGAATAGAAAAAAGAAAAAAAAAGCAGGACTATGAAAGGAACTAGTTTTTAAAACAAACACACATTTCACTGGTCCATATCGATTCCTTTTCTCTGGTCACAGCTTTCAACCTGACTTTCAGAAAGCTGTTCTCCTATTTTCTAATTCTACCACCTGCTTTCCATTTAAAGCAAATATTCTACATAATCTGGCTGCAACAAAACCTCTGGCAAAAAAAAAAAAAAGGTCTCATAAAGCAGCATGAGAGAGAATTCTCATTGTGAATGCAGCAAGATACAAAAGAAAAGTATCCCATTACACACTCGTACGCCTGGGAATGAGCAAGAGGCTCAAGAGCCAATCCTGTATTTGTTCAAAAGAAAAGTGGAACAAAGAAGCCTTTTTCAATCTCCTATGTTATAAAGAGATGCTGTGGTGTGACCCAAAAGACACACCTTGCTGTTCTTCTACTGTAAACTTCTGCACAATAGGAAATATATTACTCTCACTAGACCTTAATCTTGTAAAAACAGTAAAAAATTTGTAAAAACATGGGAAATAACCACATTCGATGCCAATAATGAATCGACAATTCATGTACAATGTTTAATATAGAATACTGTACATCTACAAATCCACAAATCATAGCCATCCATCATTGAAGACTATACACAATGTATACAATACAATACAGTTAAACTGGAAATACTTATACAATGTATTTATAGCTTGAGTTTATCCATTCAGGCTTAACTACAATCCCGCTTCAAGTCTTTTTCATTCCATCTATACAATGTACTGAGCTAACCAGAGATGAGAGGCCATCACTTCTTTCCTACATTCATACTGATACCTAGTAGATGTTAAACAATAGGACTGCTTTTGAGTCAAGGATTTTATTTAAAATTGTCTATATCAAATAACCTTACTGGGGGGAAGAAAAAAAAAAAAAACGTCAGTCACATACCTTACAAGAGGAAATCCATACCTATTTATGTAAGACTGAAGACGTGTATTTTGAAGTAATGTGTACAAAATAAGATAATAGATTAAAAGACCTGCTAAAACATACAAACTGTAATTCCTGAAAAATATTGCTAAATAGCTAGATACACTTTGTCGTTTCAGAAACTAAGCTTGCTGCTATCGTGGTGCGCCGTTCTTTAGGTCACTTCATATTACACTGTCTTACAAGAAAATATTCATCTTTGATTTTACCGAATCAGTTTTTTTTTTTATTCAATGTGCAATCAAACATTGAATAAAAAATTTACATTTTATTTGTCATATACTGTACACAGCCATACACAGTATGCTATGCAGTGAAATGCTTACACATTTAGGCTGTTAATATAAATATCCACTGATCAGCCATAACATTACCACCACATAGCATTAACACATTAACATTGTTTAGTTATTATATACCAGTAATTATATACCTGGGGACAGGATGATGGACACCCGTGGGAAGCAAAGGTTCGCTTATTTGGTCCAATCCCAAAGAAAAGCCAATGCAGCACGAATTGCCAAAATAAGGAGATGCTGTCCAAAATAGAAAGGCACCAAAACACCAAGTGCAGCGCAGCCTGCCATGTATCAGGCTTAGCAGGCAAAGAGTTCAAGGTTGTTTATCTGGCCATCGAATTCCCTAAATCTCAATCCAGTCGAACATCCATGGAATGCTGTGAACAAACAAGTCCGATCCATGCATTTTTAAAAATGTAACAGTTTAAAGACGCTTCAATAAAAGCTAAACCGGAGACTGAAACAGGTATCCTGCACATGGGATAAAAGAATCCAAACCGTGCTTAGCGATAAGCAGAAAAACACACACTATAATCCAAAGCTTGAAATTATATGTTTCGATCCAAACCCTCAGGCTAATGCTAAATACAGTTTGATGTTCAAACTAATGAGTGTTTCAGCCATTGCCCCACTTAACGCTAATTAAGTAACAAGGGAGAATTTGACCTATATTTAAAGGGGGGAAAAAAAATCTTTTTATGTGGGAGTCTCTGGGTAATGAATTAAAAATATGCTATTTCATACATTTTAATGTGAAATCTTTTCTGGCCATTACCTAAATTCTCACATGATTAACATACTGTAGGCACATTTCACAAGTGCTGTATGTGAAACAAGACAATTGAGCGGAGAACTGATTTACATTTGAAGTTCTTTTCAATTAAAACTCCACATTTTTTAATTACTGATGGTATGTAAAGAACATGTGTCCAGCAATGTTTGAGGATTGTGTGTGTGTGTGTGTGTGTGTGTGTGTGTGTGTGTGTGTGTGTGTGTGTGTGTGTGTGTGTGTGTGTAATACTGAAACTGTGAATCTTAGAAACCTGATTAGCAAGCTTGGATGAGCAATCGATTAGATAAAAGCCCATGCTGGGGAGAGAAAGGCAGGCTTTGCCAGTTCTCCGGTGAGGTGGAGGCTTTGTACTATAAGAAAACTGATTTATCCAAATTGACTGATTCGAGTGGGAAAACAATTATTGTACCATAATAAATCAGTCATTTAAAATCGAGAATGAGAATAACAAACTTCTAATTTTCCATAAGTGCCTTATCGCAATAATTTCAATACAAAAACAGCTGGCGCTTTTGAGCTGTAAGTATTAGCTCTCACACTACTCTCTAGCTTGTCTAAATTCCAAGGAGGCAAAGTCTTGTCTAAATATACAATATATAAATTCATTTTAAGAAGCCTGAACAGCTTAAACCAAAAATCTCCAGGTTTAGCTAAACCATGCCTGACTTTCATGGTGCTAGAAATAGAAGCATGCTAAGAGCTTGATGAAACGAGAGGGCAAAACCAATAGGAGAGAAAGAGCATGTCAGAGGGAAAAAACAGCACCACATTTTCCATTTTCCTCTACAAGTGAGAAAGCACATGAATTATGGATGCGAGCTAGCCAACAGCGTGAGAATTTGATCCCTGACCAGACAGCTCTTGGCTCCCTGTGGAGCTGCCCCCCTGCTGCTTCCTTTTCACATTGCCATCCATTCCACACGACGCTCTCCTCACAGCCAGAGGACAGAGAACAGCGCTTAGCTTTTCAAGACAGATCACCCTCTTGTCTTCATAGGAATAGAGATTCAGCTGAAATGGTGTTAGTGCCTTGTCCTTAAAGGAAAATATGCTTTTAACCATTCCCCCTGGTGCTATTTCCTCACCTGTTGCTTCAACCTCCATGAAGGTGGTGATGCATGGTATGATGTGATCTAGAAGTATCATACAGGAGAGTGCAATATGCAAGGTCATCTGGGACACACACTGACTGAATTAAGACCACCTTGATAGAGGACCTGACATACAAGTTAAATATAGGCTTATATTTTACTTAAACTGGGACACACAAAAATTGTTTAACTTAGAGCTACTTTAAAGAGAATGTGAATTATTATGCAAACACTAATGGTGTAACTACTTAAGGTGAACAGTGAAGATAAAATGAAGATGAAGCCACTGAATGTGGTAAAAGAGAATACAGAAAAAAACTAAATTGGTAATCCTTTCTTATAAAACACAAATTCATAATGTATTATAAAATCTTGGTAGCTGCATGTTAAGAATGGTAAAACCCCAGAAGAAAAGCTTTATGGAGTGTTGGGGAGAGTCAGCATGATTTCAGTCAAATTTAAACGAGCTTTTTAGAAATGTATTATAGGATAAATTTATTAACATATTTTACAAACTTGAGGGATCATAATTATGGTTTCATCATAAATCACGGTGGTTTTTACAACTCGTTTATGCATCCTCACACAAACTATGACCTTCAACACAGCACATTATCTTGGGCCCAAATGAAAGTGTGTCCATTATCTATTCCTGCTTCTTTTTTTTTTTTTACTAGCACTGCCCTTTGCTTCCATCAAAGACATGAAAAATAATAATATGAAATAAAACCTCAGCCACAATGTGTTCAAGGCTTAGACTTACTTAGATTACTTACTTACTTATATAAGCAAAAGTTAAACACCGAGTTCAGCAAGCTATCTGACAAACCTCAAGATAAACCTTCAATCATAAGCAACATGAATGACTCATGTATGTCCTTCAATTTATATGAAAGCTTTAGACATCCTGCTTAAAACTAATCAAATTAAGTGAGGAAAGATGATAAGGATTTGTACATGTGCAGAGTAAATTAGCGCTGTACTAGCTTGCTGATGACGTTTTTCTTGAGATGGCTCACAGCCTTATGAATGGTGCCCAGAGGCAGTGCTTTTTAATTATCCCCACTCATCAACAGCATTGATAAAGGTCTCAATGAGCTGCGTTCAGCTTTACGTCTCGGGCCAGAGCTCACTGGAGTTCCATTTATTAACAGGCTCATCTAGAACTGTGCAAAAGGTCTTTGATTTCTCTCTCTTTCAATAGGCATTGACTATAATTACTGACCTAGTGCAAGAAATGTTCAGTTACATCCCATCCATGACATAATCCAGGCAATGCTTTTCAAAACCCTTCATTTCATTCCCAGGGATCACACATCTACTTTATGGAAAAGATTTCAATGAAAAAAACTGTGAATAATAGATAATAGTATATAGTATAGTATAGTATAGCTAATCAGCATATCATTCTGCACATCTGCACAGCTTAATGGGATGCATATATTAATAAATCATATAGATGAAACATTGACAAAACTGCACTGTGCCAGTATGCATTTAAAGAGATACCGTTAATAGAGGGGTGGCTGTATTACAGATAAAATGACCATGACTGAAAATTGAAAAAAATGACTCACTCCCTCACTTACTCAATGTCTATACCGCTTTATCATGTATACAGGGTTGCGGGGTTGCTGGAGCCCCAGGAGACTTGGGGTACACCCTGGGGGCCAATCCATCGCAGGTGCTAACTACAAAGCCACCGTGCCACCCTTGGCTTTAACAATTTAATATAAGTAACAGTATCTGAAAAACAACAACAACATTTGTATATTTTAACTGCTCTTGAGATGAAACATTAAATATAAAGTGGGGAATAAAACTCTTCAGCTGAGGTTATTGAGTCAGTGGGATGGAGCTCTGGGAGAACTGTGTCAATAATTAAATTACATCTAATGCAGTTACAGAGAGGCAGGTGCACTTCCGTTAATGAGACCTGAAAAGGCAGAAAAAGATCAGCTAGAGTTTTTATTCGATTTTTATTTTTTGCATTATAAAAACTATAATGCAATAAAATAAAATACTTTCTTAGTTTGGAGCAAGAATTTCCTGAAGGCGAAACTTTCCATAGCTCAGTGCGAAACTCTTAATTATTCGTTGATAAGAACCGGAGATCTGCCCGTGTCGAAACCCACTCAAGCTCCTCAGCTATAAGATGTATAATGACGGAGCGCGGATGTGTTTGAGCTCCGGCTCGGTTTCTCGCTCCACTGCATCTCACCGACACGCCACATCGCAGCCGAGTGCAGCCGAGCATCGGGCTCGCCACAGCGGCGCTCCTGCTACAGCATAAGCGCACAGATTACTCACGCGTCTCCGCCGCACACGTGTCTACTTACCGCTCAACCGTCCGCGATCCGAGCAGATGAAGCGACGCGGGTTCGGCTTACAACACCAACTTTCCTTCGGCGCTTGAACGCATCCCGCTCCGCTCCGCCATGTTCACTACGGCCGAGATTCTCACGCGCGCGCACACACACACAGAGACACCGAGCAAAGCGTGTTGCCGCTGCGGGGAGGGCTCAGCTCTCTATAAAGCTCCAACTTCAAAACACACACTTGTGCTACCTCTCTTTATTCACTGTTTTCCTCAGCTAGCTTAGTAGTAATAGTATATTAAATATTAAACGTGAACCACGTGTTCACCTGAAGGTGTACAATTACTGACTGTAGCTCGTCTGTTGCTATGCATACACTGTCAACCTACTTCCTCCATCAGTGGAAAACAACCACTACACGGTCCCCACTAGCCAGACACGTTGTCCAACACATTGATTGAGCACTGTTTGAATGTTGCTTGGTTTTTTTAGTGTGTGTGTGTGTGTGTGTGTGTAGCTACTTACTGACCAAATCATTAAAAACACCATTGGGATAATGTCAACCTTCACTGAGTCAGTTTTGGGCGAATAGGCAAACTTACCCCAAATTTTCAATGTTCATATCCACTCCCTAATGTTGGCCCAATACTGGCAGAGCTGCTATGAAAAGTCCTGTTTTGTCCCACCAGCCCAACTTTGGAGGCAGGAAGCCAACATAGCCATCAAAAAACAGATGTTGAGAGTCGAGATCAGGCTGGAGACTTAAATATTAATCTACTCTAACCGCAGTTGCATATCTACTCTAACATTTATGTACTGTAGATCAGCCATAACATCAACCTCTAGGTGAACTGAACAACATTGATCGCCAACGATACATCAGTAAACTGCTGATAGGGTCATGGGCACACAAGGCTCACCCATGCCCTCGGGAATCAAAGTCAGCCTGTTAAATCTGATTACATAGAAAAGCCAATGCAGCACAAATTGCCAAATATGTTGACCACATCCTGCTGTTTTAGAAGTCAAAGAGTTCCAAGTTGTTGATCTGGCCTCCAAATTCCCCTGAGCTCATTCTGATTGAGCATCCATTGAATGTGCTGGACAAATAGGTCAAATCTATGGAGCCCCCACCCTGCAACCCATAGCACCCAAAGGACCTGCACATCCCTACAGCTGCCCTGGTATCAAATGGGGATACCACACAATATTGGGCTTAATGATAAATATATACTGTAGTATGTTAAATATACATATACATGTATCAATGGGTATTATTCCTGTTGGTTAGGGTGTTGTGAAGTGAGGTCCCTGAAATACTATGGCAGTGAAAAATTATATATATGTCACTGCAACAACTTAAAAGCAAAATCTTGTGCCTTCATTTAATAGTGTATTTACAGATAACTGTCTAATTCTAAAAGCAAATGACATGGTCAAGATTGGAGTATATCTAGCTTTCAAAAGGGCTCAGAATCTCTATTGGCACCCTGGCTCTACACCTTACAAGTCATCCTTTTAACAAATAGAGTTTCATTATGCTGTAGGTATGTATATAAAGTAAAACATTTCAACCCTTTTTTTGTTTTAATATTGATGATTACAGTCATGAAAATCAGCATCTCAAAATATAAAAATATTTAATTCAAAGTTTGAGTAAATTTGTATTCATATAGCGTAAAAACTGTATGTATCTTCATGTCTAGTTCAGTGCATGCAAACACAATCATGGGGAAGATTGCTGGCCTGACAGTTGTCCAGAAGATGATCGTTGACACCCTCCACGAGGTCATCACTAAAAGGGTTCGCTGTTTGAGGGTGCTGTATAAAAGCGTATTCATTGAAAGTTGACTAGAAAGGAAAAGTGTGGTAGGTGCATAAGCAACAGGGATGATTGGAGCCTTGAAGAAGATTGTCAAGCAAAGCTGATAAGAACCGAGACAACATCAGTAGCATCTTAAAAAGAAATGGACTGTTGCTCAGTTGTCCAAAGTCTTTGCAGATTAAAGTAAATTTTGCATTTTATTTGGAAATCATGGTACCAGAGTTTGGATGAAGAGTTGAGGACACAGAATCCAAGTTGCATTGTGAAGTTTACACAATCTGTGATACCATGCCATCTGCTGGTGTTGGTCCACTGTGTTTTATCAAGTCCAAAGTCAAAACAGCCGTCTACCAGGAGATTTTAGAGCACTTTCTTTTTCCAACAGAACTTACTGTAGCACCTGACCAGAGTGCCAAAACTACCGTTGACTGATTTGCTCACCATGAATACTGTATTAATGCACTGATTCGCGAGCCAGCTCACCTGACATCAATCTCATAGAGAATCTACAGACTATTTCCAAGAGGAAGATGAGAAACACCCGACTCAACAATGCAGACTTAGTCCTCGATCAAAGCAACCTAGTCTTCAATAACACCTCAGCAGTGCCACAAGCTGATCTCCTCCATGCCATGCCACATTGATGGATTAATTTGAGATAAATGAGCACTGACCAAGTATTGAGTGCGTGTATGAACATACTTTTTAGAAGGTGGACATTTCTGTGTTGCAAATCCTTTTTGGTTAATCTTAGGAATTATTCTAGTATTTTGAGATACTGGATTTTCTATTGTCATGAACTATAAGCACTAATCAACAAAAATTGAACAAAAAAGACTTTAAATGTTTCACTTTACATACATTTATATAATACGTTTTTTATATAAGAGTTTAACATTTTGAATGAAATTATGAAGGGAAAAAAACTAAACTTCTTTCCACATTTGTTCAATCAAGTATCCCAAACCTTAAATGGTTAGGGTATAATCATGGGTTTATAGCGCCCTCGTTCTTTACTGACAGGTACAACATACGTTTTGCTTTGATATACTCAAGACCAAGAAGAAAGAAATCAAAAAATAATTCCAAAATAGTAAAACTTACTTCGTTTTTTCTTGGACCCGGTACTGTGATATTTCTGTGTTGAAACTATATTCAACCTTCATTTTTCTATTATGTATATTTAATGGTCACTTAAACATAATTGGCAGAAGCAATGAGAAAACCTGCGAATAATTAAATACATAAAATTCCAGAGTCATGCTGACGTCTTGCCTTAAACGGTTTGGCCTTGGAACCACTGCAACTCTCACCAGGAATAAAGCTATAGGAATGAACGATAATCTGAAAAAAAAAAACTGATATAATTGATGGAGAAATCGTTATATGGGTGGTATTATTATTATTATTATTATTAATAATAAAATTCATAACAAATATTAATACTAATAATTACTTACATGCTGGGTTGTACCGGTGTCACACTCTGTTATAGATCTAAATGCAATCTTTGTAAATTAAAGAAACACTGCAAAAATGCCACAAGAAGAAATTTTATTTTGGCACCCTTCACAACATAAAATATGTTTTTTTTTTTTTTTTTTTTTTTTACAGAACTAGCAGAAACCTCACAGAAGACTGAATGATTTGTTTATCACATACAAACAAATGATTGTATGACATGCAATTGACATCATCGACTCATTTCCCTGTCTTGTGGAATGAAGCTAATGGTCCTTTTATATGACGCATTAAACGCCTAGTGCTTTTTAACACTGAAGGCCAGATCACAAAACATGGCTTATACTGATCAGAATAGGCACCATCATTAAACTGAGAGCTCTCCAGTTCTCATCCTCAAAGACATGATATTTAATCTTAAATATGTCTGTTTCAGGGGTGGAGAAATGCACAGGCCTACAGAGTCTTACAGTTTGATAAGTTAAAACTCATTTTGCAGAGTTGGTAGATGATCAATTTAGTTATTATGAATCCGTAAAATACCCTTACACGTATACTAAAGCAGACCGCATGAATAGTATTTTGTGTTACTGAGCTAGGATAGTATCTCGTTATATTACTGTTAAAGAACAAATAGCAATGTATATAATGTACATTGGGCAAATCTCATCCATATGGATGTACAAGAGGAAAACTGTAACACAACACAGGCTTCACTTTTAACCATTTGTAAGAAATACAACACCAGCTGTCTGATATTTGTCCTAATGGAAATATTTACAGAGGTCCTTGTCAAATTCACCACACATTGATTACTATTCAAAGAAAAGCATGTGTATCTAAGACAATGTTGCCCAACTCCTTATTTACAGTAAGTATGGAGCAAATGATAAGTAGTAATATTTTACAGAGCCCTTACTTATATTTTCCCCCAAATTATTTATGTAAATGCAAAAAGGTGCCATATATGTCACTGCAACAACTTAAAAGCAAAACCTTGTGCCTTCATTTAATAGTGTATTCACAGATAACTGTCTAATTCTAAAAGCAAATGACACATTCTTTACAACTAATACATTACATGACCTACCCTATAGCTGAAATCCAATCCTGTAGAAAACACAATATTGCCACCCACTGGTTGAATAATGCAAACTTCATACAGCCAAACAGTAATATCATGGCATGTAACAAGATAAAGTGATTATACCTAAACCGATAAATGAAGATATGCCCAATTTCTTTACAGTGAGCACATTACCACTCACAGGTTGAAGGCAATACTGAAACTGGGAAACTGTGTGACAAGGACAAATACATTTTCTGCTCTACCAGGTGAAGTGTCATTTGGAATGTCATCATTCCCTCACAACCAAGAGCTTATATACCATGGAAATGGAGTATGGCTATTCCCTTTTAAAGTTAAAATACACTTTCTACTGTCTAAAATGACAGACAATTCTAAATGAAAGTAATATATTACATGACTCCTATTCTATATGTTTCTGTGAACCTTTAGAAATGAAATACATTGTATCAATCACAGATTGACTGATTTCATTTCAATAATCTAACGTGGCATTTAGTGGATGCCGAACTCTTGTTTCTGAGGCATTTGTAATGGCATAATCGCTTTATCTAATATCACAAGTTACAAAAACAACCTACACATTTAATGGCCTGTAAAGTAAACAAAAGATTGTTATAACACTGATTGTAATCTTAATGATTATTAAAGAATCAATGAATAATTTATTCTTAATGAGCTACAAATTTATGTCTTCGAACAGGGTTAACAGGAACCATAATCCGAAGCGTTAAGAAAGAGATCCGTCTTTTTTTTTTTCAGTACATGAGCAACATATCCACAGAAAGAAATAAACAAGCTCACAGCAAGCTGTGGCTCATTATCTACCATGCACGGAACTGGTGGCTGCACTGAATGGCTTTTGAATATAGTATACACATAAACATGCACTGCAGCCTCCGGACAGCACAACAACATAGAAATAAAGAACACCTATCCTTCAGAAGTCACATCACATCACTCAATATGACCTTGGATTTCCAGCGGTGTTAAGCCTAAAGACTAAATGTTAAGGACCAAGATCACTAAATGCTAAGGATCAATGCCAGGTAAGAAGAGATAAGACTGGATAGAGACAGAGTAGGGTCCAGGGCTATTGCAGAGTGCAGTGTTGAGCAATACATGGTGCCCAGTACTGTCTGGCTCTTCTTTTTCATGGCTAGAGTCCGATGAGCATTGTCAGGTCGCAGTTCAGTGTTGGAGTGGAGCCGTGCTGTGTGTCACCTGCTCAATCCAGGGAAGATAGCGACTGACTCGTGCATACACGCCTGGGTACGACGGGTCACCGCAGCCGTGACCCCAAGAGATGACGCCTGTGAGCACCCAGCGGCCTGACTCACCCTGGCACACCAGGGGACCGCCACTGTCCCCTTGACAACTGTCAGCCTGTCGGTGTGGGTCAGGTGTCATGCTGCCAGCACAAAGCATGCTATGGCTGGTGAAGCGCTCACCATATCGCTTTCTACACTGCCATGAGGGGAGGAGAGGAACCCAGGCCTGTAGCAGCGTATGAGGCTGATTAGAGTCTGAGAAAGAAAGAGACGAAATAATGTTAAAGTTATGGAAAACATTGTTTGCTGATTTATACTCAGCATATTCTAGAAACACCAGGCACAGAGAATTATACACTCTGAATCAGACACTAGTTCATCAATTTAGACTAGCCACATCACAAACAAGTACAAGTAATCTTCCTTGAGAAAAGCCACAAGGCAAATCTCACCTGACATGCCCCAGCCAGTGATAACACATGAAGCAGGCCTCTTGCCCCACTTGCTGCCAGGTGCAGGTAGACAAGCTGCATTCGTATGAGGGTTGAACGACACACACTTTCCCTCAGCTCCCTTCAACCGAATCAGAGCCACATCATGCTCCCAGCTCTCACTGCTGTACTTCCTGTGCACCTCCACATGATCTGGAGTGAGCACACGCTCGAAGTCATCCTGCTCCTCTGTGTGGTAGTCACCCAGCTTCACCACATACTGAGAGGCATCAGTGCCAAACCTACAACAGAGAGAGAGAGAGAGAGAGATAAAGAAAGAAAGAGAAATTGAGCAAGAGATAGCAATCTTAACCACATTTACATTGAACTGTATTTACATTTGTAATTGAATGCGTCTCCAGTTAGCTAGAAATACAATACATTTATTGTGGGCAGTGTGCAAAATGCAAATTAGCTCATAATGGTGTGGTTCGAAATTCAGAAGTCGTTCCTTAGCTTCAGCTATTTTATGCAAGAGGCAGCTGCATGTCAAAAACATTGATTTGAGCAAACAGGAAGGTGTCCGGAAAGATGCTTTTGCAGTCATGGACCATAACTGTGTTATTTCGAGAGGTTTTGGGGAACCAAAAATATACATCGGATAAAATGCACCATCTGACTTGGTTTGAACAAGTTAAATCCACCATAGTCATAAACTAGAATACGTTTCATGTGCTTCATATGTACATGAGGATAAACTGTTGCAGTTATGCATATGCAGCACAGATTTTCATCCACAAAACTGATTCATGAACTGTGCTCAATTCACTGCTCGTTTTATTATTTTATGCATTGGATGCAGATTTGTGCATACAAAATACATTCAAATCTGCACCTATTTCTATGCAACCTTGATGAATAA
The DNA here is from genome assembly GCA_030347435.1 of Clarias fuscus. Classification (NCBI taxonomy): domain Eukaryota; kingdom Metazoa; phylum Chordata; class Actinopteri; order Siluriformes; family Clariidae; genus Clarias; species Clarias fuscus. The sequence goes on from CM059220.1 coordinate 13,907,151, forward strand.
GGACCAATGGCAATTATTAAAAGTGCTAGACTCTTTATCTGGCTGTTTAATAACCATGTCTGAAATAGAAGGGGATTTCACAGGGGTTTACGTACAGAGCCAGTTATGATAACGGAGCATCATGGGCCATAAGTACGGCTACGCATTTAAAGTCTCTAAGTGGAATTTGGCGATTAAGGCCAACCAGTGGCATAAATGCATCCTGTACTTGTGTGGCATTTTAATTTTGGGCCAAAGCTGAGGCTGTGTTTAGACAATTAGATTCAGATTAATTATATCGCATTGTGGGCCAGCATCCAGCTGTTGCTCATTAGCAGTTAAAGCTTAATTTTAATTAAATCGTATTTGTGCAACAAAGTGAAACAATACAAACGTTTTTTTTCTCTCTGTATCTACTGTGTACTATGAGACCTAAAGTAGCACAGACTGTGTCCAGCAGATGGCACTCTCACCGTTTGAAACAGTGCGCCGCAGTGAGAATCCAGCATGAGTTGATGAGAGTGGCTCCACACAAGGGCTGTGACCCTCTTGACTGTGATCTGAGCCACAGTGATGCTTGCCATGGCCAGTCTCCCCTGGCACATACCAACAAAATAACAAAAACAGGGTTAACAAGATAAGCAGTATTCATGCCACTTAGAATTTAAGCCAGCAACATAAACAATGCAAATGTGCTCAGTCACTTGAAAGACTTGCTCCCGCCGACGATGCGCTTGCTGCGTCTTTCAGCCCCTGCCCTCATGCCGCAGGTATGGGTCCCCACTATAGCGATATCTTCCTCTGGCTCTGGAACATAGCCACACACTACTCCAGCATCCTGTCCATGCTTACACACATGGCTCCCTTTAGCCGGACACTCTCCCAGGAAAGACTCCTTGCCTGTGCATCTCACGTTGGCCAAATGGATCTGGCCCTTCCCAGAACCAAAGTAGCCCATCGGCCGTGCCTTAGACACTCCACTGTGCCAGGAGAAAGTAAGAAAGACTGAATTCAGGAATGAATTAATTAATTAAGAGTGCCGGCATGACACAGCACATTACACACCTCCAAAACAGGCAAATGAGTCTCCAATCAACATAAGCAGTTTGTATTCTGCTTTCATATGTAAAGAAAAGTTGCTCCTTACGTGAACCCAAACTGTCTACAGACAACAGCAGCATTGACGTCATTCCATCCCTGATCACAGACACTGCCCCACTCCCCATTCAAGAATATCTCCACTCTGCCCTCCTTCCTTCCATCTCCTCCTGCCAGCCGCACCAGAGGACCTGAGAGCACCAGAACCCATTCAGGAGTCACACTGAGGAAAATGGCTCTCACATCAACCAGTTTATTTTCTCCTTGTGAGCACAATACTCCCAAAAGACTTTGTGGGACATGAAGCAAGATGCAAAAAAAAAATCGTAATCATGAACTAGAGGTGGAAAAAAAAAAAAAAAGTTAAATTATAAATTTTAAGAGTGCCTCAAGGCAGATTTCCATCAAGACGCATCCCACATTTTCCAACATAATTTGCAACTTAAAATTATGTATTTCTGTGAGACGACAGCAAATCTGATGAAACTGGATTCAATTGGTGATGCTTAGGTGAAGTGGTAATGATGGAGAAAAATAAAATCCAAAGTCCCAGAGATCAGATCAGATGAAAGAGTCAGGTTGAGTGATTGTAAAAAATATAAATGACAATGTTGTGACGGTGAAATGTCGACCAGAGGGCTGTGATCCTCAAGGACTACAAACAGCTTTATTGAAATTCAAATGGAAATCTTTACTGACAGCAGTACATGTGATGCAGGAATGCATTTATTCTGCCCTTTGGGCTGCAGTCAACAAGTGACATTTAGATCCATACTGAATTTAAATGGTGGAGAGCAAGGTGCAAATACTGATGTCTATCAGCAAATTCTGTTCCCCAAAACACACACACACACACACACACACACACATGCACAGAGTGTATGACTAATTTTCTGTCAGTAACCAACCTGTTGTTTCGGGGGCAAGTGGAACATCATTAGTCTCTGCTCTATGACACCGTATGCCCACGTCCTCGCTGTGAGAGCAGTCATGTCGACCCCACACACTGTGCTTGCACTCCAGCAGTGAGAACTCAGTTCCCTCACACTGCACATCATCCATCAGGATCAGGCCTGTTCCCTCACCAAACACCCCAGCAGGAGCCACCTCTGCACTTCCTCTGCACACACACACACACACACACACACACACACACACACACACACACACACACACACACACACACACACACACACACAGCTTTTACATTATTGAAAACACTATTATATTAACAAAACTGTTAAATATATTAAGCAGGATTTGTTGGGCTCATAGTATTGAATAAACACTTTAATGAACATTTCGCAGTTTGCTCACTTTCCTAATGCTAACTGGCACCTACTGACTTTTATTCATTATTAAGAGTGCAAGCATTAGCAAGGAAAAATGTCCTGATTGCAATGTTGCTCATCTTACAGTATACGTTCTTTCTCTAGAAGAATTCATTCTATTTAAGATTTTTTCTTAGATTGCTATCTGACGCATTAATACCTTAATATTAATATACAGTTAGCAACTAATGGACATCATATGTACTGCAACCTTTTATATTATCCATGTGCTGGTGCAATACTTGATGATTTGAGTTTGTTTGAGTACACTAGCCACATGAGTTGTATTACATCTAAACATAGAAGTAAAATATAAGCTCCATATACAGCTACAAGCCACACAAAGGCTTGTACAATGAGCTCAGGAGGCATCACTGATTATGTACCCTGAAAATCTAGCTAAATGTCAGAAAATGTGTTTCATTATAACACATTTCTCTAATTGTCCCACACTCCAATTTATAATATACTTTTAGGACAGAATGTACTAAGTGATTGACTGTACCAGATTCTGTCTCAAACCATGAGAACATTCAGAAGTACTACCTGAATCCAAGCTGTCTGCACACCACCTGTGCATGATGCTCAGTCCAGTTGTCATCACAGACTGTCCCCCAGTCCCCAGAGTGATACACCTCCAGACGACCCTCCCACGGGTTGTCTCCATCTACCAGTCTCACCACTCCATCTGTAACACACACCAACCCACCAGACGGTTCTAGACCCACTGCTGTTCACAAGAGCACCTGATATGCATTGTGCCGAACCAATTAATATCATAATCCTCAAACTTAGTCACTAATTATCACATGGCTTTTTTGCTCACTTTACAAAACAATAATAAAATAAATGAATAAATAATAATAGTAATAATAATAATAATAATAACAACAATATGCAATATTACTCCATTGCCTTATTACTATAGTACTTTGTTAATTTTTTTATCCAGACTAAGACTAAGCTACAATGTTTGTGATCATCATGATTTGATATAAATAATTATTTACCAGATATTACTATACCATTTCACTCTGTTTTCTAGGCAGTTTGCAATTAAATAAATAAATAAATAAATAAATGTGAAGTTTTACTTAAGGGTGTCCTTAGAGCTACATGACATTTACAATAGAATTCACTTATTTAAGTTTACTTCACAAGGAAGGGTGCAGTTTGAAGGAGGGGGGGGGGGGGGTGTTGGGGGTCATTCCAAGGGTCCCTAAGTGTCAAGGGACCTTTAATGCTATGAAAAGGGTTATGTGCCCAGCATATTAGGGTTTCCAGATCAAAATCTTTAGTGATGCCCCTGTTCACAAGTAATACAGTAAAAAAAAGCAAGGTCATGTAAATGTAACTTTCAAAAGAATGTTTTAACAGTGAAAATTATTATTCTATATCAACTGAGTGCTGTATTTTTCTCCAACTAAAATAATAAGCACGTTTTTATTTTTTTGTATATTGCCTGTATTGATGATTAAAAATTTCGGTACATGTGGTACTGCCAGTAACTGTATACCTGTTAACCCAATAACCAGCTCGATCATATTAAATATGTGTGTGTGTGTTGGTGTGTTCATGTGTCCTGACCAGTATAAGGGTTGCATGACACTCCAGCATCCTCCATGTGGTCACAGTTGTGTTGTTCCCAGCCACTGTGAGGGCACTCATCCAGTGAGAGCTCATTTCCTGTGCACTGCACAGCATCTAGTTGGATTGGTCCTCTTCCCTGTCCAAAATGAGCCCATGACCAGGCCTTTGGGATGCCCCTGAACAATAAATCCCTCACATAACTATTTACAGACCATCATCATCCAGTGTTAACATTCTTAATATTGAAACAATATGCAAATTATATATAAAAGTACGCTTTCTAAAGAATATACAGGCTTACAGTATTACAGTATTAGCCATGTATGTTGGCGGACACAAGGAATTTGATTCCGGCTGAGAGTCGGTGACTCTCAGAAGTACAGACATAGTATATGATATTTACATAACAACATTCAAGAACTATACAGATTAAATAAAGAGCACAATATACAGATGCCAGTTTTAAGATAGAGCTAACAACATTTTTGTGATTTTTGTCAGTGTCTCTGTGCCATCTTAAAGCACTGCATTCCTACTACGACTACAAACAACAAAGCCGCAAGCCTCGATAAAAGTAAAAATACCACAGCGTGATATCAATTATTCAGTCGCACCAGGCTTTCTTACATGTATGTACACAAACACTGAAATAAGAGATGACTTGCAGGGAAAAAAATATACCAAGTCTCAGTCACTGATTGTGGAGTATTGGGAAGGTCATGTGCAGTGCTTTAGTGGAGGATTTTTAAGACTCTTTCCAAAGAGCAGTTAAAGAACAACAGATTGTTGGTGTTCTCACAGGACCGGAAACATAATGTGTAATGTGCTGCATCAAATGCGAACACCTGAACTCACCCGAGTCCAAGCTGTCTGCAAACAACCTCCGCATCCATGTCGTCCCACTGGTCGTCACAAATGGTTCCCCAGAGGCCATTGTGATAGATCTCCACCCTCCCCTCAAAGTCCTCCTCCCCTCCCACCAGTCTGAGAGGAGGGCCGGTACCTGTTTAAAGAGTAAAGCGTGCTAACATCAGTGTTCAATAAAAGACATAAGCATTTACAGTCCAATTGCTTAAGATGGTTGAGACACAAAATCAGCATTCAGAATCTTTCTCTCATTAGGTGATTTTATTGGTCTGTCTGTTTAATCAGTGTTATGGTCTTATATTTATTTCTGTGCCTTGCCAACATTGCTAAGCATAATAAGTGGTGCTAATCAAGTATATCTGTGTCTGTGTCACCACAGCAGGTAGCCAGGTATTAATAAGCTAAAGCTTGGCAATCATTACATTGTCTCTCTATCACTCTCTTAGTCCATCATCTAGTATTTCTTGTGTCTCATTCTCTTTTCATATTATCCCCTTGTTTTTGTCTTTTTTTCAACATCATTTCTCTTCTGTATAATTAAAACACATCAAAGACAACATTTAACAAACCTTTATTTAAGCACACACTCTTATCAAGAGGAAAACAAAACCACATGAACGACAATAGCATATCCTTATTAATTCTCTCCTCCACCTACTCCCTGTATTTCTTTCCATTTTTCTCTTTCTTCCCAGATGCATACACTCTTCTGCATGTACTCCAAACAAAGCTCTTTAAGCATTAGTGTGTAGGAGGCTGTTCTTTCGCCTATCATTTAAAAGGTCGCAGTATCAAGAACCTCACTGAAAACCTCCTGACCTTCAGGTGGGGCACACAAGACCCCAGCTTCGTTGCCATGGCTACAGTCATTGGTTACAAACTTCCGGCTCCGGCACTCAAGAAGAGAGCTTTCGTTGCCTCGGCAGCCGAGGCGAGTGTAGTGGAAGAGACCAGAACCAGGTCCGAAGTAGGAGTGCTGGAGCGCGGTGCCAATCTCACTGCAGATATCAAGGCATAATGCATACATATCTTTGCGCACATCAAAAACAGACACTAAATAAATATGCATTTATTCATATTTCCCATGCATAATCACCGCAAGTGAAACTATTCAAATTCGAAGAAATGCACATAGAATCTGGAATCTTACTACTAATACAGTACCATCTCGTAAACACTGATATTAAAACTTTTCAATTATTTTGGCGTCATACCCCAGACCAAGCTGCCTGCAAACAACACTGGCATCTCGGTCATTCCAGTGAGTGTCGCACACAGAACCCCACTGGCCATTCAAGTACACCTCAAGACGACCACTTTTAGAGGAGGAGCCCCCCACCAGCCTGACTGCACCTAAACGCAGAGTGAGAGAGTAAGAAACAAAGTGAGAGACGGAGAGAGAGTGTGTGTGTGAGTGAGAGAGAGAGAGAGAGAGAGAGAGAGAGAGAGAGAGAGAGAGAAAGAGAGAGTTGTATGTGTGTGACAAGATAAAAACAAATGACCCATGCATTGCTCTATAAATTATCTTATAACACAGTCACTGCATTAGCACCCGTGACTAAAGTATTAAAGAGTAATTCATTAAGTGTCACAGACTTGCTTAGTTGACAAAAATAGTGCAACTCTCATCAGCAGTTCAGTTAGCATTGTTTCGCATTACAGAGCCTTTTATTCTGTTGGGTCTGAAGAAAAACACATGAAGGCTTATTCAGAATTTTAACTCATAAGATGATGTTTATACTGGAGGTAGGCTTGTACAGAATACACCTACAGTGAAATGTAAAATCTCACACTGAGAGAAAATAATGAAAATAATGTTAATAGTAATGAAAATGAGAAAGCTTTTTTCGCTCCTGTGACAGCACATTGAGCAGCAGCAGATTGACACATATGATCAGACATCTGGATGTTAAACTAGCAATTTGTATTAGGATTGTATTAACAAAAAAACGAAGATCTTTTTAACTTTTCTATTGTTTACTCTGTGCTGTCAGCTAAAAAACATCATCCTGAACTGGTGGCGCTGCTGGTAAACTGGTCCCCACTCTACGGCTGGTAATATTATTTCTCCCTCTCATATACTACTCAAACCTTTCTTATTGTGATGTTTTAATGGCTTATCCCTAGCAGGGAAATTCAATATTACAAAAGCCTGCAGGTCTCATTTCAGTCATTTTTATTACAGTGGTATTTAGATGATGAGACACTGAATTGTTGGCTGCGGGTGAACTGTAATACAGCGATAAACAATAAAGTTTTAGATGAACTAGTTATAACATTGAAATGCAAACAATTAAAATATTATCATGTTTATACTTTATGAAGTATAAAATTTATGAAAATATCAAGCATTCATACTTAAAATTTCTGTTATTATTAAGTTGTGATATTTTGGAGAAGTGCTGGAGGATGAAGGGCATATGGAAATGAATAGCACTACATCATTATCACAGAGTGGTGATGGTGACAAAGTAGGACAGTCTGTCTTACCCTGGTGGCAGTCGCAGTAAGCCCAGCCAATGGCACCAGAGCTCTGCCTGAAAAAGCACCAGGGGTTGGATTCACGGTCGGGGTTTCTGCAGTAATTGTGTTCTCCCAGGCCTCGGCCAGGGTACTGCTGCACGTAATCAGGAAACTCTGTCCACTTCAGGCATGGTGAGCCTGAGTCCGTCTGAGACACTGTGCCATTGTAGTAGCCCAGCTCAGTAAAACCTTCTGAACAGGAAAGAGGGACTGAAAAAAGAAAAAAAAAAGACACACTGAGCTTATTATTAAGCAATTCTTATGGTCTTAAAAACAAGTTATTATCTGTCGCTTCCCAAAAACATGTATCTGGCTACTCTAAATTGCCCCAAGATGCAAATTTCACATTCCAGGTGCATTCCCTTCTTGTGCCCAGGATAAAATCCAGATGCACTATGACCTTGACATGAATAAAGTAGTTACTGAAAATAAATGTTCTACACAGATGGGAATATGTTGATATAATATGTTGATCCAAATACATTGAGCAAAATCCACAATAAACATGACAAAGTGTCTGAGGAAAAAAATGCATAGAGATTGCAGTATGTATAGCACAGAGTATGCAGTTAATAATAAATACCCAGTTACGTAAAGTACAGTATATGCAGTTCACTTAATGGTTTTTGGGCATACTGTATATTAATAATTCGAGTTAAGTCATAAAGTCATGTTCAAAAGTTCCTTTTTAATTCTAGTGGGTCTTAGTATTAGCCAAATGCAACCTCAGGCAAACAACAACATATGACTTTATTTCACCATGCTATTATTTATTTAACAAATTCAGCAAAAAAAGAAAAATCATGTGGACAATACTGAGTACCCCCTTACTACTTCCACATGAGGGTAAGTTGTAGCCAGGTGCTGCTTATCATCAGCCCTTGATTAATTGATCATCAGCAGGTGTGCAGACCTCTATAAAGTTTTGGCAGTTTACTGCCAATAAATGGTCTTGGGCATTCAGGTGTGTATTAACACAATGGCAAGAAGGAAAGACATAAGCAATTATCTCTGAGATAAATTGCTGCACATCAATCTGGAAAGAGTTATAAAACCATTTCCAAACAATTTAGAGTTTACAGGGAAGTTGAAAGCATTCATGATAGTTGCTAATCTTCCTATGAGTGGACGTCCCAGCACATTCACCTCAAGGTCAGACCATGCGTGCTCAGATAAATACAAAAAACCCAAGAAATACATTTCAGATGCTACATGACACACTGAGCATGTTAAATGTTAAAGTCCATGACAGTGCAATTAGCGCATTAGCGGTGCTGGACCAAGGCCAGAAAGATCGTGAAGGACCTCAGCCACCCCAGCAATGGGCTGTTCTCTCTGTTGCGGTCAGGAAAGCGCTTCCACTCCCTAAAGGCCAATACAGAGAGACTGAGGAGGAGCTTCTTCCTGCAGGCGATACGGTCTCTCAACCATATCACTACACTGGACTAAAAACATCTCTACATTTTTGCACACATCACAATAATTTTTGCATTTTTTTGCACACCTCACAGTAATGGACACTTATGGACATTACTCATCTGTTCACTCATGCACAGCTGCACATACCCCAGACACTCATGGACATTGCACATTTGCACACTCCTGGACATTTCCATTTATTCCATTTATTTAAATTTTTACTGCCATTCAAATGTATCGCGATCTTTGCCTATGTACAGATAAGTATTAATATTTTTATATTGAAATCTTTATATTTTGTTTTATTTTCCTATGTTTCCTTACACTTACTCTTATTTTATTCACTATTTATTTCTTATAAATTGTTTTATTATTATTTTTTTTAATCTAAAATCACGGGCGGTCCTATAAGCATTTCACTGCATATCATACTGTGTATGTGGCAAATAAAATTTGAATTTGAGGAAAAGTATGGTTTGTTTGGAAGGGTTGTCAGGAGACAGCCTTTTTGCAAAACTGCATCTAAACAAATCACAAGGCTTTTGGAATAGTATCTTACGAATGAGATGAAACGAGATGAGATGAGATGAGTTGAAATGAGACCAAAGTGGAGTTCTTTGGCCTTAATGCCCAGCGCCATGTTTTGGGGAAAACCAAACCAGACAATGCATTTTCACCTTTATATCTGGAATAATCTCCACAATAGGAGGAAGAGAGGCAAAGTTGCACACGTCCAAGTCTGGCAGGTTTCATGGCCAAGTGCATAATGGAAAAGATGCATGCTCTGCAGCACTGCTGTTTTTATCTCTCATGAACACTTGCCTTGGCTCTCTACTCAAAACCTATTCTGCATTCTGATTTCTCAGCCTCAGGCTTGAACAGGGAAGAGAGAACAAGACAATTGAACAACTGGACTATTCTCCTGTCTTGCTCACAGCAATGAAGACCAAAATTACAGAGGGATCTGGTCAAGAATGTCCTGAATGAGCCCCAAGATGGTGGAAGACTCGTGTTCTGACTGGCACATGGAATGTCATTTCTGTCAGGTACAGTAGCTCACTGAGGAATAAAAGATGTGGTTATTTCACCTAAAATAAGAACCAAAAAAATGGAGCAGTAAAATCAAGAATATTTGACTTGGTAAATTGTGTTACTTGGCCACTGTGTGTTAGTGTGACTGACTGTTTCAATATGTGATCTGTACACTGCATACAGCACACATGGTAAAAACAAGCGGGTGAACATGGAAAACGCTCGCACGCTGTGTGGAATGGAAACCCTCTTGAGGACACTTCCTTGTACCATATGGGCTGTGAAATTGCAGTCACTGCAGAGCGTCTTTCCTCCAGCAATCTCTGCCACATTTGCTAACCCTTATGATCCTTCAACAGACAAAATTCCCCCATGGTTCTCTAAATGTAGGCGGAAATTAGAATTTTAGAAGCACATCATTACCACGGTGCGTCAAACTATCCAGCTAATGGTGACTGGACAAGGAGAAGAAAGGGGTCACACTTAAAGCTAAAAACCCGAATAGCAATGCAATATTAAGTCATGGGAGCCAGGAGAAGTCATACATCACCAACAATATCTTGTGTCTCAGGTTCAAAGTGATGTGTGTATTTAATCAAACACATTACATAAAGTAGCTAGCGGCTTATGAGAGAGTAAAATTATTTGATGTTCTATATGTTAAATCTATGTTGTTGAAACAGTGTTGTGGTCATGAATAATTTTTGAATAAAATTCATACTAACAACTTATTATTTAATACAACTCATGTAGTATAGTGCTAGGAAACGCCTCTAAAACTTTTTTCCTCTTCCAAATTCTGCCTGTTTGTTAGGAATCAAGGTGAGCCAGGCCAGTGTCAGCATGAGTCTTAAAAATGCCATCAGATGTTCTGAGTTTTTGGCATCGTTCATAAATTGTGCCATCCTTTAAAAGAGAGAAAGAAAATGCAGTCAAGGTTGGAGAGAATTCAATCTGCTGGACTCATTAATCTCCTGCTAATCTTAGGATTTGTTCAATAGCCAAAACCAGAACACCATGACTCAGCGATTTCTTCATTCATACATCTTGCTACTTCAGTATACTATACATATTAAGGGAGCACCAGCGTTATCTCTCAAAATTCATCACTGACAGAGGGACGCACTGTTAATCACAGGCTGGAGGGACAAGTCTGGCGATGCTTTGTCTGCCGACACGTCCGGAGCCTGGCCAGGCATATCAGAGAGAGAGTGTAGTATGGGGGAGATGAACGATTTCCCAGTCAAGCTTAAATGGACCAATTGCAATTAGGACATCGCTGAATTACAGATATTGAGGCAGAATGACTAAGACCTCTTTCAAAATGAGTTGTGCCAACGTGAGCATCACCCCTGGGGAAATCACCCAATGTGTATTTCAACTTAATTGAGTACATAAAGATGTGAGGATGGGGGATTGCAATAAAGCTGCAGATAACGTGGAAGTAAGAAAACAAAAATCTGTCTTCTCACAGTTCAACTTTTACTGCAGATGGATTTAACTACTTTGTCAAATCTGCATATAACTTGTCAAGATGAAATAAACTTAGCATAATTACAGTATAACTATAACATAAATTAAAGAAGGTACAAACACAATAAAAACAAAACAAGGGTATGGCAGACATGCGATCGGGGCATCCGGCCATGCTGACTTAGCTGCTTCAATACTCAGAGTCCAGATTCTTATCTTATTAAATTAGTGCATCACTACTGCCCAGAGTTAACTGCTTCTGTAGCATGGACCCATTAGAGAGGTGTTATACCTCTAAAAAATGAAACCAGGGTTAAATTAGGTTTTATAGAGATGAGAACTCTGCAGAAACAGCGATACAGCTGTCACATTTGGACGGCACAAAAGATTAGTTATGACTTAAATCGCCATGATATGTGCGGGTACATGAGTAAACTGCGGCAAATAGAAAAAATTGATATAATGATTCCAAATGACTATCATATAAAAAAAGAGAGACCTTGACAGCGAGATACAGCATTATATACACTATAAACCTAATTGATGGCATTCACATACTGTGCATTATTATTATGAAAAATCTTTATTATTAATCTCTGATTAATATTGAGAATTTTTTTTTACTTCAAACTGCCTACTGTTTAGGCAAAGACTAACATAAACAGAATATTCGTACACAGTGTGATCTGCCTTGAAATATATTAAAGACCATCTGGTGAACCTGGGAACTGTCACAGTGAATGAGTGGACCATGTTTTCTTTCTCAACCTACAGGAATATAATACTGATTAACAATCAATGTATTACGCAGCCATGATGCTACCCCTGCCCTACTACCCCCGAGCCATACTACCCCACTGAGCTATCCCTGCCAAATACAAATGAAATACTCATTCGGCATGACAAACAAGTATTTCATTTGTATTCTGCTGTAGAATTGTATAATTCTGTTTTATCTGATGATGTACTACTATATTATTATCAGATTCTCCCAAGTTCATGAACACAAACGATTTGGACACACAAGATCAGTCATATCTCAGACCTGCAGACTGTTCAGTAATCCCTATCATTACTATGGTGACATTCTTTTGCACTTGATATTACTTTCATACCAGAGTAAACAGAAATATGCACATAGATTAGATATGGAGTAGGGGACAGAATATCAAAGCTGTCAGAAGCCCAGGGCTGCCAAAGAAACACTGAGGGGGAGGGGACTATATTCTGCATTCTGTGTTTCTGGTCAAATATTAAAATAGTCAGAGACACGCAATCCAAAGCGACTTGGTTTCCACGCATTAAAAATTAAATAGGCACAGAATCAGTCTGATCCAAAAAAAATAAAAAGTGAGATTATTTCCATTGTCCATTTGTGTTATTTTGTTAGACAAGAAGGTGACATCACATACACTGCACATTCACACTGGGAGGAAGAAAAGAAGGAAGCAGAAGCAAGGGCTTGTAGATTGGTACTCAGTGGGGGATTATTCATGCTCCACTCCTGCGCTACTGGGTGAGCTTGAGCAGAACGAATGGCAGCAGAAATCATATAATTCACACAAAGCATCCATACAGACTCCTGGGACACATTAATTTTCAGCACTGTGCATTGGGAATCCTTATCCCTTCTCCCTAGTAATCAATTTTCCCCCTTCAGCAATAAGTTGTTCATACAGTTCATGTACACATCTGCACACATAACAACTGGGTGTAGCGACTAATGGGTAGACTGGTACATCGAGTTTTTCTGTGTTCTTTTCCCCCCCAAAATCATCCATGTAATTTTTGTATGTAAAACTATAGGAGCTGGACAATGAAACTGAAACGCCTGGTTTTAGACCACAATAATTCATTAGTATGGTGTAGGGCCTCGTTTTCCGGCCAATACAGCATCAATTCATCTTGGAAATGACAGAGACAAGTCCTGCACAGTGGCCAGAGGGATTTTGAGCTATTCTTCTTGCAGAATAGTGGCCAGGTCACTACGTGATGCTGGTGGAGGAAAACGCTTCCTGACTCACTCCTCCAAAACACCCCAAAGTGGCTCAATAATATTTAGATCTGGCGACTGTGCAGGTCATGGGAGATGCTCAACTTCACTTTCATGCTCATCAAACCACTCTGTCACCAGTCTTGCTGTGTGTATTAGTGCATTATCATCCTGATACACTGCACTGCCTTCAGGATACAATGTTTGAACCGTTGGGTACACACGGTCCTCCAGAATGGTTCGGTATTCCTTGGCAGTGACACGCCCATCTAGCACAAGTATTGGGCCTAGGGAATGCCATGATATTGCAGCCCAAACCATCACTGATCTCCCCCCATGCTTCACTCTGGGCATGCAACAGCCTGGGTGGTATGCTTCTTTGGGGCTTCTCCACACCGTAACTCTCTGGATGTGGGAAAGACAGTGAAGGTGGACTTATCAGAGAACAATACATGTTTCACAATGTCCACATTCCATGATATTTGCTGCTGGCACCATTGAAACCGACGTTTGGAATTGGCACAAGTGATTAAAGGTTTGGCTATAGCAGCCCGGCCATGTACATTGACCCTGTGGAGCTCCCGACCAACAGTTTTGGTGGAAACAGGAGAGTTGAGGTGCACATTTATTTCTGCAGTGACTTGGGCAGCTGTGGTTTTATGTTTTTTGGATACAACCCGGGTCAACACCTGGACATCCTTTTCAGACAGCTTCCTCTTGCGTCCACAGTTACTCCTGTTGGATGTGATTCGTCCTTCTTGGTGGTATGCTGACATTACCCTGGATACCGTGGCTCTTGATACATCACAAACACTTGCTGTCTTGGTCTCAGATGCGCCTGTGAGATGAACATTTTGTCCTCTTTTGAACTCTGATATGTCACACATATGTTGTGTGCATTGCAATATTTTAAGCAAAACTGTGCTATTACTCTGCTAATTAAACCTTCACACTCTGCTCTCACTGGTGGAATGTGCAATCAATGAAGATTGGCCACCAGGCTGGTCAAATCTAGCCATAAAACCTCCAACACTAAATTGGCCAGTGTTTCAGTGTCATTGTCCAACCCCTGTACTGTATATGCAGCATAAAATGGTGTTGAATGGATTAGGAGTATTGGTTCACTTTTAAGATCAGAAGTTCAGATATGAAGTTCACTGGACAAATAAAAAACATCTTGGCTAACATGAGAGATGACTGAGTGCTTGTGAGGCACTGCACGTTGCATTGATCGCGTTCTTTCATTAATTTTCAGTCTATGTTTCAACATAGTCATGGTCATGATGGATTCAGTTATTAAATGTTCTTTTATGTTGCATGTATATGTAAGATTCAGAATTCCTACACACACACTTCTGAGTCTAAAGATATAACTCCAACCATTTTGGCTTTTTACATTACTAATGACCACAATGACACTGTCCATGCAAAAGCCCTTAAAACAAAACAAACACTACCTAATGCTGTCCCACTTACATTTGATGTTTGAGCTCTCGCCAAAGGCTGTTCAGACAATCCTGTTATTGGAAAAGAGACTGTCAAAGTAAAAATAGCTCAATCTGAGTGCTATCTACTTAAGACCCCATGCAGCCTTCTGATTGGCTCAGTCTGTCTGTGCTGTTTATCAGTCTTGATGCAGTTGCATCAAAGCACTGAGTCATTAGCACTACGGGATTGATGCTGGGTAATTTAATGCTTTTGGGGTGTACAAGAGAAGAAAAGAGGAAAACCTGATAAGAATCAGTATGAGATCAAAACCCATCATGGGGCAGCTGCCTTCATCAACCCGAACAAACATCTTTTACATTCTCTAGTAACCTGAATAATAGCAAAAATGTGTCATATTTAAACACCCTGTGGATAGTTAATGAGCAATTTATGCACCGTCTTATCTGATACCGTGAATATACAATCTATACCAGACACTTTTCTGCATCATTTAGTTTCATTATTTCATTATTCAACTTTAATGGTTGGTATTATATATATATATATATATATAGTGTCATAGCCTGCATGCGGACTCACCTGTATTCTGAACAGCATTCAGGTAGCTATCATCACCCAATCACCTACAAAAAGAATGTGCAAAGAGTTCAGAGGCAGGAAGCTGACAGAATTAAGAAGAAATGTTCAGCATGAGATGGTGCTTGTTTTTCCAAAAAAAAAAAACCCTGAGTTTTATCTTCTTAAACGTGACACACATTTAAACAGCAATGCGTTCTGTCTCTACCCACGCTCTCTCACTCAGCAGCAGCAGCCATGAGAGGCTTTATGGCAGAACTACAGACAGGATAATAGATGCTATCTGCTAAATATTTAACTTGAAACATTTTATAGTTGCTTTATCTTGTACTGCACTGTAATTGTCATATGACACATAGAATGTTTTGGGTGCCTAACTTCAATGCGTCTTCTTTCACTGTTAAATGAAGATACTTCTAAAACAATGTGCTGCCTATATGATGAATGTGTCAAATATATGTTTCACCATCCTGTTCCAGTCGGTGAAGGATAACAGGGTTTCAGTACAGGCTGGAGCACTGTATCAGCATTGTGTCTGAATTCATCATCAAATGTACCAGTCAAACATAATTTTAGCAACATTCTTTATTCAAGTGATGAACTACGTACTGAAACAAATGTCTGACACTGACTCATTTTTCCATAAATTAAATTTAGTGAGTGCTGTAAAAGTTTTCGTCACACATATCATTCACGTCATATGCAGGTTAAAATCAGGAACGTGCCAAAAATAAAACAATTTCGCATGCAATAAACCATAGTACTGGCTGTAAAGCTTAGCTGTGAAACTCTGCGTATCCACTACTTAACCCTGACTTTAGGATTATAATCTATTCCACTCTCGCTAAGATACTTTACTGTCCTTCAACAGTGACACTCTGCTCAAATTCTGGCTACATGATGTATAAAACCAGCATGATTTTAGTGTTATTTGTAAACTCGGTTTTTGTGAAAAAATCTGGAATCTTTGTGCCAGACAATCCAATAATTTCACTGTTGCAGATGGAACGCAAAGTTATCACTGGTTGCAATAGACGTGCAGGGTCTGCTCACTAAATTTGAAATAACATGGGACACAAGTATGCTAATACAAAAACAGCTATTTAAAGCTTAGTTTTAGTGATGGTCACCAATGTAACCTTGGTCATACACATTGTGTTCATAAATTATTTCTTGATTGATACTCTTCAGTGTCTTTTTTTTTATTTGGACAGCAATCCTGATTATTTGAGGCATTGTTTATAACTGAAGTAAATGCACAGACATACAGTACATTTAAGCCTCATTTAAGCCGTCCACTACAGACCATTAGCTATTCAGTTTTTGTACAAGCACATGCAGGTTCCATCATAAGTTAATTTATTTATTGTCTCCACTTCATAGTAATTTACTTAACATGCAGCCACACATTAGTCTGCATGTCGGTAGAGCACAACATGAGAATGACTTTATTAATTTACCATGCTGAAGTACTTTAGGGACTAAGTAAGGCACCGCCAAGCTAATTGTGTTACATACAGATACAAGACTCAGTTATGAGCGCTGATATTTGTGCTCATATCAACACACTGTGGCCAGTTAAATCCATAATTGCATCTGTCAATCTTCTACCAAAGCAGCAGCTGGGACCAGGCACAGCCAGCTGTGGTACATCCTGGCAGCAAAGAAAACACACCTAAGGAAAAACCTTCTTATTAAAACTGTGTCTCGGGTTGCTCCTGATGTGGCAAATTACACCACATTAATTGTGATTTTACTGTCACCCTAAGCATGTGCTGAGGTTATAGTTTACATTCTGCAGCATCCTGTAGTGTGAAGTTATATTTAAGAGAAATCAAAGAATATAAACATTGTAAAAACAGAAAATAAAGAATGAAAATTCAGAAAAGTCACAAAGCACACAGCGTTTAAAACCTAATGAAAACCTAATGAAATGCTGTACTACTGCTTGATGTTCTGATCAAATAAAAGACAAATCTCTGAATACTGACAACGATAGATGGAGAAAGATATATAATTAACAATATCCTTTGAATTGCAACGTCTCTCTGGTCCCCAGCTTGATTTTAGTAGTGTAGGATCACCATAATGATTACACAGAAGGTATATTACTTATTAATATCGCTTTGCCAACAGATGTTTGGATATAGATGCTATGTCGTCTACAGATGAGCTACAGATTGCACAGAGGTTTCAATTGTTGATTGAGATTTATCTTGGTGATTGGTTGTGCCTGGATATTTAGATGCACTTGCTATTATGGCTCTTATTGTATAGAGCCTACCTACTGTATATTTAAGCCCCTACTCTTAATCAATTAGGTAAGAAAGGCATGCATAGCATGGTCTATTTTGTCTCCTCTATTCAATAAGCAGTGATATATTCCTGTGCACACTCATTAAAAACATTATGAATGTAGGTCATCTTTGCAAGGGTTTCATAGCCTGTGGGCTAGTAATTGAGATTGAGACAAAAAAAAAAAAAGAAAGAAGAAGAAAATAATGTAGTTAAGCATTCAAAGTACAGACTGTTAGATGATATCTGTGTATGAGGAGATGCTTTCCATATAGGACAATACAGGACACCTGAATTATCTGGACTCTATGATCATCGGGTAGCCAGTGGAATTCTTGATGACCAGTAATAATACGGTATGTAGGGAGAACTGATGCTGATAAACAACCTCCTGGTACATAAGCAACATTTCCTCTGTACAAGCCGCTTGTTCCTGTTCCAGAGGGTGGAGGCGACGCCTGAATCCATTCCGGTGCTGCTTTACTGAACAATGAGATACAGTAATAAGCCGCAGTGTGATGAATGAAACAAACACTTTCCGACACAAGTGCAGCCCCAATGCGTCAAGAGAGGTGTAAAAGCGGTAAACTGTCTGAACGGTGTGCTGTGCGGATGTCCTTTTGTTTTCTTCTTTTTTTTTTGGTCTGAGACGCTGTGGGTGCAGTCTTACCTCCGCCAGCGCGGCCAGGCAGCAGAAGCAGGCGCTGATCAGCGCGACGGTCCCCCGCGGGCGCGACTCCATCCCTATCTGTGAGCGCCAAGCGCGAGCATGGTCCAGCTCTCCGGCACACTCCTGCAGTGAGAGCTCGGATTACCTCCGAGCCAGCGTGGATCTGATCGGGCTCGTGCGTCTTGCGTTCTGAGAGGCTCGGCTCGTGGGCGCGGCTTAGACTCGTAAATTTTCGACGCTCCTGGAGCCCTCCTCTCTCCTCCACTGAGATACTTCCCTGTGCTCCCTCTCACCCTCCTCCTGCGGCAGGTTAATGGCTGATTGCTGATGTGTCGTGTCACGCGTCATGTATACACACACTCACTCACACACACACACACACACACACACTGCTCCAAATGTCCAGATTACGCGCTGTGAGCGTGACGGCCCGTAACAGCCAGTGGGGTGGGGAAAAACACTGTGTGAGACTCCTTGCCTCCTTTTATTAGGTATATAAACGCAAATAAATGAATTGTAAACATATTCATGGTCTCGACTAAATTAACCCAACTTCTGTACGGATAGGAATCAAATAGATTGGTTTAATCTTTACAGGGTCATTGCTACAGTACCAGTGTCACTACCAGACAATAATCACATCTGCTAAATCATCACGGCTGAGCTACAGAACTGATAGGATTGTATTTTGCCTACCTTTGAACTTCCAATATTAAGCATGTCTCTGAAAAATTACATTTGCTAATAAAATGGCCTCTAAATGCTGTGAAGGTAATGCGTTCTTGTCCTACCTTTGACAGAAGTCTAAACATCTGGATACACCACTGCATTTCCAAAATTAAAAAAAAATTATATATATATATATATATATATATATATATATATATATATATATACACACTCACCTAAAGGATTATTAGGAACACCTGTTCAATTTCTCATCAATGCAATTATCTAATCAACCAATCACATGGCAGTTGCTTCAATGCATTTAGGGGTGTGGTCCTGGTCAAGACAATCTCCTGAACTCCAAACTGAATGGGAAATGGGAAAGAAAGGTGATTTAAGCAATTTTGCCTGGTTGTTGGTGCCAGACGGGCCGGCCTGAGTATTTCACAATCTGCTCAGTTACTGGGATTTTCACGCACAACCATTTCTAGAATGATTTCTCTTACAAAGAATGGTGTGAAAAGGGAAAAGCATCCAGCATGCGGCAGTCCTGTGGGCAAAAATGCCTTATTGATGTCAGAGGAGAATGGGCCGACTAATTCAAGCTGATAGAAGAGGAACGTTGACTGAAATAACCACTCGGTACAATCGAGGTATGCAGCAAAGCATTTGTGAAGCCACAACACGCACAACCTTGAGGCGGATGGGCTACAACAACAGAAGACCCCACCGAGTCCCACTCATCTCCACTACGAATAGGAAAAAGAGGCTACAATTTGCACAAGCTCACCAAATTTGGACAGTTGAGGACTGGAAAAATGTTGCCTGGTTTGATGAGTCTCTATTTTTGTTGAGACATTCAAATGGTAGAGTCAGAATTTGGCGTAAAACAGAATGAGAACATGGATCCATCATGCCTTGTTACCACTGTGCAGGCTGGTGGTGGTGGTGTAATGGTGTGGAGGATCTTTTCTTGGCACACTTTAGGCCCCTTAGTGCCAATTGGGCATCGTTTAAATGCCATGGCCTACCTGAGCATTGTTTCTGACCATGTCCATCCCTTTATGACCACCATGTACCCATCCTCTGATGGCTACTTCCAGCAGGATAATGCACCATATCACAAAGCTCGAATCATTTCAAAATGGTTTCTTGAACATGACAATGAGTTCACTGTACTAAAATGGCCCCCACAGTCACCAGATCTCAACCCAATAGAGCATCTTTGGGATGTGGTGGAACAGGAGCTTCGTGCCCTGGATGTGTATCCCACAAATCAGCACCTTGTTGAATCAATGCCACGTAGAATTAAGGCAGTTCTGAAGGTGAAAGGGGGTCAAACACCGTATTAATATGGTGTTCCTAATAATCCTTTAGGTGAGTGTATATATTGTGAGTAAACAATTAAATTTACTGATTTATTTTCAAGTTAATCTCACCTTAGTGTCTATGTGCATGGAGCTTGCATGTTCTCCCTGTGTTTGATGGATTTCCTCTGGGTTCTCTGGTTTCCTCCCACAGTCCAAAGATGTGCAGATTAGGCTAATTGATGTTTCCAAATTGCATATTGTGAATGTTGACCAGAAGTCCTACATCGTAAAATGGGAATAAATACAATAGCAATCGACCTCCACAGTTTCTTGTTGGATTACAGCGGTTCCTACTGTAGAGAGATGGATATCTACACTATATTGCCAAAAGTATTCACTCGCCTGCCTTCACATGCATGTGAACTTCCATGAGTAACATCCAATTTTAATCCATAGGGTTTAATATGATGCTGGCCCAGACTTTGTAGCTATAATAGCTTCAACTCTTCTGGTAAGGCTTTCCACAAGGTTTAGGAATGTATTTATGGGAATTTTTGACCATTCTTCCAGAAGTGCATTTGTGAGGTCAGACACTGATGTTGGACGAGAAGGACGCTCTAATTCATCCCAATGGTGTTCTATCTGGTTGAGGTCAGGTTGATGTGCAGGCCAGTCAATTTCTTCCACACCAAATTTGCTCATCCATGCCTTTAAGGACTTTGCTTTGTGCACTGGTGTGCAGTCATGTTGGAACAGGACGGGGCCATCCCCAAGTTTGGAGCATTAAATTAAAAAGTGTCTTGGTATAGTGAACCTTTCAAGAGTTCCTTTCACTGAGAGGCTAAGCCAAACTCCTGGAAAAAAAACCCCACATCATAATCCCAAACAATTTACACTTGGCACAATGCAGTCAGACAAGTACCATTCTCCTGGCAACTGCCAAACCCAGACTTGTCCACCAGCATGATTCTTTACCCCGGAGAACACGTATCCACTGCTCAAGAGTCCAGTGGCGGCGTGCTTTACACCATTGCATCTGATGCTTCGCATTGGACTTGGTGATGTAAGGCTTGGATGCAGCTGCTCGCCCATGGAAACCCATTCCGTGAAGCTCTCTACGCACTGTTCTTGAAGTTTGGAGGTCTGTAGCTATTGACTCTGCAGAAAGTTGGCGACCTCTGTGTCTTAGCATCCGCTGAGCTCGCTCAGTGATTTTATGTGGCCTACCGCTTCACAGCTGAGTTGCTGTCATTCCCAATCGCTTCCACTTTGTTATAATACCACTAAGAATTGACTGTGGAAATTTCATGACTGGACTTATTGTACAGGTGGCATCATATCACGGTACTCCACTGAAATTCACTGAGCTCCTGAGAGCAAAACATTCTTTCACAAATGATTGTAGAAGTGGTCTGCATGCCTAGGTGCTTGAGTTTATACATCTGTAACCAGTGATGTGATTGGAACACCTGGTTACAGATGTATAAAATCAAGCACCTATATGCACCAGGTCTGCATGGATGTGTTCCAATCACATACCCAGGGATGTGTGAATTGAATGATTTGGATGGGTGAGTGAACACTTTAGGCAATATAGGGCATATGTATTTATCTTGTATCTTCCATCCACTAGCTCCAGTAAGAAAAAGGTTGCAATTAGGTCTAATGGTAATACACATTACACACTACATAAATATAGATTCAAGCGTTTAGATTATTTTAGAGTCAGCTGTTGCTTTATTCCACAAGGTTCACTTGGGATAATTTCAGGGAGCTAATGACCCAAATATTGTCTTATAAAATTGTTAAAGGTAGTGCAAGATGCATGAATACTGTAGAAAACAGATAAGTAAGGTTAAAGCTTCTCTGCAGAATGACAGAGACATGATGGTGATTTCTGGCTTTCAGACTTATTTTTAAAATCTTTGTCAGGAAAGAGGCAAATCAGAGACAAGCCTAAACACCAGGTGAGTAAAAGAGTTGCAGGACAACCTGCACACAATCCAACCACAATCAAACCCTTTGGTAACAATTTGGCTCACCATGTTTAGAAAAATAATGTTTGTGTAAATTATCCGAGGAACACCCACAATAATGTTCGGAGGTAGGAGCATTATAAGTAGCTGCATCTGTAAAAACAGTACTGGAGGATTTACTGAGAAATAATTAATATTTTCAGTCAAGACAGTATCAACCAAACAAACAGCCATGAACAATATTCCTATTTCTTTTATTAATTAATTATATAAACATATCTTTGTTTATACTTATACATACATATGTCCAATCCATATCAGGCTCTGCCCAACTCGAGTAAAAAAAATGTCTTAAAGCAAAATTCAGGTTCTTTTAGGAGTCATTCATGTTTCTAAAACATTTTTTTAAAGAATATTTCAGGAATTATATTAAAGGCCTCTGCCAGGAAGACAACGCAAAAAACGAGTAAAAGATGTTCCAGGAAGTTTCACTTTTGGGATATATTCTTTTTTTGCCTAAATATATTGGCTGGTTATACCACAAACATAAGGACCTCACATAAGGTCTCATGTTTTAGAAAAATGCTAAATCTATAATCTTGAAAGGTACAACAAATTGTCCTTTTGGATGATGCCATAAAGTTTCTAGATAACACCCTACAGAGTAAACGCCTTTCAGAAAAAAGTTATAACGTTTGAAAGCAGAGAAACATTGCCAAACTGTAAATTTATACAAAATAATGAAGCATTTTAATTTTTAGTAGTCTGTTTAATGATGTACTATCTGCATGTGCAACTATTCTAATGATTCAAAGCTTAATTAGATCAAAGGATCCTTGTTCATTTAATTCCATTACTTGAATTACTTTCCTCTGAAGATTATAAAAATAATTCATTTTCAACAACTGCTCAATTTGGAATTTCCAGTGTAGTGCCATAAAGCAAATCTTCAATTATTAAGGAAAGGGCAATATCTGATCTTGACTTCAATCAACACAGTCAGTAAATTGCACATAAAAACAATACTGAGGTCCAAGATGAAGCTGGTTATAAACATAATGGTTGAAAAAAAAAAACTAATATTACAACAATAATATTACAGTATGTGAGTGGCTATAGACAACATACAGTGTCTAGACATCATGTGACAAGTGAAGATACATAAACTGCTTGGCTAAACAGAAAGTGTCAGTCTAATATTACGTACAACCATCTTTATCATCGATTAAAGCAAAAAATTTGATGTGTTGGCCAGTTCATGCATGAAAATAATCCTCATGCTTTCAGAACCAGCCTTTCACAATGTATGCCGTGAAATATGCCTCTGCCATCAGTGCGGTAAAAATATATTGATGTGATAACCTGGTCATTCAATACATTCAGGTCGTCACCTGACCTCATTTTATAGCCACATACCATTGCGAAATCAAAACATAAGATCAAAACACTGCCTCTAGAGGCCTGTATTACAGGGAGAAACTATGCATGATGGGTACATCACATCATGCACTCCCCTTCTTACACTGACACACACATCGCTTTGGAATAGGGTCAGTCTAGACTCATCACACCACATGTCCTTTTTCTGTTGCTCCAAAGCTTAATCTTTATCCTCCTTCAATTTTTTTTTCTGATTAGCTTCATTAACTAATGGTTTTCTTATGGACGCACAGTTTCTTAATCCCAATCTTGTGAGTTCTTATGTACTGTGCATGTGGAGATGCTCTTACTTTCACTGCTAACTGTGATTTCCACTGGTGATGTTTTTTTTTACAATGCAACTTCACCACATTAACAGTTTTATAAATTTGTTCTACAGTAGTTCTGTATGTTCTTTCAATCTTTGGTGGACATCAATGAGCATCCGTGAGACTTTGGCACCTGCCCCTTGTTCGCCAGTTGTCCTTCCTTGGATCAGTTTTTGTAGGTACTAACTAATGCACACTGGGAATATCCAATAAATCCTGGTGTTTTGGAGATGCTCTGACCCAGTCATTTAGCCATCAGAATTTGCTCATTGTTAAAGTCACTCAGACGCCAATATTTGCACATTTTTGCTGTAAACTGTAAAAATAGTGTGCTCACTTGCTGTCTAATAAAGTATATCCCCTTGAGAGGTGGCACTGAAATGAGACAATTATGTTATTTACCTATCAGTGATATTAAAGTTATGGCTGGTAACTTAAATACACTCTTTTGTTGTTTTTTATGTCCTGTTCTTCTGGATATGAATAAGAGATTGCACACATGCAAACTTCAACTATTATTCCTTACTATAAAAATGCAAAGAGCTTTCACCCCAAGAGAGAGAAATATTTGTTAACCTAGATACATCAGGATATGGATATAAAAATACAGAAGCACAAAAATAGCATTACATTTTCCAGGGATTGGACGCATGAGCACAAAGTCCTCTACACAGTGGGGAGGACGGGAAATGAAGGGGGAAAAATGAGCCCAGATATCTTGATTTTAGAACTGCAAAATATAGTTCTTTCTTGTGGGTATCAAATTTCAGAATGAACTGATTTCAACACAGAAATGGGCAAAGAGTCAACAAAATCAATGGCTAGTAAGGGGGAAGTTCACAAGCACAAACACATATAATATATACTATATAAAGCTATATAAATGTAAAACAACTTAAAATGTTATGCATGGAGTAATGCACCAAGATTGCTCTTCAAGTATCTTCAATCTTGTTAGAGACTCTGTGCTATTATTTTCAAATGCTGTATTTTACAATTACAACAGACCCTTATTCAAAACTGTACACAACATTATAGTTAGTATTATTGACAAATAACTGACAAAGAATGCAGCCATATGACAGAACAAACAACAGCTGGAAGCCCATAGGTGACCTTTCCGCTAGTGGCATTCACACAGACCGATTGAAACAGCTCTCCCACACCACCATGAATATATTCCCTCCTCAGATCATGCATTCATCCCCCCACTCGTTTGACCTCTTCACTAATATACTGCATTATATGCTCATCATCGCCTCTTTGCTTCAGTAATCTGCTCCCTCAACGAACATTACTTTTAATGGAGAAGACAGAATCTTCTACATTTTCTACAGATACTGCCGTTGTCATAGCAACACAATGGTTAAATTGCTGGCAGCCACTCCAACTCTTAGTGCAAATTTAAGGACTGTTCAGAAATAACAGTTTTTGTGCTGCGGGTACAGTTGTGACAATACCAAAAAAAAAAAAAAACCCGGCAGGTGTTTAGGAAGCTAAATGTTAAAACATGTCGAAAGGTTTTGAACAAAGCAGCAGGAAACCTGCTGTTAGTCACTGAAGATCTTAGTGAATCACAAAAGAGCACTGGATAATAGATCTAATAATACAGCTAAGACTTTGTGCAACACACTAACACGTACAACATGGATTAACATTGTGTTTGTTGTAACTCCCAGGCCTGAAAGGAAACAATTTACAATCTTATTAAGAACTTCTATGCAAGCTAATTCCAACCAAAACTAATTCATCCCAAAGTTGACATTGGAACCAATTAGAGGGATGAAAATCATAAAGGAAGGGAAGGATCTCTGAAGACATATACACATATATGCCAAGGGGTAATTATTCTCTAATGCTTCTGCTTTGATGTCTATTATAGCCTACAGTGCATCTCTCACTCACCTCTTATCCTGTTCAGGTTAACAAGAGGCCTTGAGCCTATCCTAGTGTACTCGAGGAAGTAGGTGGGATACAACCCGGACTGGGTTCTAATCCATCACAGGGCACAATCACGCATTCACATGATATGGGCAATTTTGGAATGCCAAATAGCTCAATCTGCATTTTTGAACTTTGGACAGTGGGAGGAAACTGGATTATGCAGAGGAAACCCACCAAGCACAGGGAAAACATGCAAACTCCACGCACACAGACCCGAGGTGGGAATCATACCCTTGGCCCAGGAGGTCTGAGGCCACAGAGTTAACCACTACACCACCATATCATCTAGCCTACATAAATCCTTGTCAGAATTAATCTAGACTGGACACAATGTAGACTTAGCATACAGTATAGGCAAATAGGCTTAAACAGAGAAAGCTATCCAGGCAGATATGCATTAATAACAAACAGTGCATTACATAAATATATCAAATGCACATTCTCACTAATGTTGTCTGACGATTTATAAATGCTGTACATAATAATTGCAGGACTTATAAACCATATCTAAATTTATTTCAATTTTAACATTCATACACAAAAAAATTACATGCCCTTTGAACAGCCATGCTTTTAAACAAAAAATGACTTTTTCATCAGAGTCCTATTAAAATCTACAAACTCCTAAGTGAAGTTTGTGCCATAGCTTTCATTATCCTCATCTGTCCCGAGCGTGAAGGCAGATGAGAGGCAGATCATTTATCACCGGCAGCCGCAGGGCGTCTGAATGTTGTTGTGTGATAGTGTTTGAAGCAGGGTGGGCTGTGGAAAACACAGGAGGTTTCATGGATTTCTTTCCTGTTTTTAATCTCACCACTGATGCGATTACCATTGCATTAATGTCCTTAACCAGTCATGATGTCCAAAATAGAGACAATTTTCAAGTGATTCAATGATGAAGATATCAAGGGAAAAATGAGAGCATTTTTATATTTAAAATAGAATTAACTTATGCAGGGTGATTAGCTTGCTTATTTCCAATATTCATGACATGGTTTTGAAAATTTCCTTAAAAGAATAGTTAAAAGATCTTCTATACTTCACAAAACACTTCATTGTTTCCTTTTTTAACAAACCGCAAATATTATTTCAGGGTTTTTTTTTGCCAACATACATTTAAGCAGATAATGGAAATGAAACACATTTTTAAAGTTTAACTTAAAAAGAAAAAACACTTACTGTCCATGCTTTACTTAAGTACCAGGTTTCTAGATTTTAATGAAAATTGTAGTCGAATGTTAACAAAAATTTTGATTTTATCATGCTGGTTGCTAAACTTTCTTTTGGTTGGTGTGATGTTACCACCATGAAGCAGATTACTTTCCTATAATAGTACATCCAAATGTTTCTTCTTCTTATACTACAGCAATTTATTAAATCTATTTGTTTTATTCATTAAGGAATATGATTTTGAACTTAACAGTTGTGGAACATTTTTTAAGAAGGATTTGTTATTACATAGTATAGCAGCTAGAAAAACTTTGTTAAACTTGAAGGAATAGCTTTACCTCAGGGTTTCAAAGTGTGGCCAGAGAAAACATAAATATTTGTCCATAAACACAATATAAGGATTATACAAGTTTATTTAATCAAATTATTAGTACAGGATAATGTGAAGTGTCTCCCGTACAAGTTCCCTGTGAAAGAGCTGTTACTATGGAAATGAAAACATGTTAGAACCAGCACATCATAATAAATCAGATTTTTCTGATAGCCAGTGCTACTGTCTGAGGGGTCACTGGAGAGCTGGATTATACTAAACAATAAATTGTAAAAATCTAATTGTTTCAAATTCCACGCTTTCCAGAATTTCATCTCATTATCATAAGTGTTTGTATTTCCTGACATAGTGGGAACCGCAGTGGACTTACTGACTCGCTTATCAGTCTGCCAAGTGCAGTCTGTTCCCTGAAGTCCTGCTGAAGCAGTGTTTACTTATACTTTTCTAGCAAATCTACACCTGACCTTCCATGCTGCTGCCATTGAGAGAGAGAGAGAGAGAGAGAGAGAGAGGGTTTTTTTTATTTATTGCTGTAGTTATTTGCTATCTGCATCCAAGCTTTGGCAATACAAATATCGTTAATAATTGTCATGCCAATAAAGCAACTACTGACCTTTGAGAGGAGAGAGAGGGAGAGAGAGAGAGAGAGAGAGAGAGAGAGAGACTTGCGGTCAGAGGTCGCCATCTAGCGGTTTGTTTAAATAAGAAATTGTGCATGAACACAAAGGATCATGAAGGTCCTGATTTATCTACAAAACTATATTTTAAACAACAACGGGCTGTTTTAATCTATTTACACCCAACATAATACCTATACATAAGCCATTCTACTCTATCAGACAAACGCATATTAAACGACGTTGCATTTTAACCTTGAGCTAAATGTATGACATACAACCGTTATTTAAATATAAGCTTAAAGTATGATTTCTCGTTGGGTAAACGGCTAAACAACAGATTACATAAAATTAGTAAATAATCTGCCGAAACTAAAGCTACTACATCGCTGCTCTATCTTTAACAATGTACCAGAAACAGCTCCGGATGTTCCACCCTTTTTCTAATGACGTCATGATTGACATGGAGTTCAGCAACACGTTTTACGAGTGCCGCTTGACTGACAGTAACATCGACCAATCGTTACGCGAGATCAAACAGTTATGGCGACAGTGGCCCGTCTGCTGATTTGCAACCCGCCGAAACAGCGTCGGGGAAGAAGGAGGCCTTCGATCGGTTCGCCATGGACTGTTCCAGGATCAGTGCGGTTTAAATAGGACTTTAACCGTAGCGCGGTGAGTAAGAATACTGTCGCCAACTTTCATCTGATTCAAGCCTAGCGTTGTAAATCAGCAGTGAAGTGTGGTTCATAGGAAACCCGGCCGTATCACATATCAGTAAGACCCCATTCCCAGCTGAGGCTTTGGCCTGCACATAAAAACAAATGGATTATCTATCTCTTTAAACTGTGCTCCTTTGGTCTTGCACTTTAAAAAGTGTGTCCCGTCAGTGAGTGTTTAGCAGGTTGCTATAGGCAGAAGTCTGACTACTGCATTTCCTCCGAAGATACTGGTTTACTAGACAGGTTGAGTTTCGGTATTTCCCTGGTTTTCTAAAGCCCACAACCCTAGTTATCTGTAGAGGTGGGAGTTGATCCCAATAAGAACCGATTCCATGACTCAAGAGTCGACTCAATGTAGATTCAGCGCTTTACGATGTTGATAAATAAGAAATTCGCTCATGGGTTCGAACCCAGGAATTCCCCCAAACGTGAACTTTTGTATTTTCACACGCCTTTAAAGCGAGCATAGTCGATTGTTTATGCGGTTAACACACTATACTAAGGTTTGTTATGTTGACGTAAGTAAAAGTGAGTTATAAACATGTGAGAATGTATTGAAACTAACACATTCTTTCTTATTTCTAGTATTTTATGGAGGAATCAGACACTGGTCTGATTGGTCACACTTCAACAAAGCCATCTAAATGATTGGTGTATTTACAGTTTTTTTTTTTTCAAGAAGAAAACCTAGTAAAACTTTGCCAATGGATCCATCATCTGGAATGCACATGTCTGTTCCTCAAAACAGTGAGGTGGTCCACATGGCTGTTGGGAATCCCATCATAACAATGTACCAGACTCCACCGCAGGGCCCCAATATTGCACAGATCATCACACAACAAGTCATACCACAAGATGTGACCTGTCAAACTGTACCACATTCAATTACTTCACAAGTTCAGATTGCATCACAAGTGCAGGCTTCATTGCACGCCCATGGTCATGGACGGGGTCAGTCTCAAAGTCACGGCCAGTCGCAGAGTCATGTGCAATCCCAAAGTCATAGCCAGTCACAGAGTCACATGCAGTCTCAAAGTCATGGACAATCACAAAGTCACATGCAGTCTCAAAGTCATGGACAATCACAAAGTCACATGCAGTCTCAAAGTCATGGGCCATCACAAAGTCACTTGCTGTCTCAAAGTCATGGACCATCACAAGTTCATGTGCCACAAAGCTCATCACAAAGTGAGAGTGTCGCAGCATCTCAGGATGGTGCCAGGTCATCACTGCAGGTGCCCTTTGCAGAGGTCGCTTCTCTGTTGGATCCTAACATGAAGAGCTCTAAAGCCAGAAAGTACCAAATACAATATGAGGAAGTAAAACGAAGACTGGAGCCACCTGAGAAGATGTCACTCAGATCTCTGGCTGCCTACACTAGAGTAAGTCGGGGTCCAGCCAGTAAAAAAACCCTCCTGGAATCGCTGAATGTGTTTGGCCTGTCACCAAGCACTAACACAGCAGTGTCTAGTACCTTCTCCAAACTGACTGAAGGTGAGGGTCGGCTATTAAAGCCATGCACGAGAGTTTGATATTAAAATTAATTTATTGTTTAACTATTGAAGCAATCTTTTTTATTTTTTTAAACAGTGGATTTATAATCATTTATTTTTACACAGGTGACACAGCAGCACTCTGTAAAGACATGAAGGACTTTTCCTTACAGTATGTGGATTATGAAAATATGGCAAAACAGTTACTGCCGGAGACGAACCAAGTTCAGCACTGGTCAAAAATAATTGAGACAAGGTAAAATGTTGTACACTAGAATGTACGCAGACCTTATTTTTTCCTCAATATTTAAAAGAATATGTAACAGACGTATGAATAAACATGATTTAAATTTAGATGCATTTGATACTGACAGTGGTTTAAGACAATCTACTGAATGATATAGCCATTGATAAATGATAGTGCTGGAGAAAATAAATGAATTTCTGGGTTTTGTCAACAGGAATTATCTGGAAGAGATGCGTAAAGTCTTCAAAGACCCTACTAACAGCCGCTTGTTTTCCAACGTCACGCACGGCCTCGGTAATGGCATGATGGACGTTGCCCTTGACATCATTGATACTGTCATTGACCGGCAGATCCGCATCCTCTCTGGGAACACAGATCCCAAACCTGAGCCACCTGTCAGGAGGATCCGGAAACGCACACGAAAACCAAAGACTGCCGTAGAGGATGGCAAACCTAAAGAAAAAGCCAAAAGAGGCAGGAAGAAAGGCAAACAGATGAGATTGGACACTGTCGAACCACAGGGTCCACAAGCCACAGACATAGAGAGCAGCGTACTGACTCTGGTTTCAGTAGGATATGAGACCATATCGAGTGGCCTCAGTGCCACCAGCACGGGTTTATCATAGTGCTGAGAGTGATGGATGTTGCAAGCACAACGTGCATGCTGAGTGTTGACTTAAAGCACATTTTAGCGTTGTAATTTTTTTTTCTTCATCTAAATGTTCTATGTATTTTTGTCTAAAATGTTTGTATTGAAAATGGTGAGTGGTTTATATCATCTTTTTTATTATTATGTATTATGTTTTTTGTTAGATTTTTAATTTGCAAATGTAAAATCTATAATTTTGAATTTTGAATAAGCAGGATCTATAATTTTGAAATAAATCAAACCCAGTGTTTTGTGAAGTGCAGAGTATGATTCAGATATTTAAAAAATGTTACTGAAATATGAAATATAATTTGGCCTCCTGCTATTGTCACCAGAGTCCATTTTATTTGGAATATTTCAACATTTTTAAAACAAAGAGGACTATTTTGAATTTTGGACTATTTATAACTTTTTTTTTTCTTTTCCATTATACTACAGTACATGCATATTTAAGGAATTAGTGGTCAACTATAGTTTGTATTTAGAAAGATATCCATACTGCTTCTATGTATGTGTGCATTAAATTTTTCATACATTTACTTTTCTGGCTTCCCATTTAATAGTGTTGTGTAGTCACTTTATCACTCATTTTAGAATTTTGATTAATTCAGTTAATTCTGTTCTGTTTTATTTGATGTGCTTTGGTGGGCTTGTATTTGTAACTCCAGAACATTTGAAGTGTGCAAATGTAAAAACCTATTTCTTTCCTGGCCAGCCACTGTGTATTGCATGGCAGTACCATAGTGATTATCTATCATACAAGAAGCTTTAAGGAGATTTAGGATTTGCAGTGTGATACAGAGGAGCGTGACAAGGATTAAGAACAGAAACTGCATGGAAAAAAAACAGCACAGCTCAAACACAGTGAAATAGTATGGTAGGGCTAGCTAATTCCAGGATGAGAATTGTACATTACTATATACAGTATACAGAGGTCAGGATAAAACCCTGATTACTTTTTGTGAGAGAGAAGACTGAAGATAAGGTCTGAGCTCATGAAAAGGTCTGACTGTAGTGTGTAGTACAGACTCCAACATACAGAAGGGCTGTTAGGAAGCCACCATCAGAGCACAACATGGGTGAGTAACCGAAATGTTATTAATCTGCAGTATGTACAGATATGAAAAAAAGTTAGTTGCCTAATATTTTTCATTTATGTCACATCAAGGTCTCACAGGCCTACATTTCTTCTTAAAGAATATTGTGCATTATATTAATCATATATTAATTGTCCTAACCTCACATGATAACTCTAAGCACTTGCACGATAATATTCCTGTGTATATTTTTTCTTTGCATGATTTTTCAGTTTCTTCCCTTTAGCTGCACTCAGGGCTGCATTAGATGCTATCAGCGTGACCACAGAGCTGGTTGTAGAGGAACTTGAACCGCACTTGGAAACAGTGCTGACTGCAGTAGTACAGGGGAGTGAGTTCTCAATTTCTTAACTAAGGCGAGGGAGAAAGTAAATACTTACTGGCTCCGTTTCATAACGACAGATTTCTCAAATGTGAATGTGTTTTTCACATTTCTCTGAACAATATCGAGTGCATGAGTGTGACTGTGCAAAAGGCTGAAGGAAGAGTTAAGAACATGTGGAAAGCAAAAAGACACTTTAATCTTCATTTGTGTCTGTTCAAGTATTTGAGTGACATATGTGAATACGGCCAGCTGTTTGGGAGGGCAGCACCTGTGTAAACATGATCCAGCCATGCCCTTAATTCCTCATGTTTGTTCAGGTTAAGTGTGAATAGTCTGACAGATTGATATATATTTTAGAGGTACATGGATTATGACTAAACTTGGTGTAGAAATCCTAATGAAATCTGTTGGTCTTATTCCCTCGAGATGTCCAGAGTGTGTGTGTGTGTGTGTGTGTGTATGTGTGTGTGCACGCGCGTGTGTGTGCACGTGTGTGCACTTACATGCACTCTCCTCTGTCAGAGACCAGCATAGCTGAGCAGGTGGTAAAAAGTGGCATTCTGCCAGTCCTGGCTCAGACCTTGAGGAGGAAAAGCGCTCTCACGATGCTCACAGCTAGACTGGTGGCTGAGCTTTCCAAGGAGGGTGAGCAGAGCGCCAGTGCTTCAAATAATTGCATATGAGGAGTCAAACTTTCCCTCATCATTCTACACACAATACTCCATAATGCCAAAGTAAAAACATGTGTTCGGAAAGTTTTGTTAAGACTGAAATATCACAAAAGATGGCTGGAAATTAAGCTGAAATTATGGTCGATTATCTCATATTTACCTTTCGATCGCAAACCCAAGTCTCTTTCATGTATAGCAAAACTCTAAGTGGTGTTTGTGAAAATTTCCAAAGAAATCTACAAAACTAAGTGTTTTATGTTTAAATGTTTATTTTTATATTCCAAAAGGAGCGTTTCTTAAATTTACTCTCACTCACTCACTCATCACTCATGCTTAATCGTGTATACAGGGTCACGGGGGGGCCTGGAGCCAATCCTGGAAACTTAGGGCACAAGGCGGGGTCCCCTGGACAGGGTGCCAATCCATTGCATGGCACACACATACACACTCACACACACTACGGGCAATTTGGGAACGCCAATTAGCCTAACCTACATGTCTTTGGACTGTGGGACGAAACTGGAGTACTTGGCGAAAACCCACCAACCACGGAGAGAACATGCGAACTCCATGCACACAGACGGAAATCAAACCCGGACTCTGGAGGAGCAAGGCGACAGTGCTAACCACTACGCCACCGTGCTGCCTATGTAGATTTAATGTATAGAAATGATGTTATAGATGCTGTAGATGTGGTGTAGAGAGGTTAGGTTTTTTCTAGGGTCAAAAAAGTACTAGATTATTATTTAAGTTCCTTGCTGTGTAGTAATATTTTTACAATATGTGGTGTTTACTTTCAGCTCCCTTTCGAGACAACTGCTTTGAGACTGGAATCGAATCTGCTCTTCTGAATCTGCTGCTCAGTGAGGACCAGGAGTTACTGCTGCATGCTAGCCGCGCCATCGGGAGAATCTGCAGCGACAGCAGTGAGTGAACCTGATTTTCTGAACAGTGTTCTTGATGCTAAATTTAAAGCCTCTTTCATCTCTTTTATTTCTTTACGTTATATAATGAGAGAATGGAAAATATTTTCTCTCCAAATTTTAGCCACAGTCGAAGGGCGGTAGATATTAATGGTAATTAACTTCAAGAGCCTTTAAATACTTCCTCTTAGGGGAGGCAATGCACACTTCCTTATTTCATCAAAGAGCTATTAGTCTGATTAAAAAAAAATTTTTTTTACTTAATCAAAGTTATAATTATACTGACAACTAAATTGTAGATGTTGAGCAGGCAGACCCTGGTGCTAGTGACTGGTATTTGATTACTGTGCAGATTTGCAGCAGGCCAGGCTTTTGAGACTGGGAGCTGTCCCAAGACTAGTGTCTGTGCTGCTACAGTATTGTGAGAATGAGGCCATGATGAGCTCCTGTCTGTTGGCGCTGTGTAATCTGGCTGATATGGGTGAAGAGGATGGCTCTAGACTTGTCTGGGAAAAGAGAAGCCACTTTGACAAGGATGTGCATGTTTTCCATGGCACCTTGCAACAGTTGTTTGACCTTGTGTCAGCAGCGACAGTAGTCCGGGTAAACCAGCAGCCCCAGGGACAGTACATGGTAAGTATTGAAGTGGATCAGAGATACTCTACTCTCTTGTGGAAGCAACACAACAGACGTCAGACTGAATGGGAATGGCTAAGTTGCACATGCTTGGGATTTCCCCCCAAACTCTATAAGGTCATAAAGTACTCTGTGAGGAACATTTCTAATAACAGGAGTCACCTGAAGACGGCAGTGTTTCACTCGTTCTTGTGAGGACAGATCCCATACAGGATGTTTATTGGAGACAAAAATGGTATTTAAAAAAATAAAAGGACCAGTTATAGAGGAATGTTTTTTGTTTGTTGTTAAACCACACAGTGACCTACAGTATGTATTATTCAACTTGTGATGCTGAGTGCTGAGTGGTCTTCTGAGGGTACTACATCTCCCTCATCTCTCACTTATTGCTTTATATTACCTTATCCTTTATACAGGATATCTCAGGAGACTTAGGGCACAAGCTGGGGTGGCATGGCGGGCGGCTTAGTGGTTAGCACTGTTGCCATGCACCCAAAGGGTCCGGGGTTGATTCCCGCCTCAGCGTCTGTATGCATGGAGTCTTCATGATCTTCCCGTCCTTGGTGGCTTTCCTCCAGGTACTCTGGTTTCCTCCCACAGTCCAAAGGCATGCAGATTAAGCTAATGGGTGACGCTAAAATAGCCTATAATTTGGGGGAATGAACATGTGAGTGTGTGTGTTTGCCCTGCAATGGATTGGTACTCCGTCCAGGGTGTTTGCTGCCTCGTGCCCCGAGTCTCCTGGGTAAAAATGGTATAGACGATGAGTGAGTGACAGTGAGTAATATGAAGAAATGAAAGCTGGCTCACGACTTTCTACACTACACAGTACTGTATTTGCAATATCATGTTAATACAAAGGCTTTCAGAGCCTTATGTTCATTGTGACGGAAAACACCAGACAAAAACATTAAGAGGTTTTCCAGATCATAAAATGACAACAGGTTACAGGCAAATTTATTTCTGTTTCATTGTATGTCAAATGATTACATATATAAAATCCAGATGTTTTGCTTGCAATTCTATCACTCAAATACTTTTTATCTGAAAAAAAGAACATATAATTATAATGTAGCTTTTTATATGTTAAGGTTGACATTTCAGAACTAACACGTATGTATTTTGTAAGTATATTTTGCATGTTACTTCTGCTCTAGCTTTTCCAACTTGTCTGCTTCTACTTTTTTATTCCTTATTATTACATTTCTTTTACCATTTATTTATAAATGCTGTAAAATATTGAAGAGAAAATATATATCATATTTTAAAGGAATGTTGAACTGCAGGTTGTTTTAGTCAAGGTGGTCTATGAGTTAGTTGCTCCCAGTCCATGCCACTGCTTGACCAGCTCTTGTGATTTACTGACCATTTCATTCCAATGCTCCAGCTCCCTGCCTCTGGCATACATAAATGGTCCAATGACCACCAGTCCAAGTGATACTGTTGGAAGATAAAATTGAAAA
The DNA here is from genome assembly GCA_030347435.1 of Clarias fuscus. NCBI lineage: Eukaryota > Metazoa > Chordata > Actinopteri > Siluriformes > Clariidae > Clarias > Clarias fuscus. The sequence continues at coordinate 13,943,437 of CM059220.1, forward strand.
ACAATGACGTGATTATAACAAAGGTTTTTATATCAAAGGGCTGTAAAAATGTAAGTGCTACTGTATATGCAACTGTATGTCTATGAACAAATTCAGAAAACTTAGAGGAATAACCAGGAGTTTTATCAAGTCCTGATAATAATTTTGTTTACTGTTTGCATGAAGTGGGATTATAACTCACTTGGTGCCCTTTTCCTGGTACTCGGCTCTTCAGCAGGCTCTTCGGGGGCTACCTGCTGGACTTCCAGGCTCAGACATGCTGCATCCAGCTGCAGAGGGAGAAGCCTGAATGTCAGCTTCTCATTAAAAGTAGGGTTGCTGCCTCTGGTTACGGGTGTCCACCTTGTCTTCACTACCTGTGTGTGTATCTGCAGAGAAACCTGGACAGAAACATCTGTCCAAGCCATTTACTGGTGAAACATTTTGCATACAGAGTTACATTCATCTGATTATCTAGTTGTAAATTGATGCTCTCTTGTATATTTGGCATTGCTGCGTCTCACCAGCATTGCTGGGACACTGGAGTCCTCGGGCTCTAAGCACAACCACAGTGAGGCGCTGTAGAGAGTTACTGTAGTTCAGAGACACTTGGATATTGCCATGCTTTGAAAGTGGCTGCATCATAAAAGAGAATAGTATGCAACAAAAACTTCAATCCACATCATTTAGCAACCCCCCCCCCCCCCCCCTATTAAATAGAATAAGAAGGGAAGACAAATATTGGATGTAAACATTGGATCTTGTCTACCAGATCACTCTCATTCTCAAGGTCTCTCCAAAGGACTTTGCCCGCTGCCTCTTGCAGTTCAGAGTGTCTGAGAGGGAACAGAACATGGCCCACAAGGTGGTGTTTCTTCAGTCTGTCCACACTGTACAAACTCATGCGCAGAGTAAACTGGTCCATGTTGTTTGTAGACACCTTAATATAAAGTACAATGAAACATATTTAATTCATCAATCAATCAATCAACCAATCAATCAATCAATCTTTGTAAAACTAGACATTATATAAATCTAATGTATTCATAAGTTACTATTAAGTAATTAAAATCACTTGCCAGTTATGCATTTCATTGATAGTTATATGGTAGTAATAACATACTGTAGCACTATTAAATCTCATTAGGTTTCCTAAAAATGTTTTTTAGATTTGACTGAATTTCATATTTATGACATGTTACCTTTGCCATCTGGTAAATTATTATTATTTTTTATTATGATTTATTACAGTCTTCAGTATAGCACTTAGTCATGCTTTTCTAAAAATGTAACTTTAACTAAATAACTAAAGGTTCAGTCCAGTTATAAGGTATATAGTCCTATTCTCTCCTGCATGTGTAGTCAATAGATGATCATAAATAATAATTTCAAAATATTCCTCTGTACTAAAAAAGTCAATCAAACAATAAATCCTCATCATGGAAAATATTGGTCACTGTGTTCAATCTAATTTCTCTACGAATACGAATCTGGTATACCTGAAACACAAAGGTGTCATTGAACTGTGGGTGGCAGCCCTTGCACCGGGCCTTGGCCTGACGATGGTGTCGATCTTCAGATGGCAGCAGCTGTAGTTTGACCAATGTGCCATTGCTTTGGCACTGTGCTGGCAGGTTAGCAGCTTGGAGTAAGGAAACCACCAGCTGCTCTTGTTCCTGCTGATACTGCACAGCAAAACACAGGCGTACAGTGCAGCCACTGGGCTGTGCCCACTCACTTGGCTCTTCAGGAAGTTGGTACAGATCTGGCCTCAGGCTGCCCAGTGGGAACCAGCCTCCAGTACCATAAAATCAGAGAAAGAGTGCAAATGGAGCAGGGAGACCAAGATAACAAAATGAGAATAGAGACAATCCAATAATATAGCAATTAACATGGTTCTCACATGATTCTTAGCAGGTCTCAAGTATGACTTACTGCCAATCGTTAGAGAACCACGCTGGGTGTGCAAACGCGGGTGCTGCTCCCATTGCTCGACCTCCTCCCTCGCTTCAGGCACTGTCGAATTGGATGAACTCTTGAAACTCGGAGGCAGAAAGAAGGGAACTTCAGCCAAACTATGATGCATGAGAGCAGAGTTAAGCATACAGTACACTCTTCACTAGCCTGAAAAACTGTCATTGGGATGGTAGAAAGTAAGATCAGATACACACCCATAGCTGCTACTTTGTGTTGTTTGGAGCACAGGTGTGCATGGTGGAATAACTGGATTAGTGCTGATCAGTTGCCAGTCAAGTCTTTGGTTCTGTCTCTTCTTCCACAAGAGATACGCTGTCACGCCAATCAGCAAAAGAAAGAGAAGTACAGCAGACAGACCAATGGCCAATGCTACCATGGGATCTGATAACAGAAAATCAATAATTGTTGCTATGACATCTGTGCATCTGTGATTATTTCCAGTGGTCCCTTTGGGTGTAAGGGATTTATAATTCAGAAGCCTGAGCTTTGGATCATGCTTTCTATTACTAGTGACAATATATGAATTGCTCTCTCCCACATCATACTTGCCAGTGTGGGAGACAGACACTGACTCTAAATGTGGGAACAGCTAACAGATGGAAAGTTCAACAAGTGTGTCTGCCTACGAGCCTAGGCTCTAACAAGGTAAGGAAAAGAGAATGTCTTCCTGAGGTTAATGAGGCAAATGTGACAAAAAATGTGTTGCAATTGCTGCCAAGGTTAAAAAATTCCACAAAAACAACAATGTCCCGCTATTGATTTTATAACCATATAGGAATCACACCAGAGCACATTTCTATTTCAAATGTCTGAACGAGGTTACCGAGCATCAATAGTTTGAACCACTTCAAATTTATTTTCAGCTGTGAGGTTGGTTGCTCTGCCAACAGTCTGCACTATAGATTTTGTGAGACAGAATACTATTACATGTGTAACAGATGTCTCAGTGGATGCAGTGAGGGAGAACTGGGAACATCATTTGGAACGTGGTGTTTCTTTATTTTTGCTATCGAGCCACCACCCATTTGCCTTTCTTTGAATGTTGCAGGAGCAGGTACATGATGTGGCTCAAAGATTGAGACTGAGCTTGTGATCGACATGTCAGCTAACATATTCCTTTTCTTCAGTGACCAAAGCCAATAGCCAATATTCCAGATTGTTCTGGTCTCTTTTTTTGATTATATATCCTACTTCATGCTTTTCTGAAGCTTGAATCTATATTATATTTTTATATACAATTTGTCACCAAAGTCTTCATACATAGCGAAAATTAATAAGTTTGACCAAAAAGTAATTCTCTACATTATTACAATTAAAAAAAAAAAACAGACACAGAGTTGTCTCTCCCACTCATGACGAACTTTTGTGTACACATCTGGTGTTTCGCCTGTGATTTCACTGTATGTGTGTGTGTGTGAGTGTGTGTGTTTGTGTAAAATATTAACTATGTATGATCATTTTTGGAAGATATTTTACTAAAAAGTGGTTATTTCCCCTTTACGTGGAGACTTTTGGGATATCCTGTATTTAAAGCGAAACATTTTGCAGTAAATGCAAATATACTGTAGAAATACTGTTATCGACAAAACCCTTCCCAGATGTTTACTTACCAGCCATGGATAGCCAAAGCCAACACCAAATCCCAGTTTGTTCTTAGCCGTCTTTGTGTGGTTATGACTTGCATTGTCCCATACTGCTGCTACTTCCATACATTTCTTCAGCAGCTCTCTTGCCGTTGAGCCTGGCCACAAATCAGCCTGACCACCAAAGTGTTCCTGAAGCTGCCCCACTTGGTTAATCAACACACACATCCAGAGGCCACATTACACACCAGGCTTGAGTCTAGCTAAAACTGATCTTTCTGTACAACAACCAAGACTCGAATCTAATCTTGCACATTTTGCAGATTAGTGTCATCTGCTGTGTTCTCACCTACTGTACATGTGCTTTATTTGTCATATGCGCCAATGTTTTAAGTATGAATAAAGTAAGTTATAATGGTAAAACTTTGACCACTGATACCACATTTTTTTAGAATCAGTTAGGTTTTTGTGCTTTGGAGTCCCAAGTGTTTAGAGCATTATATATATATATATAACCTTTTTTTTTTGGGGGGGGGGGGGGGGGGGGGGGGGGATAAAAATCAAAAGCAAGTCAGTTCATCATCTTGTTAATACTAATCTCTTTATTTCTTTGTATCTACATAAAAAAATATCTTCCCATACAATCAACACAATATCAACACCTTTTCAGTTAGACACTTATGAATTACTTTTATTGTGTAATATATCAAAACTGGCATGTTTATACACTGATTCTTTCATTATGATAGCTCAGTGACAGCATTATCCCTGTGCAAAATGTAATTATTACAAGCAAACTAGCATTGTTACTGCTTCTATAATATCTTGCTTGAGCCGGTCTGTTACATTCACAGAAGGTTAATGATCAACTATGGGATACGGGGATACTAGTAGAACACTTATCAGGATTTAATCAGTCCATTTGTCAGGTTTTCCCACACTACGTTTGATAGAAACAGGTTAGTAATAAATTACTGCATTGTATGTTTTTCACTGCTTTATACTCAGCTGCTGTAAATCTACCCTGTGTGTACTTTGTTTACTGACAGCAGTCCATCTGTTACTATGTTTACCTCATCTCTTCCCTCAATGACCAGATGTGTCTCACTGGTTCTCATTTATTAGGCACAGCAGTGTTTATAGACCACCTCACCGTGACTGTTCTGTCATGAACAGTCCATCCACCAAAACGTCAGGTAAAAGCAGTCTGGATCATTTTGACAGAGATGATTTCCATTAACATGCTCTTTGCGTAGAAAAAGTGGATCCATGGTTTTTAACTGTTCACCAACAAGCTGAATGAATAAAGAAGGTGTGCCCAATGAGTGCTTAAAAACAATGCCTCATACTCTTGCTCAAGGACAACACCCCTGGTCATCACTGGTGGTCTGGACGTCTCTTTCCACTCATGGACTGACAGAATATCTGATTTATTGAATTTCTCTCTTATATTTGTATGTGCTCTATTAGCGAAATTTAACTAATATGACCACTTTCACAAATTTTCTTATATAGTGTAGAATATCAAATTTGCAAGATATTTAATATTTTATCTTTTTTCTGTTTGTTTTCAAAAGTTTTCAAAAAAATTTCCAGTTTTCATTAAAATGTGCTCTCAGTGTTTTGGGGATATAATTTTAATCATAATAATCATAATATTTAGTAGGAAAATCTTATCATAAGGTTATTGATCATTGCTTCAATTAACTCATAACAAAGTGAGTTAAACAGACTTAAATAGCTTAAATATTTTTCCCATTAAAACGTAACAATATTAGACTTATATTATATTACAAATTAAAATATTTAAAGGTATAAAAAGCAGATTTTGAGATTTAAGGTATTGATTTTTGCTGGTCATCTAGGGCACTTGCACTCTGGCCTTCATGATGTGGAGCATAATGTTTTCATGACAGGCACCATTCTATTTTCTAAACCTGTTTTCTAAGGTGCTGTTTTCATTGTTCCCACGGCAACCTTAAAAATGTCATGATGAAAATTCATTGGGCTCCCATTGAGCATGGCTGTTTCTATAGCAACAAGAAGAGAGATTGGCTGAAACTGGATGAGTAAGAGATGGCAACTGTGCATGTGCATGGTCTGTAAGAAAGGGACAGGGAGAAAGCAAAAATAAATAAAGGAGTAAAAGGGGAGTAAAGTAGGTTGCAGCACATGAACAAGACATTGCGCTATTAACCAGCTGTCTCTGCTTTTTTCTATTGGTTTTAGTAAGTAAGTAATAAAAGACAATGAGTTGAATGATGGTGGTTGTCGCCAAGAAACGGGATTGTCTGATTTGCTTTGACATCTGTAGTATATTCCTCTGACAATTCCACTCTCTCCAGTGTAACCTCCCGCCCCCATCCTCACCCTGAACACCGCCCTCCCATCCCGTCCTCAAGCCTTCGTCCCTCCTCCCTCCTCTGTGGATTTGTCTCTCACAGGCAGAACCTGGGGTTTGTAATCAGATGACTGAATGTGATAATCCAGCACTACACGGACTCGTCATCTCATACACTTCTTTAAGAGTGCAGGAGGAGAAGAGGAAAGAAGGAGGAGGGGAAAGGCAGACTGAGGCAAAAGCTTTCCAGACGGTTGGACCAGGGAATGTGGGAGGTGTGTATATGTGAAGTGTACATGTGTATAATACAGAAGAGTGGATGTGGACTTACCTGTGCAAGGGTTTCTCTGCCGGCCAAAACTATAGACTGGAGTGTGACTTGTCAGTAAGTAAAGAGGAGAAAACCATAGAGAATGAAATAATAATGGAGGGGAAACGTTTCTTTTTGTGATCTGTACTGTATTTCTGACGTGTTTGTTTTGAGTCTGTTTAGGCTATGACTAAGAGAACTGGTTTATGGTTTAGGGGTCAATCAGAGGATGTGTTTTATGACGGAGGCATGTGGTCAGTTGATATAAACCACCTAATGTGATATTTTTAAATCTAACTGAAGGACAACTGTTATATCTTTCCATAATGACCTTGGATGGATAAAGTGTGTCAGCATGTGTATTATTGGAGTTTCAGTTGTGTTTCTAGCAATTATGCTTACAAAATAATCTCAAATATCAAAGTTAAACTATTTTCAGCAACAAATATTGTTTGTTAATACACCTACTATGACTTAGGGGAAGTTATGTGTTTATTATTACTGATTAGGTTTTAGTTTTTTACATAATTAATTTTATGATTTATGGATTGTATTACAAACATATACAGTACTTCAAAATCTTGGCAAAAAGCTTTTTAAACATGAAAATCATAGTAGCTCATAGTAGCTGAATCTATTATTTAAATTGCGCTATAAATGTATTTATAACATGTCATGTAGCATACTGTATATTTTATCATGACTGACGCAACAAAGTTTGTTTCTTTCTGTATTGTTATTATTATTATTATTATTACATGAATAATAGCTGAGAATATGTAATAGCTGAGATATATAATGCATTATAATATCTGTTCACAGAACAATGTAGACACTAGTACTGTATGTACCAAACACACGTTTGGTACATGCCATTGTAGTACTGCAATGCATTATAACATTAACATTAATCCTACTGATAGGCGAAGTGAAAAGCATTGATTATGTTGTTATGATCAAGGAATATTAAGGAATGGAATATTAGGAAACAAGTAAACAGAGGTTTGTTGGAAGCAGGAAATATAGGGAAGATTTATCATATCAGCGAGTTTTGACTAGAGACGAATTTTGATGGCTTGATGACTGGGTCAGAGCATATTCAAAATGGCAGGTCTTGGTGAAGTGGAATTCACATCTAACAAAACTGGTCTAGTCAGGGGTCAACTGGTGAACCAGTGACAGGGTCATGGGTGCCGAAATCTCAATGACCGAAGGCTAGTCCCTCTGCTCTAATCCCACAGAAGAGCTACTGTAGCCATAGACCTATCAGGAGTGCCCATGTGTCTGAAAGCACCATCAAAACTGAACCATAGCGCGAAGGACGAAAAACGTCTGGTCTGATAAATCTTTTTTTTTTTTTCATTGTGGATAGCCAAGTGAGTGTTTTTCTTTCCTGGGAAAAAGGAAATCCAGCTCCTGGTGTGATGCTTTGGGCAATGTTCAGCTGGGAGACCTTGCGTTGTGGTATTCATGTGGATGTCACTTCCACATATACCACATACTCAAGTTAAGTTTTAAGTTAAGCCTTTATTTGTCACATACTTTGCTGCACAGTGAAATTCTTTCTTTGTATATCGCATTATATATCAGTCCGTGATATGGCTCCCCTGGTGTGGATGGGGGTTAAGGCAATTGCTTAAGTGGAGCTGGGGCTTGAACTGCTGACCTTACACCCAGCATTACCTAAACATTATTGCAGGCATACAGTATACGTTGGCATATATAGATAATGTTTCCTTCCTCCCTTCAATAAATGTCCAGGAATGGTTTGAATAACATGACAAGGAGTTAAATCTTTTCATTCAAGGAATGAACTTGGTTTCCAAATTCCCCAGATTTCAATCCGATTGAACATCCGGTCAGTCTGTACTCAACTTAATCTTTTATAAAATTATTGTGTGTGTGTGTGTGTGTGTGTGTGTGTGTGTGTGTGTGTGTGTGTGTGTGTGTGTGTGTGTGTGTGTGTGAGATTCACAGTTGTGATCAAATGACTGAATGTGATATAAACACATGTAGTCTACGTAATGTCTGAATGTCTATAATTAGAGTGAATAGACTGTTTTTTTTTCTTTAGCCGTAATTGCCTCAATCCTTTAACTACTTAATTTTCTGTTCCTTCAGATCTGAGGTGGTGTCCTTTCACTGTCATGTTGCAGCACGCTATCCACCTGTGTGTGTTCTTGAAGTACACTAGTTGTGTCTAATACTAAAGCTCAGCTTGTTTTTAGGCGACTGTATTCTGATCAATTAGTAAGTGTCTAACTTCTTTATCTCTAACTTTACCATTGTATTTTTCTATTCAATTTATGTTAAAAACAACAGGACATAAACTTGGACCTACACCTACTTGGATAAATGTTATTTTAAATTGAAGATTTAATAAACTGACATTGCAGTATCATGTATAAGTTATAACAAACTATTCTTTTCTAATAGGTTTTTCAACATGGCACACTCTGGATCTAGACACTACCCCTCTAACAACCATCTTGGTTTTGCCCAAGCTGAGATCAATCAGGAGTGCCCAATTATCTCCTTATCAAGGAGTTCCTCAGACATGGCCAGTGGTGGTCCAGCTCAGAGACCCGAGCTAGCCTGGTGCCGGCAACATCTTCGCAAAAGTCTCAGCAGTACAGCCTATCCTCCGAGACCTGCTAGTAGAGGAGGATCTGTCACAGGCTTGCCTTCTTCTTTAGATCCTGACAAACATAGTAGAGCTGTAGGTGGTGTGAATACCACTCCAGAGACTGTTATTTGGCATGAAAGACCCACACGACCATGGAGCATCACCGAGGATTCACAGCAGGTAAACAGTGCCAAATGGTGTGCACCTTGTTCTCCATCCATGCACCAGGATTTAAGGATGGGCTGTTCAGGGGGCAGGGTACCATGTTGTCAGTGCCATGCAGAGGAAAACCTGAAAGCCTGTAACAAAATGGTTTATGGGATGTTGTCTCCTGCACTAGGCACCAGGCCCTGTCTTAGGAACACACACAGCCTTGGACAACAAGGGATAAATGACAGACTTTGTTCTTTCAAAGATGAGCGCCACTGTTTACCAACATGCGGGTCTTCATGCGTTAATAATACACCCAATGCTGGCTCCTTCAAAAACACTTGTCATGTTGTGCCCTGTCCTGGACATTTATTATCTCTACCAGCATGTGCAGGAGGTTCTTGTTTACCTGAAAGGTCAAGAATCCATTCACCTTGGCAGGGTTTCCCACCTCTGGTGTCCTCTGTCAGTGAGACTGGACTAAACAGCTGGGCTACGGGTCACTGCTATGGACCTGAAACCTATGGGGAAAACATTTCTACCTTCAGATTAGACCAAAATAGACAGTCTGGGTTTGGCCAACGGGGCGTGAGGGATGCATGTAACATGACATCTCAAAAGGATTTCAGAGAAGTTGGTGTGCAAACTATTTCTACAGATTCCCTTATTTCTCCTGTCTCCAATGCTTTCCCTGAGATTCGTATGACATCCCGTCCAGGTTCAAACGTATGTCCAGATGGAGAGGATGTGGAGACCAGAATATCTGTAAAGGAGGTGGAGTGGGATGCAGAAGGAATGACATGGGAGGTCTACGGGGCAGCGGTGGACCCAGAAGAGCTTGGCCTGGCCATCCAGCGTCATTTAGAGCTTCAGATCAAAGAAACAGCAGCTGCTGCTGCCCAGAAGAAAACTGCTGCAGATAATAACGGTGCCTCAATGCAACAAAACAATCGACAGAGGAAGAGCGAAAGTGTGATACGATTACTGTGTGGTCCGGCATGCTGTTCGCATTCCACTGCTGTAGAAGACTGAGCAGATCAATGAAATTGTAAGCTTAAAAGCATGTACACTGCCTTCTTTACCTCTTAAGCACTTTTGAATTATTATAAAAGATGAAGACTAAGCACCTGACAGGGTATGTGGGGTCTGTTTGTCCCTTATAGTCGCTGCTTATTAATTATTGAAGCAGAGAACTAATAGACTGAAGAAATATGAAATGGCAAGATTCTGGACTACTATACTCAGGACCAATTTTGAGGCAATACTTGAAACTAACATACACACATGTACATTGTACCTGAATTAAATCTAGACCTGGTAAATGTACTTGGGAAAAAAATTAGTAATGCCATAGAGCATTAGTTACAGTATATAACAAACTCACATTGCTCTTACCATTGTTGTATACTCCTGTATGTAAATATCCAGCATGCCTTTATTAAAGGCCATTTTCAGATTTATCAGTCAAGTCCACAATCAAACTTTAATTCAAAGTACAGATTATACACACGTGGACAAAATTGTTGGTACCCTTCGGTCAATGAAAGAAAAACTCACAATGGTCACAAAAATAACTTTAATCTGACAAAAGTAATAATAAATAAGAATTCTATGAATGTTAACCAATGAAAGTCAGACATTGCTTTTCAACCATGCTTCAACGGAATTATAAAAAAAAATGAACTCATGGAACAGGCCTGGACAAAAATGATGGTACCCCTAACTTAATAGTTTGTTGCACAACCTTTTGAGGCAATCACTGCAATCAAACAATTCCTGTAACTGTCAATGAGACTTCTGCACCTCTCTGCAGGTATTTTGGCCCACTCCTCATGAGCAAGCTGCTCCAGTTGTTTCCGGTTTGAAGGGTGCCTTTTCCAGACAGCATGTTTCAGCTCCTTCCAAAGATGCTCAATAGGATTGAGGTCAGGGCTCATAGAAGGCCACTTTAGAATAGTCCAATATTTTCCTCTTAGCCATTCTTGGGTGTTTTTAGCTGTGTGTTTTGGGTCATTGTCCTGTTGCAAGACCCATGACCTGCGACTGAGACCCAGCTTTCTGACACTGGCCAGCACATTTCTCTCTAGAATCCCTTGATAGTCTTGAGATTTCATTGTACCCTGCACAGATTCAAGACACCCTGTGCCAGATGCAGCAAAGCAGCCCCAGAACATAACAGAGCCTCCTCCATGTTTCACAGTAGGGACAGTGTTCTTTTCTTCATATGCTTCATTTTTCCATCTGTGAACATAGAGCTGATGTGCCTTGGCAAAAAGTTCCATTTTTGTCTCATCTGTCCATAGGACATTCTCCCAGAAGCTTTGTGGCTTGTCAACATGTAGTTTGGCATATTCCAGTCTGGCTTTTTTATGATTTGTTTTCAACAATGGTGTCCTCCTTGGTCGTCTCCCATGTAGTCCACTTTGGCTCAAACAACGACGGATGGTGCGATCTGACACTGATGTTCCTTGAGCATGAAGTTCACCTTGGATCTCTTTAGAAGTCTCTCTGGGCTCTTTTGTTACCATTCGGATTATCCGTCTCTTTGATTTGTCATCAATTTTCCTCCTGCGGCCACGTCCAGGGAGGTTGGCTACAGTCCCATGGATCTTAAATTTCTGAATAATATGTGCAACTGTAGTCACAGGAACATCTAGCTGCTTGGAAATGGTCTTATAGCCTTTACCTTTAACATGCTTGTCTATAATTTTCTTTCGAATCTCCTGAGACAACTCTTTCCTTCGCTTCCTCTGGTCCATGTTGAGTGTGGTACATACCATGTACATTATTTTCAGTATTTTCTAGGGGTACCATCATTTTTGTCCAGGCCTGTTCCATGAGTTTATTTTTTAAAATAATTCTGTTGAAGCATGGTTGAAAAGCAATGTCTGACTTTCATTGGTTAACATTCATAGAATTTTTTTTTATTATTACTTTTGTCAGATTAAAGTTATTTCTGTGACCATTGTGAGTTTTTCTTTCATTGACCGAAGGGTACCAACAATTTTGTCCACGTGTGTAATTCATTGATTGAGTTTAGCTATCTATTATACAGTACTTACCATTATAACTCCTAGCAGGTCTAAGATTAAATCATGTACATGCTTTATTTCAAACCTAACATAACATGACTGATGGAGATGCTATTTAGTAATTTTCTATACTGTTGGGAAACATAAAAAAAAACACAACATTGATTAACAGTAATTAAGAAATTATACATTCACTGTCCACTTTAATAGGAATACCTGCATACCTGCATTCATTACTTTTTCCCCTAATTTTCAGCCTTCCACTTTGGGTATGCCTGTTCAGGGTCCGTGGTTCTGTGGATGCTGAGGCGTGCCTTTACAGTTGAATTAGTGTAAAAACTGTTTATTATTTCCTTTCTGGAAACTTAAGCAACCGTGCCATTTCCCTCTGACCTTTCTTATCAACAAGGCATATCTACATTCCAACAGAACTGTTCATTAGTTTTTTGTGTCAATTCTGTGTAAAATTCCCCAAGATTAGCACTTAGTGGAAAAAAAGGCACAGAGGTCAGAAATTTTCCACATTCTTATTCATGATATTGGCTTTAACTGAAGCACGTAACCTGAGTTTACACCTACTTGCTGTCACATGATTGGCTGATTAGATACCTAGACGAATAAGCAGCCTGTTAAAGTGGACAGCGAGTATTACTTACATAGAAACACAAATACTGGATTGCCTTGTTTGTCATCCCTTAATACTTAATGGTCTTTTAGTGGTGTGAGGAATTAGTCAATATTTTGTCCTGATTTTTAATTTGGGAAAGCACACCTATTTGACAGACCAATTTGATTTAAACACCGTTGTACTTAAACTCTAAACTATTAAAGTCCAGCCTCGACTTACTATGTATTTTTCTAGTAAATATTCAAGGGAAGTAAAATCGTTGAATCAATTATGGCTCAATAATTTGCAGGATGATAAGCTATAACATGTCATTAACTAGAATGTATTGGTGTACGTATCTTTTGCCAGTTCTGGTCTGAGTGCACTCACAGCTTTATTCTTTTGCCAAAGCAAATCATACCTTTCTTTAGACCACAGCATTGTGATTGACTGTCAACAGATAATAATAATAATAATGAAGTGATGTAAAATATCAAATGAAAATGAGCTTAATATGTGCTACTTAATGTTAACAATGGCTTTTGTCTGAATAAGTACAACAATAAACTGTTTTTGAAAATGAATCCTAAGCGCGAAATCTTTTTTTATTCAGAGTAATTAGAATACATAGCAATGTGGCATGGCATATAAAAGCAGATGGGGTTGTGTTTGCATGCTTGTTTCTGCATGAGCGTACAGATCGTTTTTGTGCATGAAACATTAGAGTGAGAGAGCAGATTAGGATCCTGTTAAACAGTGTTCTGGTCATTTGTTCTTTACCCTTGCATTGTCCTTCCATTGACATTTTGAGCGTTTAGATGATCAGGCACATTCTCCGGTATTGACAGTACCGAAGCACCTCGTCTCACAGTGTGTGTGGTGTGCTTGTTGTATCATGTTTCACTGTTTAAGGTAAACATTGCAACAACACAATCTGTATTAGTGTTAGTTAACGCTCCATCCAAAGACTAATACTGATCTGCACTATCATTAATCTCAGAACATTACAATAGTTAAACATAGTTTCTAACACTTTATTTGTCGCGTCTGACATGCTGTCAGAACATGATTCTAGCATGAAGCGACACTTTCTTAAATATTTTACACATTCTTTTATGTAAAAAATTAAATGTCGACCACTTTATAGTTGCAGTGTAATCCAACCATTCAAACATTCCTCACATTAGACATCCCAATTTAATTCTGTAGATCATGTTAAATAATTTAAATCATTATTCACTAGAGAATCACACTGCTGCAGTAGTGAGCATTGCTGTTTAGCAGCTTCCGGATTCGGTGTTGCCTCAGGGCTGAAGGAGTGTGTACTGTAAATGTGTGTAAAAGGTGCCCTGGGATGGAATGGTGTCCCATCTGGAGTGAATTTTCCTGCCGTACGCAGGAACCCTGATGAGTGGAGCCACCCCAGCCCTGTCTGAAACAAAGTGGTTACTGTAGATAAATGAATACATTCATTTGATTCATTTAAACATTTATGGTTTTTAATTGTTCTTAACATTATATGGTAGTTTTAATTCTCAGTAGCTTTAACACATCACTGGTGTGACATGATTTAATCCACCTGAATTTAATTACTAAGCAATTTGGAAAAAAGTACATTATGTAACTTTAGCTGATATTTGCCATTATAAATTAGGGTGTTTAAAAATAATTCATAACAAACAAATAAATAATGACTTAATCGCAGACAAACATATAATGTTTTAATAAAAAAATATATATTTTAATATATAAAAAATATTTTACATTATGCCATCTGCTGGAAAAACACAAGAGGAGCAGCTTGTCATGAAAATCACAGTTAATCCTCGGATGGCACCATCACCAGCACAGAGCCACTATAGCTCCTGAACATTTCCTTTGATTGTATGTAAAGTGGCAGAAACAGGACACACACAACCACCAGTTAGGGTCTTGTTCCAGGACACAACGGTGTTAGAAGACATCAGTAGCCCAATGATTCAACCACTGCTCTATGCACGTTTATCATCATCAGCATTTATTAAGCAGACACACAGGAGCACTACAGTCTTTGTACTACACAAAACAAATCATCTGGCCATCATTGTCATTTCATTATGTAACCCACTGTGTTATCATTTTAACTAATTTCTCAAAAGATACAATTGACAATGACACAATTATTCTTAATATTGAATATTGAAAATAGCACAATATATGAATCTTTATTCTACATTATTTTAGAGGGCCTATGACAGAAGATTACACACATATGCTTAAGCTTTCTGATTCAGCTCTGTATTTGAACATCATGTGATCATTTGGAAATCACCAGATTTTTCTGATCCTGTTGTATAGTGTGACTGGCAGGAGGAAGTGCAAACTACTCTGGGTAAGGTTTTTTGCTCTGTAGTGATGCATGCAGTTTTTTAAAGTGCTGATGAAACTCTGGCAGCTACAAAAGCCCCTTCTCCGTCACCAGAACAATCCAGTGTGGAGGTGTATTGTAGAGCCTTTTTGTCCAGGTACAGAAGGTCGGAGCCAGCGCAATGTACAACTTCTGCCCTTGATATAGTATAAATGGTGGACCTTCAGAGGAATTGCACAGTTTATTTAGCAGTTGATCATGGCAAAGAGTACTTTTTTTCTACAACATATGTTGCTGCTTTTGCTGTGTCTTACTCTGGGGACAGCCTACACCTATGCCTTCACACCCAGTCGCCTCCAGCAGCACAAAATCCTCCACCTCGGTGAGCTGTAAAACTATATTATTACTTTATTTGTGTACCACCTCAAAATAATACAATATTATTGTATTATAATAAATGTATTTCATGTTTATTACCAGACATTCTGGTACTCACCGTCCGAATGCAGTTTGATTAAAAGTAAGAAATGTTTTGTAATATCTGTGCATAGACTGGCCCAGGGATTGTGGCCTGGCTCACTTTAAACCATACACTACAGAACGCATTGTATCAGGCAATGAGGCCAGACCCCACTCGTGGCCATGGCAGGTCTCACTGCAGGTGAGCAGCTTTAGAGATATCTTAAAAAAAAAAAAAGAAAAAGAATGATTTAAACAAGACTGGAATGTTGGACATTTACAATCTATCGCACTCTATAGGTTCGTCCTAGAGGCAGCAAGCACTATGTCCATGTGTGTGGTGGGACCCTGATCCACAAAACCTGGGTGCTTACTGCAGCCCACTGCTTCCAGAAGTAAGATTTAGCAAAGTATCATAAAACACATTGAATTTACTACATGGAACAAAATAATGGGATGGTACAATGGGGAAAACAAATCAAAGCAGTTTACTTTATATAATGATAATTAATAAAAGCATAATATCTAAGCTTGTTCTACAAAAAAAAAAAAAAAGATTTCTGACTAATACTAAAGTCAATAATTATGCTGTATTTTTCCCACTTTTAAAATAGAAATTTAATATTCAAGCAATAAAACTTGATCCAAATAGAAATTCGAGTAATAAGTAAAATTGTATATGACTATATAAATATTTCAAGCACAGCTGGTCTGAAATCCCCATCCTGAATAGCTGTAATCAAATGACATGATCTGTTCTCATACTGAATAGGGGTAAAGCTGAGGATGCCAGTAATTGGCGTATTGTTTTGGGGAAGCATCAACTGAAGAAATCTGAAGCGGTCGAGCGTATCTTCCCTGTGAAGAGAATCTACAGACATGAGCATTTTCACTACCCAGTGCACAGTGAATTGGACTACGACATAGCTTTGGTGAAAGCAGGCACAGACATCCTCCCGAGCAACTTTATCCGCTATGCCTGCCTGCCGCGCAAACAGACCAACCTAAAACCTGGCCATTACTGCTGGGTGACCGGCTGGGGGGACACACGAGGTATCTCACCTCTCAATTACTACTATCAATATATTAAAGAAAAAGCAAAGTGTTGGTACTGTATTCAACAGGTTGATGTTTGATATCATGATAATGTTTGCGATCCCTTATTTCTTCATATTTTGCCTCCAAAGAGCCAGACTTGTATTTATTTAATGTAGTCTTGAGGACTAGTTCTGCAGGCTTCCTGAAGGATGTTTTTGCCTTGGCAAACTAACTTAAGGCATGAACAGTGAGAAACAGGTGCAGATGATGCCAGGTGATAATTCTGTTGATTAGTTATACTGCTGATGCTGAATGCTGTGTGGTTGGAACAGATGAGAGGGGAAACGAGGTTGCTGCTGAGGTTATTATATATATATATATATATATATATATATATATATATATATATATATATATTTTACAGTGTTTTCTCTTCTGTTCTGAGATCTGATCTGAGCTTTTTTGTATATTTTATGTGTCTGAGGTGGAAAAGAGAACGTGTCACTCGCTGAGTCACTGAACCAGGCTCGTCTGCCCATCATTGACCACAAAACATGCCGGCAGAAGAAGTTTTGGGGAGATCGTGTGAGGGAGTCCATGATCTGTGCTGGCTTCAGAGACACAGAAGGACCTCCTGCTGCTTGCCAGGTAAACTGATCAGGAGATGCCGGGGAGTTGATGAAAAATGAAATCTAAAAAGCCCTAAAGAAATCTCAGAAGATTGAATTTAATATATATTTTTTTGTCACAAATTGTCAAATTACCAATTCATTTAGAATTGCTAACAGATTAATTTAGAAAGAAACAGGACCTTTTTCGCATTATGTAAAACTAATATAAATGTCTGAAATGACCTGTATTGACCTGCATTGATCTGTTGGTGCTTACATAAACATCTGACAAGTTTATTTATTTTTGCATATTCTGAGAATGAAGATGTGACTGATATAATCTCATAGTGTTTAAAATTATTTATGGATTTATGGGGAATTACCATTATTTACAATTTCCCCCAGTTTCAATCTAAACCAGAATTTTTTTTTTTTTTAATCCAGGGAGATTCAGGTGGTCCTCTAATGTGCCAGGTGGGTGAGGATCGCTGGGAGGTGCGCGGCGTAGTGAGCTTCGGTCCCATCGGCTGCGCGGTGGAAAACAAGCCGAGTGTTTTTACTCGTACTGCTGCTTACATCCCCTGGATTGAGGCAACTCGCATCAGAGACTTCTTTTTCCACTGATTCCATTGTCTTCAGTGATCACCAAGTCCAACTCTAAGTGGTATAGAGTTGTAGAGTGACCATTACACCTGCATCTGGCATGGTTTTAATTCCACACATTCACTCATCAATCTGCAGTGCACTGTATTGAGCTCTGGGAGGGCAGTCAGTCCTTCTTAGACATTGGCACAGTTTCTGTTGCAGTGTGGGCCACTTCAGGGCATTACTCATTACTGTACAGCTACCTAGCCCTTACTGGATTTCCTTAAGGGTATACTGGCTAACAACTTATGTTATCCTTTAAAAAAAACACACAATATGATAGAAATCAATGAATAAACTGGCATGTGTTTATCCTTAATTAAAAGATTTGATTTAGACCCCAAACATCCTATTGGTATTGTTATTAATGTACTTTGATATATGCACATCCCATTACAATATTGCAACACATAGTACTCTTCCTAATCTGGTTTAAAAATTAATAAATAAAAAAGATTACTTGAAATATAACATTTACCAAACATTCTATTTTTCCTCGAATCGTCCTGTCTACATTCAATCTGTAACAACCTTATTGAGTATTTATATAAACTGTACATAGTATATATAACTGTACATATATAAACTGTACATAAACTGTAGACACAGCAGGCATCCTGAAAACCGTTAATCTTTTTGCTCCCACTTTTAGTCTAGTCCCTGTACCTAACTAGTTTCAGAGGAATGTTTTTTTGTTTGTTAAGCCAAACTATGAATCATTCAAGCATAAAAACATAAACTATCTAACTTAAGGCATGAACCAGTGAAAAACAGGTGCAGATGATGACAGATGATCAGAACGGTGATTAGTATACTGGCGATGCTGAATGCTGAGTGGTAGGAACAGACAAGAGGGGGAATGAGGTTGCTGCGGAGGTTGTTACATCAACAACCAATTTTTAAATTGTGTATTTAGGCAGTTTGTTGCAATCTCTTTAAGTTGTTAGTCGTTCAGCTATTCCTGTCAAGGAGTCGCCACACAAAGCTGGACACAGGCTTTACGTTGGATGCCCTTCCTGACGCAACCCTCCCTTTTGGGCATTGGGTAGGAATTAAACCCAGACCTTCCGCATAGCAGGCAAGAAACCTACCACTGAGCCACCAATGCCCACTATGTCACCAGTACTGTTGCGATAAATTTTGTGCTATTAATATATTTCACACAACAAAACCAACCATGTTGTTGATTCTTTAAATTTCATTGACCATAAAACATGTAAAAAATGTAATTTAAATACTTTGATAGCTAACTTGTCTTTCGAGATCATACTAGAGACTAAAAGATGTACAAGACAAACCTGACTTACTTCTAAGTACAACTCATAACACAATTAATTTCCTTATTTTAATGAAAAAGCTTAATTTTGAAAACATTTTTTGGAAGGTTATTAAAAAAGACAGAAATATTTTAAACTATTACAAGGAAAATGGGTGAAATTTCTGAATTACTTACTCAGAAGAGAAATATTAGATCTCCTGTAACCATAACAGGAGAACAGACTTTTATTTGACTTGAAGACCATTTTGATCTACATATACATAATCTTCTCTCCTGTCAATATTAGGTGAGCCTGCTAAGGGGTACCATAAACCCTCTAGACGTGGTGAAATCTGTCAAAAGGTTAAATATGTATAATAATTAAATAAATCTTAATGATGCTTCATCAGCCAAGAGATACCTGCAGCCTGATATGATTATGCATGGACATCATACATTTTGACTACATTTTACTTGGCTGAATTCTGCTTTTTGATTATGCATATCACACAACATATATTCTTTCAGTGAAGCCATTACTAAATATGTGGTCCAAGGATCCCAAACATTTGGCCATTCTGTTGCCCTCTATAATGATACATGGAACAAGGGCTATGAGGATAAGCTTTAGAGTAAAAATGTCTATGGTTTGTTTTCAGTGTCCTCTTCAATAATGCATCGGAGCCGTGCCTTTAAGGTGATCCCAGTTGCTGTAGAGGGCGTATAATCCTGATATGGCTAATCCAGCAAGGCCTCCTCGGGCAACTCCTTTTAGTCCGCCTTACACAAACATACACACAAGTCAAAAATTAGAGAAAGTAAATACAAATGAAATTGATAAACATTTACAGTAAAAACAAAACACTCACTGCATATTTTAGTGTTTTTTGTTTGTTGATGTGATGCGATTCTTACTCACCTGTGCATTTAAACATCATCCCTGTTAGCGTGCCAGCAGCAACTGTGTTAATATCATCTTCTGCTCCTCTTGCCTTTTCTATAGCTACACCAAACGCACTGTACAAGAGAGCTGTGGAGAGATAGGAGTGATTACAGTAACGTTGCGTACCCTGAGTGCTTATGAAAGTACTCTGTTCTATTTCTCTTCATGTCTTCTGCATTACTTTAGATGACTTACCTATTGATCCTAATGTGTTAGCCCATGATGCTCCCTGCCGTGTGACCATGTTTATAATTCTGAAATATGACAAAGCAGAGTTAATGAAAAACGCATTCATCTCCACAAACACAGATACCATGTATCTAAAGTAATCCATTTAATCACATTTTCCAGTTAATCGAGTACAAACTGCATGTCTTTTAAAAATGACTTTGGAAAAATCTAATTTATGTTATTTTATGTTAGTTAGTAATACAATAAACATAAAAAATAACAGTCCAATTATGTTATAGTGATATTAACCAAATATGCCAGCTGTATCTATCATGTATCTATGTTCTTCTTCATTCATTGCTCTCTTCAGATACCTGTACATCGATCAGCCATAACATTAACACCAACACCAGGTGAACTGAATAACAATGATTATTAATTACATAAAAATCATAATATAAACTGCAAAGATCAGTTAGAATAAGCCTACTTTAGTGTTCTATTATGTGATGTGTGCAATGTCAGGTTTTCTTACTTACTGTACATTTCTGGGTTTTGACCATGCCATATCTCTCGTCTCCTTCAGGCCCAGACGAAGGCCGTTCAAGGTTCCGAAAGCGGCACCTTAAGGACAATAGACACAATCGTTAAAATAACAGTGTTCCTACAGGTGATTACTGAAATACCGGGTCACAGAAAAGAGCATTTCACCAGTCATGCAGGATCCTCCAATGGTGAAGAAGGCTAGCTCAAAGCGGCCACGGGTTTTGTTTGCTCCAGTTGGCAATATAAATTCATCTGCATCCTAAAAGATGACAAAGACAGAAAAACACACACAATTCAAGGACTATTAAAAAAAAGAGATGTCGACTCATTTCCTGTGAGAAAAAAAAAAGAATAAACAATGTTGACGATGATGATGATGATGAGGTTAATGACTAACAGCACAAACCTGAACGAGGTAGTGTGGGTCAACGTTGAGGTAGGGTGAGATCGGGTTCATTCCAGTCACTGGGAATAAAAACGACAGCATGACCCGGTTAAAACATGAAACAAAAATAAATTTTAGCAAAAAACTATGGATGTCACTACAGTGACATAGTTTACATATTAATGACTACTTTTATAGCTTAATTACATTTTAATGGCCATAAAAGGCCACATATGCAACACGGTGTGAATACACAATAATCAACATCATAGCACCAGCTAGCTTGGATCCCAAATCCTTCTCTAACTCCTAATCAAGGGCACTATTTGGTGTGTGGAACAAGTCATGGTACACCTTGTTAATTAAACAAGGTTTAAGTCAGCTCTGTCTGTGGCACTAAGTTAGTTCTGCCAGTTGTGTGTTGGCGGAGCAAAATGATGGGTTAAACAAACAAACAAACAAATCATAACAATCTGTTGACAATAAATGGTGTTTGTGGAACTCTCGTGCCTATGACTGCATCACAGCTGAGTATCCAACACAACAGCGCTCTACCTCATGTGATATTGCTTAAATAGATACAAATAAAAAAAGATAAAATAAACACAATGGATAGTAAAGATAGGGGAAAAAATTTTTTCGTTAGGAATCGCAGTTCTTTTGTATGGCGATTTATGTATCTCGACACTGACTATTTTAAAAAATACATTTATCTTATTTTTACATTTATAATAGAGATGAACCTGTTGATTGGCCAGTGACCAGAATTGGCTGATTTTCATTTTGATTGGCCACGAGCGGTGATCGGGCAATAAGCCTCAGTTATAAACAATTCTGTACCGAGCACATTAAAAGCCTTATTTGTACCTTTTTCACCAAAACTCTCAGACCACCCCCCCCCCCCACACACACACACACACCAGTCTCGCTAATTAATCAAAAAATCTCACGCTCACTGTGAAGTTGAGTTTTGAGACTTAGAGAGCATGTTAGAAGGTAAAATGTCACTGTTTCCTTATAATCCTACAGGGGGTACACTGAACTATTTACACATTTTCATCCTGTGTCATAGGAGTGAATTATTTGCTGGGTTCGTTTAGAAATAAGAATTATGGCGAATCACAGAGACATACCGCTCCATTTGTTCATGTGTATTGTTTAAATGATGCATTTAGTTCTTAAATGAGAAAACTACTGTTATAAGAAATGGATTACCTTTAAATACTCATTAAACTTTTTAAATTGTTTAAAATTTTAACTAAATATGGGAAAATGTAATATCGAATCGGGATATTTATTGGGTTATTCACATCCCTACTGTATTTACTGCTTTCATTCTTGATCCTGCAGTACAACACATAAGATACCTCTTACAAGCTGCTGGAACATTGTATATAAAATCTGCTTTCTCTAATATATGTGTGTGTGTGTGTGTGTGTGTGTGTGTATATATATATATATGTAAGACATATAAAAGTTAATGTTACAAAACAAACAGTACAGTCAGTTACAGACTTTGACTAAAGACAACATAAGCTCTCTACTTACATGGTACTCCAGCCAGCGGCGTGCTGGAATACTCAGAGGCTCCACCACCAAAAATGCCACCAAATCCTCCTTTATAAGCGCCTGACCCCGGGCTGTTGTTATCCATGATCCCCACAGTGACAGGCCAAAGCAACCTGACCTGATGCTACCAAAACTAATGCTAACCTCAAATACAGATAGCTATATGAGTAAATAAGGCAGAGCGGCGGCGACACTCCCTTTCAAAGACTGTATTCAGAACCAATAACTAAACGTTTTAATTAAATAGCGAATATTTAACTCTATAGTTAAAGGGTAGATTATTTTTGATCGCCGGTTGTGTGAAACAGCATCTCTGACCTCCACCACGCCGTGCTGCCGGAAAGCGGAAGGACATCACACTGCCGTAAAACTGCTTAGGTAGGTGTTAGCTGCGCGACACTCTAGCATTTAGCTTGCGACTTTAGTCTACTGTGTTAATTCTTTGTCCTTATAATATAATGGAGTAAAATTAATTATGTTGCTGTGAAAAATACAGGGTTCTTGATTTTTAAACAATATAATTTCTTTTTTCTCATCATTTTACGACACTTTACGACAGTTTTTGCGTAAGACATACGCCCCGCCCACCTCAGACAAGCTTCGCTACTGATAGTGGGTCAGGTGATTAAGTGCAAAAGTGGAGCTTTAAATTGCAAAAATCTTGGTTTATGTATGTTAAAAATAGAATATGATAGCAACAAATATCAGCTATCACCGTGTGCAGGGTTCAAGGACGGGCTCACGCTTTCTCACGCCCTTAAATTCACTTACCTTCATATATTTTAAAACGAGTAAAACGGGTTGCTTTGCACTTCCAGGGTTGAGGGTTTAGTTTACCTCAAGTCTGTGTGGACTTTGCATATTCTCTCAAATTGTATGCTGGTGGGTTTCCTCTGTGTACTCCAGTTTCCTCCCACAGTCCAGAGACATGCAGATAAAGTTAGTTGGCATTCCCAAATTGCCTGTAGTCTGTAATGGACTCGCACCTAGTAATGGATCGTTCATGACCGATTCGTTCTTTTTAAACAAGTCTTTAATGTGATTTAGAAGAACGAGTAGTCTCAGAGACAGATTCGTTCATTTTTTTTTTACTGGGTGCACATGCGCAAAGCTTTGCAAAACCACCAAAGGTTATGTACAGAAAACAGAATTGTAGTAGTTAACCTTGAGTCTTCTAGTCCAAATCGTTCGTTCTTTTGTCATGTGACTCCCATAGACGCTATACAGTGCATTACACAGGAAACAGCATTGAATGGTTCTTCTCATGAGTCTCCTAGTTTGAATCGTTCGTTCTTTTGTCATGTGACACCCATAGACACTATGCATTGCAATAGATTCAAAAGAATTAATGACTCGGACTAGAATACTCATGAGAAGAACTGTTCAATTCTGTTTCCTGTGTAATGCACTGCATAGAGACTATGAGAGTCACGTGACAAAAGAATCCACGACTTAGAACAGTCTTCTAAGACATGAGAGGTGAGCTGCTCATTCTGTTTATCATAATATGTCCTTAACTGCATTGTAATATTTTCGTTACTGGAAGGTGCTGGGTGTCTGTTTTTTGAAAATGTAACAATTTATTTTTGATCAAAAAACGAAATGAACTAAATGACTCAAAAAAGATTTGTTCCTTTTGATGAATGGGATTCAAAGAACCGAGTCACTAAAATTATCCAAACTTCCCAACACTACTGGTACCACACCTTATGGCCTAAGTCGCCTAGAATAGACTCCCCTCCCTGCATGACCTTGTATGGGATAACTGGTATAGAAGGTGAAGGAATTATTATAGTGTTGTTATTTTTTATTTTTCCATGCTTAAATTTAGATTTTTTTTCTGTAAAATACACCATATTTCACAAGCCATTCATAAAAACCATCTGTGTCCCCACTTCATGTGAGCTGTCACTGGTGGTCAGAAATGTTATTCCAATCATTAGAATAAAACTATTCTAATGATAAAACTAAAGTATACTGGAACAGATTTGGTAATTTATCCAATCAGCCTGGTAATGTACTGAGACAGTTACACTTGCAGCTTGTTCAGTATGGGTGTATTGTTAAGGATAAGTATCTCAGCATTGTTGACGGTGCTAGTGTAGATCTAGAGAAAGCGTGTGACAGGGTGCCCAGAGATGAACGGTGGTATTGCGTGATGAAGTCAGGAGTGGCAAAGAAGTATGTGAAGGTGATGCAAGATATGTACAAGGACAGCCTTACAATGGTGAGGTGTGCCATAGGTACAAGCCGACTGTTTTAAGGTGGAGGTGGGACTGCACCAGGGATCGGCTCTTAGCTCCTTCCTGTTAGTTGACAGATAAAGTTAGAGGAGAGTCCTCATGTACTATGATGTTTTCAGATGATATTGTGATCAGCAGTAAGAGAGGTGGAGGGATGCTTTGAAGAGAAGAGGCAAGAAAATCAGTAGGGCCAAGGAAGGTGGGGAAAGATGCAGTTGCAAGGAGTAGAGGTAGGGAATGTAGAGGAATTTAAATATTTAGGGTCAACTGTCCAAAGCAATGGGCAGTATTGGGCAGAAAAACGGGAAAGAATAAAAGGGAAAGTTTACAGGACGGTAGTAATACCAGCAATGTTCTATGGTTTTGTCTTTTGACAAAAAGACAGGCAGTAGAGCTGGAGGTGACAGAGCTAAAGATGCTGTAATTTGCTTTGGGAGTGACAATAACGGACAGGCATGGATTAGGAATGAGTGTATTAGAGGGACAGTGCATGTAGGATGGCTTGGGGACAAAATTAGAGAGCCCTGATTACAATGATATGGTCATGTGCAGTGGAGGGACAAGAGGTATAGAAGCAGGAAAATGTTAGAGATGGAGTTTACAGTATGGATGTGGTGTGGGAGGACTTGCAGAAAGTTGGAGTGACAAAGGAAGAAGGGTATGAAAACATTGAAATGCTTATGAATACCATTACCAGCAGAGAGTTTTGATACTTTTGATACTGCTAGAACAGCTATAAAACCACAATATTTACCATCAGTTAGTTAAATGAGAACAGCTTTAATAAATACGTAGAACATCATCTCTTGAGTCATGATTTTACGTTAACCACTAGATGGCAGTCAAGAGCTAATTAAAGGTTTTGGACAGAGGCACTTTATTAACTGTTTAAATTTGAATAACCAAAATGTGTAAATGCATAATAATAATAACATTCCTCTTTATTATTATTATTATTATTATTATTATTATTATTATTATCTTAAAAATCGAGGAGAAAATACACTATGTCCTGCACATTTGATTGTTTTCTCTGCTTTAACAAAGCAAAGTCAGGAAGCAATGCTAATTAATTGATTATAAATTGATTTGTTGGGAGCAGGATGAACAGTCAGATATGCAGGACAGGGTTGCTTTAGGACCACAGTTAGGAACCTCGGCTGTAGATGAATCATGGTAATCTCTGGAAGCTGCATTGCATTGTGGAAGAAATGTCTGACTTCAGTCTCCATCAGTCACTATGACTGTTTAAGCCCTGTTTCTCCTTTCTCCTTCCTTTCCGGTACTTGAGGTGGAGCAATAACATTTGCTATTGTTGTTTTTCTGTGCGCTCAGACTTCCTGGCATCCACACTAAATTATCCAGGGTTTTCTGTGGGAGCAGAAATGGCTCAGTGTTCCCCAACAAAAAGGCCATTGAGAGCCAGTGGAAGGCCTCCCATGGGCACCCACACAGTCGAACATACTAAATCGCTGCAGTGGACTTGGAGAAACTGCTCCCTATAGAAAATGGCTGAAGTCGGAAACAAGTGTGATGTCATTATACAGCTGAAATTTATTTATTTGTCATCACCAGTTTTTTCGTTTTCTCACAGTTTACCATTCTACATTCTTTACTTCATGTCCCATCTCAAGCACAACCCAAAGCCTGTTTAATATACATAAATGGACTCTCTCTCTCTCACTCACACACACACACACACACACACACACACACACACACACCAATAGTACCCCAAAGGGACAGGGTTACCATGGTGACATGAAAGCTGTGCAGTGCCTCTGTACTTCAAACTGCTTTGGATGAGATGAGAGGAGGACACAAAGAGGCTTTTTACAAAGCTTATCTGGAATCTTTCAGAACTTCACATTTTCACAACTTTCTGTAAAATATGCTTAATTAGCTTATGTCTTGTCTGCGAGAGATATGAGTGCAAATAAATGATTGTTTTTGTTTTATGTTTTATTTTTGTTTAAATGTCCATGCAACCGTTATGCTTTTTTAGTGTCATGATTCCTGATAATGGTCTTTATAATAGAGTTCAAATTTTCATTGGTACTCATGTTGTTCACATGTACTTGGTCAAGTTTGCATGCTTTACAAGTTTTTGTTTATATATCAATTTCAGAAACATCACCTAAATGTGTCTGAAAATGTCCTGTTTTCGTTATTTTTTTCTTCATCTTTAAAAAAAAAAAAAAATTTTTTTACCATGTGGCTCTGATCAGGGATTTGCATGCAACTTTTCAACAGACAGAATAAAGGGAACTTAGATCCCTTGATCCATAACTTGTTTTGTCTGATTCACAAGCTCCTCTGTACTATTGGATGCTGACTGCGGTTGCTCCTCTCCCACCAAGTTTGGGCAGAGTCCAGAACTCAGGAGCCAGTGTGGGGATCCAGACTGGAGCCAGACAGTTGATTCCCCCTCTTGAGAGTGGGCAGGAAGGGCAGGAAGAGCAGCACGATGCGTAGGGGAAGAGGAGTGGAGAAGTATACAGAAGGGAATGGGACATAGTGTTTAGACCTGCATGTTTGTCTCGTGCATTTTAACTCCCACCCATGCAAACTCCACACACAAACAGACCTGAAGGCGGCACATAAGCCCTTGACCCTGGAGGGGCCGGGCCACAGTGCTAACCACTATGCCTCTGTGTATGTCTAAACTTTCTAAAACCAAAACCACTTTGTCTGTATTCAGAATATTTTGTATGGTTTTATTTTTTGTAAATACATTTATATCTGTTACATTCAAGTTAACATTATTTGTATTTGTCTTAAAATTTAAACCCATTCAGTGACCAGACAAGTACATGCATACTGCCCCAGTCCTGAGCATTCACAAAGCAAGACACTGTTTCCATAACATCAATCCCAGGAAGGCTGCCGGACCTGATGGAGTGCTGTGCCGGGTGCTCAAGGCTTGTGTAGATGAATCCTGACCACCACCTTTAATCTGTCGCTGTCCACATCATTGGTGCCAGGATGATTCAAAAAATCAGTTTAAATGATTGAAGATCGGTTGCACTCACATTTATACCTGCAAAATGTTTGGAGTGGTTGGTGATTAAGCGCATTAAGGACCACACTGGACCATTGCCAGTTTGCCTACAGAGCAAACAGATGGACAGAGGATGCAGTGGCTATTCTGCTCCATTTTATGTTGGAACATCTGGAACACAAAAATATGTATGCTAGGTTTCTCTTTGTTGACTTTAGTTCAGCATTTAATATCATTTTGCCAAACAAGCCCCAAACTAAGCTCTGTGAGCTCGGACTAAGTGCTGTATTGTGTAACTGGACTAAGGACTTTCTAATAAATTGCTTACAGTTTGTGAGAATAGACAAGCACATATCATCCACAGTGCGTATTAACACCGGCGTCCCTCAGGGATCTCTACTTAGCCTACTGTATTACTCTATACACTCTACACACATGACAGCTGTGCCTCCCTTCCTTCTAATTACATCATAAAATTTGCTGATGACATCACAGTGTTAGGCTTCACCACTAACAATGATGAGTCCTTTTATAGAAGGGAGCTGGAACATCTGGCAACCTGGCCCTCAATATCAAGAAGACCAGTGAGATGATTTTGGAAATGCACAAGGACCATCCACTTACCACTTAGTAACGGAAATGTGACGGTGGAGAGGGTTACCAGCTTTAAATTTCTTGGCCTGTGAAGGAGCAAGGGCAATCTTTTTACCATTGTACTATATAGAGTGTGCTGACATACTGTATGGACTCTTGGTTTGGTTTTCCTGCCGCACTAAGGTGGAACAACAGGCACTACAGCGGGTGGTTAAAGCATCGGGACTAGTCTCCTGGAGAATAGCACCATCTACACTCCACGCTGCCTTAGTCGAGTGCACAGCATCCTGTGTGCGATCAGCATCACCCTGCACATCACCTGTTCCAGTTACTGCCTTCAGGTAGAAGGTACAGGTTCAAACGTGCCAGAACCACCAGACTGTCCTAAAGCCTCTTTCCACAGGCTGTGCGGCTGCTGAATAATCAGCCATCTCATCTCTGCCCTTGCCCCCAAACATTCTTATATATTACACATCACAATTACAATAACTGTGAACTGGACTTTGCATTGATGCAGCACACATAATACACACACACTCTTGTGGTTTGTGGTTCGTGCCCCTCTCACGTTATATCCTACTTCACATAGCCGTTATGGTTACTGCACTGCTGCACTGTGGTTGCGCTTTATTACATGCCGGGAATAATGATGCCCTAATGATATCTCATTGTTCTTTATAACAATGAAAATAAAGTTTAATTGAATTGAATTGATTCAAAAGTAACTAAAAACTATACAACATTTTAATAGTAGTTGGTGGAGGTATCTCCATCATCTTTTTGAAAATACATTACACTCCTCTGGGACAATGGAAGAGCCATGGCTTTACAGTATATACATTATAAGTGCAATTATTCTGTAAGTACAGGAGTTCAGCAATTTTGTGACTGATGCACTTGCTTCTCAAATCTTGAACCTTGAACACTAAGACGATGAGAGTAAACAGTGATGATTTCCTGAAAAAGGGGAAAAATAGGAGAATGCGCGTTCTTGTGGAAAGAGCTATCTCACAATAGAGAGGAAGTGTTCCTCGAAGCATTGGAGCATACCGCACCCACTCCACATCCTCCTGCTGGACATATCTTCTTTGTGTTCATTGTTTTAAAACATTGTTTGAGGTTCTTACTACCAGTGGTTTCCACTAACCACGAATCACACACACAGACACTCCTGCCTCCGGATAGAATAAAACAATGAATATTTAATGTAAGAAACTGCAACTGATGAATTTGAAATGTTATATTAAAATCATGGTTCCCCAATATAAAATATAAACATATGGTATGTGAAATTCATGTAGGAAAAAATAAGTAAAATTGAAGTGGGTTCTTTTTGCCTCATGTGAAGGATGGGGATGAGATGATTTCCTGTGTCATGTCATCTGGTCACATCAGATCATTAGACAGCGAAGGAAGGAAGGATGGAAGAAAGGATGAGGAAGGAGGTAAGGAAACAGATTCTATTTTTACTTGGTGTTGGGTCAGAGGCTCCTGAGCATGTTTGTGGGTAGGAAGGTCACATGCTACATTAAAGTGAAAAGTGTGCATGTGTATGTGTCTATCTTTCCACCCAAACCATCGGCTTGGCCCGTTACCCGCTCATTACACTAGCCTCCTGTCACTATTTGTGTTTGCGTGACTTGGACATGGTGAGTTGAAAGGTCTCATACAGAGCTGAAGAGTTAAAGGATAGGAGTAGGCGTTAGATACTGAACCGGGGCAGAAGTAAGCAGGCTTTTAATTATAGCCTATAGTGGGAGAAAAGGAAGACAAGACAGGATGGTCGTCTTACACGACAGCTAGCAATTTTGGTGAGAGAGGATTTATTTACATGTGTAAAACATGTTTACAATGTAATAGATAAACTAGTTTTCATTATTTATTTATATAATTTATATGTTTTATTTTTTTATTGATTTATTTTGTACATACATATCCTTTTAGTCTTCTTCTTATTTTATTTATTTGTTTGTTTGTTTTTATTTCTTAAAAACTCTTTAATATCAAAGTTTGGTGCAATTGCCTTTCACTATTGTTAAACTTGTACAACCATGTGTGTGACAAATAAAATTCTTGAATCTTCAAATACACTTTTTTCCCCCTTTTTATTATTTGTATTCTTTTTACAGGTTATATTTTCCGCCGATCAGGATTTTGAAGTATGTTTGTATGACTTTTAAATCAAGGACACACGTCTTAACCTTGCACGCACTGTAGTATTAAAGTTGGCAACCTGTCGACTTACCTTTGCTAGAAAAACAGAGAAAGGGAAAGAATTGTTTTTAATTAGTCTTACATTTCAATTGGACAGGCTTATGAAAAAATGTTAGCTAGTACCTTAATAAATAAATACATAAATGAATACATAGAGACAAAGAAAGAAAGAAAGAAAGAAAGAAAGAAAGAAAGGAAGAATTTCCCCCTTAAGAGTTTAGATTTACACTGGTTGTGGCATCACACCAATTCCTCCATGTGGCTTCAGTACAGAAAAATAAATAAAACCGATTCTTTAAAATAACACTTACTCGGGAACGTAGCTGAACATGTGAGGAAAATACTAGATGTGGTGTGGTACCGGATGTAACATATTGAAATAATACATGTTGCTGTCATACTGAGTTTCTGCCCGTGTAAATTTATTTTATTCCCCCATATCCTTCTTCAAAATCTGGAAACAGTTTGATTCACATCTGTGCTCCAGTGAGAACTGACTGTGGTGAACAATGTATCCTACCTCGCTTTAGTGTGGGACTAAAACAGCAACTGAGCAAACAATAAAAGAAACCATACACAGAGAAGTGGTAAGAAAGAAATGACAGCAGATCTGTGCCGTGTCAGTGTAAGTTTTTTGCGAAGCTTAGATGCAGTATACCATTTTCCTTGAAAGAACTCAGTTACATTTCTCCAGTACACAGTGGAGTATAATATTTTGCAGCTGTTGATACACTCATGGGAAAGCCTACAAAGTTCAAACTGCCATCAGCTGGAAATGATGCCTGCTGTAACCCCTAGCTAAGATTAGTATGTGTATTGGCACATAAAAGCACAAGAGAAAGAGCGACAAAGTTAGTTTCTTTTAAAACTAATATTTTTAATATCCTGCTATTGCTTTTCAGTACAGAGTTTAGTCTTTAAAATGTCAGTTCAACACACTTTTGCTTAATTTCACACAATCTGATTCAAAAAGATTTAAAGCAGACAAATTATCAAAGAGGTTAAAAGATAAAGATCTTTAAATGTTAGTACCAGAGGCAAGAAACGATTAATCAGATTATATAAACAAAATGGTTATTAGCTCACACTTTACATGGAAAGGCACAGAAGTCAAGCAACACTAGAACTCAAAAAGACAAACCAAGTGACCCAGCAAACTATATTATGCTATACTGATAAGGAATTTAAGTAATGGCTACAATATTATGCTGGGCATTAAATAATAGAGTTCAATAACTCAAAACCAAAGTAATAATAATAACCTCATTGGCATTTTGTCCGTATTATAGTTGATATGATATGCTAACACCAGATTTCCATAGAATAACACAGACTGTGAGCAAATGACTCAAAAACATCTCTTCTATCAATTTCTGTAATAAGGCATAAGAGTTTATATCAGAAAGCATGATTTAATGTTGTTTAATACATACAAAACGTGATAGAAAAATACATTTTATAGCTGTTACAGTGGTTATAAATAGGACCAGATACTTCCAATGGAATAAACAAGACTGCTTAAAAAAAGGGACGTGCAGTCAACTGGTGTAGATCATATTCATGGAATCAAACACACTCACTCACTCTCTCTCTCTCGGACATGCATGCACGCACACATGCGCACACAAAGCTATTTTTACACAATCTTATAATACTGCTCATAAAAGTATAAACTGGTTAAAACAAGGGAAACACCTTAAAACCCAGAACTCCAGTTTTAAAATTAATTGAGAGGTTGAGAACTGTTTAATAATATTTTCCTGTGCGATTCGATAAGTTTTTTTTTTTTTGTTAACAGAATTTTCAAACCTTTAAAAACTCCTTAATATATAACACAACATACAAAGTAACAAAAAGATATCTTGATGATCCAGTTCTAACAACCAAAATAAGGAGGATTATTCTTGTTAATCATGTTACAAATTAAATAACGAAAGCAATCTCAATATTCATGATGAATTTCTTATCAAATCGTTTCCACATTAATTCTCGGCTCTATAATCTGGAAGACCTGCTGGAAATCGACAGGCAACTTGGCAAGATCAACTCACTTGCATAGAGTTCTAGTTTTAAGATGACATTTTAGAAAAAAAATTATTTCACAGTTCACTTTTTAATGCTGTAAAAAATCACCTGGAACAACATTTGAATCTATCTTACATTGCTAATTCGTAGGACCAGCAATTAAATAACTAAAAGCTTCTCTATAACTCTTTCAGTTTTGTTGTTGTTGTTGTTGTTGCTGTTAGTGTATAAATGTTTTGACACGAGCTTCAGAGTGGCGGAGCAGACGTTACTGCTAAACCAGAGTGAGCATCACCAGTAACCAGTATTCAGTATATGCGGTAACACATGACACGACTGTAAATCAGAGTTAGAAATGACTTCTATGCATAAATGTTAAAATAACTAGAAAAAAAATACATTTGTTGGGTGTATTGTTGCATTCATTTCATAACTAATAAAGAAATGGAGGAACTGATTATAATCGTTATGTTGTCATGAACAGTGATGAATACCAATCATCCACAAAGATTATATGTAAAATAAGGCACTTTAAAAGTTAAAAAAGACATTTTGGTCTCTAAAATCTTTCCATTTTGTAAAGAAATAAATCTTTTTGTTTCGTTGTTTAGTTTGTACATTTTGACATCACATACTGTTGTACAAAAGAAAAGAAATATTGTGAAAAATAGAGTAATTTTACTTGCAGCACCCTCATATCAAAAATGCATCAGCTAGTATTCAGTGCTTGGAAAATGTTTATTTATAAATGCATTTTACTCTATTTGTGTTCAGGATGCTGATGGGCAAAAATGGCTTTTACTTTCTCAATGTACATTTTAACTTTGAATTTCCTGTGGTCATCTTCACACTCTCTCGCACATGAACATGCTGATCCAGTTGAACACATTACACAGCCACAAAGCTTCAGTCCAGTGTGTGTCTAATGAAAACCCCTGTTTAATGCTCAATCTCTGTATTGTAATACGAGGACTGTTGTGTGTAAATGTCTGAGTGCAAGTGATAGAGTTTGTACATTGTGTTCCAAACCATATTATTGCTTTTATGTTGCATCAGTGCAGTCGGTGAAGACTAGGTCAGTTGACGGTAGAGGTCCTCAGATGGAGTTCAGGGAGACCGTCACTGCGGTGTTGTATTAATTTAATTAAATCTGATTCGTTGCTCACCAGCAGGCTGCGAGTACGAGACAAGTGAAGGACGAGAGCCAGAGAACTGGTCAGCACACAGGTAATGGTCAGGTCATCATTGGGTGAAGAGTTGAGAGCTCAGAGGGTCATTGGTTAGTTGCCGGTGGCAGCTGGGTGGTTAGGAAACAAACGGACAGACAGATACGTAAAGGGGAAAAAATAACAAAAGAAAGGACACATAGGAGGACACAAAAGAAAAAAGATAGAGAAGGAGATTAGTGTCCGCTAGTGACAGTCAGATGACAACATGACATTACTAATCAGAGCTACTGCCAGAGAAACTGTTTAATATCTACATTAATTAAGGCAAAATCATGACAGCCTCATGATTTCACACAAAAGCCCAACTCCCAGGTGAAAATGGTTAAAGAAGCAGAGAGGTGAATCAATTACAGAATTCAAATTAAACCAACACCACTTAATGGTTAGTAGCAGTCAAAATATGATCGGCGACATGATTCTCAGATTTGATTAAAGAGTTAAATAAATGGGTGGCTTGTTCTCTGACTGCTATTAAGCATTACAGTGCTCATTCAGTCCAAAGCCATGAAGCTGCTAGTGATAATGGGTTTGAATACATGAGTAGTTAAGGAGATGTGATTGCAGAAAATTAGGAGATACAAAAAGACTGGAACTTTTTTCCTCCGCAGAATACAAAAAAATGTCATTTTTGACTCAAGCAAAGTTTATTGTCTTTAAAATCTGTCTATTTACAAAAATACAAAAACACAACGCTAACAAAACAGATCACCAAAACTGCTGAAGGTGGGACGAAGAATAAAGAAGAAGAAACAAGAGACAAAACTACAATATTTCATAGGACAGAGAATTTAAAATGTACTACAGAAAAGCTAGAATATTTGAGCCTCTAGAAACATGTTCTGCATTTTTCTCTATCATATATTCTCTATTCTTCACATATACAATATAATCTGAATTTCATAATTTTTTGATGCAGTAGAAATATTGTTTTCATAAACGTAAAAAAAACTATGCATGTAAATAATCTGTTCTTCTTTCCAAATAAGACAATAGCAACAATAAAAAAAAGCAAAGAAGTTTACAATAAAAACATAACATAGAAAATGGAAAATGTATTCAGTTCATCTGCTCATACTGTGTCAAGAAAAAAAAAGATACGAGTTTCTCAATAACATAACAGAATTCGGATCATTGAACTCTAACAGAAAGGACACTCTTAATAGTCGTGTGATGATCGTAGAGCTTGAAAAACCTCAGCCTCAGCCCAGTCCACCACCTTCATTTGTCCATCATAAGGAATTCTAAACTACGAGGTTTCACCTGTTTGTCTTTTTTTTCTGACATTGTTTTCACCTTCCTAATAACACACAGATGTGTTGATTTGAGAGATTCAGTGCAAACTATGTGCTGTATTTTTATGGAGAGGTATTTTAGTATGAGGAGATATTAAGAGTTCATAAGCACAGCATATCACTTTCATTATGAGATCCACTTTGAATATGAGCTGTGTTGATTATATTATATTAAGTTTGTTTAGATTAAATGCTTATGATGACTCCTCTCCTCAAACAAGTAATACCCTTCATAATATAATGTCAATTTTCCTCATGTAACACTGACCATGACCTTTGTCTTGTGTTTATTGACCTTTACATTAGTGACATTTTAGCTGCTGTCCTTTTTTTTAACAATGATATATTTAATCCATGACACTGTGGCACAATAAACTGTAAAAAGAATGGGAATCGAAAGAGTTTTCACTAAACAAGATACATTCTCATTTTACTGTGGAAATTCTATAATATGACTAAAAGACATCATATAAAGGTCATGGCCAGTAAGCCAGATGAGATAGTTTGACATTTTGTGCAATTTCATAATTGTTTTTGTTTTTCATTAATCCAGTCAGTTTTGTTTGTCGGTTATATGTTAAGATTTTACAGTGCTAATTTTAATTTGACGTCAAACCAATAATCTTACAATTACAATCACATTTAACATTTAATAAATTGTTGATATTACGTAAAGATATCATAAACCCATTTATTTGTCTGATACGACGAATTTAGTATAGTTTCATGACTGAGCCGTCTGTGAAAACGTGAAAATTCTTTAATCCTCTTAGAAATGTATTTTATTTTGCTATAAAATGGTCCTGGCAAAAACCTTAATGGGAGTAGTCATTATAAAACACGTAACAGGTTGGTCAAATTATGTGAAATTATATAAATACAAATGATATGTAATTCTATAAATAAAATAGGTACAACCATACGGGTAAGACTGCTAAAGGAAGTTGAGATATATATTTCATGCAAATGTTACACAATGGGCTTAATTTTCTGTACTAAAGTCATTTGGCTAAAGAAAAGCTTCTAAACATGCTCTGCAAGGCTGATGTAATATTGAATAATAAGATCCAAGATGGGATTTACAAGCTACACTACAGTGAATATCGTTGCTTATTGATCAATTTCGCATTAAATTTGTTACAATTATTTGTAATTATGTTGGTCTTCAAATAACAGACTTATTTTAAACATTGTAAACATGGTCAAAAACCAAAAAAAAAAAGCTTTATATAAATTAATCTGGAATGAAAGTAAAAATTGATTTTAAAGCACAGAATAAAACTGGCTGAATGGAATACACAGGACATGAATGTATTTAAGAGTAAAAATGAATCACTAAGACATAGAGGGTGTAATCAACACAAACTAAATGAGAAAAGGAAAGGAGAACCAAATAAGTAAGCGCCATCAGCCTTCATTAACTGGGAGCCATTAAGTTATCCCGTGGTCATCAGTGAAATGGAGCTCATGTAAATAATAATGATAAAAAAAAAAAACATTTGACTCCAAGCAACACAAAAACTCTTTCTCTTATAGCTTGAGACTTTACCTCAAAAACATGCAGTGTAATAAATCCACCTGTGAACCCATCCTGGCTGTAACACTTATAAAACGTACATAACAGTGTCATTAGAGCCCCTTTACACACTTGTATTAACATGTGCTCTTGTTGCTATTGACAGAAAATCTCCCTCCATCGGGTTTGTATGTCAGGATGTACAGTATGGTGTGCGTATATAACAGGCTGAGATTATAGAGAAAGTATTCACCCACAATAATACAACTACATCAAATTACATATGAAAAAAGCTTATAATTTGTCATGAATGAAAAAAGGAATATTATGTTTAATCTGTAAAATAGAATAATCTTTGCCACTTCGGTTCCTACCATGTGGATAACTACATCTACATTTACGTTCTTCTACAGATGCTAGTCAGTTTAAAATCCAGTTGGAAAGAACTGGAAAAATGAAATCAGGTTGTTCTTTATGCAGATACTGACGTTCACGTGCACCTCACGTGTTAATGCAAAGTGTAAATGGAGCTTATGCATCATCTCGATCTGATTCTCTACGTGTTCTTTATTTCTGAGGTGCTAACACCTGTTACATTATGTACATAACCATTTTACCACTAGCTTAATGGAGATAATTGAGATAGTATGGGTGCATTTTATGAACTAAATATAGTGTTACTCATGCTTGCCACCATCTTCAGTACATCCCCATCTTGTGAACATGTATAAACACACACACATCTATTCACATGCATACATATTCACGTGTACGCACCGCTTATACACATACACCCACACACACACACACACACACACACACACACACACACACACACACACACACATACACACAAGAGTATTGCTTAAACACTGGGGCTAAACTAACCTCTTTCTGCGGTCACTACCCTTTGGTAAGGATGGACGCGCATATCCTGCCTTCGTACTTTAGTAGTCACTGCACCTGCTTAAAATGTAATATTACCAATAAAATAGAAAGTAGCATCAGATAATTAATCATTAACACATGACATCAGCAACCAAACACTGGAAAATAACTAAACAAAATACATCCACAACAAGCTTGTAAGACCCGATAAGTCACAAAAATAAATGAAAACAAAATTCATTAGATCTCTAAGGGCTTTGTTTTCATGGTGCAGAAATCTTCCAATATAATTTGTGATCACCCCAGACATATCAGGTGACACGAGACAAGTGTTAGGATTTGCTTCCACTGCTGAACTATGACAACAGAGCCCTTAAAGCCTTTACTGTCTCCCCCTCTAAATAAAAAGACAATATGCTTTTACTAAGGTGAATTAATCTCACACAGAATCTTGTAGATAAATTTACATTGGCACATTGGCAAGTGCTTCAGTTATCATAATAGTTTATAACACAAAGTCAGCCATAATACTGATAATACTCTGAGCGCACTCAGAGATGACACAAGTACAGGGAATGTAGCTGACGAGGCTTCAATCTGTAGAAGGATATTCAAATCACAGTGATAGCGACAGAAATATTGTATTAATCATTAATATTCTAGGAATCTCTTATGTATATTTATAATTATAAATTCATAAGTTCAAAGACAAACCAAAATAATTGTGTTGTTATTCAAAGTTAAAAAAACAAAACAAAACTGGAAATTAATACCAGTGTAAACATCAGTAGTATTGATTTTTGTCTTGGTTTGTCTATTTTTTGTTGTTGTTAAAACTGTTATGGTTTTGTTGTTTTGCAATTGCTATAAAATGAAAAAAGGAATGACGAATGCAGACTGTCCACGAACTCTACTAGCCTTTTGTAGGGAAAGCCATACCTAAGAGAGTAAGACAGAGTGCTAAAATTAGTTTATTTGGTCCAAAAAAACAAAAAAAAAAAAAAAAAAAAAAAACAGCATCCGGAATAAGATTTCCTATTTACTGATGGCATATCCAAATAGATCATATGTATAACACAATTTAGGACGTAACATAAGAGTTAGAGCAACTTACCTAATACACCACTGGAGTCGATGGGATACTCAAGGATAGAGGTGGCTGGGGCAAGAGTATAGGGATACTCGTATGGGGTGTAGATAATGCCCGACTCGGTGGTCTGGGGCAACAGGGTGGCAGTGGGGTGAGCGGTGCCGGCAGGCATGATAGCAGAGGTCTGGATCTGTCGGATGAGAGGCATGAGGGTGGGAGCAGCAGGGGCAGGTGTACGCAAGGCCGCGCTGGGCATCACTGGGGAGGGGCCGGTGATGATGCGAGGAGCCTGGGCACTGGCAGCCAAAGAGAAAGCCAAGGCTGCTACAGAGGAAAAGATGACGCACAAAAACAGGGACAAAGAAATGTCAAAGGAAGGGAGACAAATAATAATAATATTATTAATAATAATAATAAATATTGCAAATCTAAAATTCACAGGATGAAAAAGAGGCAGAGAAATTACACTACTCTGACAAGGAGTAATGATTTTTAAAACGTGAGCTCTTACGTGATTTGATATTGGCATCTCGGTATGTGCCGTTGAGAATTGCCAGCTCCATCAGCTGCATCTTTTTCAAGTTGTCTTCACCTTCAGCCTGCCAAAACACACACACACACACAAATCAAATGTAATTCTACTAAAATTACTTTTTCGAGAAAAGAGCCACTTAAGGAAAATAAAAGTTTATCAAAAGTTTAAAGTCAAATTTTAAAAACCCATTTTTATTTCTGTGTAGTGCTGAAAAGCTGACTGAAACTGCGCTAAGCTCCAATCTGTGTTGCACTAGTGCTGGGTTTCAGAAGTGCTAGCCTTTTACTGTGTATACAGTTTGGAGTTTCCCACTTGCTAACAAACCGAGTGTGAGTTGCTTGAACGCTGTCCAAACAAACCAGCCAAACCGAGAGCGCAGAGGTTAAAGATACAGCTCATGTTTCTATCAACAGCTTGGACTCAGCACCTCAGCTTCTCACGTTCTCTCCGTCTTCTGTTCAGTCTCCTTCTGCCTCTTCACTATCTACCTCTCTTACTGCATATTTTCCATCTGCTGTCCGCCTGTTCCATATTTCTGCAATTTATTGGTTCTGGTCATTCCACTCACGCTCTCTAATCGGACCGAACTCTTACTGTCACTAAAGTAAACATTTCTCCAAATTCCACTCCTATTAACATTTCTCTATTGCTCTATGTCCATTATCTTGATTAAAACTATCTATCAGAATAACACTTGTCTATTTTATTGCAAGCATAAAATCTGAAAAGTGTATTGTCAGTTCTTAGTAGTTCAACTTTAGTTATGCATAGAACTGACTGTGCTTGCAACTACAACAGAGAGGAGCTATGAATCTGGTATTGATCTGCTGGATATTACAGCTTGAGTTCAGGTCAGGTCAGAGTAAAGCAGGCCACAGAATGATATAAACTATGTCAGCAAGCACAGTGGAAGAGAAAAGCTGATCCATTCAAGCGTAGGATCAGAGTGCGTATGTGTGCCCTTTGCTTACAATGCCTATGTCTGCCTGCCAAATGGCCTCAGAGCGTGATATGGGTCAGCATGAGCAGCGCTAAGCAGTGAGCAATATGTAAAGGTTAGTGCATGCCTAAGTCTGAGCTCAATGGTATAATGATACCTTGCTTAAAAATACAAACTGATCCTACTAAGATATTTGTCACACCGCACTGCTGGAGTATGGCGTGGTCACACACCGGCATGCTGTAAAAATAGACAGCTGGATATTTTTAGTAGTCTGGAAGAATCCACTCCTATCCTGTTAGTCTGGGTGGAGAAGGTGGAAGTGGAAGCGTATTGTTAAACAGGACACCACATGCTTCGTTGTGTGCATGCATGCGTATGTGTGCACATGTGTGCACAATTTTCCCCCATCCTTAGTTTAAAGGGTTAAGGGTACATTTACTTTTAGGCATTTGGCAGACACTCTTATCCATTCCATTCCATTGGTTCCATTGGGTAGATTTCATTGGATAGATTCTTACACTGGGTTACTAGGTTGCTAACTACAGTACAAGTACCATCAGTTATCCCAAATACATAAGAAGTAGCACCGTATTCAACCAGGAAAGCTCTCTGTAAACTGTATCTCTTTGCTTTCTTTACTTTGAGCTCAGTTTCTCCTGAATTATGCTCATGACATCCCAAAAAAGAAAGGTTTACCCCAGCATATGGAGGTGCATACCTATTAGGATGCATTTTTGATTCCACTTATTAAAAGTGGTTGTGTGTATGTTATGTCCTTGATATTGATGTGGAAGCTGTTTAACCATCAACTGGAAAGTAATACATTTTATGTCTGTTTTCTTACAGTATAATCATAACTTTCTCAAATTTACCAATGGAAAAAACACAGCTTAAACCTGAATATATGAGCATATATTATCTATTTGTGTAAAATGCAAAATCGCAAATGTCACAAGATCTACTGTAAAAGGTGATCTTAGAGTTGTAAGTGTTTATC
Source organism: Clarias fuscus (assembly GCA_030347435.1). Taxonomy (NCBI): domain Eukaryota; kingdom Metazoa; phylum Chordata; class Actinopteri; order Siluriformes; family Clariidae; genus Clarias; species Clarias fuscus. The sequence continues at coordinate 13,984,581 of CM059220.1, forward strand.
TGTTGCAGTACCTCTCGATGTCAACATTGCTAAAATTTAGAAAGAGCTTAGTATCCATTCACATCTATGTACCTCCAAAAGGACACGACTGTCAATCATGAATCACTGCAGTTCCATGACGATTACCATGGTAGCACAATGAACACATTCCACATAACCACTGAAGCTGGACGTCCTCTACCAGTCAGAATTATACACAGAGCTCAAACCGTACATTCTTCACAATCTTATTCATCGCCTATTGCGAAATCTTGTTTTTCTTTGTGTATAATATTTTTTACGGGATCATTTCATATGCTGAAAAGTGGAATTTAAAGTGAATCGCAGTACGGTGCATATAATTTCCTATTCCGTTTACATTTCACACGTATCTCCTGCGAACCTGTTGTCACTTCATTAAAACTCACAGGTTTATCATCATTCAGCTCTACGCCTGACGGAGAGCCTTCTGATGGCCCCAGTGGGCGCGCACAATCCCGACCCCTCTGTCTCATGTCTCTCATTAAATTTTCAAGCACAGCCAATTAAGCCCATTAAAGCTGTCCACACTGCTCACCTTTGAACATTCGTATCCATTCTATGTGTATGACTGCTTTTTTCTTCGGTGCCAGTCTTTCTGTTTTCTGTACCATGCTTACTTTTGCCTCTAAGGACTAGAGTACAACTAGAGTGTGGAAATGACAGTCATGCTGAGCGCAGCTATTTAGATTGAATTTGCTCCCACTGAGCAAATACATTCATCAGTGCTTATACAGCAATTCTTTTAACTGAAACCCACAAGTCTTGTTTGTTGAACCAACTCAATGCGTTTTTGCCACTTTGACATTTTTATGATATATACACGTTGAGTAAAGCAGGTGAAAAGGTAAGAGTGTAAATTCTTGACTCACTGCAGGCACAAGAAGCTTCTTAACTTCCTCCACGGCTCTCTTGAGTTTTATCTCTGCGCGGTTCTGTGAATCTTCCACTGTAATGAGCACATGCAGGTCTTCGTTCAGGTGCTCCCAGTTGGGTTTGCCACGGTTCTGCTCCTCCTGTACAGATTAAAGGATGGGAGAGAATTTCCATGTCATCATCTGAATCAGCTGTACAAATCTATGACAGATGTAGAATCGATATTTTTTTTATTTCAACTGATTTATACCACTGCACTGTTTAAATGTAATTTATTTATTTTTTATAGGATCATTATTAAACTCTTAAATTTAAATGGACAGAAGGAATTTAATAATTTACTATAGCTTGGAAAGCAGCGCTGGCCACAAGGTAAATGACTGATTAATGCATTAGTGGGAATACTTTATTGTTTTTATAGTAATAGCTCATTTAAATGACTTGTATGATATGTTTTACTTTACATTATTTATGTGTAATATTAAATAAAATAAAAACATGTATTTATAAAAAAAATAATTTAAAAAAAGTACAGGTATATAACTATTCTTATGCTGAATTTCCTGCAAGGAAATGTTTTAATTCTAATTAAAAAAGAAGATCTTGGGGAACAATTACTTATAGCTGCTACAGCATAAGCGGCAAAAGGAGCTAACTATTTTTAATATGTTAATTGCAATTATAAACTAAAATGGTTATGAAAGTGTTATTCACAATAACTGTAATTGTTGCAAAGTGCTGTGGTATAAGAATAAAACAACACTTGGACATGCTGTTATGAAAAAAATAAGCAACATGATGATATTGCCAAGTGTGTTTTCTCCAGGTGAGTTTTAATCATTTTAGCTTTGACAGTAAACAGCTTAGATAAAAAGCACAACCTTTTATGATAAACACCTATTTCCCGGATTGTATATAACACAGACAAACAGTTTTAGGACATGCAAAACAGCATGGAGGCATTGGATTTACTAATTACTGGCTGCAAACTCAAAAAGGAGTAATTACTTCATATATTATGTATACAGTACACTTAGTAACAAAATGTGTTCTAATGCTCTTGTGAGTTTGTTACATGCTATAAGAGCTTCTTTAAAGTATAGAGACAGACCTATTTTGGGTGATGTCAAAACAAGACACGTGCCATGAAGTCATGCGTTTGGCCTATTTGTTCAGGCCTGCATGTCAGAAATGGCTGACATGCCTAGAGGTCGCCTTATTTACACATTCATGCAAGCAGTGGTATATCATCCTGTTTAGATAGACTGGATGTCACCTGTTGACTCTGATCTACAGCCACATTATAAGATTTAAATAAGTGTATAAAATATACACATATAATAACATATAAATTCTTCATTTAAAAATAATCTACAAATTGCTGGCAGGTCATGAAAAAATAACAATAAAAATAAATCCTGCAGCATTTATTTGAACGGTGGCTTAGTGGTTAGCACTGTCACCTTGCACCTCCAGGGTTGAGGGTCTGATTTTCACTTCAGGTCTGTGTGCATGGAGTTTACATGTCGCTTGCGTGCTTGGTGGGTTTCCTCCATTTACTTTGGTTTCCTCCCACAGTCCAAAGACATGCAGATTAGGTTAATTGCCGTTCCCAAATTGCGTGTGTCTGCATTTGTGGCCTGTGATGGATAGGCACCCTGTTCAAGGTATAACCTGCCTTTTGCCTTAACAGATTCGAGCCTCAGAAATCAGGCGGTTCTTTCATTTGGGAACAAAACCCACACTGGCTCAAATTTATATCTGTAAAGCATGGGAACATTTCACACCCCCTATGTGCAATTCACAGGGATTGCGATTGTAAATCTAATTTGGGTGGAAGTAAAGGAATACATGCATCCAGATGGCATCTCTGTTTGAAACCTTGCTTGTTCAGTCATGGCTGCTTTTCCTTCACCAGCATCGCTTTCCTCCTTTCTATCATTTAATTTATTTACATAATATTTTCTTCAGTTGCAATGTCAACCATCTCTGTAATTATAAAAATTTTAATTATCAAAAACATACAGGTTTTGAAATATTAATTATTTGCAGAAGCATTGTTTATTGAGGTGATTTTATTATAGCATTCAGGACCTTTATCTAAAAAGGAGAAAAAGAAATCACTGGGGACCACTGTTATAAAATTTTAATCTGCAACCAGAGAGACGTAGCATTTAATTGCAGTGTTAAAATCCTTTAAAATTATTTTTCAGAGATGCAACAACTTCTGAAGCTTAAAATCTGAAGCTGTAAATGAGTACAAACACATTTTCATCATGTCCTATTAAATGGCCTCTCTATTATCATCAGTGTTGAGTGTAAAGATTACTTTTTTGATGTAACAAGTAATCTAATGCGTTAGGTCCACCATGTAAGAACTCAGTTATTTAGTTTTTCAAAAATGTAATCCATTATTCAGAGATTTTATGTAATCCGTGAGCCAGACAGCAGTGTGTGTGTGTGTGTGTGTGAATGCCGTTCTACAAGCCCCGCCCCCGATAACCTGCCGTCCTCTGTTATTCCTGCTGTTATACCCCTATCTCACCTATGCGGTTTGACTCGCGGTGAGAAGTGGTGTTAGGCACCGTGAGTCGTCGCGAGGGGCCTGCCCGACATTCCACAAAGTTCTGCAAGGTCTGCAAGCTTCCGTGAGGAACGACGCGCGTAAAGATGCTGTAATCACAGCGCCAAAACTTGTAATCTCATCATTACCACTGCATGAAACCGCGTAGGGGTGAGATAGGGGTATTTGTAGTTGATTATGGGCCAGTGATGAAGGTACTGTAACTAGTTACTTTTATCAGAAAGTAACTGATTACTTTTTAATGACAGTAATTTTGTAATGTAATTAGCATCTGATGGACACTGGTGAAATTTGTAATTGTGCAGGTTGGAGAAACATGGCAGCTCCCATGTCTAGGAGATATCAGTCGATTGTATTTCATTAATGCCCCATCACTCTGAATTAGCACTGCACAGAATCTCATCTGCTATATATTTAGTGTTGCTCTGTCGGCAGTTATTATTCTGCAACCACAGGCAGCCAGATTTGTATGCTATAAAACTGTCATATTCCTTCTCTCAGAAATCAAGTGTGGCAGACAAATACATTTCAGAATTCATCATCATACACCAATTTTTACATTGAACGTACAGCTATGTTAGACATTATTACAATACAATTGTCGTTTAGACAACAAATGATTTGCTTTTAAGTCATATCAGATGCGATAGTGATTTCAAACTGTCAGATAATGTAAAAACAGACACTAAATGATCTAGGCAGAGCCATATTGAAAATGTGAAGCCATCCCCTTTGCTCAGATCTAAAAAGCAAAAAGCTCCCCCCCTCCTAAATCTCATACTCTAATAGCACTCATTTTCATTTTAATGCGAGTCATTTTTCCACCATGTCAGCTACCCTTGGAGGCAAACAAAAAGTCTGTTTCCTTGTTCCACATTGTGCAGGACAAAGCGATTCCAATAAAAAAAGAAAAACCATTAGAAATTAACTGCCTAAGCCTGCGTTTGACGTGCATTAGCCATGCATGTGCACAAATCCTATATCCACACACATAAGCATGCATAGGACATTGAAAAGTTGATGCAAATAATAAAATATAATCTGAAGAGCAAAACAGAAAAACGAAAACACAAAAGCTCACCTTCTTCTTGTCTCGCATGGAGCCTTTGCCTCGCACCATTATCTTGCAGCCTGTCTCAGCCTCCAGCTGTTTGGCAGTGAGCCCACGAGGGCCGAGGATTCTCCCCACAAAGTTGAACTGCAAAAACACACGACAAGAAGAAAATCTGTCACAACAGTCTAGTATTCCAGGGAAAAGACACAGCTACATCATAGCAGCTGAGTGATGTACAGTATATTTAGAATTGGTTTGTAATATGTTCTATTTAGATTTAAATAACTGAATGCATATCAATATATCAATACATATTTGATCATGAAAGCACACTTTTGGTTGTAACACTTCCAACTGAGTTAACCACAGTCTATTTATTGAAAATATTTTTTTAACGACTTGGAAGGAAACCATAGGATGTCCTATGAGCAGAACTACAGGACCAACACTGTTTCACAACTGGCCACTTTGGCAAAGTTCTAATGTGAACTAAATCACGCTTCACATAATTCGATCAAACAGGCAGAGCCATATTGCTTCAGTGTCATGTTCCATTAAACATGCTGAAAATGAGAAATGAAGAGGCATATGAGAAATGTAGAACATTCAGATAGATACACACAATGCAAGAGATATTTAAAAACACACAGACGTCCAAGATACAAAACAACACAACATTATAAAAGTAATACATGGGAAACTGCTTTCAACCACAAACAAACTATAACTAGCCATAGAGAGGAGACTACAGTCTGCTCTGAGGAAACTTACACAATTTAGAAAATCCTTAATGGAAATGAAGTTAATAAAGTACAAAGTATGCCTAAAAGATGCTTAAAATTTGCACATATTCTTGACAGTGCTTCACTTCACTAAATCTCACTGTAATTTGCCAAAAGCACATTCAGCTTTTCAGTTGGCCCTTACAGAAAGGCTTACAAATGACCCAGTGGAAAAAAGGTCACGTATCACTGAGCCAGTAAACTGAGCTGAGAGTTTTGACTGGCACGGTAACCACTATGAACAGTCATGCTCAGAGCAGGGATCTGTAACAGAGAATATTAGGAAATTAAAAAGCTAAAGTTCAGCAACTTAGAGCAGTTATTTGTGTTGTAATGTGCTTTATTATGCTGCTTTCAACAACCGCCAGGAACAATAGGTTTTGTTAGGTTAGTGGCTACACTGCTTGTCAGAGTGTTTAACCTTATCTGTCAGGATGGCAGAGTGATAAGCCAGACAGCTGTCTCTCTCACAGGGTCACAATGCATTCTCTTCCTTTTAAAGACCATCTCCTTTCGGCCTGATCACAGCTGCTGCGGCCACCAAGCCTCTGTGCTTTATATTTAGGGCTGAGCTCATCAGACTACCGTGTGGCAAAGGGCTGTTTGTTTCCGTGTCATTGTTGATCGCTGTTTCGCACAAGCATCATCTCTCTAGTACATCACAAGGGTAAACGATAATATGAGCGCATGCATAAATCTGTGCACAAACACGTGTTCATGTCCTTTACGCTTGGGTCATGTGACTTACATTATAGAGACTGTAATAGGCTGTGTAGTTCAGTGGCTCACATAGTAACATCTCAGCACTTTAGTATGCTTATTGCAGTCCTCAGGTATGGCTCAATCACAAACAATCGTGCACTGAGAATTTTAACGATGAGCAATAAAGCCAACGCATAATTGAATTTCTCAAATCTGGACTTTTTCCCTTCTATCGTTGACCAGTTTTGCTAAATTCATTTGAAGTGCTCAACTTTAAATTAATAACAACAAAGAATCAGACAAATCTCATTACCGCCCAACACAGAAAGAGATGAGGAAAGGAAAAGGGAGGGAATGAGAAAGGGAGAGGGAACAATATTAAGGCAGAGAGAGAGAGAGATTGAGGAGCAGGGGGCAGCAGTCTCTAAATCACTCTCAGTGATTATACTGCAAAAGTGAGAGAAAATGCGCAACAGAGTGGAAAAATAATCAGAAGGTGAATGTAAACACCTCTCATCTCTGACTCTCTCATCTCTCCATCATATTCTTCGAAGCTTTTTTCCATTTGTTTGCCGTTTCACGAACAACAGGTGCCGCAGGGTAAGAATAGCTTTCTAGATCATTCTTCCTAAATGAGGCGGCTCAGAGAGGAGACAGAGTCCAGAGTCTACATGCCTCTCTACCATCATCCCTGGGTAGTTTTACAACACTCACCCCCTCACCGCCACTGCTGATGTACTGTGGGAGGCCTGTCAGGGATTATCAGAATGCTGATTATGTTACAAGAGATAAATGTTACTCTCTAAACAAGCACAATGACTGATTACATACATCCTAACTGGGCACTTGTGTTTCTTCGCATAATCTGCAACACATGCTGTATCTACACTATCCAAAATGTCAATATTGTGAGAGTATTTAAAAAACATTTTCTGTTATTTTATTGACTACTTGACTCCAGTGTGAAGTTTGGTGTCAAATTATATCAGACCCCAACACATGATTCTTACAAAACAAATCCTAAAAGAAGTTACAAAAAGATTAGATTTATACTGTGCTAACTAACAAGTGAAGATTATTAATAGTAAATGTTAACAATAGCCAAACACAATTTAAATATTTAAATTTGGTTATATAAATCAAATACATGTTCAAACAGGGTTGAGGGTTCGAGTCCCAACTTCGGATCTGAGTGTGTGGAGTTTGTATGTTCTCCCGTGCCTGGTGGGTTTCCTCAGGGAACACCGGTTTCTTCAGACCGTCCAAAGACGTGCAGAAACTGGCATTTCTTAATTGTGTGTGTGTATGTGTGTGTGTGCAGTAAATTGGATTCTTTAAACTAATTCTCTTAACAAAATGGTTTAAAGGACAGAACGCCTAATTTGCTTTTTCATATGTAGTGACAAACAAACACTTTTATTACAATTAGCGTCCACAAAAAAAAAAAAAAAAAAAAAAAGTCAAATTGCTATTCAGGGAAACCTCTAAAGCACCATCCATAGAGTTCCAACTTCCAAACATTACCAAATACTGACAACAGAAACAAATCATGTTTACTTTTTTCATCTCATTTCCACCAGTATATTGTGAAAAAACAAAGATGAAAAGCTTTCTCAATTCAGACTTTTTCAACATCATGTAGGGTACCCCCTGCACAGTCTATCACTGTGTATGCCAGTCTATCACAGCGCACACAAGCACACACACACACACACACACACACACACACACACACACACACACACACGCACACACGCACACACACACACACTGTGGGGAATTGGAAAACAACAGTCAGCCTAATCTGCATGTGGGACTGTGGGAGAAAACTTTACCCAGAATCAAACCCTCCATCCACAGTGCAGTGAGTGTATTATACACCCATATTATTTTAAATTAAGAAATCCTTAAATATTTTTTTCCAGTCTTATCAATTGCATTATTAAAATATACAAACAAACTGACAGGTAACCCAATAATGGGGAGCTTGTTGTTGAGATCAATATTAAATACGATTTAACAGCGTGGCCCTTTCAGGTGAACCTTATCTGTCCTGAATTTTAATATTTCTGTGGTCTATGGGAATCCTGTGACCAGCAGCAGGCAGAGCAAAATAAATTAAACTGAAATTGGAAGTTGCACAAAAGGTATAAAGGATGTCTAAATAGGGATTGTATTAATATTACAAGCATTTTTTTTCAAGACCCCACGGATAAAAAGAATAACTGCAAGGATGAGCAATAAGATCCCACTTACGTCTGGATATTCTTTTACAGGCACATAAAGTTTCTCTTGAAGCTGTGCAATTGGCCCCACGGCATCTGGGAGCTCCGATGTCCTTTTGTCTGTACTACTGTTCAGTGTGTCATTGTACATGTCCTTTCGCACCCGGCCAATCTCTGCCAAAAAGAGTCATAAAAACACACAATTACACAAGAGCACAGAGAGGAATGTACTTCTAGGGGAAAAAAGAGAAAAAGAGAGAGGGAGAGAACAAAAGAACAAGAGATTTTAGGACAACACAGAACTTCAGGTAAATGAAAACCTGGCTAAATCTCTTCAAGACCCTAAATCTCTCTTTGCGTTCCAAACAGAACAATCTTCTTCTCTAAGCACAAAGGCTGTCTAGATGCCTCCTGCTGAACAGAACACAGGGATAATGATGAAATTTTCAGTCTGTGTTGATAATATTCCTCAACAGACATTCTGATAAAATTTAATACAAAAAATGCATTACAAACACTTAGCGAAGCAAAATTAATTTAATACACTTTAATTTGACAATCGCACTGTAGAAACACAACTCCTTGAAGGCAAGTGAGCAAAACCATTCATGCACATCAAACCTATCTTAAGTATTCACAAAGAATTAATCACACAACAAATAGATGCAATTCAACGGAGACCAGACAAACACATTATTATTTAACAAAAGCTCTTTGTAGAACATTGGATGAAAGGGACTGCGAGAAAGAATGGATTTTCGATGAGGTACAATAATGTTTGAAATAGCTACATCAAAGTCCATACCAGACTTGCTGATTGCCATAACACTCATATAACCCTGAGACGAGACAGTTTGAGCATTGCTCAAGGGGCTCACATCTGATTCTCTCAGCTGGAGTAAATTTAAAATCCAAACAAGCTTAAAACAACTGGATCTGGTATGAAATATACTGATCAGCCATAACATTAAGACCACCTGTCTAATACAGTGGTATCTCAACATTCAAATTTGCCTCTGCATACGAAGCATTTTCGCCATACAAGCGAACGAACCGAGCCAAACCGAATGCCAGCTAAGTTGCTCTTAGGTCCAGGCGAAGTGAGGTATGAGTATTTTTTGAGTTTTTTTTTTTTTGGACTCCACAACTGTTAGTTGCGTGGTGGGGCCTCCATGGATCAGACTTGCTTGTCCAGAACATTCCATATATGATAAAGCCTTTGAAATTTGGAAGGTTTAGGTTCCTTAAACTATTCCTGAACAACTGCAGTGCAACATTTGCAGTGTGGCAGTGCGCACTATTCTGAAAAAGAAAGAGTTCACTGACTTTAGGGAATATTATTGCCATGAAGGCACGTGTATTTGGTCTGGAACTTTTAGTAAGTAATATTGTTTACATAACAAATTAAAATCCACATAAATGACATGATCCAAGGTTTCCCAGCAGAACATTGCCCAGAGCATCACACTGTCTCTGCCAGCTTGCCATCTCTTCCCCCGATAAGTGATGCACATCCACCCGGCACTCCACATGATGTAATAGGGCCGTTACACTGAGCGACATTGCGACTATATCCTGAAAAATTTGGTGAACGCAGTAAGAACTTTTCCAATTTGGCTGGAACACGGGAAAAACGGGTAAGGATGTAGAGGACTATTTACGTAAAGTAAGGACGGGAGGTAAGGACCGGTAAGGACTATTTTATACATGTTAAGAGAAGGCCTGGTGAGAATGTAAGGACGGGAGGTAAGGACCGGTAAGGACTATTTTATACATGTTAAGAAAAGGCCTGGTGAGAATGTGGTCGATGCAAGATACAGAAAACTTAATAAGGACATATTAATGACGGTTTTGACAAGTTAACAGCATGACTAACACCACTTAGGGATTGGAAATAATGGATGGTGTTTTGACTGAGCGGTCACCGAGATGTCACTGCATTGTTGCTCCGTCAATCATTCTCACAACTAATCGTTTATTATGCAGTAGTATTGACTTTTTCCATTTTGACCCCATTCCTGCTGTTTTCTTTGATATTTTTAGGATGCAGGGGGAGATTCCTGGTCTTCGTCAGGGTGTGACAGCCGCCTAAACAAAAACATGATTCATTGAACCAGGCCTCTTCTTCCATTGCTCCATGATCTGGTTTTGATGCTCACGTACCCATTGTGGACACTTTTATTGAGGACAGTGGTCAGCATGGGCACTCTGACTACACAGCGCAATCTGCAGAAAGTTGCCATGCATCGTGTGTTCTGATGCCTACAATCTTAACATAGCCAGCATTAACATTTTCAGCAATTCGTGCCACAGTAGCTACTATGTGGGACTAGACCGGGCAGACTGGCCTCTAGTTCCTCAAGCGCATAAATAAACCTGATGCCCATTTTTCCAGCTTCCAACAGTCAGTTCCAACTTCAAGCACTAACTATTCATTTGCTGCCTAGTATTATTAGGTGCTACTGTAATGGATTATTACATGAGTGATAATGATTAATGAGTGTTAATCACGTCACATGTAAGTGGTATTAATGTTATGGCTGATTGATGTATGACAAGGTGAACATCTCTATCTCGAACCACATGGAAGAGCTACTGTGTCCACAAGTGTGTCAGTGGCACCATATCTCAGCCAGTCCAGATGTTGAAACACACATACACACAAATCAGTACATTTCAAAGTAGTTCATTAGTATTAACACTGCTATACAATACTGCCCTTGGTTCATGATGTCATTTATGAAGGAAGGAAACAGATGGTATTTCAGTAAGTCTAAAAAAAAACCCTAAACTTTAAGAATAATAGTTTCCTGAAGAAGTTTTGTGCAGTTATGTGTTTGGTCTTCCTTTTTTCAAATAGTGTACCAATACAAGTACCTTGCAGTTACTGACCAGCTTGACTAATGTACAGAAACACAACACCTACGCACGCCGTGTCACTGTATGACGTTCGAGTGCCATTATTCTTAAACACCTGGGGTAAAATATAATTACCACATTCACTTAAGCTATTATTACAGCACCTTCAATGGCAGTAAAACCGAGCATTACAGACTGCTGGTCAGAACTACAAAGCCTCCCTGCTGCACACCATCCACCCTACTGCAATCCATCATTTTACAGCAACAGGAGAGACAGAGACAGAGCTCAATTACAGTGTGTATGTGTCTGTTTACTGCCATCTGAGTCCACCAGCTCCACGCTCCATCATGATACCGTGGCTCTGGTATGCTATCATCTAATGACCACATCATTAAGGCATAAGGCATAAATATCACCTCTGAAATCCAGAGTGACATTCAGTCATCTAAAAATGAGTCACGGTTGAGCACTTTAATTATTTGAATCTTATAATAAGGCATGATAATTGTGTGCAAAATGACATGCTCCTACCTTTTGTACCTTTTACATTAAATAGGCAGGTTCTGTAATATCCACATTACCCAACCTTTTACAATATGTTTAAATATTTGTCATATCTAAATACCTTGAGTTGTCCAAAGACCAAAGTTGATACCTTGAGTCCCCCAACATATTGTGCGTGAATGTCATTCACAATAATGAATAACCTCCATTATTTAAAGAAGGTAAAGAAACTAAATAAAGCTTTGACAGTATGTTAAATATGTAGTGTCCAGTAGACACAGGTGATGGTCCTGATTAACTATACAATTAAACTTTCATTTTCACAGTCACAGTCAGGTGACAGAACCAATAGCTGTGAGCTATTTTATCATTTACCACTTTAAAAAAAAGAGAGAAAAAAAAAAGGGGTTTTCCAATAATAATACAATTATGGCAGGCTGCCATGCAAACGAGACCCCCACGATGCCTACATGACAGGCCATACACTCATAGGTAAATAAAAATACGGAAACAATGTTGTGCATAAACAAGCTGATTTTTGGTGAACTGAATAGATTTCAAATAAATGTGAACGTGCAGGGTGAAGAACGTGAGTGGCAAAGACTACATTCATTTGTTTTCTAATACCCCGTATATTAATAGCGACTCCCTGTTTACACAAATTATATGCAATATCCCAGAAATCATTCTTTGAAAGGGAGAAGAGAGAGAGAGAGAGAGAGAGAGAGAGAGAGTAAGGGCATTTTCACATTAGGCATGATTGATTTGTACCATGCCCAGGAACGATTTCTCCCCCTCTGCACTCCCACTGCTGGCCACCGTTCATATTATTATTATTATTATTATTATTCTCCGCCCTCGGGTGCGTTTGCGTATTTACGCTCTCCGATACCTCAGGTGGCAGTATGTACTTACTTGGTTTGTGAGTCGCAATCACTCAGCTGTAATCAGCAATAGCTGTGTAGGTCAAAGGATGAGATTGAAATTTCGAAGGAGACCGACAGCACTGATTATGTCGCCTCTAAACAGCGGTCTACTTCTGGGTTCAGGTATGACTGACTTCCATATCTGATTCGTGCCCAAGTATGCTGTACTGTGCCTGAGACCGCCTCTTCCCATTCCCAAACCTGGAAGCATTGTGTTCTCACTGATCAAAATGAACCAGACTTTATGATGAGGTGTGAAATGTGAAAACGCCCTAAGAGAGAGCACGTACATACTGATTCATTCTGTTGGAAGTGAACCTATCACTGTTCTCAGTGGGCGGAGCTTTACATTTAACCTCTCCGTCTGTCTCCATCAGTCCAGTTGAGTCTCTTGAAGTGCCGTGATTGAGTTCGAAGATATAAGATGCACTTCACCAAAACTATAGTAAAATGTACTCCTGACAATAATAGCAGTTTTATTCGCTGCTTGTTTCTATCACCCATAGTGGGGTCAATGGATGTGAAATGCATATTAAGAAAACTTTTATAGCTTCATTCCTTTATCATTCGGTAGCTACCTACTAGTCTGTGTTTTGGCCCTGTGTGATGAGATTCCTGTTTACTTGGGCTGTTTTTTAAGAAAACATCACAAGTGAATGATGCTAATAATTCCATCTAATCTAATCACATGTTTTTGATGTTACATTTTCTGTATAACAGTTATACTGCATATTACTATACTATAAGTTTATTACCCTCTGCATCTTCTGTTTGCTTTAACACATTGTTGTTTATTGTAAATAGTCCACTTATGCACCTCTGGTTAGACGCTAAACTGCATTTCATGTACTTGGCACAATGACAATAAAGTTGAATCTAAATCTAATCTAATCATGTTATATTTTTATATTTAATTATTTTTGTTAAAGATTTGTATTAACTTCTTCGATTGTGAAGTAATTGGTAGCTTTGGCAGTTACATTTGTGTAATAAATACATCGTATCAATCCTCTTCTGGTTTTACTTGACCTATACATGTAAACCAAAAGTCTTGTGTTACCTGAGAAATAAATAATCTAACTTTTTAGACTGTGTGCACAAAACCTCTATCATCCTCTTGCCACAATGCTTGAAAACGTTCTAAGGGAAACAATGAAATATGTATATGTACGCTTTATGGAATGTTAAAAAATATATGTCTTGGCTATCCGTTATCACAGTCCAAATGACTGGAAGTCAGAGATCTCATCTGGCAAAGAGGTGGACATGATTTAATGCCAAATGTCAGACAGTTTCCACGGTTGTTTGGAGAAAAAATTTTCACTGCCAGATAGGACTCTCAATCTTCATGACTATGAGGCATTATGGGGAAAGACAAAAGGGTCACTCGGTTTTAGACCATCCCACACTGTATGCAGGGAAAGACAAGGAGAAAAGAAAAGAGTAAGCCTAAGAAACTGACAGAGGAATGTGAGATTTTATGTGTGTGCATGTTTGTTTTATTATTTGAAAAGACTATACTAAAAACAAGCGTACTCATAATTCTTGTAACACTAATGCAGTTGCTCTCAGAAAAGAATGAAATTGAATGGACTTATCGAGACGTTTGACATGACGATTAACAAAAATCTAATATTTGGGACACTCTTGTGTGGTCTCTTAGCTGAAGCTTTAGCCATTTGGAATTGGAAAAAATGAAATCCACAGTTAAAATCATTCCATGTTCATGAGATTTTAATGGGTATAGACAGGCGTGCTAAAGTAGGGATGTAATAGATCTTGTAGCTAGCACAAAAGCACAAAAATGTGCTCACAAAAAAATTGCTAAAGAAAGGTAAAATTTATTACACAAAGGCTTCTGGAGGGATAAAAGAACTGGCCTCTAACCGGGAAACAATCTGGGTACTTTTCTACTGCCAAGAAAGAACTTGCTCTTGACTCTTAACACTTAGGGAGCCACCACACCCACATCAAGACCCAGCCAGAAAACATAATCCTGTTTTCCATTTCCATCAATGACCAAGACAACACCGACTTATAATATGAAACATGTATTGGATTTCTCCCAAAAGAAAACAAGTCAGAGATCTTGTTTTCTTTTTCTTTTATGCTAACAGATTTGTAAAAAAAATAAAATAAAAATGTTTGTTATCTCTCATATCAAAACCTGTGCTTTTTGCCATTTCGTGTCTTCATTTACAAGACGTGCATGCTGTGATCAGCGTGTGTGAGCAAGTCACTGTGTCTCTTCTGGCAGGTGTGTAGCAAGACTGTATTTAGTAGAAAGCTAAATTTACAGAGACAAGCATTGCTACTTTGTGGAGAAACTGGCATGATGTAACCAGAAGAGGCTCGTCTGAAACACTGGTTGATCAACAGTGCAACCTCATTAAAAAGATCAGACTCCTGAATGGTGTAAGGAAAACACATTCGCAGTAATCATACAGCCATCGGTACCCAGGGTCTAGAGAGCAGTTTGGCTGGAGGGTCGGCATACTCACACTCTTACAATCCTAGAGACACTAGCCAATCACGGTCACCTGTGAGCTCAAGTAAGCAGAAGGGATGGATAGCATTTTTCTCTGAACGTATTATACAGTATAAAATGTTGCGTGAGGAGCAAAAAAGATGCAGTGGACTGGTGTCATGTGTCTCGGAGATGGCATGTGATATCCTTCACCCTTCCTGGCTGGTACAGTAGCTGTTGCCGAGTACCCTAACAGAGAGACAGGTAGGAAATGCCTACAAATCTATTATTAGAAGAAAATTAGGGGAAAATGTGCAACAACCCATACATAAATAACTGAATAAATAAGTAAACAAGTCAGTCATGGAGGGTGATGGAGTTATACAACAGAAATAATTTTTCCATGACCACTAGTTTACATGTCATCGACTTACAGTAGTTATACTAAATAACGACATTAATTCAATCTAATAAAATCAATTTGATTTATGAGATCCTATAATAATAATACAGAGTAAGGTTTAACTGAGCTGCCAGTTCACCAGAGACTACTCTGCACACAGATATTTGTACATTCATTCACACCTAGGACCAATTTAGCGTGGTCAATCCACGTATCAGCCATAATGGGAAACTGGAAACCCCAAATGTACCCACCATGACACAAATAGAACATGTAAAAATTCGCAAAGACATTAAACCATGTTTCGGTTTAAACCAGAGACCATGACGCTGCCAGACAGCAACACCACCCGTGGTAACAGTACCTGCTGTGCCACCGTGACGCCCACAGACTTCAGATCTGAGGGCTGATATTGTCCTTTTTAATGCTTAACCCACCAGACAACATCCTAAGTGTTCATGTCACACTTGATGTAAATGGTCCTTAAACAACAGGCTGGGGCTATATAATTACAGTAGTGTCGAGAGCACAGCACGCTCCCTCTAAACACATATATTTAGTGACGTTTCACTCTGAGTGCACCACCTTCATTGGTTGGTTTGCCCTCATGGTTTTCCACACTCTCCCACTTCTTCATGTCCCTCTTTCTAGCTAGAAGGTAATGGCGTAATAAAATTTTACATCAAACAATATTCATGTCACATGTGCTCACTAACTAAAAAGTAAAAAAAAAAAAAAAAAAGCCTTGTGAGTAAAGAAGAAGAAGGTCACCGCAACACAGTCCCATGATTTTTCTTGAAATTAATTCGGACACAGCATTCCGCCACTTTACCTCTCCCAGTGCCATGTTCAGTTTGTCTAACAATAATGACATACTGATAGATAAGTTATGAAGCCTGTCACTAGCTGTGTGTCTATCCTTTGGGTGCACAGTGGGACAGTGAAACACAAATGACAACTGCAGCCTGCTGAAAAAGAAAGCACATGAGGACAGCCAAAGGTCGAAAACAAGAGAAAACAAGCTCATGTCACTTTGTGTATGACACCATTAAAAATATATGTAAATACAGCTTTAAATAATGTCAATAAACATTACATTGCTTTCGGTCTGCATCAATCAATACGATCTAGCCTAGCACTAGGCATACACTAGCATACACTTTGACTGTTGCTTTAGAAGCAACACATATATTTGAGACAGCTAAGACTACTAAAATAATATGGTACATTTGTAAGCTCACCCAGACACTATGAACTATAATTAGAGAGCCTCTTTTAGAGTCAAGCAAAGTACATGAAGGCAATGAAATAAAAAAGACTTATTACAATATGTTCATATAATATTTTCATTTAAAAGTTTACCAGTCGCACGCACTACACATATTCACGTATACATCTACATGGGTGCACCTTTACCTTTGCACAAAGTGTTATTCAATTACCAGTAAATATGTATATGTGCTCAGCTCTATTCATCTGTATGTATCTATATACTATATATAAATGTATACATGTGTCAGAGATGAGTAATGATTTAATCCTGCTAACCGACGTCACCTTTTGTTTTGTAATAGCAGTC
The DNA here is from genome assembly GCA_030347435.1 of Clarias fuscus. Taxonomy (NCBI): domain Eukaryota; kingdom Metazoa; phylum Chordata; class Actinopteri; order Siluriformes; family Clariidae; genus Clarias; species Clarias fuscus. The sequence continues at coordinate 14,001,563 of CM059220.1, forward strand.
AAGCCTACACATCTAAGCGAAACAGCAATCATTATTTTTATGGACCAACAACTCCATTGTTAAACTGTAATCAATGGGCTTATATTTAGCAAGACAATTATGTGTCCTGGAAGTGATGTCTGGACTAAAAATTGTGGCTTAAGGACAGAGACCAAGGACAGAGACCAAGTGATGTTCATTATACTATGATTTTCTTTTCAGCAAGAATTTTCTTCTTTTATTTTATGTGAAAGAGTAGATCAATAGAAATATTACTAGTGTGTCCCATCAACCATTGCATTGATAGCTTATAAAAGATAACAGATAATATAATTCCCTTAGGTACAATTCCAACATCAAAATAATTAATTATTTTGATGTTGGAATTCAGCAACATGTTGGTTATTCATCAAAATGCTCTAACATAATTTCAATTCATCCAGATGTTTACTATCTAGCTCTTGTAATACTGTTACTGAGCTCTAGTCATCTCTAATCTACAGTACAGGCTGCCTGAAACCTTTGACATTGTCTGAATCAGACATTAATGAGCCAGGCATTTCAGGCACAGATTCAACACGACACTGGATCCTTTCCCAGATTTTATTACTCAATGTATTAATTAAGATAATTTAATAAGCTGCATAAAAGCAGAGTGTGTTCCTATTAGAGAACATAATTGTAGCTATGCACTCAAAACACAAAACAACACAAAACTTACAAACCAAACTAAAACTATACCGACGATTTTTTTTTCTTGTCCAATGATTGTGACTGTTAAGTGCTGAGAGCACACTAAAACAAAACTCGAATATGAGGAAGTGAAAACAGAAGCTTAGTAAAGTTTTCCTGACCTCCGCAGCTTTAAAGAGAACTAACCAGTTTAGCAGAGCACAATATGTGAGCTGATACACAGCCAAAGTCACTGTGCATATCAAGCAGCTTGGCTGAATAGCCTCCAGCCCTTAGAGCCAATACTGAAGACATAAATCTGCCAAAGTAGTCTTCTCTCCAGGCTAGCGTGCACACATATTTCTGCTAAATCATAAGATTCAACAAAAAAGTAAAAAGGAACTTAGCAATAGGTAAAACATGCTTAGTATATGAAATATAACATACCAGTTCTGGTCAATTATAACTTGTTTACTAATTAGAAGCCTAAGGAAAGATACTTATGTGTTAAAGGATTAGAATTTGTGGGGTAGAATGCAGCAGAATGTGATCTATTCATGCAGCAATATTAATCCATGCTCACTATTAGGCAGTAATCAAAGCCAATCTCTAAATCATTACTTCTCAAAGTAGAGTCCATGACGCATAGTCAGAGATTCAATTTAATTATTTATCATTATTATTATTATTTATTTTTTTTGTACTTTTTTACTGCATGTGAATGATGCCAGCCTAAATCTAATAAAGTAAAATGTCTATGTTTTAAGGCAATATTTTGTCACAGTAATTGTTTTGGATGGCAAAAGGTAAAAAAAAAAAAAGTAACATTAGAGGGAAGTTATAGGCTACATTTGAATAATATGAGTGATAGTGTAAATGTCTGATTATTTTTGTTAAGAAGTAGTTTTAGGGGCTGATAAAAGGGGCCCCACATCCTCCACGCCTTTCATTTGAACTGGCCGGAGCCCCCTGCCGACTGTCTCCGCGCATGCGCACAACTTGTGTGTTGACTACTAAGCAGCAAGACCGCCCTCGCACATTCTTTCACCTACTTACATCGCTATTTTTTGTCATTAGTCAACACGGACCAACCTTCTCTAACTCATCCCTCTTACTCGAACAGGACTTTTTTTGCGGATAGTATTGCTTAAAAAGTTGGTTAGGTATCCAGTGAATACATGGTGTTTCTTGAAAAAAAGGGAAGAAAAAAGTTTAAAAGCAGGGTGACATTTGGGGTGTTGGCTCCTGTACCCGCATCCAGCACGACTCTCTTCAGTGTCATGCACAGAGCAACTTAGTGCATTTTATTCTCAAAATAAGCACGAGATAAATACTCAAACGTGTCTATTTAAGTTCTGTCAGGGTTTAAGATTTAGAGAAGTTAATAAAATCTCCCCTCACCTTCATCCAGAAGTCGCTCTAGATGGTTGAAAATCCCACAAAAGTTAGGCAGGCTGCTCATCAGCTTCTTGTCGTTCATGAGCTGCATGAGATAGTCAGGACTCGGCTTGGGCTTCTCTTTTGTTTCCATTTCCCCCACCATATTTAAAAACCTGAGCATAAAATGTCAGAAATCTCAGTGATGAGGCTCCTCGACAGCAGGCTGTACCGGGCTGAGTCCTGCTCCTCTTCACTCCTCTTCGCTCCTCACGTCTCCAGCGAAGTCCCGCTTCGAGCCAAAAGACTTTCAGAGTATCTCTCTTACAAAATACTAGCTGAAAAAAAAATAATAAATAGACTTCGGAAGAAAAGAAAAACTCAGCAGTGTGCGCGATTGATAAAGGTCAGAAAATCTCCGGAAACTGTCCGCACTCCCGCATGACCGCTCCGATTTGTTGTGATAACTCTCAGAGACCGCAGCCGACAGAGTAACGCTATTCCCAGGCCATTCGAAATATCTCGACTCCCAGTTCTAGGAAAGACGATTCAGAGTAGCGGTTTATAAGCGAGACCCTGAGAAGTGTGTGAAGTTTGACGGGAAGCTTTGGAGCTGTGTAACTCCTCTCCGCTTGGTGTGTCGCTATTCAAGAGGCTCTGCTGCTGCTGCTGCTCTCCTAACGCCCGCGGTCATGTGACCATCCGCGCGCACTGCCATCAACTAAGCCAGAGAATAGGAGGGGGAGATTTATACATCTCTCTCTCTCTCTCTCTCTGTCTCTCTCTCTGACACACACACACACACACACGTTTATCTCATTCACGTGAATACCTTACTCTGACATTCCATTGGTCCCCACCGAGATATATAAACCTCCCTGTATATATTCAAACCTATATTAATTAAATTTAATTTATGTGTGTTCATTCACACTCCGTGTCCCCAGTGAAGGGCATGATTCAGCATACAAAGATATCTTGGACAATGCTATGCTTCCAGCTTTGTGGCAACAGTTTGGTGATGGCCCTTTTCCATTCCATCATGACTGTGCCCCAGTGCACAAAGCAAGGCCTATAAAGACATGGTTTGATGAGTGGAAGTACTTGACCGGCCCACTCACAGCCCTGACCTCAACCCCATCGAGCACCTTTGGGATGAACTGGAATGGAGTTTGTGAGCCAGGTCTTCTCATCCAACATCAGTGCCAGACCTCATGAATGCTCTACAGAGTGAATGGGCACAAATTCCCACAGAAACACTCCAAAATACTCCAATAAGAGTGGAAGCTGTTATAGCTGCAAAAGGAGGGACCAACTCTATATTGAAGATTATGTATTTGGATACAAAGTCATTATGGGATTGGCCAAATACTTTTGTTCTGTACTATATATTTGTGAATAAATGATTAGAAACCTGCAGACAAAAACATTTGTCCTTGCATGACAGAGTTCTTCTGAATCCACAGTAGTGTTTGATTAAATTGCTATCTTTGGATCGAAATTGCCCCATGTGGATTTCTTTGATTCCAAACAGAAGTGAACTCCAAGTAATAAAGTGACTCTAAAACAACAAACATAGAGCTGAGATAAAATTAGTAAAGACCCTTGCAATCCTGTCTTTTTCATCCAGCTGGTTTATAAATGCATTCAAAAACTCATTGGCTATTTCAGTAGATGCATGTATCATATAGATGCACTGTATAGGTATACATTGCTATACCACACACAGTTTGTTAGCCACCAGTGGAAAGAGACCACCATAAGTGCAGCACTAATTCTATGTTATACACTATGGCCAAATGTTTATGGATAACTCACCATCATATTCATTCATCCAGGCTGGATGAAAAATAACTAGGCAATATTTAATGGCAACAGAACTTGTAGTATCACTGGAGCACCACCCCATTGTGCATCACCCCATTTTGCTCTTACTGTGCGTGCGTGTTTAGACCAGCATTTTTCAGGACATTGACTGGGACGGTGCGGGCCTCATGAATGGCCTCCAAGAAGTTCAGATCTCTCTCCATGGAATTTCTTCCTGTGGGGCTATGCAAAGGAGGAGGTGTCCAGGACAAAGACCCAAACTACTTCCTTCAGAAGATTGTGCATTTCATCTCTGTTCATTTGAGAAAACTTGTTGATGCTATCGGTGCCTATGTTGTAATTTAAAGATTTGCTTTCATTTTTCTATGTAATAATGTACATGTACAATTTTTTTCAATAAATTTGTATTAGAAATGTGGACTTTATGACCAATTATCATTTTAATGCCTAGTTACTACAACAAAAAAAACAACATATTTCTATGCTTTAGCATTATAACTTCCTGTCAGTAAAATGAAGAGACCTAAACCTGTGCCCGCATGATAACACCCCTGCGTACAGAAGTTCATGAAGAACTAAAGTTGAACTGGAAGAACTCGACTTGTACAGTCCTGACCTCAACACTACTCAACACCTTTGGAATGAATTGGAATGCCAACTCCACTTACCTACCTTGTTAATCCACCTTGTAGATATACAGTTAAAGAGGGTATTTATTTTGTGTAATTTATAAGCTTTTATATTCCCATCAGTATCAGTGTTTTGGCTGGATATATTTTGGATGGTGCAATCCAAACATCATTTTAAGAAGTATTAAAGCTACCAAAGCCATGCAATCTGATACAATTGTACTACAGAAACATCATCTAACATGACACTATGTTATACACTGCCTGGTTGCCACTTGGATCTACCTATAATAGTTAAGAGCTTTCCCTTAGATAATTACTGCAGTGATTAATATGGTTCAGCTGGCAACAAGTTTTTTTTTAACCCTAACTGATACAGTGAGTAGCTTTAAACACCCATGTTAGAAGACATATCCAGTGGTCATGGTCATGTTACTCTGTTTTAGAAAAAGTCTAATCATTGGCCTGCATCGAGCAAAGAAAACAACTAAGGAAATAACTAAAACTGCTAAAATTGGGTTAAAACCTGTAAAACCTGGAAGGATAATGCTAAACCATCCTCTTCAGGGAAGAAATGTGATCGGAAGAACATCCTGACTGTACATGATAAGAGATCACGTAAACGCTTAGTAAAATTTAATCATAAAAAATGATTACTGAGAATCTCTGTATGTGCTGGATAAGACTTTATGGATCGGTTCGACTATCCCATCATCAATACAAGATCTTGGAGAGAAATTAATGCAGTTGTGGACTGAATAACTGTTGTGACATTGCATAAGCTTATTGAAACAATATCTTGGCCGTAATCAAAGCAAAAAGTGGTCCAACGAAATATTCTGAGTTTAACCAGACAATGTACAGTATATGCGTCAGTGTTGTCCTGAGCATATTCCAACCCAATGTTTGATCGGCCATGGTCTCACAATATATTAAAAACCGCTGTGCTATAAATGGCCCATGCAGGTAATTTCAGGTATTTCAGCAGTGGTCTAATTGTAGATAGGGTAAAAGGGGGCTGCCAAGCTGTGGCATTAGTAATTGTGTTTCCATAAAAGTTGTATATGGTTGTTTTATCTATATAAAGGTAAGTAAGTTGACCACTAATTGCAAGGTTTAATTTATCGACTAATAATATTGTCGTTGTATAGGTTCAAAGAGAAGAGTGATTTCTCAATATTTGTGTTATTTCCAAAACCATCTCCTCTCTTTCAGCCATGAAACACAAGTAGGGGAGGCAGTTGGGTGCTAATTTGCTGGGCTATGGAGATGAAAACAGGGATGGTGTTAGTCTGGCTGGGCATCAGAGGATCGGAATGCATGCTGTTTAACACAGGAGTTAGACAAATCCTAGAGCCCCCACCAACACCATGGCCAAACCGCTAAATAAATAGAGAAGTAATTAAGAGAGCACTGAGAAGAAAGGCTGTGTTTCATTACTGCTGTTCCGTCTGAGGAAGCAAGATCCTCATAGACAGGCCATTACATAGCAAGTACTGTAAGTAAAAAAAAAACTATCAGTCTAAAATAATGCCACAGCAATGTGTAAATCTTTAAGCAAGTGATATTTAATTAACAGCCTCCCAGTGACACAGATAATCACTTTAAATGGTACAAAAGAAGAGCAATATCTGAGTCAATGAGTTGTTATTTCCATTCATGTGCTTCAAACTCTGCAATTACTATAAGCTGACAGACTGAAGTGACAGCAATTAGTGAATGAATAGATCCACATCCTTCCGTCCATTCTTTCTTCCCCTCTTTTCAGTCTTCCTCTGGAGCTATAAAGCCAGTCATGCTGTTTCAAAATTAAGTTGCAGTAATCTGAAGAGACATTAAACCTTCAGGCCATGTCAGTCTTTCACATGTAAGACTGTAAATATCTATATATCCTAAAGCAACAAGTTCACAGCATTGTAAATGGAATATGTAAAAAAAAAAAAAAAAAAAAAAAGTAATTTCTCTTGTTTGGAGAAGTGGTACTTCAGTGGGTAAAATAAAAATATAAATGTTTAAAAACAACTCCAGAAAGTTGTGTTTGTTTGTTTGTTTGTTTTGTTTTAATTGCAGGAATCTTATATAAATATATAAATAATCTGGTGGAACCCTCGACATGTTTATTTCTCACAAGACTAAAACAGATGGCAGCACTGTTAGGCAAACTGTAAAAAAAAATAAAATAAAAAAATAAAAACATCCCTACCTGTATTTAAATGTGTTGTGACTGTGCGTTTTTAACTGTCATGTTTAAAGTGAGGGAGTGAGAGAGAGAAAGGCAGTGAGAGAGACAGAGAGAGAGAGAGAGAGTAGGTGGATGTGTATCCAAGCATGCATTTTATTTACATGCTCCACATAAAATCTAGATCAGGTCAGAGGTCAGGGTCAGTGCTCAATACTAGACCTTCTACACAGGTAACATAAGACATGATATGTTTATGTAGGTCTTTGATGATGTAGAAATGTAAATATGTTATATGGATATATTCATCAATGTTCTGTTAATATAGGGTCTCTGGGGGCCTTGAACCTGTTTGATGGATATCACACATGCAATCATGGGCAATTTGGAAACAACAATAGGATAACATGCATATCTTGGGCTGTGTGAGAAATCTAGAGGAAAACATATAAGCCCCACACACAAAGACCGGAGGTGAAACCCGGAGATGCATGCTGACAGTGCTAACCACTATTCACCAAGCTGCTATATAGAGACATGTCAGAAGCAATTTTGTTTGACACAGAACAAAATGTTTTACTGCCATGGCTTAGAAATTAATTTGATACAGTCCATATGTCATATACGTACAGTATAATAAAAATACAATACACTGAAATATGCAGTGATTCCGAAATTGTTTCTGCAAGAGTGCAGCATATATTGAAAGAGATAGATCTGTGTGCAATATGCAGATGGAACGAACCAAAAACTGTGCTGCCTCCAATTGTTGTTGATACAGCTGGACATCACCTGTTACTTGGTTATACTCTGTGTGACCTTCTCTCCAGGCTAAGTTAAAGTGTCGGACAGTTGTCCTGCTAAAAAAAAACATCATTACCCATTTAAGAAACAAAAAATTTACTCTAAAAATAAAAGGAACAAAATAAAAAGCCACACCACCTATTATTATTTTAACCATTTATACTTTAGCACTTTGATATGAAGGTAAGCAATCTAGAAATAATTGTGTAATTGTGCAAAACTGCCTCTTTATGATGTAATTTCAAATCTTCATGTATTACTAGCTTGCAATGACAGTTTGTTGTAACACCTCAAGAAACTCATCTCACATGTGACATGGAATTTAACACCACCAAAGAGCCAGTGTCCTGTGTTGGAATGGCTTTCCATTCGCAGTGATTTCCTTGTTTCTGGTATACACCAGATCCACCACAAAGTAATTAATGAATTAATCTTTTGAATTTGTGCACTCAAAATCAATAGACTAAAATACATGAATTTTTTGATTATTTGCGGAACAGATTAGTCATGTAATGTATTTGTTTATTTATTGATTTATCACATGATTAAATGAAACAATTATCCCGCATGCAATATTATGATATGAGATGTTATTTCACATTTCCTCGAAGTCCCATCTAAAATTGTAGAAATGACAGTTACTATTGATGCATAACCTGCGGAGTAGCACAAAAGTACTGAAAACCCAATGATGAGTAATAAAAAACAGTATTTCTCTCATTTCCTCCACACTGTACTTTGACCTATTTTAACTTTCTACCTCATATCTTTTATCCTTCTCTCTTTCTCACTGCATGAAGGTTCATTGGTATTCACTAATAAAGACCACAGAGACATAATGCAGGACTCATAGCCTTGTTACAGAAATAGATTTATTACTAATCCATTATGCATAGTGGGTAATGTTACATATCTGATGCACTGGCTCGCAGCAGGAGCAGAGAATTTAAGTGCACTGAACATTAAGCTGAGGGGCAGTGTGAGCAGAACCCACAGGCCCCTCAACATACCACCCTGGAATAGACTCATAATCATGCCCTGCAACTATAAGTCCACACAGACCATTTCTCCTTTTTTTTTTTTTTTTTACTCTGACAAAATGAAAAGGTCAAGAAAAGCACTAGTGCCCCAAAGTGATTGCTAAAATGAATGATTTCATTAAATGCTAAAAGGTTAGAATAGCCATTTATAGTGTATGAAAAGGATTCAACATGCCTACTGGTGCAAATGAAAAAAAAAAAACATTTCTACTTTCTATTACACCATTAATGTGTCTTATTTCACTTGTGTTTAGCTGGTTTAATTTGAGCCTATACATAATATACACATACATCTTACATACTGCATTAGGAGGTAAATTGATGAGGCTAAATAGAACTGAGTTTCCAAAACTAATCTAAAGTCATCAGTTTAAAGTATGAGCATTCTAAACCATTTTAAAGGTGCATAAATGCGAGCTCCGCCTATTTCTCCAGAAGCGAAATCTCAGACATTCAGAAGTTGATGAGGCATTTGGATTAGTAGCACACAGTAATCTTTTTGTTCTGAGTTCTCGGTTTAAGTGTCTGCTTAAATAGCACTTAAGTCTTTTGAATTTATATTACCTCTCTTGTCTCATTCAGTGTTAACTTTATTTACATTGGGATTTAAGTAGTTGTGCAGTGAAGTGTTGCCAATGTGACAACAGTTACTGGTGATGTATCGGTGATAGGGATGTTCATTATATTCTAATGGCCACTGGGAAGGAGAGGATAGGGGTTCTATACTTAGCTGTTTGTAAACCTCCCCCCAAATGTAGCACCTCACCTCTGCTTCATGTCACACATGCTTCAAGGTCTCAGTGCCCTTGTCACAAATCCAAATGAGAGACAGATGGCTGTTAACAGGGGGCTGGGAAAGTGTGACAACACACAACAATGTCCATCAGGGAGAGAGGTCTGGTAGATTGCTTGCTTTTTCCACTGGAGGATATAAACTGATTTGAGAGCGTTCAGCTCATGTGAAGTCTATATATCGGTATTTGAGGAAGAACACATGCCAGAGTTATAGACTTACTCTGGATTTACAAGATTACATTCATTTGATGGCAGAAACAATTATGTAACTTTTGAAAACAGGGTTAAATATATATGGTTCTGATGTAGAAGTATATCAGCGACAGTTAAGTGCATCAAGCTGCCTAAAAGCTTCAGAACTTTGTAACCAGTTAGTTTCTTATGCAAGAACTGCACATTTTTGATAGATAAAAAAAATTATGATGAAATACTCAGACAGATACAATTAAAGTGAAAAAAAAAATACGGGTGGAAAAAGATCGTCACACCTCACCTCATAATAATAATAATAATAATAATAATAATAATATGTGAGCACACGTGTAAGTGTGTGAGGTTCAGTTTGTGCGTTTAAAAAAATAATTTTTTGTATGATTAATAAATAATGCATCTATTCATCCAAAGTGAGAATGGTAAGATTATATCAACACATCTTCAACATGTTAAAGAAGCTGATTCATTCTGTCATGGATAATCCAGTGCTGTAGGTGTGGCTCTGTGGCTATGGTAATGTCATTACTGGCAGGCAACCTGATCACGAACACCTAAATTCCAGTGCAATGAAACAAACACAGATTTCGTGTTCCCGAGGCTGCTATGTATCTATTCAAAACAAAACCACCAGTGTTAAATTGTCTGCTACAATTAGCTACAGTAATAGCTGTAGGGAGTGATAAAAAGTTTCCCCTGGTAATTCTTACATTATTGTTCAGTGGAGAGATGGATTTTCTTTCTTTAAAGTAAAAAGCACATATTCATTACATTCATTAGATCTTCTCATTTGTCTTTCTTCCTGTCACTAAACTATATCTGTAATGTCAAAGACAGTTTATTTAGTATAATCAAATATATTGTATTAGTCCCATATCAATGAGATTCAGCAATTAATAAAATATATACTTTCATAACATCACATACATCGATGTAAAAACCGACCCTTAAATAAATGAAGATCATTCAGAGATTTCTTTTCTCCTGTCAAGTTTGTAATAGTATATCAATTGTTATTTAGGTATTACATAACTTGGCTGAAGTAAAGCTAGTTATCCGAAGTATCATGAGGAATTATTATGTGTTTGTCTGTAAACTTTTTTTTTGTTGGTATATTTCGGTATGCTGTATTGTTTCCAGGGTTATCCACTTTGAAACAACAGAGCCCGAACATATGGCCGTTCTCAGAATCAAAAGATTAATCCAAGGCTCAGTGCAGGTCTGGCACATGCTCCCTCTCTACAGAAGGGTGTTACACATTACACATGCTTGTTGAAGGAAATATCTCTAGGTTCCAATACGTAATGACCATCTGTTAGAGTCAAATTCTCTCATGCTACAGTACACTGATCTCATGGACCTCCTCTCCTTGAGTTAATAAACCCCCTGACTATAGGATTCATTTCACCATGCACTGAAATGCAGTATAGAGAAGCAGAGTAATATGAGCAATCTGTAACAATCAGCAAACATTTCAACATGAAAATGATATAATATAATACAATATAATATAAACAACATTAATCACTCTCTATAATGCTTATTCTGTACAAGGTTGCGGGGGGCCTGGAGCCTATCCCAGAGGACTTGGGGCACACCCTGGATGGGGTGCCAAGAACATACATACTCAGACGGTATGGGGAATATTCTAAAGTACATGTCTTTCGGATTGTGGGATGAAACAGGGGTTCCTGGAGCAAACCCACTAAGCACAATGAGAACATGCAAACTCCACGCACACACAGAGCTGAGACCTGGGAATCGAATGTGAAAGACCACAGTGCTGCCCAACATTAATCATAATACTTACAAACAGAACTTTTAGATTTAGGGGAAAAAACCTATTGCCATAGGGAGATTTGAGATGCTGAGATCATGATTGGATAAAAAGAGTTTATACGTGTAAGAGAAAACTGGAACAGTGTTTTAGACAGTTATTAAATTATGAAAGTTTGGTTCTTGTATTTATTATGTTTTTTGCATATAATTGAGCACTTGTCGCTACTGGCATATTGATTGGTTGTATTCTTGCTGATGGTATTACATTTTTATTATTATTATTATTATTAGTAGTAGTAGTAGTAGTAGTTGTTGTAGTAACAGAATCATAAATGTGGTAAAAATGTTAACCAATAAATAAAATATATATTATTTATAGATAAAAATATAAGTGTTAAATAAAGAAATAATATAATAAAAAATAAATGTTGTCTGGGTGGATTGGCTAAGTTGAACAGAATAAATGTTTATATAAATGTGTGTGCTTTTTTTGTTTTGTTTTTTGCCATAGACTGGCATCGCATTCAGGTTAAAATACGCCCAGTAACCCAGGGTAGGCTCCGGACCAACCGCGGCCCTGACATGCATGAAACAGATGAAGATGCCACAGAAATCATTATTGAAATAAACACCATCCACCCAGCTTACAGTGTTTACATTTGTAAATTCTGATGGGAATTGTTGATGGATTGCTCATGAATGCTCGGGGAATAAAAAAAGAATAAAATAAAATAAAATAAATTAGATGCAGGATTTTGTTTAAACATGGCTTGGCATTTTCACATTATTGTGTGGGCTTTAGGACAATAACCCTGAGTCACCCAACCACCTTTAGACCTATTGAGTTATTGGTTTAATTAAATTGGGATAACTTTTTTTTTTTTATTCATTTACTTTAATCAGAAAGAGAACACGTAAGACTTTTGATATGAAACTAGAAGAAAACTCTGAAAACTATACACTTCGTCATTGTGAATGATTATATGGCGTTGTGTTAAAGTTATGTGTATTAATGCATTAATGTGTGTAGGTGTATTATGTCAGAGATTTGCTTCATTATTTGAAGCTAATCAGTCTCATGAACATTTTTCAGTATGTAACTTTCAGTATGCTGCAGTACAAAGGAAAACCTGTTCAGGTTTTTACCCATATGAATACTGTGTCTTTTAACTTGTGCTCATATATTCATCGATTCTGTATTTATAATCTAATGACACAGGATCCTAATGCATTTAACATTAATGCATGAATAACATTCTCTACACTCTGTTAGACTATACTGTTAGACACTGTTCCTCTCATTATATACATGCCCATGCTTCTAGATGACTATTTGTTCACTCAGCCTTTTGCCCAATCTAACTTCATCTTAGTGTGTACTTCTTTTGTGTCACCCAGGACAAATATGCAGCAATGTGAATATTCATTATGGCTGCTGTCCTCCCCCAGAACAAGCTTTGCAGCACGCAGTGCTACTATTCGAACAATTGATCCAAGTGTGCATTGACCAGCTATGGACAACAGCAGTCTTATGTGCCTGCGGGGTGTATGGGCGTCCGAGCGCTGTAAGGGTGGCGATATGGTTCGTCACTACCAGCTGGTATGGAGGGTATCTCTGAGTGGAGGAGGGCCATTGTTCTTACACTGTCCAAACAATGGTACATTTGAGAAGGACACACTGTCTCCGAGAGATAAGGCATGCTCTGACTATGGTGAGGGAAGGTCAGAGACAGGGAATGCATGTGATTTGTGTCTGATGACCACAATAGATGGCTGTTGATGGCTCCTTTGGCTTTCTGTCATCACTTTGCCTTGGTACAGTTCCAGTATTTGTGCCTACTTGGCTTGAACTCAGAAAGGTTGGGTCATCACACATATTAAAAACACATTATACAAACATTCTTGCATTTTAAAACTAATTTCGATAAGTGTTCTGAATAGTAACGATTGCAAAGGTGCCAAGGATGTGCGCAGACTACTAAGGCCATCCACGTGAGAAAGCAATACACACATTCACATAGTGTATACTGCTGCAAAGCTCTGCACAAGTACTGTTGTAACTCATACTAATAAGACTCAGTGGAGATCTACGATAGAGAGCAAATCGATATTTCTTATTAATGCTTCGTAGCTGTGGCCTGCAGGTCTTCTGTTTTTATCTTCATCAAACTACTTTTCCTGTCACTCACCACACAGCACTCCACTCTCTCGGGGGGGAATAAATCAGGAAATTCATTTTCAGATAAATATGTTGCTTTTTGATAAGTATGAAATTGTCCACACGCAGTGGGAAAAAAACCTGTCACTGATCGCCATCCACCAGCAGCACCGCTACCATGAGCTTTGTATGTTTTACATAAGTATAAATCAATCATATCAGTGCCGGCCATCTCCCTGAAATAGATATTTCCTTGCCGGTCTTAGGAGACATTTGTAGTTGTCACCCTTCTGCCATCCAACAATTCCTTCTTTCTCAATCCATTGAACACAAACAGAAATAGTTTTCCTGACAACCTGAATTGCCACCTGAGAAATAGGACATATAACCTGCCACTGGGATTGATTGAAGAAGGTATGACTATAAACTGTGTGTGTGTGTGTGTGTGTGTGTGTGTGTGTGTGTGCGTGTGTGTGTGTGTGTGTGTGTGTGTGTGTGTGTGTGTGTGTGTGTGTGTGTGTGTGTGTGTGTGTGTGCGTGTGTGCGTGTGTGTGCGTGTGTGCTCGCTTAGCTGGAAGATGATTATAGCACACTTTTTTTTTTTTCAACACAGATAACAAATCTCACTGGTATTCACACAAAGCCATCCTCCAGGGAGGAAACATTGCTCTTCAAACATTTAGCCATTGTTTCTCTACTTGACTGATCCCTGAGACAGACTTGAACTTGCATCTTTTATGTCTATGTGAGGTATTTTTTCCTGAAGCAACTGACTGTTTTACCTAATGCCCCAGGTTTTACCCAATTTCAGTCAACACTTTTTTTTTTTTTTTTTTAATCCGCAGAGGCAAACGCACTGACAACATGAAAACTTGGAATAAATAGACATGGACAAATTTGTAGCATATTCAATGTAGTGACAATCGAGCAACTCCAGCAAAAAGTAGACTGGACTGGGGTCACCTCTGCTCTAACAATACTGTGGTCTCCTGATTATTGCTAAGTAAGCAGTACTGCACATGGAAGCAGTCCAGTTGTAAATCATTTAGTGAAGTATTCCATGAAGTATTCACTCCAGCTGTTCCGTGCTGCTCTTTGAGTCAGATTCAGCACTCTAATCAGAGCCAGCGCTGCAAGTTTATCCTCAAAAAACACACATCTACATCCTACACTTGCCAAACAATCTCTCTCTCTCTCTTGTCTGAAGTATGAGGATAATCTGTATAATTAGTAAGTGTGTTTAGGCAGGAAAGGCATGTTTGCATAAATATTTAAAAAGATGAATTATTGTCTGGCCGTATCAATTATCTTAGAGTTTATTACTGCGTGTTGTGTTGTCTTTTCTTAATAGTTCCATCTGTCAAGCTAAAACCATGGGAACACTACCACCCTGTGGACTGGCAGCTGACGTACATGTTTACTCAGATAGAAATGTCCATCCTGAAATTGATGGAAGCCACCTGATACAAACACATTAAAGCTTCATTCACCTAAACATTTGTACAGAAGTAGACTACGCTACATTACATTACATTTGGCAGACGCCCTTATCCAGAGCGACCTAATTTAAAAAAAAAATAATCTCATTATACATCAGAGCAGTTGAGGGTTTAGGGCCTTGCTCAAGGGCCCAATAGGAACAACTTGGTGCCATACCCTACATACACACACACATAAATACATACATACACACACATATTCTCAGTAAACCCCAGAGATTTTGGGTTGTGTGTTAAAATCCCAGTAGACCAGCAGTAGATCAGAAATATCTATCAGACCAGCCCATCTGGCACCACCAATCATGCCACTTTTTGAACTTCTGCAGATCGTTTTTGACCATGTCTCCATGCTATAATGGATTGAGTTGATTTGATAGGCTGATTGGATATTTTTGGTAATGAGCAACCAAAAATATCCTTCTCAACGTCAGCAAGACAAAGGAGTTGATAGTGGACTTCAGCACAAAGCAGAAGAGGAACTACCAGACCCCCGTCATCAACAAGAGCCCAGTGGAGAGAGTGGACAGCTTCCGTTACCTCGGTGTACACATCACGCAGGACCTGTCTTGGTCCTGTCACATCAACACCGTGGTGAAAAAGGCCCGACAGCGTCTCTACCACCTCAGACGCCTGAGAGACTTCAGACTGCCCTCCAAGGTGCTTAGGAACTTCTACTCCTGCACCATAGAGAGCATCCTGACGGGAAACATCACGTCCTGGTTCGGGAACAGCACCATGCAGGACAGACGAACTCTTCAGAGGGTGGTGCGATCAGCTGAGCGCATCATCCACACCGAGCTCCCTGACCTGCACTCGATCTACAGCAAGCGGTGCTGGACCAAGGCCAGGAAGATCATGAAGGACCTCAGTCACCCCAGCAATGGACTGTTCTCTCTGTTGAGGTCAGGAAAGCGATTCCGCTCCCTGAAGGCCAATACAGAGAGACTGAGGAGGAGCTTCTTCCCGCAGGCGATACGGTCTCTTAATCAGTACAACACACAGTACTGATCCATTTTGCACACCCACACATGCTTCTGCACTCACTCTGGACACTCTGGATATTCAGGACATTTGCTCACTTGTCCTCACTGCACACCTGCTCACTCATGGGTAGTATGCACACGTCACTTAAATATGCACACAAGCCACTTTATCATTTAAAATGTCACTTTACTGTATATCTGCACATTCAATACTTTTATTTCCACTTGTGCAATTTCAATTTTTTACTTACTTACATTTTATATTTTCATATTCTTACATTTTACATTTTATATTCTATATTTTATATTTTATTTAATTTTATTTTATTCTCTTAGGTCAGGGCAGTTGCCTAAGCATTTCACTGCATATCGTACTGTGTAGGATTGTGTATGTGACAAATAAAATTTGAATTTGAATTTTGAAATTTGAGCAGCTGAACAGGTGCACATAACGATCAACACCACTGCCAGGTAAACTGAACAACAGTGATCACCAACTATACCAAAAGCACCAAAAGGTCACCCATCCCTGCAAGGACTAAAGGCTACCCGGTCCAGTCTGATCCCACAGAAACGTCAATGCAGCACAAATTGCAGAGCAATCTTAATGCTGACCATGACATAAAGGTAGCAGAACGCTCTGTACACCACTGCCCATCATCCATAGGTCCCAGCATGTACCTGACAAACAAGTCCGATCCACAGAGGCCTCACCTAGCACAGTACCCTAAGGATCTGCAGCCAACGTCCTGGTGCCAGACACAACAGCAAACTCCCAGAGGCCCTTCATGGGGCTAGAGCTGCCCTAATGGCACAAGGGGAAACTCAAAACCTCTGTGATTTTAATGTATTGTAATGTCTGATAAGTGTTTATATAGACAGGCAGACAGACAGTTGTTGCACTCACACTTTGCTCATACTACTATAGAAACTGTCACACAGTGCAATAGATAGGTCATCAAATATGACTGCAAAAATAAATATACATATAAAAAAAGATCCTTCTGGTGACTTTCATAACAAACAAAATAATTATATAGCACAGTGGTATTTTATTGTGGTTAGGACAGGTCATTTTTGCCTCAGTCAGCATTTATTTTGTATTATACATCATATTAATACATCACCATATAGTATATACGATTTTAAATAGATTGCAGTTATGCGTATATACATTACATGTACACAGATTTTCAGTTACATTCACATCTTTCTGCCCATGTATGCATTCTTACTCCTAACTAGCTCATCAGGTGTCCTGGCATGTTGAGAACTGATGATCAGAGAAGAACATTATGAACATTTGAACCTTTTAACTTAATCATAATGATGAATAGAGTTTTGTTTCATGCTTCTGTTTTTTTACAGCTCTCTCTGCTATCAAGCCAGTCTAATGTCATAGTACTTCATTTATTGCTAGATTGTTAAGCATCAGGTGCATGTTAAATGAAGATATGACCTTAGATTTTGACAAGAAGGAGCCAATAACAGTTTAATGTATAATCAGACAATATGTGTTTGTGTATAAGTGCTGGTTCCTGGTTAAACTTTTCCACCAGAACATAGCTAGACATGTCTTTGCATTTCGACAGGAACCAAGGAACTGGTTATGTCAGCAGGTAGAGAAGATGTAATTGCATATATTGTTATTTTGCAACACATTAAATGATGCCATATTCAACATTAACAAACCGAAGAACTTAATAATAGTAAATAATAATAACGGTAAAATAATAATAATAAATAACAGGTGTTACAATACAGCCAGACATGGAAGATTGGATGATGGGTTCTAGTGGTTCATCAACCACTGCTTTAACATGGAAGGAGTTTTGTATGTTGACAGTGTTGGAGTGGTAAAACCTCTGAATGCTGTAAAACTGGAAAAGGACAATGTAAATTAATTCATAATGTAAATTAAAGACAGTTAAAGAGATATTACAAATGAGTAAAAACGCATCCATACTGATATCATGGACATACTATTTAGTCAGATATATTTCTAATGAAAGCAGGTGTTGCTCATTACATTTTGCATGGTCAACCTACATTTATCACATTAAAAACACAAGTCATTTTTCTTTTGGAAACTAATACTGAAGAGGCAATATCGCCACCTGCAGACTATTATAAAATCAGGTACTAGGCCATCTGCGCTTCTGATTTCAATGACCAAGCTAATGCCAGCCCTTCCACTGGCAGCAATCTACAGTCGTGGCCAAAAGTTTTGAGAATGACACAAATATTAGTTTTCACAAAGTTTGCTGCTAAACTGCTTTTAGATCTTTGTTTCAGTTGTTTCTGTGATGTACTGAAATATAATTACAAGCACTTCATATGTTTCAAAGGCTTTTATCGACAATTACATGACATTTATGCAAAGAGTCATTATTTGCAGTGTTGGTCCTTCTTTTTCAGGACCTCTGCAATTCGACTGGGCTGCTCTCAATCAACTTCAGGGCCAAATCCTGACTGATAGCAACCCATTCTTTCATAATCACTTCTTGGAGTTTGTCAGAATTAGTGGGTTTTTGTTTGTCCACCCGCCTCTTGAGGATTGACCACAAGTTCTCAATGGGATTAAGGTCTGGGGAGTCTCCATGCCATGGACCCAAAATTTAAACGTTTTGGTCCCTGAGCCACTTAGTTATCACTTTTGCCTTATGGCATGGTGCTCCATCGTGCTGGAAAATGCATTGTTCTTCACCAAACTGTTGTTGGATTGTTGGAAGAAGTTGCTGTTGGAGGATGTTTTGGTACCATTCTTTATTCATGGCTGTTTTTTTGGGCAAAATTGTGAATGAACCCACTCCCTTGGATGAGAAGCAACCCCACACATGAATGGTCTCAGGATGCTTTACTGTTGGCATGACACAGGACTGATGGTAGCGCTCACCTTTTCTTCTCCAGACAAGCCTTTTTCCAGATGCCCCAAACAATCGGAAAGAGGCTTCATCCGAGAATATGACTTTGCCCCAGTCCTCTGCAGTCCATTCGCCATACTTTTTGCAGAAGATCAATCTGTCCCTGATGTTTTCTTTGGAGAGAAGTGGCTTCTTTGCTGCCCTTCTTGACACCAGGCCATCTTCCAAAAGTCTTCGCCTCACTGTGCGTGCAGATACGCTCACACCTGCCTGCTGCCATTCCTGAGCAAGCTCTGCACTGGTGGCACTCCGATCCCGCAGCTGAATCCTCTTTAGGAGACGATCCTGGCGCTTGCTGGACTTTCTTAGACGCCCTGAAGTAATGATCTCCAGCCTTGTGCTCCTCAACATTCTCACCTGAGTTAACAAGACGATTACTGAAATGATCACAGCAGGTCCTTTAATGACAGCAATGAAATGCAGTGGAAAGTTTTTTTCGGGATTAAGTTAATTTTCATGGCAAAGAAGGACTATGCAATTCATCTGATCACTCTTCATAACATTCTGGAGTCTATGCAAATTGCTATTATAAAAACTTAAGCAGCAACTTTTCCAATTTTCAATATTTATGTAATTCTCAAAACGGCTGGGGGGGGGGGGGATTAAAAGCAAAAGAAAAAGAAAAAGAAAAAGATTTGGAATGGATTCAAATCCTCGTGGACATGCTTAGGTGACCTCTCCTAGATGGCCCAGAAGCCAGGGCGTGTGAGAGAGAGAGAGAGAGAGAGAGAGAGAGAGAGAGAGATTTACTCATTATTACCATTACTTGTAGTATACAGTGAGCTAGTACAAACCATAGTGTATGAATGCACGTGTGAATGTTGACTGGAGGTACAAATGGGAATAAATACAATGGTCACCATTTGTTTCCAAGGTCCCTAGATGGACTATAGATGTTCCTAAAACCCCCGAGTGAATCTCTGAAACCGATTTTGACAACCACAGAGGAAGGTTACTCTTACTTGTCAAGTAAGCAGTTTGAAAAAAAAATGTAGCAATGCATATGGGTAGGAATATTTGACCATTTTTATTAGAAACTGTTATGTTTTTATCTTTCAGGTTTTTGTGCATATTTTTATTTGTAGGTGTAAACAGGAAGTGAGTAACTCACTCTAGTTTCTCCAGTTTGCATTGAGGATCCTTCAGTAAATCAGAAAGCAGCTTTCCTCCTGATTCATCCAGTGTATTCTGGGCAAGATTCAGTTCTCTCAGCTGTGATAAGGGATTTGACTTCAGAGCTGAAGCCAGAGCAACACAACCTGCAGTTGTAATATTGCAACAACACATCCCGCAGAAAAGAAAAATTGGCTCACACTCAGTTTTAGCATTTAAAACATGGGTTGCACAAAATATTTAGTTAATATATTCACAATATGTAGATAATACATTTTCCCTCTAACATGCATCAGACTACATGAACTCACATTGTTGAAAAAGCTGTTTTATTTTGTCAGAAATTTCTTAGGAAATGAAATAGCTAGTGCACATATATGCTTTCTAATAAAGGTTATGTGAAGGTTTGTTCAAATTCTTATCAACAGTGGGACAACAAAGAGAATGAAGAGTGATCCCATTATATTGTCTATTGTTTGCTATAGACAATATACAGGTTAATATATCGTCTATTGCAAAAATATACTTTTTGGATTGGCAGAATCCAAAGACCTGTAGATTAGGCTAACTGGCATTCCCAAATTGCAAGTAGTGTGTGTGTGTGTGTGTGTGTGTGTGTGTGTGTGTGTGTGTGTGTGTGTGTGTGTGTGTGTGTGTCCTGCGATGGATTGGAAGAAAAGGAAACATCCCATTATATTGTCTGTTGTTTGCAATAGATGGATTGGCAGAAAAGGAAATATATATACAGACCAAAAGTTTGGACACACCTTCTCATTCAAAGAGTTTTCTTTATTGTGTCCTTTATTGTGTTCTTTAGCCCAAACAAGTCTCTTCTGCTTGTTGCCTGTTCTTAGCAGTGGTTTCCTAGCAGATATTCTACCATGAAGGCCTGATTCACACAGTCTCCTCTTAACAGTTGTTCTAGAGATGTGTCTGCTGCTAGAACTCTGTGTGGCATTGACCTGCTCTCTGATCTGAGCTGCTGTTAACCTGCGATTTCTGAGGCTGGTGACTCGGATGAACTTATCCTCCGCAGCAGAGGCGACTCTTGGTCTTCCTTTCCTGGGGCGGTCCGCATGTGAGCCAGTTTCTTTGTAACGCTTGATGGTTTTTGTGACTGCATTGGAGACACTTTCAAAGTTTTCCCAATTTTTTGGACTGACTGACCTTCATTTCTTAAAGTAATTATGGCCACTCGTTTTTTTCTCGACTTAGCTGCTTTTTTCTTTCATTTCTACCCAAAATGCCCCATAGTGTATTGGTGTACATAGTGTATAGATGTACTGTCCATCAGTCTATCTCTTGGGATGAGTGAGTGAGTAAAAGTGTTCCTTATAAAGGACTCAGTGACTTAATAGTTTGATAACTTATCAAGCATTTGTTACCCAAATTTCAAGAAATCATGAAACTTATATAATTATTTTGGTTATGTAAAGCTTCTTTGCGACAATGTCAATTGTTAAAAGCGCTATACAAATAAAAATTTAATTGAATTGAATGAAACAGAAAAGCACATCTGATTGTTAACCTTACATTTAAGGGAAATGCTAATATTTATTTGATGTGAAGAGATTGATGTCTCTTTAACAACAGTACCGCTTTGATGCCAATGTAAACTTGTCAAACAGGTACAGTACCTCATGAAGTTTAATGGATTCGATACAATGCTTCGAAAACTCATCTCATCTTCTTTTTTGCTTCCTCCTCTCTTACTTGGGATCAGATTTGGGATCAGATTTTTGGGATCAGATTTTATTACACACTATCCTAAAAAAAAACTGTCATATATTTTCAGTGGCATCCTAAGAAATTGAAATAAAAACTGATAACTCACTCCTTGTCTGTATCATTTTTAGCTTTTTAGCAATTAGCCTAATCCGCAAGTCTTTGGAATGGGGAAGGAAATCCGAGCAAAAACTGATAACTGTAATATCTTATTAAATATCTATTAGATTGTAGTTTATTTGAATCTTTCCTAGGTTTTTAATGTTTTTTTTTTTTTACCGCTTCATATTTCTGACAATGGAACATGATATGTTTTTGAATATCATACTGGTACCCTATTTTGAATATCATACTGGTAATTCCAGTATGTCCAATTCTAACCCTGATATTATTGTTTCATCTGTGCTGTACATCTCATCTCTCTGTCAGGCTGTCAGGGTCACTAAGAATATAAGTCATCGTGTACACTTTAAATATAAATTGACCTTTGCGTTCATCTGTAAAGCAGCCATTTTTTTGTTGGAAAGGTCAACAATGTAGCATGTTCCAAGGTTCTGAACATGTTCATCCACCAAAAGTGGAATTTTCTCACCCCTGGTTTAAAAGAAGATGTCATTATTTTTGTCTCCTATTGTTCATCTAGATCAGGTACAAGCTATTGTATGGGGGGGGGGGGGGGGGGGGGCATCTATCTTCCACCAGCTAGAAAATTCTTATGAGCTGCTGTGAAAGGTACAGGAGAAATGGAGCAATCACTGTTGTTGCTTTCCTCAGCCTTTACCAACAAGTTAAAATCTTCAAGGTATCTGTTGTTGTGTAGCATACCTGGATGTTGTTTGATATTAGGATTTTGATAACTAGTGATATGTGGAAGATGGTAAAGGTGAAAGTGATGAGTTTGTGGCGGGAAGATTCAATGGCATTTGTGAGATCCAACCAAACTACACTGTAGATATATCAGAAGATAGAAGAATAGAAGGAAACCCTTGGAAACATGTGTTTTGGCAACCAGGGATGCTGTAATTATTTGCCAGGAGATACCTTTTCATGCGTGTATTTCGCCACCACAATTAATATAATCTTCTCTTCCACGTTCAGCAGTGAAATGCCTCTTAGTTGTCTGACGTTACAGGATTCTTTCTCTTTCACAATGAAGCTGGTGATGACTCTGTTTCATGCTCACGGAATAGCTTGGGTTTCAAAGTAACACGTCTTCCATTAAAGCGTCAGGAGCTTTCAGGACCGTTATGTACTTTGTTATGCCATTAAATGTGAAATATAATTTTTCTGTCACTGTAATCTAACTATGACATGTATTGTGATTTAACAGGTTCTTATGCAGCGGACTATAGCTCTCCAGATCACTTCTCCAGATCAACTGGCAGCAGGCTAAGCTGTCTGCACTATAAAGCTGCTTACTTTTTTTATCGGCTTTAGCAGCAAAGTTGGCTTCCTTTCTACTGCCCATGTAAATTTCTCCTGAGGGTTTCCTTCTTTATTGTTAGCAATTAGCAAATTAGGTTGACTAATGTGGTGGCACGGTGGTATAGTGGTTAGCACTGTCGCCATGCACCTCCAGGGTCCATGTTCGATTCCCAGCCAGGCTCGATTCCCCTCTCTGTATGCATGTAGTTTGCATGTTCTAGGTGGGTTTTCTCTGGGTACTCCAGTTTCCTCCTACAGTCCAAAGACCTGTAGATTAGGCTAGCTGGCATTCCCAAATTGCATTTAGTGTGTGTGTGTGTGCCCTGCGATGGATTGGCACCCTGTCCAGGGTGTACCCTGCCTTGTGCCCTAAGTTTCCTGTCTTGCTTAATGTACAGTATACATATGTACACTATATGGACAAAAGTATTTAGCCAAACATGTTTCAGCCCAACCAAGACATCTTGGAAATTCCTATTCTTCCAACTTTGTGACAACAGTTTGGGGAAGGTCCTTTTCTATTCCAGCATGACTGTTGGACATGATTTGGACAGTCCTATGCTTCCAACTTTGTGGTAACAGTTTGGGGGAGGCCCATTTTTATTCCAACATGACAAAGCAAAGTCTGTAAAGACATGGTTTGATGAGTTCCGTGTGGAAGAACTTGACTGGCCTGCACAGAGCCCTGACCTCAACCCCATCAATGAACTGGAATGGAGATTGCAAGCCAGGTCTCCTTGTCCATCATCAGTGACTGATCTCATAAATGCTCTTCAGAATGAATAGGCACAAATTCCCATTTCCAAGAAGAGTGGAAGCTGTTAAAGCCTGCAAAAGGGGGACCAACTCCATACTGCCCAACTTCATGAGCTATTTCAGGTTTGACCAAATACTTTTGTCCATATAGTGTATGCAGCATAAGTAAATCCCGCCAAGGTTAACAATTGTCACCAGGGGGTCTCTGTAATAATGGAGTTCCTTAGAGGTTTAATATTCAAATCTTCTTTAAATGTCCTCATTTAAAATGATAAACTTGTACTTGATTGCACCCAATCACAACATTCCTTTGTGTATAATTTATATATATGATCTAGTCTGTGAAAAGTCAGCTTTTTCAGATCCACCGTTTTCTACATATAATCATTCTATGTATGATTTTATGTAGAAAACATTAAATCTCAAAAAAGACTTTAGCTGGCTTTTTACAGACCGGTCCAGATATAATTTTTTGTCAAGTTTAAGAGCTAAGGCACATTACTGACTGTTATGCCCCCCAAACCTCCACTTCACCCTGTCAGCCTGGAAAGAATACCACAAGGGAATAAAAACACTGTAAGTGCTATACTTATTACTACATGTCAAACAGAACAGCATGTGAATGTAGCAACCATATAATTCTCACACTAATCCGAAGACTTAGCATACCACCTGCAGAGTTCCTGGCGAACTGTACTAAACCTATGTCTTAAAAAGAGGTGAATATAATCATAATCCACTTCTCAGGGTTTGCTACAGTACTTTTTATTTACAGCAACATGTAAAACATATAAATACTACCTGATATTTTAATTTATTTTTTGTTAAACCTTTTTCACTTATACAATTAGAAAAGTAAAGAAACATTGAACACTATATTATTTACAAAGAAAAGAGCAAATACTTTATATGTCTGAGTCACTGCTCACAGAAAAACAAAAAAATTAATAAAAACAGAAAAAAAATGTAAGCATGTAAGTATGCAGACACAAAGCAGGTGACAAAATCCAGGTTCAGAATTTTTGCCGCCACTTCTAAAACATCCTGCTGAACTGTTTGTTACTATGCAACTTGTAGCATGATCCCTTTCCCAAAAGCATCACAGCAGAAATGTGATAGAAAGAGCATCAAAATTAAACCCTCTCTCTCTCCCAGTTAAAATGACGCCTTTTGGGAAACTCAGTACTGAACATTTTGTAAATCAATTCTGTGTATCAGTAGTAGTTTG
The DNA here is from genome assembly GCA_030347435.1 of Clarias fuscus. Classification (NCBI taxonomy): domain Eukaryota; kingdom Metazoa; phylum Chordata; class Actinopteri; order Siluriformes; family Clariidae; genus Clarias; species Clarias fuscus. The sequence continues at coordinate 14,026,665 of CM059220.1, forward strand.
ATCTCTGTACATTTTCTAAGATACACTCTAAGACAAACCAAAATTAGTTTACCAGTTACCAGTTAGTTTACCAGGAGGGAAACTCTCATGTAAAAAAAATCACGAAAATATATCAGAGAGACCTCTATGATGAATGAAATTGACTGGGTAAGTTTTTAATTAATTACGGCCTAATATATGATTTTGTGAAAATATATAGGGAGGAAAGGAAGCAAAGCATAAAAATACAATTGGTTTCAGATAAAACAGCTGGATTTGGACTTACTTTTCTTTCATAAGCCTGAGTATGTGGCTTTATTTTCAAATAAAAAATCTGACTCGATTTTCATGTTGTATACTCTCAGATAGGTAGTCTCTACTTTGATGGCAATGAATTAGTCAATGTTTAATAAGCATAGCCTATTCAGCTGACTGTAGAAACTGCCTGTACTTCCACCCCCTCTTCCACCTGATTGCCTTTTCTCATTGCCTTCATTTGATCTATGAGGTCTGTAAAGGTTTCCTTGACTGTCTTCTCCAGTATCCATCCCTCACTTTCACTCTCAGGGTCTTCTGGGTTTGTTAGTGTAGACAGAGATGTGTTCACATACTGCAGTCCGATCATCACAGCAACCTGAGGCAGGAGACAGTAAAAGAAAAATATCCATTATAAAAATATTCACCAACAAAATCAAGAAATTGGACAACCATCAATGAAAAGAAAAAGTGGTATACTGCATGTGCCCGGATGACGATATGGTTTTGTGTCGATAAATTAAAGGTCTCCATTAACGACCATTAGGGTCTGTCGTTTTAAAACATAGTACATTTAAAAACATACCTCAAGAATAGTAAGCAAAAATACTAGTCCACCAACAGTGTTCATCAGTCCTCCATAGTAGTAAACTAAAGCATATCTGCAGCCACGTGTCCAGATGTTCAGTTCTTCAGTATGGTGGTCATAACTGTAGTGAGCAGAGTTGTTTGTGACTTGGTAGTGAATGCAGGGCCTTGGGGAGCTGGGATTACAGCAGCTGAAAGGGACTCCATCCAACAAATATTGTCCGTCAACATTGCTGCTGATTCGGCTATGGACAAGAAAACCAGTATGAGATGCATTGATATCACAAAACTGTTGGAAAGGTTATACGTATAGAAGGAGGGGTAACTCAGTAGTTAAGATGTTGGACTACTGCTTGAAAATGAATTAACAGGTTCAAACATCACAACCAGGCTGCCGCTGTTGGGTTCTTAACCCTGAACTGCTCAAATGTGTAATGAACTACATGTACTGTAAGTCATTCTAGATCTGACTAGATATTTTTGAAAATGTTTTTGGTACTGATCATGAAATATCAACTGTCACAATATCAAAACATGATGATAACCTCAGCAACATTTTGACTCAATGTTTCTCCCTGATCTATTTCCAGCCAGTCAAAGTGATTGAAAAGGACATTAAGCTCTGAAAGACGTCAAAATGTGATTGAAGAAGATTATCAACTAAGTCTGAACTGGCTCACACACTTGACATCATTTATGCACACTGTCAATTCACTAACAGTGTAACACAACTTCACCTACTGTGAACGAACAGTAAAAAATACTTTTAAAAAAGTATTTTATTGAAGCTAAATTAAATATTTCCTTATGATAACTGCTTATGCTTAGGCTTACCAATATTTCATTCACTATACAACACTTCAGCTATAGTTAACAAAAATCTAATATTAACAAATATCATTCTATACTATATTTATATCTAAATTAATAACAAACACTCACTCTTTGACTTCTTTTGAGCTGAAGTCCAAGTAGCGATTGCTAATCCATTGGATCTCAAACCAGTCCTTGTAGTTATTGTTTCCACAACAATGAAACTCCATCTGCATTAGGTCCAGAGTTCTCTTCATGTAGCAGCGACCAGGAACATCTGTATCCTTATAATATTTCATACCATTTTTCAGCCCTTCTGCCAGGGTAAATTGTAGTGGTATGCGCATGGTGAAGCACAAAAGTGCAGTAAGGAAGAGGATAGCATTAAAGATCAAACAGAAGATAAGGAATGGCTTTATAATTGTCTTCCACTTCGAGAACTTGGAGGAATCCAACGAGTCGTAGCAGATCTTGCCACCAAAGGCACTAATGCCACATGCTAAGAGTCCAACACCAATTACAAGATTGGGCACAAAGTGACTTTCCTTGTTGTCCATGAGCTCACTTCGCTTTCGCAGTTCAATTTTGAAAAAAAGACCCATGCTAAAGACAAGCACGCCACCAATAATAGACAACCAATACACGATCCATAGCGTCTGGGCCAACTTTACCCGTTTTTTCAAGTCAAACTTCACTTTACCAAGAGCCATCTTTTGGTGCTAATATCTATAAAGATATTTACTTTAAAAGATCTACTTTTTTGTTCACCTGTATTTTTCAATGTCCTCTACCAAAAGTATTTAGATCCCAAATTTGATCTGTTGTAGATGTAAATCATCAAATACCAATTTATAATCCACTCCAGATATTTCCATGTCAGATTTCAGAAGGAATAAAAGTCATCTTTTTTCCTTTTTACTCTACAAATAGATTTCTTCCCCAACTAAAAACACTTTCTTTAGACTAGGGAACTGAATGAGCAATTTTACATCAGGCTAAACCAGTAATCAGTGTTATCCCGCTTACAGAAATCCTCTGCCAGCAGATCAGCCAATCAGTAAGTTGCTGTTGTAGTATCTGATTGGTTTCATTCATCATGTGATCTCACAAGCAATGCTCAAAATTCACCAGGGGAGCAGAAATTAAGACTGCTCTATTTCTGCCACTCCTATCAGGTAAGAACAGGAAACTGTTGCTGACCATGTCCATCCTTTTATGACCACAGGATAACGCGTCTTGTCACAAAGATTAAATCATCTCAAATTGGATTCTTACACATGACAGTTCACTGTACTCAAATGGCCTCCACAATCACCAGATCTCAATCCAGTAAAGCACCTTTGAGATGTGGTGCAAGGGGAGATTGGTATCATGGAACAAAACCTTAAAGGAGTGTTTCCAGCAACTTGGTGAATCTACTGTATGCCACAATGAATTATGGTGGTTCTTAAGGCAAAAGAGGATCTTTTTAAAAATAAAACACTTTGTATCAACATTTACTATACATTTAATGCACATTGGTATTTACATAAAATATGTTTATCAATGTGTGCAACAAATACATCATGTTATGTTAATGTGTTAATATATGTGTGATTCCATGCAGTCACTTGGAATGTTTCTCCACAATTATCAGACAACCAAAACACCAAATTATACGATTTGGCACAGAAATGGCACTTATACTACACATTTTCATATTGCTAGTTGTCAATATGTCCCTCTTTCAAGAACCATTCAATCATCTAGTGTTTTTTCTCATGTTCAAACATGCTCTGATTCTATCATTATTAGCTTTTGTAATGCTGGAGATGGAAAATTAAGAAAATATAGTATATAACAGTAATTGTTAAGTGATTAAATAATGTACAGGCCTCCTGGTTAGTCAAAAATGATGCAAGATGAATGTAGCATGTTATCAGAAGATACTGGCAGACAATTTGGATTCTACAGCACAAAAGCTGCACATGGGACGCTCTTGGATGTTCCAATGACCCAAAGCACAAGGCCAAGTTGACCCTCCAATGGCTACAGCCGAAAAAGGTGAAGGTTTATGGAGTAGCCATCACAGTCTCCTGACCTCAATATCTTTGAGCCAATTTTCTGAGATTTTAAATGTGCAGTTCATGCGAGACAACCAAAACATTTACAGGAACCGGAAGCAAGAAGAATGGACAGCTATACCATCTGAGAGAATTAAGGACCTGATGCACAATTACAAAACACTGCAGGCAATCATTGATACTAAAGTGAGCAATACACAATATTAAGGGTATTGATACTAAAGGTATGCAAACTTTTGAACAAGAATTATTTCCTTGTTTTCTTTATTGTCATATTTTGTTTGATGATTGTGCCATTCTATTATGCCTCAGAACATTATAACTCATTAAAAAATCATTATTATTTTTTTTATTCATCTAGCAAATTCTTCCAAGGTATGCAAACTTTTAAGCACAAATATATGTGGATTTCCTTGATGACCTTTTAAATTCAGAGTTGTGAAAATTATTTGATTCATATCCTTAACGGTATCATATCAGCTGAAGGACATTATAGAACCTTAATACTACTACTACTACTACTAATAATAATAATATACATCAATCTGCTATAACATTAAAACCACCAACCAATTTTGGTTCCCTTTTTGTAACTGGCTTGACTCCGCAGGACCTCTCAGGGTGTGCTGTGGTGTCCGAAACAGGAGCATTAGTGGAGAATACTTTGGTGGGGTGTAGGGTGCAAGGTGGGATCTCTGGTTATCAGATTTGTTTGCCCAGTGCATTGTATGGGTGCTTGATTAGAGATCCGGAGAGATTGAGACTGGGTCAGCCACCTTTTATTGCTAGGCCCCATGCACAGTGGGCTGTGGTGCACTGGTGTTCTGGTGCCTTTCTGTCATGGCCAGTATTAACCTTTTTTTTGGCAAGTTTTGCTACAGTGGCTTTTCTATAGGATTATAGGTCAGGCTAGCCTCTCATCCTTGTGGGCATGGATGAGCCTTGGTGGCCTATGATCCTGTCACCAGTTTACTGCTACGGTATATAACTAACTAGTGAACAACATTATTCAGTTAGCAGTGGTATTGACGTTATGGCTGGTCGGTTTATGTAACTAGCTTGTAAATACAGGCTATGTTAACACTAGAAAGGTGAATAATGAAACAAGTCATAATGCATTTAACATGGCCATGTTTATTTTTACAAGGGGGACTTAAGACATTGCATTAAATAGGAAAACATTTTAGTACGGGCATGACAATTCGAATTTGATAATGCTATAAATCCACAGCACTTTAAAGGATAAAAATGTCAAATCATGCTTCTGGTTCTGTAGCATCCCAACAAGATGTCCTCTCATCCTCTGGAAGGACTGTCCAGTTCGGTGAAGGCGTTCCAGCTGCAAGCCAGTTGAAATCATCCACCTGGGCCCAATTATTTCGTTTGGGGTCAAGTCCAGAAACTCGAAAATCATCATCTAGTTGATCATACTTCCAGTTAAAAGGAGCAAAAGAAACTCCGTGGCAGTCCTCTATTATTGCTCGGCTAGTCACATGGAGGTATATCTGGGTGGATGTGGTGTTGTGAGTGCGCAGCTGTTGACAGGCCAGTACCAGAGTGGAGTCTTCACACTCATCAATAAAAACCGAACTGGACACAGGCCCACTGAAGATCTGACAACCCCTCACATTTTTAATATGCAGGGTACTCGGTGAGCCGTAAAGTCTGACCTTGCAGTTCGTAAGGTGAGACAACAGAACGTCCCGTTGCTGGATATCTTCAGACTGCTTGATTAAAACTTCGTTGTGGGCATTTGAGAAGCCGCACTGTTCAGAACTGCCGACAGAGTCCACCACAGACTGCCCGGGATCTGCCTTTGGTTCTCCTTCAGTACCGGACGAGGGGACGGCTGGCTGCTGACTCGCCCCGGCGCCACGGGACCGGAAAGCGAACTTCTTTTTGGGCATCCCCTCCGCCCTTTTCTCCGCGATGGAGCCTTGCAGTTGCTGTAGAGATTCCTGCGCCTGTCTCAGTTCGTACTTTGTGAGAAATATCGTGCTGTCGTTCAGGAACTTTTGGAGGCGCTGAAGCATGTTTGTTGCCTCCTCTAAAACCTTCGTGGCGTTCTGTCGGTCAGTCTGTGTGCAGCTGGAGAGCAGCTCCTCAATAGCAGTCTTCTCCGCGCTAAAACTAGCCCTGAAGTAACAGACTTTTTCCTCTGACACCTCCTGGCTCTCTTTGACATTTTTGCGACGCTCTAACTCTTCCAGTCTCGCCTGATCCCGGCGCAAAACGCTCTCTGGGACTTTTACAGCGTCACTTGTACGCACGTTCGCTGCGATTTCCTCCATGTCTATTGAAACAAACCCTCCAGCTCAACCAGGAAGTGGAGCGCACGAGCAATACATGCGCATTCTAATAAACCGAAAGGTGATTGGACCAAAAAAAACCCGCGCCTGTTATTTGTGGTTTCATTGGCCAATTCAGTTTTACGTAATATATGGGCGAGCTTGTATAGACCAGACAGGGCGTTGCGGTATTGTGTTTTTACATATCACTCCGAAACCCAGAAGCTTGTGTGGAGCAGAAGGGGTGTTTCCAGATAAAGGCTCGCTTCGGGGCCTGAGTCGTTTCCATTGTGACCAATATGACGTCAAAAACGACGTGACCAACCTAGTAGCACGACGACACTTGCTACAAAGTTATTACATTTGAATGGATCCACAAAGAAAGAGAATGACTATTTAGCAACATTTTGAAGTAAGTTCTCCAAATAGGGTTATTAATAATTGTAATAACTCGTTAGAGGCTTTTTCAGATTATTAATGTGCACAAACATGTCCTTTGCACCATGCATTTTTAAACTGTATATGGACATGTAGCTGCTAATAATATTTAATAATATTTTATACATCATTGACGGTTGTCAGCCTTGTGTGTGTGTGTGTGTGTGTGTGTGTGTGAACTTGATTTAAGAACTGTCCACACACACACACACACACACACACATATATGTTGTATATATACAACATATAGACTTGATTTAAGGACTGTCCAACACATTATTAAAAACCTGTAAGGACTGTGCTGAACCTTCACCTTTGTGAAAGAAATGTAGTCAGAAAAAAAATCATGAATTTACCCATATCACATAAACGCTTAGAAAAGATAGGTGGTAACAAGCTGACAATAGAAATCACAGGTATGTTTAATAGTGAAAGAAGGGGGAAGCACATGAGACAATGCACCCATCATGCATAGTGCCCACTGAACAAGCCTCTGGTGGCAGTGTGATCGGGGTATGGTTCAGTCGGTCAGGTCTAGGCTCAACAGATACAGTGTGTGCCAATAAGACGAAGTCAGCTGACGTCCTAAATGTACTGAATGACCAGGGTGCACATCAATGGACATTTATCTTCCCTGTGGAACAGGCATATTGCAGAATTCAAATTGTGAACGTTTGGCTCTGTGAGCATGAGGAATCATTTTCACACATGAATTCACCACCACACTGTGCACCGTTATTACAGCTAAAGGCGGTCAATGAATCCCTGGGTGCGCTGCTTTCTTTTTTGGCCAGAAAGTGTATTACTACATAGTGAGTAGTCAGATAGTGAGGGCGACCGTCCTACAGAATAGTGACTGATTAAATATAATTGATTTACCAAGTGACTCAATAAGATTTAACTGACAATTGTCAATGATGTATGAAAAATGACTTGCCCATATTAATCGTGTTTGTGCTTGCGATGCTATGCTTTTTGTGCTACACACAATTTGCCCACTAGATGTCAGTATAATGAGGTCTTAAATTAAACATCATGAAACAAATCTGGTTTGAAAATTTGGTGAAAATACTTCAGATGACAAAAATACTGATTGGATAATTGAAGGGGAAAAAAGAGAGAAGTGTTCCTATTAATGTGACTGGTGAATATATTCCCCCAAAATGTAGTTTCACTCTATTTTGGGGTACGAACAATACTTTTGTGCCAATAAATTCTTACATTACAAGGAAACTTTAAAAAAAACCATGTAGATATCTTGTTAATATAATGCTCTGGCTACTTAAATGACATCCTAACAAGATTTATTGGTTTATTTCTTTTGCACGTCTTTGTTAAGAAGTAAAACTAAAGGGGATTAAACATCTGCATATAGTCCTCACAACATAGAGCCCACTGCATTACTAAAATATGGGGAGAAAAAATTATACTAGTATTTAAAAAACAGATTTGTTGCTTTAACAGTAAAACAAATCACAGGTTTTTTACTTCCCTGACATTATTAATTTTATTAGTTGTCAGTGGAATGATTATGCATCACTATAAACATGTAAGACAGTAAAGACTGTAAAACAATATAAGCAATACATACAAAGGGAAAAAATAATCATGAACTATAAATTAATATAACATTAGATTTTCAAATGGATGCACGTCATTGTGGCTGTGAAACCTTGATATACAGTATTATATTCTTATTACTGAATAATAATAATAATAATAATAATAATAATGAATTAGAAAAAAATTAAGTGAACCATTTTTTCACATAATTTTTAAAATAATTTTTGCAAGTATTTAAAAATGAGCACAACTAGAACAATAAAAAATGAATCAATAATTATATAATTCAGGACACTTCAGTGAAACCGTTAATAATTTCAATTTAGTGTATTTTTATGACTTTCCAAGCTCCATTAATTTAAGACATATGACAGAAGCACTGTAATAATTACAATAGCTCATAATGATTGGCTGTTTTGGGTGTGGTCCCAGTTCACACTCCGCCCCCTAGCGCTGAAACACGGCTATTCAACCTATTGAGAATAAACGTTTATAGTCTGGACTGATTGTAGGTCGACACTGTGACCTAAAAGGTCAGCCATGTGAGGCTGTATGTGTTTATGTAAAGTGTTAAGTTAAAAGTCGAGAGTGGCACACTGTTTGTGAGTAACTGTGGTGATTTGGGGATACAGTTGTTGCTGGTGTTGTTAGTGGTGGTGTTTCCCTCAGGGCTGCAGATGCGCCTTCTGCTGGAGCAACGCTGCCTCAGCGGCCCGTGCAGAGATGGCGAGGAAACCCCGGTGACACGGCACTGCTTTTTCATGACGGTGAGTTTCCCTTTGAGTGTATTATAATTTTGTGATAAAAATTTCAAGGAAAAAACACACACGGCCTCCTTCCACCCCTTCCTTCGGGGAGGGAAGAGTGAGAGTGCGGAGAGAAAAATCTATCTGAGACAGAGCAAGGACAGTGAGGGGAAAAATATATGAGTGGGAGAGGGAGAAGAAGAAGAAGGAGGAGGAGGTGGAGAGGAGGGGGAGCAAATTAAAAGTTGCCAAATGGAGATATTGGGTTTCAAGAGGAGTGAGACAGGAGTAAGGGTTTGCCTCTTTTTCAAAGTCGTCTTTATGTTATGCAAATGGAAATAAATATTTATTGTTCGACACGGCTTTCTTCGTTATGGTTTTGTCGTCGAATTGGAGCGGTTAGTGGACGGGAGGGGAGGCTTAACGTAGCAGGCTAGCGCTCACTCTCTCCTGGGCAGGACATTAGGTGTTATAATTTTAAAAACCAGTATTTAATTAGGTTTATCTGATTGCCTTTCGCAAACGAAAATGTAGATCGTGTTTGTTTAGACGAGCATCCGAAATGATTGCGATCAGATGAAATATGCGTATGCTCGCTAGTCCCATGGTGGCCGTGTGTCTGTCCTCGCTGAGTCCACCTGAGCAGCAGTGAAGCACAGGACACTCTCCACTGTCCTCTCTCCAGCTCCGAATGTTCCTGCACAAACCCAGAGACTATCTCTGTTTGTTTTTTGATTGTATTCCCTTCTTCCGGAGTTGCCATTGTGGACAGTCGAGACCACACCGAGCCGAATGGCTAAGCTAAAAAAAAAAAGGAAATAAAACAAACCGCCAGAGCTTTGAGTTTGAGATCGGATCCGAGTGGAGATAGAGAGTGAACAGTCCCTCCTGTGGCAGAGTTTAAATTAGGATGTATATCGAGGGTTGATGCTTTTTGCTGCGTCTCCTTTCCGCCCCCCTGACTGCAACAAACCAAGAGCTAAAGCTCTGCTAGCTGGCTGTGGGGTTTTTTCTTCTTCAAAGAGAGGAAGGAAAAGAGACTTTTCTCCTCCCTTGTTTGTCTAAAAACAGTTTTAACGTTACTGTGACAAACCAAATAAGTGCTGTTTGTGTGTATCTGGCTATAAATATATAAATCTATATATGTGCCTGGCTGATTCCTGGGCTACATTTACATTGTCCTAGTGTTATTTTGCTTGAGTGTAACGACGACGTGAAGCAGCCATTACACAAAACACAAAGTGGCCAAGCTACTCGGATACAGATCTGTTCAGCTCACATGCACAGAAAGACCTTAACAAAGATGATCAAACGGACATTAATACATAAATGAAAGCAATTTATCGTTAGCCATTGAACAAGAGTTAGAGTTGAACAAGATTATGACCTATAAAAATATGTAATCCAGTTTTACATAAACCAATTCATTCTGTTTAGCCTTCATTTCATTTGATGTGTGTGTGTCAGCGACATATTAGCATTATGTTTTATTTATGATTTAACAAGAACGTTTTAACGCTTTTGAGGGAACATCAATCTGGCCCTGCCCATCCCCCCACACACTGTGCTTCAGTCCCAGTCATTTATATCACTTCAAGTGTTGTTTTTTTTATGCCACGTCGTCGTATCTCTCTCTCTCTCTCACACACACACATGCACACATTTCTGTACTATTTGAACAGTGTTTGTTTTGTCAGTGATCTAACATGGTGGTGTCCGTACATTTTGTGTGGTTGCAGCAGAGTGGCGCAGTTTCAGGTCACAGCCGCCATTTTACACTCAGTAACACACGAGGAGCTGCTGCTTTGTGTTGTGTGAAAACACTGAGGACAAGCACGCAAAGACCCTAAACACTCCACACACTCCACGTTACCAGCAATTTCCCCATGACCTACAGCATACTTAAAAAACAACAACAACAACAATAAAATCAATTATTGTTAATACAATTAAGGTATTTACTTGACTGATTTGACATACTTTACCAGAAACTCATATCTCACATTTCAATGCTGAGGCCTACACATAAATTCAGATCTTACTAGTGTAAATGTATATCTTCAAAAATGTTGAATATTACTACAATGATAACACATTTGGAGATAACAATTAATCTGTCATATTAAAGAACTACAGTATGTTTTATGTTCTTGCACAAACATCTTAGTGTGAAAAAATGCTGTAAAAGGGATCCATCTCTCACTACAAATACTAATGAGGAAAGAAGATGACAAATTATAAGCATTTGTTCTTAATTTAGGTGTCATGGATGATGAAGACGACCGCCGTCTTCTGGATTTTATTGGGTGAGCTGGATTATTGAAGTTTACTGATTATTTCTCAATTTTATAATATACTATCTGGACTAAAATTAGGAATAACTAGTTAGTTAGGAACATGAATAGCTATACCATTGTTACAAAACAAAAAATGTAAATTGATGGCCAAACTTTATTCAAACTAAAATTCTCACATTTTTTAAAATAATGAATGTTAAGTTAATGAAGTTATAAATAATTTAATTGGGTTATTTTTTATATTGCACACAAAGGTTAATAATGCATGTCAGATTTATTGATGCATGATGTTAAGAAGAGCTTTTTGCTGTGACCATATTCACTTGCCACAGACCATGCATTTATAAGCATTTTTTTTCTATGCAGAGATGTACAAGCTTTAAATGATTATCTTCATGGCTCCAATAGCAAATCGGTAAGCTTATAAATATTTTCCGGTGGTCATGTATAGTATATGTATTGTTTTTTTTGTAGTATGTTTAGTTTCTGAAATAGTCTGACATCCTACATTTGTATTTTTCTTGATCTAACCAAACACTTTCCATTTATTAGCTAATAAAACCTTTCAGGATTTTAGTTACTGTATTGTAAATAATATTGTAGGTACTTTTTGGCATTAATTATGTTTTCTTTGAATAGATAGAAGAGGATGACCTGACAAATGCAGCTTATGAATCTGCAACCTCATTTTTCTCAAATGATACAGTAAGAATGTATTTTTTTTTTATAAGAATCACAGTAATTATTTAGTTCAGTATAAACTACAGTAAATTCTGTTGATGTATGTTCTCTTGCTCAGGGTGGCTCAAATGAAGGACTTAAAGATGGCCATAATCATTTGGAAGAGTTTGGAGAGGCTGGTGATTCTGGACTCTCTAGTAGTCTTCAGTTTATTGAAGATGAGCTTGAGGGTAGCGTCTCCCCGAGTGGTGGGGTTGACCTTGGTAGCGAGGACCAACCTTTTGATATTCTCCAAAAGTCTTTATTGGAGGCAGATATCACAGAGCAGACTCTGGCTGAAGAAGCATTGTTGGAGTCTCAACCAGGTTTGTGTCCTGCCACTGCAACCTTCCACCAGCAGCTAGTTTCTGGAGGTGTTTCAGGAGCTGGACTGGTGGCTCCAATGCCTGTAGCTGGGACACAACCTCAGGCTTTTATTCAGCAAGTTCCCCAGCTGCCATTGCCAAATGGACCAACAGGACACATTCAGCTCTCATTAAGCTCTCTTAATGGAAGTACTCCCTCCATGATGACTATCAAGAGTTTGGAGCGGCCTCAGATCCTATTGAGGCCTGGTGGAAATGCGGTGATGGGCAGTGCTGGGCAGGGTACATCTTTCGTTCCTTCTACACCAGGGCAGATATCTGTTCCCTTTAATAAAGGGCCGATACAGCTGCAGAATATTATTATTCAGAGAGGCCCTGTACCACAGTCTTTGGTCAGACCTATTCAACCTAAGGTTCTCCAGACAGGTGGACAAACTATGTACAATATAAGCAACCTGGGGATCCAACCCAACAGCACTACTATTGCAAACTCAGCTAATACTGTTGCATACACAGCCAATGGAACTCCACAGACTACCCAGCAGGTAAAGGTAGTGAGTCAGCCCACCAGCATTGTAGTCCATTCTCCCTTTGGACAGCAAGGACAACCACAGGTCCACCAGGCCAGTCTTCCCCAGGGACAGTATTTGCTGCCAACTGGCAGCACTGTTCATGGGCTTCAGGCAGTAAACGGCCAAGTGCTTCAAACCAACACTCACATGGGTGACCCATCCTTAACTAGCACTACTACATACTCTATCTTGACTAACCAGAATACAGCTGTGCAAATTATTGCTGGGCAGAACTTTGCAGCTGGTGGGCAGATGATACTGAATCAAGGTATGGTTAATACAGGTCAAGCCTCTCCTACAGGGGTTATGCAGGTTGCTCAGAGGCCTGGTGTCACAGCCAAAGTCTGGGCTGCCAATCCATCACCTACTCCAACAGCGGTACAGTCTTTGCAGACACCAAACCGTCTCACCATGGTAAACTCCACAGGCCAGACTCTCCAGACTCATCTGCAGATATCTGTTAGCCCAGGACAGCGTCTTTTGGTACCCGTGGCACAGAACAACACAAATTCTTCCCACTCAGCAAGCCAAGAACAACAGTTTGAAAAGGAACAGGCACCATTTAACCTGGTAAGATGGTTACTAATTTTATGCTTTTCCCTCGAACTTTTTTTTTCTCATTCTTTGTGTATTTATTAATTTTTATTTTGTTTATTAATAACTCATAGGCATTTTTTTCTGATTTAAAAGGACTCCACATTATCAAAACAGAAAGCTCAGACCCAGCTGGCTAATCTTCTTGATATTAAAGGTATGAATATGCATATCAATTTTTGTTTCCTTTTTCCCGCCAACTGACCCGTTTAAACATTTAAGAAAATGTGTAAATTCTCAGGTGTGAAAACTGCCAACCAGGAATCCCTTCTCATAACTACTTCAAAGAGACCTGCAAATCAGCAGCTGAGCAGAGGAGAAATGTGAGTGACACGACAGACAACATATTTGCCATTTTACAACCTTGGTCATAGTATTATTTATTGTTATATTGATATAAAAATCGATATCAATCGAATATCAATATTAATATTATTATTATTTACACTCCACTCTTTCACAGGGTTCGTGAGCAGCTAAGGATGGATCATATTGGGGTTGTGTCTCCAGACCGTACAGCTTTCACATCAGTAAATGATGTCCTCAACAGATTGTTGCCCTATCACGTGTTCCACGAGGAGCCACCCTGTGAGGATGATTTTGCCAAAGGTATGATTTTCTACACTTTTATCCACACTCAAATTGTATCCATGGAAGTTTTCATGCAAGCTTTTTGTGCTGTATGTCTTTCCAGTGGATGAAGAATTTGAGGCAGTTTCCACACAGGTGGTAGTGAGAACACAGTGCATGATAAACAAATACAGGCGTTTGCTCATGGTGGAGGCTGAGGTAGGTTTAACTTGAGGTACTTTAAAATAAAATAAAAAAAGTATATATTAAAAAAAAAACATCACTAGACCTGTTCTAGAGGTGTTTTTTCTTCTTCTTTTTTTTTTTTTTTTGAGGAATTTGTACCTCCTGGACTAATTTTGCCTATTATTAGTAGCACAATCTACAAACCTTCCTTATATGTGTATTTTACTCTCACAGCGGTCCAGTCCCTCATCAGAAATAGTGATGATTGACAGAACATTTAACCAAGAGGAACGGAACAATTTGACTCAAGACAAACGAACGGTACTTGTAGACCCAGGTAAAAATGTGCATTTACTTTTTAAATCAACAGCATCTTTTTTTTTTTTTTTTTTGATACAGTCAACACATGCATGGTGTTGACTGTATCATACCATTCTGTCATGTGTTCCAGATGGCTTTTTAGAGGAATTCTGCTGTGGACCTAAGAAGTTGGCCTCAAACATAGCAGCTATGGATTCACCTTGTAATGAGGAGATCCCCATTTTGATGGAGACTTCCCCTAGCCCAGACACCCCACACATGCAAGGATACAAAGAGAGGACAGAATGCCATATAAAGCCTGCTTATAGGACAGACGCATATTCAGCTTTTGAGGATCCAGGTGGTGGGGAACATGAAGAGACCTTCAGTAAGAGCAGCTTAGACGTGAAGAAAAAGCAATCCAACATCATCAGTAGCAGCAGCAGCCAGCACCACCAACACTTTCACTCTGCCCACTACTCCACATCCCCCAGTCATCCACAGCATAGTTCTGGCCATTTTTATTCCTCTGAACAGCTTCAGACATTTGATCATGGTCATGTCCAACTCTCTGACACTGATTCTGTGCTTGAAGCTGCAGTGAATAGTATATTAGACTGTTAGATTTTTATTTGGAAGGGGGGGTTTATTAGATACTGTCAGAATTGTAAGTTTAATCCTGCGACATGTGAGACTGAAGGATGTACTTCAGCAAAACAAATGTTTGTGCACACAGTGTCCCTTTAGTACACCCTAAACGGCGTAGAGGCGGTGAAAAAAAGAACTGTGCCTACTGTTCTGGAAACGTTTACATGAGCGCCTTTTTGGACGTGCACCCACACAAAGCAGTAAGGTCTGATGTTTGAAATGCTGGTTACACATTTTTCATGTGTATGATGTGTGTTACTGTCTGTGTGTAGCTTTGGAACATATCTACTCATACAGATGCTTTGAATACAAGTTACACTCTGTGGAGGTTTTCTGTGTTTTTCTTAGTTTAGGCGTAGGCAGGTGTTATGTGTCTGGAAAGACTTACTGTTTATGGCTTATAGCTGTCCTTTATCTTTTTGATAAGATATTGCAGTAGTTTATGATCAAATAGGGCATTTAAATATAGACACTCTTAGTTGTTTTATTAGTAGTAGTATTAGGATTTAATCCCAGTCCCACATCCTCCTTGCACTGCACATTTATGTTTTCAAAAAAATTGTTGGAAAATTAATTGAATGACTGAAATGGTTGAAATCCTAAACTATGCAGTCCAGGTGAGGAATTGAATACTGTTGTAAGACCAACAACTATGCTCCTTTTCTTTTATTTAGCATTTAGTTTTGTACCTTACAGGTATGTGATCTCCTGCCCACAGAGACAAGCTCACTTTGAGTGTTTTCTTTTGCTGCAGGGGAATCTAAGTCCTCAGATTGAGGGTACGATGTTACATTCTTTTTGTGCTTTATTCATTTTTTTAAATGATTTTTTTTTTCTTTACGCTGCTTCTAAGCTTGGATAAAAAAAAAAACCTGCTTCTGTGTGATTGTAGGTTGCATTTCCATGATTCCAGAGAGATATTGTCCCAAACATTTTTATTTCGCTTGTGACTAGTGTTCCCTGCTGGTCAGGCTATGTTCTCTCTCTCTCTCTCTCTTGTTTTCATTCTTTAGCTGCAGCAACTAATGTTTGCACACATAAACATAGTGTCTTTTAGACAACTGTGTTTTCTGCAGCTTGTCTCTAGTCACTATTTGGTATTTGATAAGTAATTTGAATACCGACATCTTTATATAATGTGGAGGAGACTTAATGCCTTGTCTTCACATATGTTATTTGAGAAAGTTACCCATGTGGCCATGAGAATTTTTACCATGAGAACGCATTTTAAAGCCACACTCACAAATTTAAATGCTACTTTATATAATTTGATATTATTTCTCATAGACTTAGAATTTA
The DNA here is from genome assembly GCA_030347435.1 of Clarias fuscus. Taxonomy (NCBI): domain Eukaryota; kingdom Metazoa; phylum Chordata; class Actinopteri; order Siluriformes; family Clariidae; genus Clarias; species Clarias fuscus. The sequence goes on from CM059220.1 coordinate 14,042,910, forward strand.
ATCTTCAATCATCATATGTATTAAATGTTAAGTATATAGATTTCTACATTATATTACTGCTATGCACCAAACGATTTTTAGATTGATTTTTTTTACTAGTTCTTTCTAGAAATACAGAGCAGAACTGCTTAGAACTTATTAGAAATGTGGTTCGCTAGAAAAGGGAATTATGGTGCATTCAGAGATCTATCTGGGAATTTTAAGTGGCGAACTGGATCCCACATGCAATTCAATCACGTCCAATTACAAGTTCTAAAATTTCTGACTGTGGCTTTTTTTTCTAACTTCTTAAACGAGTTAATAATGTGTTTATTCAAACAACAGGAGTGAGACCAATTCAGCATAAACAGCAGTGAACGGTTCGATACATTTGTGTGTTGTTTTTATGTGCATGTTGGTATTGAAAGGTTGCTTGTGCCTAAAATACAATTTCATTAATCAGCAACACTATACTGTATATTTTCTTCCAGCAGTTCAACCAAATATGATGAACAAATGAAGTTGTACTATGATACGATGTCTGTGATCTGAGCTTGTGTGGGTGAAAGAGGTTCAGCCTGAAGACTTTTTTGTTTGAGGGCTTCCTTGCCTTAGAAGAGTGTACGTGAAAACAATTTGAACATTATTTGTTTTACGGTACGTGTGTGGCCTTCAGTTAATCTCAACACCTTCATGTTGAAAGTTTGAAGTTGTCACCATGCTTGTAACATTTCATTTTCATATAAAATTTTATTTGCAACATTTGTTTTGTATTAAAAAATTAAGAGTACAACAAAATATTTATAATTTTGTAAGAAAAGTATGGAAAATGAAACAAAAAGGAAGTTATTTTTTATGTTGCGTATACCTTGTTTATGTGAAATCAAAATATATGGTCAGATATTGATTTACTGTTTAATTTGTGCTCACAACAGCAAAGATCAATCAATATTAAATTCACTTTGAATACAACAGTTAACTTGTGATATGATTCTTTAGTTAGCACATCTGTCCTTTGTAGTTTAAGCATCTACTATCATACTGTGATTGTGCAATAACATTGTTTATTGTGTTTAAATTTTAAAAAGTAGAAACACTTACTGTATAAATATCACACTAGTTCTTTAACCACATTACAGCCACCGTGATCAATGTAGTAAACACAATTAAAAATAACATGACACCTCCATGTTCCCTGAAATATGCATGGACTGAATCCTTTAAAATAAAATATTTGATGCATATCCACATTCTTTAGACACCCACAAATTTAACTTAAAATATTAAACAGTAAATGGAATATAAAAGTCCTTGTTAAGACAATTAAAGCTTCTAATGAATTCATTTTTTATTGCAGAAACATAATCTCATACTGAAAATTGTAGAAAAATCAAACCTTTCATTCAAGTGAAAAAAAAAAAGTTTTTTTTAATAAAATCACCTGTTCCACAATTATTGGCACCCCTAACAATTCAGATAAAGTAAATGTAACTGAAGCATTTTTGTAATTTTTTAAATAGTTTTTAAAGTTGATCAAAGTATCTACAACAAATGAAGTTGTAATGAAGTTTAATTACTAATTCATGACTTCCCTATGGTATAAACATGACGTGAGACAGAAGATGATTTCTCTTATCCACTCCTCAACATGGGAAAGACGAGAGAACACCACATTCAAGTAAGGCAGATGTGTGTCCAACTTCATAAGTAGCCACTCACCTAAACTTGCCCATAGCAACAGACAGAGGAATCATTAACAAGTTTAAAACAACTGGAAAAGTGACAAACAAAGCTGCATGAGGACCCAAGTTTATCTTGCTACCATGCATAGTTAGGAGGATGGTAAGGCAAGTAAAAAAAAAAAAATCTCCAAAGGTCACTGTTCAAAGAGTGCCATCTTGGGGTTACAGTCTCCATAACAACCGTCAGATGAACAACCAAACAACTACATGCCACCAAGCTGTTTGGTAGGCATGCAAGGAAAAAGCCTTTTCTCACCCACAGTCACAAATAAACATCTGGGGTTTGCTAAATGGTACTGGGGTTACAACTGGAACCTTCTTAGGGTGCATGGCATCATGAGCTCGTTCGAAATACCAGGACAGAAACCCGAACATGGGTCATCATTTGGTCTTTCAGCAGGATCAAGACCCAAAACGTGTGGCTAAATTTACATAAAGATGATTCAGCAGACAAAAAAAAATCAAGCTCTTCTCATGGCCATCTCAGTCCCCAGACCTCAACCCAACTGAATTCCATCAACTGCATTTGAATACCTGTGGGTTGAGCTGAAGAGGAGGATAAATTTATTAGAAGCCTAACCAGTAGTGCCAATAATTGTGGAGAGTGTTGTATGACAAAACTGATTTCTGAACATAGAAAATGTATACTGTTTGTCACTGTTGCAATACTGAAACTAGGTTGAGTCTGGATTTATTATTCTTCACACTTGCTTGTGTATGTCAAAGTTTGTAACAGAAATTGATTATGCCTTTAAAAAATCTAAATAAATAACATCTTGTCTATGAAAATACTGCAGTTCACATAGTGCAATACTCTTGAGGTCACTGTGGGACAAAAACTTGAGAAGTCTTCCAAATACTCATAGTAATGAGAAATCATTGTGCTGTAATACGTCCCCCAAATATTCTAATGATACTTCCTCCAGCGGTGTTTCTCTGCAAACCAACAGAACACAAATTAAGCACATACTATAGATAAATCTTCATACACAGTATTTTTGTATATGCCATTCAAGATGAAATGATATCTGAAACAAGCTTACTGATATTTGGATAATTCCAAATGTAACTCAGGACACAGTAGCTACCAATCAATATTGCAATCCCACCAAACCTTCCTTTCTTTACATCAATGTACTTCCTGTAATACCACCGCCAACCTGGAAAATACACAAGTACAGAGAATTAGTTAGAAGCACAAAGGGCTGGTCCTTTTTCATTCCAAACCAATCACAAGACAACCTCAAGTTTAAAAATAAAAATAAAGGCTTTAAAACACATCTGTCGAATAAATGTGTGAACTCACCGGGTTACTAAATGTGTTTTAAATATCTCAACTTTAATAGTACCTTTGGGAAGCTTGCACAGCAGGTGCACAATGCCATTTCTCACAATTGGTGTTTTCCCTGAGGTCACCAGTCAATTAAAATGACATTTACTGGGAAACATTAACCTCTATGAAACTTTGATTACATTGAGGCACCCTTTGTCTTTATCAACTGGAATTATTCTACAAAAAATGAAATAGAAAGTGACCTTTGTTAACGCTTGTCAAAGCTTCCCTGGGGGATTTTGGTGAGTGAGCACCGAACCAAGAAGTGAGTTCATTCAGTCGTACATCTCCAAGTCTCAGCTCTGTCATTGAAGCTGCACAGACACATACAGAAGCACAATAAATCTCTGTATACAAATAATGTATACATGAGAATTTGTTCATAGTATTGTTTACTGTGCTGTAAAGGCCTTAGTTTATACAGACATGTATACCAAATACTTATTAAAAAATATTTTTTTTAATGGTTAATAAATGAAAAAAGAAATGGTGGTTTATCAGGTAATGGCTCTTCTGAAGAATACTTATGAGTTGTTAATTGGTAATCAATAACTTTAGAGTTCCTATTACTATCAAGGAAGTAACTAAAGAGTTCCATTACGTCAAAGATGTGTCTAATAAAGCAGATATATCCTCTAAAACTAAATGTTTAATTTCATTGTTATATAATTGAATGTTCAGTTAGCTTTATATATACGTTTTATTATTTTTAATAGAATAATTGCTACTGTATATATATATTTTTTTTCTATTCCATTTCTGGAGTCACTATGCTTTGTCTACATTGTAAAAGTAATAATGGAACTTTTACTAAGGCAGATACTCTACCTTGACTCTGTGTAGAAGGCTTGGGGGTTTGGTGCTTCAATGAATTCCCATTAATGGAGATTTCTGAATGAGATGAGAAGAAAAATGTTCCACCATAACCTGTTGCCATCTCAGGTGAGTATGCCTTAACAGACACGTTTCGCAATGGTGAGCTGAGCCTGTCTTCAATTTGCTTTTGTCCTGAGATTTGGAAAATCGGCAACGGTACAGGGGACATCTTCATAGTGGCATTCTGGTCGTTCCCTGTACGAGGCTTGATTGTACACTCAGAAGTGTTTACACACTTGGATAAAGGCACTGTGTGTGCTGAATCTATGGGAAATGACACTTGAAAATGGTCATGTCTACTTTTGTAAAATCCATGTTTAATATGATCCCACACACAAGTTTTGGTTTGAAATACAACCCAATTTTGCGTTTTTATTCCATAACCCAAAGAATATTCTTTAGTCAAAGTCTTTGGGCTGGTTTGAATCTGCTCTGATGCATCAGGACTCACTTGGCACTGTGGCACATTTTGCTCAGCCTGGCAGCGTGTGGTCCATGGACCACTTTTTAAAAGCTCTGAAACAGGGTGGTCGAAGCTGTTGGTGGTTAAATGAGATGTCAGACTGATTCCCGTAACCTTTTTTTGCCCATTGACTTCTTTTTCTAATAATGGTGTATCTTTTACAGGGTGTTTATATATTTCGCTGTTATGCTGAGAAACTCCAGTGATTTTAATTCCTGTCTGGGTTTGCAGTTTAACTTGTCTCAACTTCTCTTGTTCTCTTTTAGCAAGCCACTTGCTTTTGTGTTTCAAAGTGTCCGTGACCGTTCTTTCATTCGATTTAACTTTAGATGAAGTGCTTGTGATCATGAAGGGCGAGTTTTGTAAAAAATCTGCACTCACCTTTTCAACTTTTTGGGATTTGGATTTTATCTGAATTTTCTGGTAACTCAACCTAGTTTCAGTATTTACCTTATTCATCTTATCCGTATCACCTGTGTGTTTAAAAGTAGGATCTGGGGTTTCTTTAGGTGTGTTATTAGTCATTTGGGCAGGCTTGAGGCGGGGGGACATTTTGCAGTGAGGAAGATGAGATTTGAGCCTTTTGAAGGGCTTCCCACAAAACGGGACACGTCTCTGTTTGGGAAAATAAAACATAATAAATAAAACAGTCTTGATAATGTAATGAATTTTCAGTTGTAAGATAAAAAGTAATGATCTAGTACTCTTCTAAAAGGACAGTAATTGTGGAGCTTGCAAGAAATATTTTAGGGCTCAGTCAAGAAATTAAAATATTGTTTTACTATATATATATATATATATATATATATATATATATATATATATATATATATATATAAAAAACATGTTACTATGTTTCAGGCAAATACTCACCTAAGCTCATCTTGCTCATCTTGAGCTTCCCTAAATTCCGATTGTGATTTGCGTTTGGGAAATATAAACATGACAAGCAAACAAAGTTACCCAAAAGCACACAACGTGTTTGAGACACAACAGCTATCACAGTAAGGAGTTTTCATCACACGCCGTTAAACATGAAGGACCCAATTTAGGTCCACTCACAGCGCCTGTGTATAAATAAACACACAGGCAGGAATTTAGTTAATTATCAAGTAAGAATTTTTATTTCAAAATGTTAACGTGTATAAACAGGGACCATATTGCTACGCACCCCGAATTCACAGTTTACAGAAACAGTTCTAAAGTGTGTTTACGTGTGCGTGCGTGTGTGTGTTGTTTTTAATCGCTTTTCCTGTTTTGTTCCGCACGCAGTGACCACGTCACGGGAGCGTCAACAGCAGAACCCGGAAGTATCCGCCGTGTAAATTAGCTGCAGAGAAAGAATGATTGCTGTCATGCAACCTACTTTCGAGGAATACAGTTAAGTGCTATATATATATATATATATTAGGGTTTGTTTTCCTGAAGATTTAATAGTTTATAAGTTTATAGTCCAAGTCATTTTTATGTGGTGAAAAGAACAATATACAGTGTCCAGGCTGACTGCTTTCCTGTACTGACCTGTTGGTTTGTCTGATATTTGGTCTAATGGATCAGACTGAACGTATTGATTTATAAGATTGATTCAGACGGCCAATAAAGTTATATTAAACACAAGCGTTAGTGCACTTTGTGTGTGACCAGCTGTGCTAAACAGTAAGCGTCAGTAAACTGAAACCGACACATCGAGGTCTGTTTAACTCGCATTCACATTACATCTGGTTTATGGACTGAACAAGATTGATTGATATTGACTGATCTATATTCAGTCGTGTCAAGGTTTTGTCATAAAAGGTCCCCGACCCAACACTCCTCGGGCTTGGACGATATCTTCCTCCCCTTCCTCCTCCTTCTCCACCCCACCGGCTAATTCTCAAATGCACAGCTTACCCATGCTCTCAGAAAGCAGGTAAGAGTTTACCTTCATATTTGATCCCTATTATGAGTAATTATATTTATTTTTTGGTTACTGTACATATCTGCAGATCGAGACATCCAGCACATATTACACTGTTACTGTACATGATGTGCTGTGTGTAATGCCTCACATGCTACAGACTATTATTAGATATTGGCACTTAGATTTCTTCTTAAATGTCATCAGTGTTTATGAGACTCTCTGGGCCCATGTGTTAGAGCCTAACTAATCATTGTTAACCTAGCTGAGTCTCATAATCCTGCAGTAGACATAAGCTGTGGTGGCTAAATATGACCTGATGTGTTCAATAAAGCAGCAGTGGCTTAGTGGCTAGCAGGGTCACCTTGCACCTCCAAGGTCTGGGTTCGATTCCCGCCTAGAGTCTGTTTCCCCCAGGTACTCCAGTGTCCTCACGCAGTCCAAAGAAATGCAGATTAGTTCCTAAATTGCCCATAGTGTGTGCGCGTGTCCTGCGTTTGAGTGTCTACCCCATCCAGGGTGTAACCCCCCCCGAGCCCTAAATCTCCTGGGACAGGCTCCAGGCCCCCCGCAACCGTTTATACCGGATAAGTCAGTATAGACTGTGAGTGAGTGATTATCATCGTTTTGAGTCATATACAGTACTACACACGTGGACAAAATTGTTGGTACCCTTCGGTCAATGAAAGAAAAACTCACAATGATCACATAAATAACTTTAATCTGACAAACGTAATAATTTTAAAAAATCCTATTAATGTTAACCAATGAAAGTCAGACATTGCTTTTCAACCATGCTTCAACAGAATTATTTAAAATAATAAATATATATATAGGGCTCCAGGTAGTCACTGTGTTGTTCGGTGACATGGTGTGTATCACACTCAACATGGACCAGAGGAAGCGAAGCAAAGAGTTGTCTCAGGAGATTCGAAAGAAAATTATAGACAAGCATGTTAAAGGTAAAGGCTATAGGACCATTTCCAAGCAGCTAGATGTTCCTGTGACTACAGTTGCACATATTATTCAGAAATTTAAGATCCATGGGACTGTAGCCGACCTCCCTGGACGTGGCCGCAGGAGGAAAATTGAAGACAAATCAAAGAGACGGATAATCCGAATGGTAACAAAAGAGCCCAGAAAGACTTCTAAAGAGATCCAAGGTGAACTTCATGCTCAAGGAACATCAGTGTCAGATCGCACCATCCGTCGTTGTTTGAGCCAAAGTGGACTACATGGGAGACGACCAAGGAGGACACCATTGTTGAAAACAAATCATAAAATATAGTTGCAAGCAACGATGACGGGCCCAAGCAAGGGGCGCGGTCCCCACCCCGGGCGTACAAAAAAAATAAAAATAATAATCCTTAGAAGAACAAGAGGGCCCTGCGCACTCAGTGCTTGGGCCCTAAATATGAATTTCTTTCTTTAAGGGTACATTTATTTGACATTTATGGAAGGAGATGCTTATGTTAGCTGATTGTAACAGCAAGTATCGCATTCATGAGAATGGAGGCCTATTTTGTCCCAGCACAAAAAAACTGTTACAGTTTTTTTTAGTAAAGTGTCTTATTAATTGCAAGACTAGGGAAAAAGAAATCAGGGATTGGTAAAGGAGAGAGTATTCATAACTTGCTTCTATAATGTAAGTGATAACCAGAACTAAATTGTTTGACTCACATTTCATGACAATAACCATAACTGTTTTAAAAAGTACAATGTGTTGTTCATTAATCTATTAAAATTCTAGCGGGCATCCGTCACCATTTAACAGTAGGCAGTGCCATTCAGTGTACCAGTAGATTTGATGTCATATCGTGACGGTAATAAATATATCTGGCCAAACATTTGAGCAGCATGAGGAGCGGCAGCGAGTTGACCGCACACTCCATTCGGAGGTAATGGTAGTAGCACACGGGTGTCACAGACCCATCGTTCAGGTTTCTTTTAGCCATCCTAATCATGCACGCACTAATAAATAGATATCAGACTGAAGATTTTTTGTGCGGTCATGGTGTAGTCTGATATGGTGCATTACTGCAATGAAATTGAGTATCATCTTCTCCTGACAGAAAACGGCATCATGGCTGTGATGCTGAGGAAGAACAACTTCTGCCTCAAGCTAAGAGGTTTCCAGGCCACACTTTCTTTTCTGAACTAGCCCATGATGTTTGGGACTCTGAGGTAAGGGTGCTGATCATTTTCCCCCCCATTGCTTTAAATCATTACAAAAAAATCTTTGCACACATTTTAAAAAACAAATTTCCTTTTTTCCTAACAGTCTTCCAGTAGTGATAGCAGTTGCATTAGCAGTCCAGAGAAACTGACAGGAGCAGGCTCTGTATACCAGCCTGCAGAGCAAAATGGAAATTGTGTCCTAGAGGATTCCTCTAGCCCTAGCACCTCTGGTCAGTTTGGTGAAGATGCAGGTTTCCTACTGGCCAAATCGGATGACTCTTACCATCATATCAACCGCGTCCTTAGAGAAGCTCACTTCAACAGCCTGAAAACTCGTGGCCAGCCAGGAGAAACCTGAACGTCTGGCAAAAGGAACACAGGGAATCTTTTACAATGGAAACGTACATCAGTGGCACAACGTGAATCTCTCGTAAATTTGACTTTGCTGCTTTGGTACCCATTTTCAGCATTTTTCCATTTTCATGTCAGCGTTCATTTAGATCTGTACTTGGGTGCTTCAATATTAAAGAAATCTCAGACAGCATGCTCCATGATCATGACATGTAAATCCCTATCACTCATCTTGACAGATGTAAATGGTGCTATATGTTAAATAATACAGTCATACATACAAAGTAAGACAGTTTCAACACAAGATGTGCATTGTTAGTATATGAACAGTGAGTGGTGGTGCACAGAAAAATTATGCATTTTTACTTTCTTCTTCCTAAAGACCTCTGCGATCACAGAGATGGTTTAGCTAAGCGCATGGGAGCATTAATGCATAATGACTGAAACGTAGTTATATTATCAGTTCTAATCTATATTCATAGGACCTGAGGGTAAATGTGTTGCAATTGTTTCTATTTGAGTTTTGATTATTTAGATAGTTTAGTTTCATCTTGTGTATATAAAAAAAAAAAACTCAGGCATTGTGATTTCTTCATAGTGTGTCATGAGGTCAAATTGACATCTATAGTACAGATCTGTGCCACACAAACATATCATTACCTTTGTTTTTTTTTCTTTTTGCTGTTTTTTTTTCTTTGTGCAAACTATTTGTCATATTTGTATTTAATATTAACAGAAGGCCTGTACTTAATTTTTTTTAATTCAGGTATGTAATGTACCATTTTTCAGGCACTTTTATTAGCTGAGGTAACAAGAAATTAAGTGAATTATTAAATTAATTAAGTGATGTCAAAGTAGTTCAGTTGAGATGAAAAGATTTGAATCCACAGAACAATTTGCAGAGCCTGAAGAAAATCATTTCCTATTCGTCTATTCGTCATACGAGATGTGTGATGATTACGATATCTTCTTGATGCACGCATAACACTTTAAAAAAAAAAAACCCTGGTTCATTTATCATCAGGCCCTACATGTCTGGGTGAGTAATGAACAATTATAAGAACGTGCTACATCTTCATCAGCCTACAGTCTGTATCTTTGTATGTATGTATGTATGTATGTGGCCGGAGGTCATACTTGTGCTTCCAAATGTAATGTTCGAGAGTTTGTCCTTGTATAGCAAGGGTGCTGATTTAGCTTTTATCTTGCACTGTGGTATGTCCATATGAAGGAGCAGTGGTTTTCAACCTGGGTGTTGCTGGATGGTTTTCAAGGAAGGCTCACCTGCCCAGTATGCAGTGCTTTACAGTATGTTCTGAAATGCTTCCTTACAAAATCGGATGGGCAACAGCAGCTCTTAAATTACATTACAGTTAAATATGACATTTATTTGAATACGTAGAATGTGCACTCAAGCCGGAAGAAATGTGTGTTGATGCAGTGTGCCTCAGGGGAGGAACGCATTCAGAGGGTTGGAGTTTGTGCACCTCTGATGATTTTGAATTGTTCTAGAGAGGGTTGCAGCGAAAGACTGGGAGCTCCAGTGTGAGTCATGAGTTTGAATAATAATTATTACAATTGCCTTCATGTTTTGTATGTAGAATTGTACAGAACATAGCTAGCACATTTACAATTTATAAATTGTTATTTTCTCAAATGATCTTCGTACAATAACAATAAAAGTTTTTAAATACCTTTATTGTGTTGATGTCAATACATAATTAAGGATATGAGTAATACAGTGTATTTTATGCCATGTCCTATTGCAGATCCAGATCACACTCACATACGTACACAGCACAGTTTGCAAAACTACATGTAGCCAATTTAATTCATCTAATTCTTGGTGAAAGGGACATTGTGAAATGATTTGCATGTTAATGCTTGTGTTTTGTGATAATTGTGAAGATTTTTAAATTACTGGAAGACGTCCATAGCTTTGAGGAATAACTCCATAGTGCAAAAAAATAAAAGTATCGTTAAATTATTTGTAAAGAGACACAATATGTGTCAGGCAAGGTAAACACTGAGGGAAAAATAATCCTGAGGTACGTCTTTGATCAGTTTTTCTCTCATCAGCAACACATCAGTCAAGAACATCAGTGAATGTACAATTTGTCACTCCTGACAGGAGTACCTGCAGAGTATACTTGGAGCATTCTCTCACTCGCTTTCAGTACCTGCTTACTGGTTAGGGCTGCAGTAGATCCAGAACCAGTCCTGGGATCACCAGGTGTTCGGCAGGGATTAACCCTGGGCCAGCATACACACACACACATTCACACTAATTAATCTTCAGCCAAACCACCTACTGAGACACTTTTTTTTTGAGGTGGGAGGAAAACGGAGTACCTGAAATAAACCTACACAAACCTGGTGAGAACAAGTGAAACTTCACACACTAACCTGAGCTCAGGATTGAACCTGGGACCATGCTTCCCACTGAACAACTTGAGGACTTTAGAATACTTACTCAGGTAAACGTACTAAATGTTTAGTAGGGATGTAATGATATGGAGAATTCGACGGACGTTGTCCCGATAGGGAATATTTTCAGCACTGCATTAACAAGCACCGCCTGATTACGTGCTTAATAATGACTGTTTATGTAAATGTAATTACACATAAGCAGTTCATTAGAGTGTCACAAATTTAAGCATGGCTAATTAAACATTAATCAAGCTTCATTGTAATGACTCGCAAGGGGGCACATCTGAAGTACAGGGCTTTGGTTTGATTTCAAAATCTGCTGTTGGCTAGTTGTGCAGTTAGTTACTTTCTCTGAAGCTCACACACCTTTTTGAATCCTGGCTTCTTCAATATACAGAGTCGAGTCTCATACCTGCAGCTGGGAACTTCCCATAATTTCTACAGCCCGGTTTAATTCAGTAAAGCTTACATTTACAGAGGCCCTTATCCAGACAACTAACATTTTTATCTCATTTCACATCATAGCAGTTGAGAGTCAACGATCTTGTTCAGGGGACACAGTTTTAACTTTGTGGTACTGGGGTTTAAACCTGTGACCTTCTGATCAGTAGTTCAATGCCTTAACCACTGAGCTACTCCTGCCCCAGTATACCAGTAACCACAGTCTGCCAGCATATGAGCTTATGAAAATGACTTGCTTAAGAGAATGACTTGCTTAAGAGAGGACATTTTAAAACCTCTATACCCTCTCCAGATTAGAGATAAATATGAAGCTTATTTTTCAGAGGAGGTATTGTCGGCTCAGTGAGGTTTCTCTTGATACACGGGTAATTTTCTGATGAATAGTCTACATTATTAGATGCCATATCAGTTACACCCCTACTATACTGCTACACAGTTTGTCAGCACCCTTCCACCCAGTCCATCAATGAACATATGACCCATTCGATTTGGTTATAAAACACTAGCAACATCGAGATATGTATACATATTATATAAAGACCAGTACCACACTTGACTTTAGCGATCCTTTCCTGAGGGAGTATGTATCTTTTGATTTGAGCAGGCACATCATCTCTAATCTGACCATGTGTGGGTATCACTTTTAATCCTAAATATGTAGTTACCTGTCAAGTATGGATGATTTGTTATGGCATTGGGTCATACGTTCATACATCTAGTGCAGTTTAAAATTTTGCACGTTACACCCATATTATTCCAATCTAGTTATATTTTCCTTACAGGACCACAGATTCTACCAAAACATCTATAACAAAAAGTTGTCTAAATAACATGACCGGTCAGAGGTTGAGGAAGGAGAAGGCAGACACTTGTTCTCCACTAGAGGATGAAGACGGCTCTGATGATCTTTCTGAGTTCTTCTCCACGACCTTGTCGACGGCTTCTGCTTCATCCTGGGTCTTTGGAACTACAAGAACAGGCTCAACCAGACATACCGGCTTTCCTCTGTTTATCAGCTCCATGCCACTAAACAGCGACAGTCTGGGTACCAGCTGCTGAGAGCTCTCACAAGAGTCTGTGCTTCGATCTTTGTTTCCCAAACCAGTCTGCTCTTTCTGAATGTTGTCCTCTACAGAAGCAGTACAAACTTCCCCCTGGACTTCCTTTCCAACAGTGGGATCTTCACTTATGGATAAAGATTTCTTTCCAGCAGCTTCCAGTGGTGCAGAGAGAATAGGACTAGTGAGGGCTTGATTTAAGTGCTGCCCTGAATGTGAGGCAACGGATGACTCTGGAAACACCGTAACCTCAGGCGTGGTTGTTTCCAAGGAAGTTCCCAATAGAGCTTCAAACTGCCTAAGAAGCTGGACAGACAGAAAGCCGTCCAAGTGCTTGTTGCACATTTATTTGAATATTTGAACACAATACTCCCTTTTTATACATCCTTACCTTGGTTGCCTTGTTCATTACAGGTCCCGCTGTCCCCTTACTCAACTGGGTGAGTCGTGCATGTGTAACAGTGAAGATCTGCTCTAAAGATAGCAGATCTGTGCACATCAGGCATGCGAGACCACACAGGGCCCTCTGGAGAAATAAGATTAAGATGGCAAAGGGGTGACATAGGAGGGATTACACTGTCTGTTTATTCAAGCAAAAACCAACATGAAAAGTCACACAAAGGTGGTGATGATGTGCTCTAAGTAAATGTTTAAATTTGGCATTTATGGATGAGAAGTAATAGATCTCAGAATAACAATACCATTTGGGTGGTTTGTGAGGGGTCCTGTAGTTTATGACAGAGAAGCTCTACCACAACTTCACAGTTTAATGTAGAACACCTAAAGGGAGAGAGAGCGAGCGAGAGAGATGCATAAATCTATGTTGGTTCCAGTACTGCTATTGATTAAAGGAGGACTTCACAAAAAACATCTGACCAGATGTTTTTCACAGAAATGTTTACTAATTATCCTATTCACTTAATGAATTTTAAGGAATCAACTTTCTTTTTTGAACACAAGAAAAACAATTTCTGAACATACGCTTTGACGAAACGTTGGCTCTCATCCCTGGACAGAAAAATTTTAGATCCATTTGTTAATCTACTGATTAGCGCCATCTCCTGGCCACAGTCTCCCAACTGTACAGCCTCCACCCTGACAAAGAAGAACCAGAACAAACATTATGAGCACGTTAACTGATCTGAAAGACAGATGTTGTAATAGATCTAAATGTAAAGAGACAGCAAATAAAATGATTAATCAATGTTTGACAGTAATTTGCAGAGATGTGTCAATCCTCCTTAATTAGCATGCATTAAGTGCTAAATTGCTAGAAATTCTAAATTCATATACAGTAAATCCATCCACCATGTCAACACCTGCACACTATTAAAACAATAGAAATCTCTGAATCATGGCACAAAGTAGAGCCAGTCCCCATCCACACCAGCTGCTGACTGGCGGATCACATACTGTAATAGCTTTTCCACCCATTTACGGAACGTGAAGCAAATCAAAGGCGCATGTCTTCAAAGTGTCCTGACTTTAGCATTAAATGATTTTCGGCCTTAATCTAAAAAATCTCAATATAGCTACTATTGATTACGTATCAGTCGACCCAATCTCTCTTGTATAACATTCAACCATCTCTCCTGAGAGCTTTCATCATATATTAATCCCAAACATTACAATTTTGGGAGTAAAATATATAATATCATCTCTTAACATGTAAAGCTTGACTGTCAATTATTCATTGTTTTTTTTTTTTTAATTACTATTAAATAAATCCATCTGCTTTTACCGTTCTGATACGCTGTCTCCACTCTCTCTGCTCGCCCCTGAGTGGCTGCCCGTGTCTCCTGACTTACTGCTTCCCCTCACTGAGGTTTGAATGATCGGTTCAGTCTCAAAAGAGGAATTGTGAGAGGAGCTGTGGGCACTGCCTGTCTCCTCCCAACCTCCACTCACCTGCCCAGGGGACCTGTGAGAGGCTATGAGACGGGAAATAAATACTTGTTAATGCAACAGTTTATGTCGTGAACTGGTCTAATTTGCACATACTGTAATACACTCTGCAGTGAGAATAAATACTGATTGACATGCGGGTCACACACAAATACTGTGTTGTTACTGAGTACATTTTTGCTAGATTGTTAATTGTTTGGAGATGCACTAGGCAATAACTGAAGAGTGTGAATAAGCAACCTTTAGACAAGCCCTCTCTATAAACACACACCTTACATGCACTTCAATTACATTATTACTTTACTTCAACTGCCATTTCCATTAATTAGAGATTAGAGACACGTTTGCAATTTTTCAACCTAAACCAGAGTTTCAGCAGAATAAACTGCGTACTTGAGAAAATATTATAAACTAGAAATTTTATGTAGCTTAAAAACCTGTCACATATCACAAGCATATCCGCCTACTTTTGTGGCTACGTGAAGGGACGGCATATGTGCATGCGGGCACTGCAACCTCCACAACAGCAGAGGGTGCCACCACAGCCCGGTAGTGATTATCATGGAGTCGAATGCCAGCATGCTCTGTCGGGGGGAGGACTGCACTGGCAACCACCTCCGCAGCCTTCTGAATCTTATCCAAAATACCTACTGTATCTTGTAAAGACACAGAGAGGATGTATTAAATAAATTCAAAATAAGAGCACAATCAAATAGTGTCCTTCACAAAATAGGAATAACTTTGTCTTACTGGATGATTTCCTCGCTGGGCTACTTCCAAATCCCAGCATTCCTGATCTGAGAAACTCTGGTCCCATTCCTATTAAAAAAAATTTTAATCGACATTTGACAAAAGGTTTACACACAAGTTAAGATTAAGTGTTTCTTTTCTTTTGCCCTGACAGAACATCCATGTTTTCACACTGCAAGGTACACACTGCCTGGCCAAAAAAGTCACCACTTGAATTTAACTAAGCAAATAGTCTTCCATTGGATAATTACTGTAGTGATCAATATGGTTCAGCTGGCTGCAAGTTATTTAACCCTAACTGATGCAGTAAGTAGCTTCTTGAACAACCATGTCAAAAGAAAGAGATATCCTGTTGTCATGGAAGAAAAAAATTATAATATTACTGTTTTTCGGAAGAGTAATGTATATTAAAACCTGGAATGATAATCTACAAGAACGACATATGGTCCGAAAAATATCTTGAGTGAGTGTGACGGGAGATCACTTAAACCTTTGGTGAAATCAAATTGTAAAAAAAAAAACAAGAGTAGATCTCAGCTATGTTTAATAGTGAAAGTAAGAGCATTTCCACATGCACAATGCGATGAGAACAAGGGAGCTGTGTTGCCTCAACAAAACCACTTATCACTAATCAGAGAAAATGGTAGGGAGCATAAAGAATGGACTGTGGAGCATTGAAAAAGGTCATTCCGATGACTCAGGCAAACTGTCCACAATTTCCTCAACATTTTTAGATTTGCGAATAACAAATTTCTCCATCTCGGCAGTTGCGGTTTTCACATGCAGTTGTACGCTGTAGCAATAACTAGTGAGCCAGTCGCTGTACAGTGATGTGATATCTTTGAGTAGTGAATTATTATTATTTTTTTAAACACTCAATTTAAACACTTACTCAATAATTTTCTCAAATATTTACGTATAGCATTTACTTGTAATACTGAAAAGTGTGTATGATAATCACAAAAAAAAGAATTTTTTAAGCCCTCTCGCAACCACTTGAAATTATTCCGCGACCCCCCCAGTTTGAGAACCACTGGCTTAAAGGAACAAACCAAAAGTCACACCATGATGGGATAATGATTAAACATCTACAACTGACAAATTTATTTTCAGCCTTCAGCGACAATAAATTCTACTCATGAGTTTAGAAGCTTGAGAACCTAAAGGACACTGTGAAACGCCACAAAGACAATAACTCGAGCTCAGGATCAAACTGGGGACACGGGAGCTCTGAAGCAACATCACATCCCTCAGCATATCCTGAATAATGATTTAGTTTATATTTTAGATGATAATAATCCCTCTTACTCCTCTGAAGTAGATGCACAAACCATGATTGTAATTGAACTGCAACTCAGCAATAATAATGCTGCATCATAAACACTTGCTCACGTACCTAGAGTTGGACCTGCTGCTTTATAGGCAGAAACACCAGACCCTGTGGACATCATGTCAGTGAAGAGCACACTGGCCAATTCCTATAGAAAAGAGGTGAAGGACAATAAAACAGGTCATCTTTAGATGGAATTATTTTCCTGTTTACACACTATGATGACAGATCCGAAAAACTAAGTACGTTTTAAATCTCTTACCTGTGCCAAGAGCCGGACTTTCTGAAAGAGTGCATTGCCATGAACAGAGTCTGGAGGGCCACTGTACACTGAAAGAGATAACAAAAACATAAAGATCTATTATGTATTCTTACTTTTTTGGTGTTTGTTTGCTTTTCTCCCTAGACAGTAATCTGCCTGTTCTCACCTACCAGCCAGCTCTCACCCATTATATGGACAGCTTTCTTTGAGACACAAAAACAACCAACCACACCTTTCCTACTGCTGCCTCATGCAAAGAAAAAGCTATTTGAGCTATAGAAAGCTATTTGCCCGCTTCCACATTCACAAGATTCACTAGTGTCTCTTCTCAGCATGTCCAATTTTGCTCCCGCACTCCGCACTTTGCTCCAGGGTTTGCTGGGTCCTCTTCAGGATTTACACTTGTGATCTACTGGCGATTAGGGTAAGCTTGTTTGGACCACTTGGGAGCATTATATTATTTATTTGTTACAATTCTGATCAATTAGATGCAAGTTGGAACTTGAAGACTAAAAACATAAACGAGTAATCCTGACCCATATTGTCCATAAAGCAGTGTTTTTATATGATTCTCTGATTCTATAACTTTTTAAAAATTATTATAGGTCTATATGCATAATTGTTGCTGGTTTAGATGCATGTGGAATCTTCTAACCTGTCACTTCCTGGATGAAGGTGGCATTTCGCCTCAGTTCTGTGACAAAGTGCGGAGGACTGTGGCCACACAGATGCAGCAGGATCTTCAAAACCTTGGACAGAGAACAAAATAAACTTAAAATGATGCTTATGCTTTAGAACTAGGAGATCTCTAGGTACAGCAAGTCTCCGAGTTATCTGTTGGGTTAAATGCTGTTCGATCGAAGTTTACTCAAATCAATGTTGATATATTATTATTGAGTGAAAAGTCTGCCACAATCTGTATGTACAGAGCTGTGAAAAAGTATCTGTCACCTTTCCTGATTTTCTTTTGCATATTTCTCACCTTTAGTTTGACATGACATGACTCAACCTGCAGCCTCTCCAGAAGATATTCAAGAAGACACTGGCAGCAGCCCAGAGACTCATGGGAAATTTCTGAGATGTTTTACAAGTTAAGAGGCTTTATTTGGAAAGAGGTTATTGTAAACACATCTATGCAACACTGCTGGAAATGGATACTGCTGATTTCCTCAAAGAGGTATCCAGGACAGGGCACTTCGTCATCTGCCGTCGCTTTCATAAGAGTCGGCATCTGATGACACAGAAGAAGGGAAGAGATGACAAGAAGCACAGGTCGAAAAATCCACATCATATGCAGTTTGATTTTGAGTTCTGGTGCATCAAAGTAATGAACTGGCTAAAGCCTGCTAGGTAGCTACTTACCTCTAGATAAACACATTAGCCATAAACAAGTCACGGAACTCAATATTTTTTGAGACTCCAAACTATATATGACACTTACTTTTTGCAAGAAAGCCAGTCGCTCCATTAATGTAGCCATTAGTTACGGGTCTCAGGTCTATCCCGTGTCTGTGTCTCATCGCTGTCTACGCTAGGCCGAATCACCGTGCACTGTCACACCACACACCTACACTATTCCCCTACTGCATTTCATTGGTCCGTCGTCCTTAGGTCACTGTTAGATCCCACCAATCAGCGAACAGTAATTAACTCAAAGAGGCGGGTCTTTAAGGAATCGTTTGTGACCATTTTCCCCACACGTATTTAAAAAAAAACTCTTTCTGCGTTATGATTGGGTTTTAATTCCCATTCAATATCTAGTTCAGGATTTATAGCGTCCAATCATAGGGCGAGAGGCGGGATTAGTCTGAATACGGGTAGGACAGTAATGCTCTGTTCAAGTGCTTTGAAAATTGTGGGAACTCCTGAGTACTGGCCTAAATTTACAGATTGTACACGGTCTTTTTTTTTTTTTTTTTACTGTGTTTCCTCAGTGTCGCTCTTCCATGTGGGTAATTATTTGCTATGTACCGTGACATAGTCAATTTTTATTTTTCGTAAAATTATCAGCTGCATAAACTCAAATCTGATACCATGAAAACCTAAATATATAATATAAATTAACTAGATAAACAGCGGTGGAGCTCACCCAAAAAAAAAAAAAAAATCACTATCCAGTTATTATGGCATCTGAGTTGCAAGGAACACGAATAAAAATCAGCATTTCTTTATTTAAAACCAAGACGTATAATATCACATATAACAAAATAAACACAACCACAGAACTTTGTACAAGCCAGGGGAGGTCCGAGTCTGTTTAGTTCAATCATCGAGTTTTTCCCCCTGGGTGAACTATTTTAAATAAAATTGAGTTTATTCAAAATAATGAAAGTCGTTGAAGGCGAGGTACACCCCAGGCATGGTGCCAATCCATCAATCGCAGGACACACACTACAGGCAATTTGGCCAAGCCAATTAGGAAACCCACCAAGCATGAGCAACATGCAAACTCCAGAACCTGGAGGTGCAAAGCGACAGTGTTTACCACTAAAACATTTCGATTTCTGGATGGGAAATTTGCCTAAAATATCAGCAACTATATAGGAGATATTCTTGACCATTATACGCCCACCACATATGACATTGCAACAAATATACCAAATTGTACGTTGGTATTCATTTTCCATAACCGAGGAGCACTTGAAGGAAGCATAAAGCTACTTGTGATTACGTCACTGGGTCAGGGGTTACAAATATGGCGCTACTCTGATTGAGGGTGAAGTTTAACGGATATGGTTTATCTAATTGTCCTCTTTGTAGTAAAAGATGACAGTGCCCTTTGTTAATACGGTGTCTATTTAGTATCGATGACATCGCAGTACAATTGTGGACCATTGTAATTATCCAAACTCAGCAGACAGTCATTAGTTAGCTGACTTCGGCTAATGCTCTAATATTCGGTGTATGGTAGAATCTGTGACGTCGTTGATAACGTTTCTCCCGATTGGTCACACGGTTTTGAATATGAACTGTCAACCAATCGCAGTGTAAGAGGCGGGATCTTTGTGTGTTACCGGTCATGTCAGGGAGAAACGCTTGGGCCAGTAGCCGGGAGCGGATCAGGAGATTTCCTGAGCTGTTAGCCCGGTGCTCAGTAGAGGTAAATAAGACCACAAATTACAGTTCATGGACTAAATTCCAAAGAAATATTACAGGGACGGTAACTGCAGCTCTCTGAACTAACTCTCTCTATCTGGACTGGTTTGTGTTGTAGGCAGCTGCTTATGGGAAATGTGTGGTTTCCACGACAACAGGCAAACAGGAGCTGAAGAAAGATTTCTGCCTGAAAGAGTTTAAAGCTCTGAAGACCTGCTTCATCAATGCTGTTAGTTATACCGACATACTTATTGTGACACAACGCTTACAATCACTTCAATGTTCAGTTGTGAAGTATGCATGATTATGATATAAGATTAGTAGAAGGCCAGGTTAAATTCCCACCCAATGCCCAAATCCCAGTCCCAGATAAAATGGGAGGGTTGTGTCAGGAAGGGTGTGAAAATGGATGATATGATGATATATCATCATATGGGTGATGTATGATTAGTGTAAAGTTCTTAAATCTTATCAATTAACTTGATAGCTTACTACTTAAAATACTTTGTATGCAAAGTTGTACATATTTTTAGGACAATATGGAAATGTTAAGATACGGGGAACAAATCAATCAGTCCAAAAGATTCTCTACGCTCAATATTCTCTAATAATGCTTTTTTTCACATTTTGCATTCATAGCCTCCTCTGTGTTTTTCTTAACATGTCGTCTATGTAGAAACTTTTCAGATGACTTGTTTCTTTTTGTTCTTTTCATAATTTCTTTTGTTAATTTAAGTTTATATATTCACTTAGAAACTACAAAAAAAAATGCATTTTTGTGTATGCAGCAATATACTAGAGCCTGCCTGTGCAAAAACTAAGGTCCCTGTATTAGAAGCGCAATTAATGACCTGCATCAAGCAAAGAAAACAACAGGAGATTTTAAATGACTGAAACTTGGTTAGGAACATGTTCTCAAAGTCTGGAAGGATAATGCTGAACAGACAACTTCATGGAAGAAATGTGGTTAGAAAAAGAAAATCGTGATTGGAGATCATTTAAAGACTTGATAAAGTTGCATTGTAAAAATCATAGTGAACGGAAGAATATTTTTACACACAGCTTTGGGACTAAACAGCTGTGAAGTCAGCTATGACCTGATTGTACTGACAGACCAGGGTTTTTTTTTTCTCCTTAAATCCTAGAAAATTAGCAACCAATATTAAATACAGTAAACCCTCCTGTCTTTCCCCCTTTTTATAAGATTGTTCTTGTTTTACTAAAGTTACACAACATACAATTGAAGATTAACTTAAATCCGAATTCTCCTGATTTTTTTTTTTTTCATTTTTTTTTTTCAGGCAAATCAGGGGATGAAGTAAAGGAAGAATTCCAGCCTGTTTGCTGGATAAGTACTTGCTTGGCAATTCATTTATTCATCTTCATCAAGTGCTTTATCCTGGTCAAGGCCATACTGGATTCAGAGCCTTTCCAATGATCACCAGGTGTGAGGCTTTAGTACACCTTGGTGGAACATTGATGCAGACACACTGAAATGTGAGGGGTAATTTAGCAGTCAATGCATCTAAGAGCATGTTTTTGGATAGGATAAGGAAACCGGAGGACACTGAGGAAACCCATATGGACACGAGGAGAACAGGCAAAGCTTCACATGGATGATAACTTGAGGTTTGATTTTAAAAAATGCCTCCCTGTATTAATGCATTTCTGTCACTATTATATGAACATGCATATCAAAATATGATGATATTGTCATGCATAAAAATAAATGATCTGTGGCTCAGTTGTTGTGTGATTAGTGCAAAGTGAGTGTGTGGTTTTCTATACTGCTGCAGTAAAGAATGGACAGGTCATTTTGTCACAGTCTTTCTGTCTCTATTATCTAGTGCAATTTAATAGATTAGCTCAAGATGTGGATAAAAGACTTGAGGGAACTAAAAGCAGACTGTTCATTTGCTTTAGGGGAGACAGACAGACAGAGAGCGTGCTGGGGAGTTAGAGTGGCTAACTCTAGAGTGTCAGGCATGATGAGTAACGAGGTGTTTTACGGCTGTAAGGGTGGCACAACCTGGCCTTCACTCCTGATCTCAGAGCTGCTGTGAAGAGACACCTAAGCAAGACAGAGCTTCGACGAACTGGTCCTGGCTCAGTGAGAACAGGTAATAAACATTAAAGGCTTGATTAATGTTTCCGCATGAGCGTCATGTCACACACTATGAAAGCTCTCACACCACAGGTCCGTACATATGGAAACCTAGGCTGCAGCGGTTACTTCTGCCCTGTTCAAGAACCCACACCCTTGTTATCCATATGTTAATTGATGGAGTGGCCATAAAGTCAAAGTCACTAATGACTTAGGATCAACATACATAATCCAAACAGCCAATTAGAGAATTTATAACAGACTCTGGTTTATAAACATTTACCGGTGCTTAATTTATGAAAAACATTAAGCTGAAACATTGAAGATTGTCTTAATGTGGAGTAAAATGTGTTAATTAAAAGGATCTAGCCATGTTTTCTACCAATCATAGTTTAGGTGTAAATGATTGAAAGTTTGTTGTTCATTTATCGAGATGAATAAACAGACTATTGTAGTTTTTTATTTTGTTACTGAGGCACAATAATGCTAATAATAATGTCCCAAAACAAGATGAATGCTGATAGGGATGTTTGTTTCTTTTTTTTGTTGTTTCGTTATCTTTAATGACTTTGGCTTAAAATTGTGTACCTTTCTCCGATCAGTACATTTTCCTTATAGCAAATTAACTATTGTGAACCTGTGGGAACCAAATTCTGTTTTTTATTCTAAAATGCATCTTTTAGTGAAGAGACTTAATGAAGAGACCACTAAGTTTTCCATAATAAGGAAGGTGGGGGGAAGGATCTTATATAATAATTCAGTGATGTATCAAAAAATATAGCTATTTGATATACTGTCTGGACAAAAAAAAAAGTAGCGCACACTAATTTCTTTGCACCTCCTTTTTTTTTATAACGATGATTTTAGTAATTTTGCTAAGCTAATGGGGTTGTACAGGGGTTGTACAATAAAACTGAAACACTGGCCAATTTAGTGTTTGAGATTTATAGGTTTAGGTTTAATAGCACAGTGTTGCTTAAAATATTGCAATGCACACAACATTAACATATCAGAGTTCAAAAGAGGACAAAGTGTTGGCACGCGTCTCGCTGGCGCATCTGTGACCAAGACAGGAAGTCTTTGTGATGCATCAAGAGCCACGGTATCCAGGGGAATGTCAGCATACCACCAAGAAGGCCGAATCACATCCAGCAGGAGTAACTGTGAACGCAAGAGGAAGCTGTCTGAAAGGGATGTCCGGGTGCTAACCCGGATTGTATCCAAAAAACATAAAACCACAGCTGCCCGACTCACTGCAGAATTAAATGTGCACCTCAACTCTCGTGTTTCCACCAAAACTGTTCATCGGGAGCTCCACAGGGTCAATGTACATGGCCGGGCTGCTATAGCCAAACCTTTAATCACTCGTGCCAATGCCAACGTCAGTTTCAATAGTGCCAGCAGTGAAAATCATGGAATGTGGACATTGTGAAACATGTATTGTTCTCTGATCCACCTTCACTGTCTTGAGTTACCGTGTGGAGAAGCTCCAAAGAAACGTACACAGCATGAAAGTGAAGTTGAACATCTCCCATGACCTGCCCAGTCACCAGATCTAAATATTATTGAGCCACTTTGGGGTGTTTTGAAGGAGTGAGTCAGAAAACGTTTTCCTCCACCAACATCACATAGTGACCTGGCCACTATCCTGCAATAAGAATGGCTCAAAATCCCTCTGGTTCTGTGCAGGATCTTGTATCTGTCATTCCCAGGATGAATTGATGCTGTATTGGCTGCAAAAGGAGGCCCTACACCATACTAATGAATTATTGTGGTCTAAAACCAGGCGTTTCAATTTCATTGTTCAACCCCTGTAACTTCACAGCATTTATTTCTGTCCAAGATCATGAATTGATGATGGGTCAGTCGGACCTTTTTCAGCACATCCCAAAGATTCTCAATGGGGTTAGGGACTGTAATCTGTAGTGGCCAATCCATGTTTTTTTGGGGGCACATAACAGTAAGGCAAATAAATTTGAAACAATTGATTTTTTTTTAATGTGAAAATTGTTGAAACAAGATTTACTTTAAACATTTTCATTTAATTACCACCTAAGAAAAGGAGGCATGTCAGTCATGTGTATATTCTCTGCAACATTTTTTTTTATTGTAAAATGGTCTGGTGTTTAAATATTTTCAAACATTTGAAAATGCAGGTTAAGTCTGCTAAATGTACAGACAGGAGTATTAACACCAGCGTAACCAGCTTTAGCACACCTCAACACAGAACACACACACACTACAAGCTCTGTTAAAAGAATGAACTCTAAAAATGGGACAGAACAACAATTATAACCATATAATCCACAAAAACACAAACCTCCAGAGGCAGAAAATGAAAAAGCAAAACTGTTCCATACATGATTCCCTAAGAGAACAGAAACATAATATTTATAGGAAAGAGCAAGAACAAGGAACAATTAAACACAACGGATCTGTACATTTACATGAATCAAGTTAGATAAAATGGTACAATTACATGTTACAGTACCTCTATAAATACACAAAACAACGGTGAAGTCACTATTGCCAGCTGTTAAAGCTCTTATTTATCTTTTTTTAAAACGCTCCTCCAGAGATGACAAAAATAAATTATAATCTGGTAGGCCTAGAAGAATAAACATCTCTATAAAACCATTCATGGACTAAATTACTTTTTGTAGTTGTGCTTTACAAGTATTAACAAAGTGCTCCAAGCAGTTGCGAACATTCATATTCAAATTATAGATTGAGCCCCAGACAGACACTGATTATCCAGGACATTAAATCCACCTTAAGTTTCAGTTGTGCCACCAAAACAGGTCTTTGGCCCCTTGGGGCATGACTCCACAAGACCTCTGGGTGTGCTGTGGTAGCTGGCACCAGGACATTAGCTGCAGATCCATAAAGTGCTCAAATTTACAAGGTGGGGACTCCATAGATCAGACTTTATTTTGTCCAGCACACCCTATGGAGCCTTGATTGGATTGAGACCTGTGGAATTTAGATTTGAGATCAAGCCGCCCTAGACACAGCAAGCTGTAATGCACTGATACCTTTCTGATATAGCCAGCATTGATAAAAAAAAAAAGGGGGGGGGGGGGGGGTTTGGTCAATTTATGCTACGTTGGCTTTTCTGTTGGATCGGACCAGACGGGATGGCCTTTGTACCCCACTGGTATAGATAAGCCTTGGGTGCCCCTGATCCTATCAGCAGTTCCCTGGTATACAAGTGATAATCAGTGTTGTTCAATTTACCTGTTAATGTTATGGCTGATCAGTGTATAGTATATTCATCTATAAATATTAAAGATACATAGATTACATGGAAAAATCTGTAATTGTGTACTGCTCATCAAGGAATTGAACCCCAGGGGACGGATTACCTTTAGTCTTTCCCTTCAAATAAGCTTGATGGAATTGGTTAGCTGTCAAATGCTGTCCAGAAATATTACCCATAAATAATGTAACCAAGAAAGGAAAGCTGGGATTCTGTAACAGTGTTTGGTCCTTGATCTAGATTTTAATGTATAAATTAAAAGTCTATTGCTCATATACACTACGACCAGAGGTTTGTGGACAGCTGACCATCATGCACTTGTGATATTGTTGAACACTCTTACAGTATATGATATGATACATGATATGATAGGAACAGCTTTTGCTGTATGGATTAATTCAGACACCAGAGCATTAGTGAAGTCAGATCTTATTTATGTTAAGTGACGAGGCCTGGGATGTTATCGATTGAGTGGCTCCCAAAGGTGTTCAGTTTGGTTGACTCTTGTAGGACACTTGAGTTCTTCCACTCCACCATTGTCTTTGTGGAGCTCGCTTTGTGCACACTGTCATGCTGGATCACGTTTAGGCTTTTTAGTTCCAGTGAAGGCAACGTGTAATGCTACATCATGCTAAGACTTTCTGTACAACTGTGTGCTTCCAACTTTGTGTCAAGAGTTTAGGGAAGACGCGCATGAGTGTGACAGTCAGGTGTGCACAAACTTTTAGCCATATACGGTGCAACTTCAAAAAACATTTTACACCCAATTGCATTCAAATAAGCATTAGACATTACTTAACATAAGTCGATATTGAAAGTAAGCTTAAATGACCTGGAATCTTGATAACACAAATGGTAACAGAAATCAATGAACTTTCTATATAAATAACAAAATGAATGGATGATATTACTCAATGCCACCCAAACCACACATCAGAGGAATGAATGTGGAAAAAAGTGAACATGATGTGTCCCTGCAGCTGAGTGTATACACATCTGTTAAGGCTAGTTTCAACTAAGAACTTTGGTCTTTACTTTGTAGACACTTGGTAAAAAAAAAAAAGAAAAAAGTGGACGCAACACTCAGCTTGCACTTACAAAGAAACGTAAACACTTATCATTTTAACGACGTTAAGTAAAGACATTTATGGAACCTTTGGCAGTTTAATCATTCAAATAAATTTGACCCGCTACGAATAAATTTCAAGACAATATTAATGGAACCACTGCATTATTTAGGATTTAGAATATCTAATGACCATGTACATGTACACAAATCAGCAGTGATCAATGTGATACTACCTGTATTTTAGAAATGAATGGAAGTTAAAATACATCCTTTGCACTGATGTTTCCAATACGTCTGAACAAATCTGGCACCATGGTATCAATCCTTAAATATCTCCATTTATAATGCTTAATTTGATATTGAGCCCAGCATTCTTGCAGATTAGTTTTTACAATGTTGAGGGATTACAGGAGAAAAAGCCAAACTTCTTCATTTAGATTATAGTGCAAAGGAGATCACTGTGAAGAAAGGCAGATCTCTTGAAAACAGAGTGCCAAGAAAGCTACAAATGTATAGCAAATAAGCAAACTGTCTAGCTACAGATTAAACATGTCCTTCTGTGTGGACGTCCCACTTTTTAGTCCTGAATTTAAACACAGTAACTGATGCAGCATTTTGTAATACAGGGGTTTTGCAACAGTTGATGCTCATATGGACTTGAGATGTATGAGGCATAGAAGTGCGTGGTTGTGTGTGCAGGAGCACATTCATGTCTATGAATCCCAAATACTGTTAAGTGGAAGACTACTCATCTGTGTTTTCCTTGTGTGAAGTCTGTTTAATCTGACGGGAATGGACCACAGCTCCAGCCAGCAGCTGAGCTTCGAGTGCTGCATGGAGGTTTGTTCCTCCGAGCTCCAGCAAAGGTTCCAGTCCAGGCACTCCTCTCTCCTCAGCCCCCAGAGCCCTGCGTCGCCTTCTCAGGTCCATGTCTCCCTCCTCTCTGCTCCTCTTTCCTTTAGGAGACTTCTC
Source organism: Clarias fuscus (assembly GCA_030347435.1). NCBI lineage: Eukaryota > Metazoa > Chordata > Actinopteri > Siluriformes > Clariidae > Clarias > Clarias fuscus. The sequence continues at coordinate 14,070,426 of CM059220.1, forward strand.
TTCTTGAAGATCCAAATTCTCCTTCAGGTCCCTGCCTCCTTTCTTCTGAGGTTTAGGAGCTTCATGCTCCTTAGCAACAACCTCATTGGCATCTCGACTGTCAATTATCTGCTGCAGCTGAAGGAGTTTTTCTCTCTTTTCTATGAGCTTCTGCTCATTCTCTGCTTGCTTCACAATTTCTTGATCAAGCTTGACCCGCTCTTGTTTTAACCTCTCTTCTTCCAGACTCTCTTTTTTGAGCCCTTCCTCTTCCTCCAGTTTTTCCTTCTCAAGCTGTTCTTTCTCCAACCTTTCCTTCTCAAGCCTTTCTTTCTCCAACCTTTCCTTCTCAAGCCTTTCTTTCTCCATCCTTTGTGCTTTAAGCTTCTCTTTCTCCAATCTTTCCTTCTCAAGCTGTTCTTTCTCCAATCTTTCCTTCTCAAGCTGTTCTTTCTCCAATCTTTCCTTCTCAAGCTGTTCTTTCTCCAATCTTTCCTTCTCAAGCTGTTCTTTCTCCAATCTTTCCTTCTCAAGTCGCTCTTTCTCAGCTTCAAGCTGGGCTAACCGCTGCCTTACGATCTCCTCCTCCTTGGCGATGTCTTCTGGGTGAAGCTCTTCCACTTCTCCTTCTATTATTTGCTTATCTTTAGGAGGGTCGGGCTGCTGCTGGCGTAATGGCACCCCACGTGCCCCAAGGTCTCTCTTAAGGTCGTCTTCCACATGCACTGCTTCTTGTCGAGGCAGTTTTTTCTGCATGGGTTCATCATGTGCTGGGTTGAGATGAGCAGCATCCTTTTGGTCCTCTACTATTTTATCTCTATCATGTACGGGGTCCTTCACTTGTTGCTTTGGAGCATCAGCAACAGGTGCAAGCCTCTCAGGTTCTTGGTGGTTCTGTTCTGGGATTTTCACTTTCCATTCTCCATCAGCTGGATCATGCTGCTGCATTTGTACACCTGCATCAGCTGCAGGATCACCTAAACGCGGGACAAGATGCTTATTGTACTGCATTCAGGCATACAGTGGGATTAAAAAATCCAAGACCAAATTAACAATTTGAACAATTTGGACGCAAATGCTGAATATTCAAGATCCTGCATTATTTCTAGGTTCCTGTTTAAATGTAAACATCATGCCTTATCTCTTCTGGAGAGTCTGTGTCTATGGATTTTATCCGAAATGTATCGTAAGATTTAGCACAAACTTGTTGCCATCACATTGAAATGAATGCAAAATAGAAGCCATTTCACTGGTGGACTAAGACATTTGGACACCACAGTGTGCGTCCCTTCTTTTATATGTACACATCATCTTAGTAATAATACTTTTAATTGGATGTATAGAATCAATTACTGGGAAAAGCCTCCAGCTGACCTGCAACTTTAAGTTCCTCCTCTTCATCCTTTTTCTGATGGATCTCTTTGTGTTGTTCCTCAATGACAGCTAGGAGTTTCTCCTGCTGGTCAAGCAGCCTCTTCTGCTGCTCTTGCTGCTCTTTGATCACCTGCAGTAACATGGCATGGTCCAGCGCTCCCTCTGAGCAAAGAGAAAACATAACCAACATTCAGAGACATTTACACTCACCATGATCAACTGTTAGTACTGTAGATGTAAGCAAAGTTATTTGACTAGTTTATTTCCATACATTACTGTAAATGAAGACTAACCAGAGGATTATTGTTAATTGATAAAGATTATTTAATCAATCTGTGTTAAACATTCTGCCATACCACTATAAAAAAAAATATTTATTATTTTTTTTATCGCATCACAATCAGCTAGTTGTTATTTGAATCAGTGTGCTTCAGGAGCAGTAGCCATGAACAGAGGAAAATTAAAAACAAGACGTCTAAGTAAAGATGGAAAGGAAATGGTATAAATGTAACAGCAGGTGTCTAAGGTGCGACAGTCAAACATTGAAAGGCTGGAAAGCCTCGTACCTGCAACAATCTTTTTAATCACTGCAGCAGGAGTCCATGGTACAACAGAGCAGCGAGGTAAGAGACAGAAAGAGACAGAGAAAAGGGTGCCTTAAGAGCGCCTTAATAAAAATCAAGCCAAGCAAAAGAAACAGAGGTAAGATTCACTGTGCTTCCGCGTAACATTTCATCAAGATAAAGCCAAACAATTGTCATGCATGGTCATCTTGCAGTAATTTCAGAAGGCAGTTTATACTGGGAACAAGAAATCGGAGGGTAAAAAAAAATGCCTAATGTCTATTGTAGGTTAACAATCATACATGTTTCCCAGAATGATGCATATATGGATATAGCTAAACTCTTACACATGCAGCTTTAAATAGTAACCTGCAATTAGTTCCGAACTCTAGGGAAAAAATTTGTGAAGACCCAAAATACAGGACAGTAAGAAGGACAATGAGTTCCTTTTATTACATATTATTATACTTATTACAAGAACATTGCTCTTTCTGCATAAGCTGGCCACAGAGAATCTCTCTCACCTTCCATCTTGTCTCCATCTCCATCCTTGGCATCCTTCCCATCCTGTTTCTTGTCTTCTTTATGCTCTTGAATGGCAGCCCCATCATGCTCCTCAGGCAAATGGACCACTGAGTCAGGATCTGTGCAGTGGATCAGTCAGGGAGTGAGGGTAAAAATAAACATGTTAAAAATCCCTGATACTGTTAACTATTTCACACCAAATTACTCACAAATTAATCCCTCACATCTGCTTGGTATAAATATGCACTAACTTTATACTTTGACTTGTCCACCATGGGGAAGGCATCAGGAAAGAGGGTATTGTGCTTTTTGGTTTCTTGGTAACAGCAAGGTTTTGAACAATATTTACACCAATTACATATTTTTTTTATTTACACCCCTAATTAATACATTATGAACTGTCACGTATAGGTACTCACGTTTCACTGCCTCAGCTTCAGCTGCTTTTTTATCACTGTCCTCTGATTTCTTATCAGCAGGAGGTCTGTCCTCAGCTTCTGGTTCCTTCACTAAAGGTGGTTGTTCCTCAGACTTATGCACCACCACCACTGGTTGCTTCTGTTCTTCCACCTTGCCATGGATCTCATTGGCCAGGTCCTCGGCTGCAGGGATCTTTGCGATATCATGCTTTTTTATGTTTACTTCATTCACTCGATCTTGTGTAACATCTTGCTGCTGGCCCGCCCCCTGTTCTGCCACGTCCCCCTCTTCCTTTTCAGCATCTTGCTTCTTTTCTTCATCAAGCTCCTGTTGGTTCTTGCGCTTCTCTATCTGAACCTCGTCATGGGGAATGGGCGGTTCATGGCGGTGAGCCTCTCCATCAGGCACTGCAACTTCTGGGAGGGGAAAGGTTGCATAAATATGAAATGCACTCACAAGGACACTGCATGTGTCAGCATGTGTCAACATTGAACATTTCCAATTCTGTCTGTCATGGCCGCATATACTGTAAACTTAATAAATCTTTCAAACAAATACTAAACTAATGAAGTGAACCATATGGGAGTCTCCAATCCAAAGATTGTTTTTTAGTGCTATTAAGATCAGTGTGGATCGGCTGAGTGTAAGCTCTTAAATAACTAATAATCTCTACTGATAAAGTCTTAATAAAACTGATCTCATTTTAAATGATTCTACTTTATTTCCACCAAGATTATAAAAAAAAAGAATGTACTGAGGATGTACAAAAAAAAAAAAAACTCGCACCTTTATTTTTTGTTGAATTACCTGCTCCGGGACGGTCCAGCTGAACTTCTTCATTCTTCTTTATGTCAGGCACTTCGAGGGGTACTTTTATCTGTGGTGGCTCAACTGGCTCCTTCTCCTCCAAGCCTTTTACCACTTCTGCAGGTGGGATCTGCTCCACAGCTGGCTTAGGTTTATCCGGTTTTCCTGCTACCACTGGAACCACTGGGGTTTCTTCACCTGAGAAAAAGAGAGTGAGAACGACAACCCTTTTTACAATGGCATCAAAGAACTAAATATTATGAGATATGAGCAGCTAACTTGTATCATATTGTCAGTGCTTTCAAGATATCATCAGATGCTCAATATTTCAGTTGACCGCAAAGTTTTTAAATGGACAATAAGTTATTATTTAAGACTCACAAGTCAAAGTATCAATCTCTCTATCTGAACTTACACAATAAATTCACAAACCACCTGAGAGAAACTAATGCTTTGATCAGCAGGGGGCAGCAGAGTATGTGACCACAGAAAACAGATTATGGAAACTGGAATTCTACTTGAGATAAGAAATGGATAGATAGATAGTACTTTCCATATAACCTTGCCATTTGTCCTAAGGTAAAAAAAAAAAAAAAAAACTAAACAAAAAACGCCTTTGAATATTTACACTGTTTACTTCTTTTATCCTGGGGCTATGTTTTTTTTTCACAGCACCAGGCCAGGTTTTAAAGATCCTTTTAGTTTCTGTTTTATTTAATCCATTATAACTAAAAATTGAACACTGAAAAATAAATCCATTATTAACATTAAATGTGTGTGTTTTATTTATCCCCTTGAAGTAATCCACTGTAAAGGAATCCCAAAATCTCGAAGGTGTCTAGTTTACCCTCCATGGTCCCCAGAGAAATCACACAGGGAAGAGTGAACAAGAACAAAAGCGATAGAAAATGTGAAATGCAAAGCATGGAATTTTGGTGTCCTGAGACACACTCCTTCACGTGTCTTCATGGCTTTTCTACTTACTCCCCCGTTCACACTCACTCACTCCCCGAGTCCTGCGTTTCCGCACAGCTGCCCTCACCAGCACGCCGTAAACAGGAAACAGGTGTGGAAGTGGGTGTCCACTCAGTGATAAATGCCAGTGTCAGTCAGAGGGGGTGGGAGGAGGTATGGTGAGAGAGGAGGGAGGGAGGGAGAGCGAGCAGACGATATAAAGTGAGAGGAAAGAAAGAGAGTGTAGGGACATAAAGCTGTCTGAACTGCCCTTGTGCAGTTTTTTTTACACCCCTCGTCCCTTTTTACAGTAGGGGGAATTTGAGTCCCTCCATCATTTCCTTTGCCCTATTCTGTATTTGGATGCCCTCCCATCCCTCTCTCCCTTGACTGGAGTTTGAGCAGGAAAACGCCAGCGGCGGTCTCGCTACTGCTCTGGGACAGGGCGCATTTAGGTTTGAAGGGCATCATTTAGGTCACAGCAGCACAAAAAGGCCTAATTCTGGAGTTGGTCCTGCCCACTCTACACCAGCCTTTTCTCTTTATGATCTGTTTCTCACTATCCATTTTCTTCTTTTTCAATCTACATTTATCCCATTGGTCATCTTCCTCTCACTCTCTCATTTCCTCTCTACACATCATTGACTTACCAGGATGTTTGGGTAGCTCTGGCACAGCAACAACAGGAGGTTTGTCATTAGTTTTGGGGACAATAGCAGGAGGAGGCTGTACTTGATTTGTCTCACTGGAGATGGACAAAGTGGTGAAGGTACTTAAGAGTAGAATCCCAAGCCCAACCCATAGAACCAGCTGGGGAGAGAGAGGGAGGGAAATGTTATGTCAATGTTATGATTTTTTATAATTTTTTTAAATATTAATTTCCCTTTTGATTTGTTTCTTTTAAGCATTACAGCATGTTAAACTAAATATAAATCTTCAAACATGGTGTTTCAGTACAAGTGGCATAAGTTGCTTCAGGCCTCTTGGCTTAGAAAAGGGGGCACTATCCTGGCAAGGGGGGAGGGGTCGGGGGCGTTATTCTCTCATGCCAACCCAAACACCTGCTGTGGCCATTATGGATAGGAAAAAAATACAAATTATCTTTTGTGCATTCCCCCAAATTAGGACAAACCTTCTTTGGACAGACTGGTATTGGCTGGCAGTCTGACTGGGCAACCATGATGATATAGAGATCACACAAAATCTTGTGACCATAAGCACTATGTAAAACATGTAACATCTGTATGATAGTAATGATTTAAAATATATACCACAATGCTAAAAAAAATAAAATAAAAAAAAAAACACTGAACAACTGAAAATAAGTACAAGTAATATTTGTATATTCCTCTATAGCAATGTACTGTCTTACTAAAGTATACATGCACACATACAGTAAGTACATCTCTCAGACAGGAGCACTGCTCACTCCCCATTTCCATAGATTTCATGCAGAGACATCAAATATTCTCATTGTATATTCTGCTCCTACCTCAGTGTGCCCAATTCAGCAGTATGCAAGATGTGCATACTGTAGACGTGCTACACGTGCAGTACCTGAGCAGTAAGGCCATTCTTCATGATCTTCCTGTATATGAGAGCAGGGCAGATGAAGCAGATCAGGCTTCCCATAGTGGCTCCAGTCAGTCCTAGAATAGTCTCCACTAAAACATATACACACAATCATCCATTATAATGCATTCATATTAATAACAGACAAATTCAATTTTTTTTTTATAAATTATTTTTAATAAAACTAAACCTCAGTCAACATCACTATGTGAAGAATGTTGAGAGCCTCCTGAATCACTATTGCTATCTTTTCTCCATGATGTCCCCATGTCACCAGAAAGGGCACAAGGCCCATAAAACATATTTGATCCTAAGAGCAGCCATATTGGTTTACTCAAATTTATGCCCTATGGTGTCTGTTTCCCTACAGCTGGATTTGTGGCTACAATGACACTGGCAAGCAGTGGAACTACCACTGTGGACAAAGCTATGCTTCCTTTTCAATCCCATCTAAGCATCTCACACTCTTCCACTCTATTAGCCTAATTGGGTCCAGAGAGCCAAGCAGAACCCATGTCAACAGCTCCAGTGTATGAATAAAACATCGATTTTCTTCTCCCTAAAAATGCATGTCTTTGTTATTCTGCTTTACTATTAATGAATGAATGCTGCAGAGTGGGAAGCCTTGATGTAAGTGAGCATCTGTTACCATTTTCTCGAATGAACTCAAGTGCAGTGTGTTGTCAGTAGAAGTGACAGTGCCATTAAGGCTAAGCTGACTAAACTCATGCTGTTGATTTGTTGTGCTGAGATAAAAGATAATAATATTTTTTTTTTAAAAAAGGTCTGTGCACACAGGAAAATAGACATCCATATATGTAGACACTAACCATTCGGGATGAGGATACCTCCCACCATAGTCCCGAAAACAATGCACAGAGTAATGCTCTTGAAACGAAGAGGTGGCATGTAACCACCGGCAGCAAAAGTGCCATCCTTCTGCTGAAAAAAAACAAAAGACAAACACGTGCAGTGACAGCTCAACAGGCAGTTACGTAAGAAAGTGTTTATGTTCCTAAAGGACCTGCATAAAATTATGTTTTCTCATTGGGACAATACCCTTCAGTGTGACTGTATGGCAGAAGTTGCTTTTTCTTGCTGGCATCTGAGGTGAATCAGCACAGCAGCAGTTATACAGCGAGCCAGTGTCTCAGTAGCTTTATGGAGCAGCTCTCTCATTCTCTTCATCAATCATACACTTTTATTTTTCCCTTGAATCTGTCTGCTCTGTAGCTGCTGCCTGACTCCTTATATCATGACTCCTGCTGCCACTACGGTCTGAGATGACTCTAAGCTCGAATAAAACCGTGACTTTGATGGGACCCACCAAGAAGGAGTAGACCAGAATGATAAACAAAAGAAGTGGGTTTATTAAGAATTCGAACATTGCTCCTGTTTTTCTAAAGCTAGTGTGGGGGCAAGATGGTACAACCTCTGGCCAAAATGTTGGATTTTGGATTCATTTGCTGTTTAATGGCTGATCATTCTGGCATTGTGGAACACATCAATCAAATTTATTAAAATTATCTAAATTAATGGCATATTTTTTTCTTTTTCAAATGGAGATCTAGACTGTTTGCTTTCCACGTTACTGAGTTCATTTTCATTTGCCGTTCATGAAGAAATGCTTTACCACTCTCCTCTCTGGAGTATACATTTGACAAATATATCATCACCAAGTCATTGTGCACAGAGTGTTACAGTAATGCTGAAAGATCAGACGTCTCCCCGGTTCCTTGACCTGACATGAAACCCCATATCATGTTTTTGTTTAGGACAGCACCAGGTAAAAATTTTCAGCATCATCTCCTTGGCCAAATCAGATTCGTAATAAATTACAGACATTGCTCCTATTTAGCCCACTGTACCCTTGAATTCATCAATTTAGCTCTTGTTGCCTTCCTTTAGGTTTTTCTTTCATAACCTTCTGATTTTTTATTTAAACCTGACCCAACAAGTTTTTGATACAGCTGACTGGGAACAACTAACATCTTTTTCTACAATGCATATTGAATTTCCTTTTTACAAGTTTAATACTCTCTTCCACACTTGACAACTCTCTTGTTACGGCCAAGATTCATTTCAATTAATCAAATACCTGGGTACGATCTGCCATAAGGTCTCCGTCTCTTTTAACTGAAGACTAATTTGCATCATCAGACTTGAGCGAGGGTTTGTTTCAGAATGCAGACTACAGGGTTATTCCATATTCTCTTTTTCAACAAGTCATAATTCTTTTCACTATTTGATCAGGAAAAATGGCAATAATTTAACTTAATTATTTTGATGTATGATTCATAAAGGCAGAATACTATTAACCCATTTTTTGCCATAGCTGTGATGTGTATTTGTTACAAAGTTTAAGAAAAAAAAGTTAGGTCAGCATGCTCTGTGTGATGACATGTTATGCCATTTTTTACAATTATTTTTTTAATATATATAGTTTATAGTTATAAATCTAGTTATAGATTTATAGTCTAAATCACGGTTATGGTATGATCCTGTCTTACCTGCTGCTCAAACAGCATGGTGTTAATGGCCTGCCTACAGGGCAGGATCATCATGGGAAATCCCACAGCCACGGACATCATGAAGCCCACTCGGATCATCTCTGTCACTAGGTTAGAGGGAAAATTCATCAGCACATTCCCAGCTATGGTGTCCGTGAAACTTACGTAGCCAAAGAACCCCACCTGTAGGAAAGGAAGCAAATAAATAAATAAATAAAGTAATATTAGATTATGCTTGATTAGATGGACTATAGACATCTAATTCTATGTAATTTATTTACGTTCCTACCAATATTAAAATTGACTTTTGACTACAATAATAATAATTCATCACTCTGATGAGATGAAATTACTCCAGATGGTGCAATGGTGGGGTTTATTTGACAAAACAATAGTACAAAGCTATGCAAGAAACATTTTTAAAAAAAAGGTCTTTTGGTCCCATTGGCCCCTGCATGCCCATAGTAAAGGAAAAAAGCAGCAGAACCCTGCTTCTCATATTGGCCTTGATCTATCCACAGAGGTAAATAGAGGGTTCCTCCAGGAACAACACCAGACAAAAGTCCTTGAGTGCACCACAAATCCCCTGCACTACTCTGTACACAACCCCTCCTTCCCTGCATTTGTTCAGGATAAGAAAGCAAGGGGCTATGAAATACAAAAGTGGAAATGCAGGAGCAGCTGAAAAACGCATGAATGCACTATTATCTCTCAAGGTAACATTTATTTGCTGCTGTATGAAAAATAGAACAAAAAAAAACTGACATGGTCTTAAATAGCATTCCACCTGAAAATATTTATGGAGGACTAAAAGAGAGTGGCGTTGAAGACTGATGAAGTGGGCTGATGTTTATGTGGTGGAAGAAAAGTGCCATTCAGACTGTTTCTGTCATTCGCACTCTACCCATTTCTTTCTGTTTAAACTGAAAGAGTATGAGTGTGCTGCCACACTGAGACAGAAAAGAGTAATCATCCACGGCACTAGATGGAAACTACAGCAGGTGAGAGGTGAACAAGCTGCTGATCTCTCTGGAGGACAAAGGAGGAAGGACTTCAGGTCTGCCACGAATGCAATGGCCCTTTAATTAGCACTATCTCCTGATGCTTAACTGGCCAGCTTCATATGCTCCTCTAATGCTGAAAGGCACAGAGATAAGATGTAACATTTTTGATGAAGAATCCTTAAAAAAAAAAAAAAAAAAAGTGACAAGTAAATCAAGATCTCTGAAAGATCTTTAAAATATCTTCTCTACCTTAATGCAGAAGTGGACAACTCAAAGATCTTCAATCACTTAGAAAGTATATAGAATATTATATAAAAATATTGAATATTAAAAAATATATAATTTTGACTATTAGGAAAAAGCTAAATACATTTTAGCAATAAAGCAATGAATGCATTTGTTGTAGCCTTAAGCTCATACAGGTATTATATCCAAATCAGTCAAATGCTGCCTGCTAAATAAACCAAATTCTACAGCCTTAAATACAATTTGGAAGAAAGCAGCAGCATAGCAATTTCACATTAAGATTCATATTAAGATTAAGATCCGTAATTCACAGTGGAAATGCACTAATTTGCATGTATAGAGAAAGCTCAGTGGGATAAGTTGCTCATTCTTTTATTATTCCCAAGCACAAAGCTTGCTTCACTGGGAAAATAACAGATGCTACAGACGGTGTGGGAAACAGGAAGCTCAATACTAGTGAATATCCTAGAAATGTTCAGTAATAAGACTCTTGTGGGTAAAGGTACACAGCAAAGTAGGGAATATATATAACATTGCACTGCCCTTTCAGTTTGAAGAATTGTTCTTATTATTTATGGAGAGTTTTTTAACTGCATGTTAATAATTCTCTAACAAGGCAGCGGCTACGTCCTCATTCTCCCACATTACATGACTACATTCATTTGGATAATAATAAAATTTGTAAGTTAATATGGCAATATGCGAACGGAACATAAATGTGCATATGTTCCTTGCCTGTAGTCGTGTTTCAGTCTGTGTCTGCTATGGTAAAAAATAGGAATAAAATAGTGTGCAAGCCTAATCATTTGGATCTAGTCCCTGGTGTAGTAAAGGGGAATATACATAGGGGAATAACATGTCCATAAAACATGTCCAATAACATAGCATAGCTCTACACCATTACTGTCACCAGAAAAATCTCCCCATTCTCAAGCTACAATTTGAAACACACGCACACAAACACATACTTACTGTGATGTAAAAGGTGGTAACGACATTGAGAGAAGAGGTGAAGATGGTGCTCATTCTCTTGACTGAGGGTTCGTCCAGGCTGTCGTACGTAGGCAACACCTGCCTGTGAAAAAGACAAGCTTTTTTGTGTGTTTTTTTTTTTAATACACCAAGCCCCTCACACACCCCAAGACACCCCAACTACACATCTTTTAACGAGAGTAATTATGCACTTTAATGTGAATTTCATGATGTGAACGTATTATGAAAGTATTTGTACTCACATTAACTAACCCGTCATATAGAACGCACTACACTAGTGTGGAACTTTATTATTTGCTCAAGCACTAAGCGGACAGCAAAGAAGTGCAAAAAAAGGAAAGCAAGAATTTCATAGCAACACTGAATATTTGTTTAACTGAAGCCAAAAAAGGATGTACAGTATGGAGGAAATAGGGAGATAGACAAATGTTGGAATGGAAAAAATTTTGGGGTTGACGATCTCTAGAAAGAACAAGGGGAAAAAGCACAAAAAGAAAAAAAAGAAATCTGTGTGTCATCAAGACAACTAATAAAACTAAAGGCCGATAAAACATTAAATGGGGGAATTTACTATGGCTATATATTAGCGACTAAAGTGCGAGTCGGATTTTTAAAATGTTATAAAGTTTTCTGCCAGGTCGGGCTTTTGTTTGGATCCTTTTTCTCTCACCCACTCACTGCTCGCTCTCTCTCTCTCTCTCTCTCTCTCTGACACAGTCTGAGCACATTCTCAGTTTTATTGGAATATACAGCACTGTGTTACGTGCTCTTTACCCAGAGCCTGGTCTGGTGCCAGAGGCCAGCCAATCTCATAGCTGGAACCTGCTCGCAATAAAACCCAGGGACAGGAGGAGACGGGAGAGAGAATCGCTTCCACTGAGTAGTACCAACAATCAATTGCATTTACAGCCATCCTACAAGAACAGCATTGAGCCTCTTGTTCTCAGAAACGCTGCGAATAAACACATAAACCTCTCTGCTTTCCCAAATTACCCAGGGAGGGGTGCATTTCAGCTATCACTTTATAGCACTAAACTAAAATTGTTGACACTAATTATTTTGTGATTCCACTAAGCGATCACACCTATGTGAGAAACACCTAAAGCGTTAAATCGTGTATATGGCAAGTCATAAATATTTTATGATAAAAACGTTAGTGTTTACAAATTATAGTGCCAACACCGCTATTAAACTCGTTCTAATATTTTGTAAGCAAATTTACTGACATTTGTACACAATCCACTAACTTTCAGATTCATAAAAAAAATAATAATTCTGACTAGAAAAAAAAAGTACTTGCTATATTTTATATTGTACGTAAGATATGAGGCAAATTATTATGAAATAAATCTAATCAGAAATATATACAGGGGTGCTGAAAGGGTTGTTTTGTGGTCAGATTGAGAGTCAAATGTCCTCACACAAGGGAGGCTCGCCTCTGCTCTAATGATTGGCATAAGTGGCATCATGTGTCACACTTTCTGACCACTGTCCAAAGAGCCTGAGCCAAGCATCACTCATCACCCAGAGAGAGAGAGAGAGAGAGAGAGAGAGACTAACAGACAGCCACTAGGGCTGCATTACATCACAGTTAGCACTGTAACCCACCACTTATGCTTCTTTCACTCTGTCACCATCTCTCTCTCTCTCTCTCACACACACACCATCCTGAATTGCTGGCACACCTCTTGCACACTTATGTTGACAGAAGAAAGCAGGCTGTGAAAGAACATGCAAATGGAGACTGGGAGTGAAGGGGCGCTGAATGAACAGAGAGAGAGAGAGAACACACAGTTCTCCCTTTCAAAACACTTACTCAGGAACAAGTACTGAAGTTACCAAAGTCTCTTCTACAACATTAACAACTATACAAAAGACACCAGAATTAGCCTTCCCTGGAGGTATCCAGTAAGAACATATATGGAGTTTACACCACACTGCTTTGCACATCACTTTGCAATATTCTGTCCCATATTCAAGTACACTAAATGATTTACCTGCTCCTTACTTTTGTGAACTACTCAAGAGGTCCAAAGAGGCCGTGCCATGATTCCCATTAGGGGATTAATATGGGACTACAATAGATGAACTCCACTACGTTTTCATGACACTACAAAGTGGGAGATCCCGAAAATAGCACACCATCACTACATACCTGTCTATAACAAGACAAAAGTATAGGTTAATAATAGGGTTTTTTTTCCTAATGTTTAACTAATTGTTATGGACAGATGGTTGGCAATTGTTTCAGAATGATAAATACTTAAAATATTTAAATACATAAAATAGTGCATAAACTAAAGCAAATACAGGATATCAGCTAATCACCACACAGCAAATAAGGCTATTATAACTGTTCAACTATATAACAAGTGCCATTTCTTAAAGAACATACACATCACAGTTCAACATTAAGAAATGGAGAGAAAGTAGAACTGAAGCAAGGCTTAAATAATAATTTCTATGTTCTATGTAACATGAGCACAAAAAACCACACCTCACTGCAATAAATCTTTTCAGAAAAGTCCATATTAAATTAGATTAACTAGCACAATTTTCCCCGGAACCTAAACATAGGACTTGATATTAGAGAACACAGGTGCTTTTCTTGCTCACTTGGGCTCTTGTAGCTGCAGCTCTCACCTAAACACCATAAGACAATCAACACTCAAACTACAGAAGTGCAGTGATGTGTATTGTCTATGATTTCATTCAAAAAGATGCCAAAATCAGTTTCCTCTAAAACATGATCCGCACAGCCTGACACACTATGTAAACTCTGTTAAAATGGGGTGTTTGATTAATGGTGACTGCAGTGGCAGAGATCATTTATTGCAGTGAGAAAGTTAGTATCATTAGAGCCACAATGCAGTATGCTAGACACAAAAAGAGAGAAGAAAAGGAAGGATTTTTGCTGATTGTTTTTGCAGAAGTTGTTCAGTACGGTCGCTGCTTAGCAGTTGGGGTCCATTTTCTCAGTGCATGACATTTGACCCACCAACAGTTTCCAGCGTCCTGCAGCCCACGTCACATCGAAACCTCACACTTGTACAAAAACAGCTCAACAAATGCACTTAAGGTGGTCTTTCTGCACAACGAAAAAAATGGAGCCCCTTTTATAGCCAGCAACATCCCTACATACAAAGTGACAACGAAAAAAAGTCACTATACACAGGAAGAGGGAAACGGTACAGGGAAAGGGGGGTACTTACGACTGACAGGCGAATGCCATGCCACAGATAGGGATGCAGCGAAAGACGCCGTCCCAGCGTACGTAAATGACCCTGCTGAGCCACAGGCCACTGACGAGGCCATGTTTGAAGGATGAGATCACCATCTGTGGCGAAGGGGAGAGCAGCAGGGTTACAGCACGTCCCATTATTGAAGATGCTGAGAGGGAGATGAGTGGAAAGAAACTTTGACCGGGCCATCGGAAAAGCAGGAACTAAAAGAAACGGCTGGCTAATAAAACAATGGTGAACGGTACAGCCTCATAAGTCACGGATTCACCTGTATCTGTCTTCATTTGCTGCCAAGCCTTGATCATTTTTACCTCGCCTTCAAGCTACATTGCCAACCACCTCATAAAAACGAAAATGAGAAACAAAATTTTCCCACAGAGAGAAAAGTGATTCTTTGGGAAACGCAACACATTGATCAACAATTAACCATTTTCCTGTAAGCCTTCAGAATATCTCCAAGTGAACCACGACCATAAATCCTCTTCAGCAAACCACAGAGAATGTAATTTTCCCCACATCTATACACTCAGACAAACAGATGAATAAAACACATGAAGATGTTTGGTTGGGTGCAGGCAGAGAGAGTAGGGGGAAGTTCGTGGTAATGCGGTGAGCAGGTTGAATCCATAATGGTGGAATGCTTCGGTCCAGGGCGTAGACTACTTACGGGTGGCAGCAGAAGGTAGTGGCGATAATTGGTAGACATTGCACGACCCCCTTGAAGCGCCACAGGTGCACTCTTTCCACCCATGACCCACTGATAATGCCGTAACGCAGGGAAGACAACACTATCTAGAAGGAGTTGAGGGAGCGCCCATCAGGGATGCAGGGCACATGGGGAGTGGAGTGGTTCAGAGAAGGGGCAAAGGGAAGACACATTAAGGTTAGAAGGTTAAAGGCCAGGCCAACATGGACCTGGAAGGGTTATGGCCCAGCAAACTGGCTCAAGTATCAACACATTATGAAGCAACTACATGCATAGCCTGAATCTATACATTAAAACGTCATTCACTAAAAAAAACTGTCAAATGATTTGATGACAGTTAAGCTGAAAATATAAAAATATATATAACATTAAGCATCAAATACAACTCTGTAGGACTATTGTAACAGCACTGTTATTGCAGTTGGTAGCACAGCTAGAACACATTATATCAGATTTAAACCATTATCAAGACTGAATTATGAGTCATTTATGCCTGGCCAGGCCATTACAAGAAATGAAGCTGATGCATTAGCTGTGACTGAGAAACATTCATTAGCCTGTGATGGATTCAGCTTAATAGTACACTAACTTGTGCTAATATATGCTTAATGTTTTTCACTAGAAGTTGTTGAGGGGGAATGGGAGCAGAAGATGCATCAGGCTCCTCAATACATGAGGACATCTTTGAAATTAAGAACAAACTCTGTTATGGTTAAACATGTCAACTGAAAAACAAACAAACAGAATCAGGAGGAAGAATGTGAACCAATGAGTCTCTGCTTCTACAGCACTGATATATAGGTTATAGGTTATAAACAGAACCATATACAATACACTACGCAGTACATCGCACACACTAGCAGGACAATACTGTTACACAATATTTTGCTGTGACTGATGAAATGAAACTAAAAACTTTAAATCACATTTTAAATCTTGTTCTAAAAAATCCAGACACGTTGGACCATATGTTGCAAGCAGAGAAAGCTAAATAATAAAGGGTGTGCTTTTTGTTAAATTTGCTTTCTTTACCCAAGTGTGTCATATAAGCAATACAGCACATTCCAGTCCTCTTTAAAAGGTTTAAAATGAACCAAGTTGTATGTCTTGCCTGCCATTCATTCTTTCAGGGCAAACTGTAAATAGACCAGACCTTACCAAATAATATTAGCAGTTAATATCATAAAAACACAAAGCTCCGTTTTATTGAAAACTATCATGTAAGCGACTCACCGTGAACATGAAGAGAGTGTAGAAGATCAGTGCCATGGCTGAAAATGACTGAAGAGATGCCATCATGTTCCTCTGCAGACTCAGAGGTAGCACAATGAATAGTGACACAGCAATGAGTAACAGGACACGGAAACTGCCTGTTACCTGAGGAGGCGAAAGAATACGGACCAACATCACATATCTCAAATAAAGACGTATCGACTTATATTTAATGCAGCTGACCAATATATAATCTGTTTATTATAATCAAATTTAAATCTGGATTTTGTAATAATGATAAGCAATATCATAAGCCCTAAGCATTCCAATCAGTGCATTCTGAATATGCCTTCTGTGGATGTTTCAAAACACTGTGGCACGGATGGGTGGGCGGTCGGAACTTTGCACAGGAGTTTACCATTTACCAGTGAAAAAAGTGCCACTGTGCAAATTAATGTAAACATGTGAAGCAGCCATTGAGCAGATAACAGTACGAGTGGTAAATTATACCATGTTATATTAGGAAAAGTTGAAAATGTATAAACAGTAGAATATAAACAAGTTTTAAGTCATAAATATATGCAAGAGATATGTATTTTACACAAATACAGCTTGGCGAAAAGAAAAGTCATAAGTTACACTATTAGATTTTGCTTACTAAGCACAACCTGGGGGCCAATTAATTAAAAAACAAACATTTTTTTAATGATTGCTCATGCTCCCAGTCTTTCACCCTTTCAGATTTTTAGTTTTGTAATATGCCCATGTCACCCACAAAGGAAAAAAAATATTGACGGGATAACCTGGTCATTTAGTAATGACACCCATATTCGCTCTAGAATAGAGTTAATCTAGACTGATCAGACCAAAGAACCTTTTTACACTGCTCCCTCGTCCAATCCTTATGCTAGTAAACTGGAGTCTTTCATTTGATGAGTCTCACTAACAAGTGGCCAAACAGTTAATAGTCCTAATACTTCACCAAGTGTTTAGGTTCTTAACCCAATTACAGTAATTTTTTATGTGTTTATTACAAGTTCATGCAATTTTTGTCTATTTGTCAACCAATGCCTGCCTTTATATAAGAAATTATTTTAGAACAATTTGAAGAAATCTAATCAGACAATTAAAATAGAATTAAGATGCAGTATAAACACAAAGATAGCAAAAATATGCAAAAACAAATATGATTTCAGATTTAATCTACTGTTACAACGTTATCTGAAAGGGAGACAGTGCTTACCTGAAGGCCTAATAGTTGGGCAAAGAAGTTTGATCCAAGGTCTGCAATAACCACGTAGAATGCAATACATGTGCCAAGCATTAAGCCTATCATACTAAAAAGAGAAAGAAAGAGAGAGTCTGTCAAAGCCTGATTGGAACGATTTGGTGCAAAAAATTAAAAATAACTGACTTGAGTCATACTCGTATATCTGACCTTAGCTCTACAAGTGCCTTTCCTGGTTTACCAAAAGCATGAAAAGCTGCAAAGAAAAAAAAATTTAATCTGGGGACAGCTGTTGTGGTATTTGAGTCTGAATAAACAACAATAAAAAAAAAAAAACTAAATATGCAGGGCAACCATAGGGATGGAACCACCAACACAGTCACTGTTGCCAAATGTCATTTTCAAAAGGTCAGCGGGGTGTTTGTCATTCTTACCCAGTCCAGCATAAGTCCTACGCTTAGTGTTGCTGGCTGCATGGACCAGAAACATGCAGGACTGATGGGTCATCCATGAGCAGAAGAAAAGCAACAGAGTGCCTAACACTATACCACACTATATGGAAGACAAAAAAATATATATTACATAAGGTTTAGCTTGTGGTCAAAGGATTTATACCAACTTGTATAAAACACAAAAGCATAGAAGAGGATAAAAAACACATAACTCATAATTCCGATTATAATTCACCATTTTGTTTTACACCCTGAATGTATGACAGTAATCGACACTACACATATCTCAATACAGAGGACAGCATCACGTATATCTGAACGTTATCTCAGTTCCTGTGGCTGTATCAGTACTGAATTAATATCATCTGTTGAATCAATACTTAGATCTCTGATGTCAACATGGTCTAAAAAGTGATATGGAAAAGTAAAATTCAAGCATTCCTAACTACAGCAATGAAATTTTTAACAAACGTACAGGGAGCACTATCAAGTGCACCTACTGCACTTCTATATACCAAATGCACAGTTTTGGTTTTTTTTTTGGCAGCTAAAGATTAATCTATATTAAAAACAGAAAAAATAACTAAACATAGCCCCCTTTTGCACAACTCATTCTTCAAATTTGTATAATAATGTTTATTTTATTAAAACCAATTAGCTTTTTCCCCCCAGTTATTCAGGTACTGGATTAAAGCATTTCAAATTTGCAACTAATCCTTCAGGCTAATAACTATTTCACCTAAGAATTAAAAAGGTTGATTATGGTTGGTGTGATTTTTCATACTGAAACAGAATAAACAATCACAATCCATCCTCCTCTGAAATAACATATCTGATCTGAATGCTACCATACTTTGATATGTATCCTGTGTGCAGAGCCTGGTGTGTGTCAATCTACAGTACGTTACACATATTCAGTGCCAAAAATATAACAGTGAAGCATGTGGTAGATCCTTGATCATTTTGTCTGGTCAGAAATTGACATGCTTTACAAATGCTAAATTAGTCACAAAATTCTACAATGGTACAGCCTTAAAAACACATTCACGCAACACTTTGATACTAGAACTTGGTGGGACCTTAAATTGCTCTCAAAACAGCCTCGATTCTCCATGACAGCACCAAGTAATTCCAGCAAATATTTCAGGTGCACATTTCTCTGGTTCTACCACATCACAAAGGTGATTCTATTGGAATCAGATCCTGCAACACAAGATTTACACAAATCCCACCACACTAGATTTACACCATCCCAATTGTGTTCAACTATCCAGTTTTGGTAAACATGTGCCAACATCGAATTCAGCTTTCTGTTCTTAAAAACAGAAGGTGAACCAGTGAATATTGTAGTTCATCCTCCTAGGCTAGATGGGTTGGTCATTTTGAGATACTTATCTGCTCACAACAATTGTATCTGTAATTGTAAACCGAGTGGATATCTGACTTACTGTAACTTTGTCAAGTTGAACCAGTCAGACTATTCTCTCTTATCTCGTCTTATCAACTATTCGTTTCCATCGGTAGAACAGCTGCACTACATGTTTTATTTTACTGCAGAATAAACACTATAGTCTGTTGGAAATCAGCATTTATTGAAATACTCAAACCAGTCCATCTGGCACTAATAAGCAGTCAAAACCACTAAGATCACATTTTCTCCCACATGCTGATGGCTGATGTTGCCTAAAGCTGCTGTCCCAAATCGGCATGATTTTATGCAATGCGTTACTCTCCCACAACTGGCTGATTAGATAAATCAATTAATAAATAGTTGTGCATGTGTTCCTACTACAGTGAATGATAAGTGTATATTCTGGCTATATCACAGGTAAATGAGGATGCACAAAGCATACAGTTGAAATCATAAGTTTACACACACCTTAACCAAATACATTTAAGCTCAGGTTTATTTTTCACAACTCCTAACATTTAATCCTAGTAAACATTCCCTGTCTTAGGACAATTGCATCACTACTATTTTTTTTTTTTTAAGAATGTGACATGACAAAATAATATTACACAAAAAGATTTATTTCAGCTTTTATTTCTTTCATCAAATTCCCAGTGAGCCAGAACTTTACATACACTTAGTATTTGTTAGCATTGCCTTAAAGGTTGTTTAACTTGGGTCATAAGCTTCTTACAATAAGTTGCTGGAAGGCACACATGCTTTTTCAGTTTTACCAACACACACACACAAAAAGGACAGTGCTCTGTGACGGCTACTGCAATATCTTGGTTTGGTTGTCCTTAAGCAATTTTATCACCGATCTGGAATGATGCTGCCAGCCAGGTGCTTCATAGCTGGGATGTTTTTTTTCCTCTGGTCATTAAGGCCAAGCAGTTACATTTTTGTTTCATCAGACCAAAAGGTAAAATCTCCAAAAAGTATGATCCACAGGCCCATGTGCAGCTGCTAATAACAGACTTTGAGGTTATGGAGATGTAGGACTCGTTTTACTGTGCCTATCCGTTTCCTCCAGTGTCTTCGCAGGGTCTTTTGCTGTTGTTCTAGAACTGATTTGTACTTTTCATACCAAAGCATGTTTATCTCTAGGAGATAGAACATGTCTCCCCTCCCGATGTGATGGCTGTGTGATCCCATGATTTTTACTCTTGCATTGTACTTTTATAGAGTTTAAAATGGCTATACAAATCAACAAATTCTGGCATCTGCAAAATGCTCCCAATGAGCATGAACCAGACTCAAATTATGTCAATGAGCCCAGCAGTCAACTGAACATATGTAAACTTCTGACCCACTAGAATTTTGATATCTTCAGCTTCTATAAGACTTATCCTGTTACAGGGGGCCTGGAGCCTATCCCAGGAGACTGGAACAAGGCCAGTTACACTCTAGACACAGAGCCAATCCATCGCAGGACACATACATATACACACACACACACACACATAAACTATTGACAATTTGGGAATGACAATGAGCCTAATCTGCATGTCTTTGGACTGGAGAACCCAAAGGAAACCCATCAAGCATGGGGAGAACATGCAAACTTCAGACACACAGATCTGATGTGGGAACTGAACCCTGACCCTGAAGGTGCGCGGGCACAGCGCTAACCACTACGCCACCATGCCTCCGAATTGAGATATAGTGAATTCTAAATGCAGTAATCTATCTGGAACCAATTGTTGGGGGAAAAAAATGATTTGCGTCACACATAAACTAGATGTCCTACCTTACTTAACAAAAGGTATAATTTGTTAACATAAAATATGTGGAGTGTTTTTATTATATTAATCATTAATTATTAAGTTTTAATGACTTAAGTGTATTTCAACTTCCGACTTCAATTACAGGACAGATGATATGACAACGTGACTCATGGACTGAGGTGTAGAAACACACTTTAAAACAATCCCACAGTGTGTTTACCTGTTTGAAGCAGAAGGGCATGGTCAGCACACTGACTCCCACAATGCTGTTCACCACGTTCATTATTAAACCCCAATTAGACGCCGTCATTTTAGCTTTCTTTATTGAAGGGTACAGCTTTTACGTCGGAGGATTTGAAGAAACACTCAGCACTGGAACAGAGGTGTAATCCAGGCAGGACCCTGAGTTACTGATGTGTCCTGCGCTAGTCAGTGACGTGGCGCTCTGTGGTAGACAAACACAACATACACACTGAAACTTAAACTAAAGTAAATATTTAAAATCCGAGACACAAGACATTCACATCAACGGTATGTTTTAAATAACCCTTACATAAAACTAGCAAAGCAGGTTAGCGTTAACGTTTCGAACATTATTAGAATGACATAATTCCAATATTGTTACATACCACGTTCTCACTTCCCCTCCGACATTAAGTCCTATGTTACCATCGGGGTCGATAATACTATTTTATTTTTCCCTTGTCCAGCAAAAACAAGCAGGCTCACTACTCACTTTCTGTAAAAAATTTACTTTTTTTTGTAAGAGCGCGTTCTAACTGACAGAAATACTTTGAGGAGAATTTCACGACGTATCCAATAACAGCATTTCCTCGATGCGTAACCAGGAAGTGAACGCGACACGGTCATCCTCGTGCCGTGCTGCCCCCTGTGGCCAGGAGGAGGAAAAACATCCTCGGACCATAATCACTTGTATGATGTTAGTACAAAGTGCATTACCGAGTTCTCTTACACACAAGACAGAATTTATGTTTGTCAAAATCGCACAATCCACACCCCCTGGTCTGTCACCACCTAACTCTTTTGCATGATGTTTCTTTTAGACAGAGATATGAGCAGAAAAGCAGGAAAGGGAAACAGGAACGAGGGATTGTGATCTGCAACAGGAGCTTTGTGGAATCCCGGCTTCAGGCACCTCCTGCAGTGTTAGAGACCCATCTGGAGCAGCGAGGTTGTGTCCGCTGTACAACAACCGGGCATTTACGTAGTCTCTGAGGACAGGATTTGAGACCGCAGTTTTAGAGAGCAGGTTTAGGTGGAAGACAGGAAAAGTCTGGCTATTGTATACTACTGGCCTCTGAACCAACCTGACTATTCATCTTATTGGCGGGAGGGTCTTGTCAATCCACACATAATCCCTGAAAATTGGAATTAGGTCCCAGCAGAACAGGAGAAAAGGGGGCAAGACTGCGGACCAATGGGGCAGATTTCTGTGTCGATTTGAGGGGTACTCTATCCAGGATGAAATTAGACACAGGCATCTGATTGAACTACTGACCTCAGGGGAAGCCCCTGGTCAGTGTGGGGTCACGCAAGCACAAAGCCGAGTGCTGAACTGTGAGAGGTCAAGCATGCATGCGACTGAATGGGAGTCTTTGTGGACTCAGGCATGCACAAAATTTCCCATGAGCCACCAAACCTCACAGACTCCCTCAGGAACTGAGGAAAGGGGGATGAAACCTGCTGCTACCCTCAAGTGTGTGCGAGTATGTGAGTTTGCATCTGCGACCTCAGAAAGGACACACACCAACTGCCTCAGTAATCACATTTAATTACACATCAACCAGGCCTGTGAATAGGGTTTTTAATGCAGGACACAAAAAGAGTGACATGCCCAACTAAACATTGCCTGCCTTTGTTCTCCTGAAATCTATTAAAGCATTCTCTCGTAACCATCAGCGGTGCTAAAAGGACTTCAGATAACGGCTATTATGTTGATATTCATGAATAAAGGGAAGACAAGAGTGGTATGCCATTCAATCAAAGGTCACGACAATTAATTACTGAGTCCTGAGAGGATGCTAGGGTCAAATCAAAATTACTATTCAGAGATTTCTAATCACAGTAGAATCAATGGCTCAGCAAACATACAATAATATTAGTGTATTATTATATATACATTACATATATAAATACCCTGTTTGCTCTTTGGTCTAATGGTTTTACCCGACAAGATATACATGTTTTGTATACATGTTCAGAATATGGCTGTTCTCTTAAATTGCTATTAGTTTTTATTTTGAACGTTATCTATTTATTGTATCATTAGATTATCGGGTTATTCACGAACAGTACTAAGTGATAGAGCTATCACTCTGTACGGGTCAGATAGTTGATGTGAAATTTTGTCTTCTCCAAGTCACACTCAGACGCAGCTCATATTTTTGGCATGTGCGACTAGACAGTAAAACTGTCAGTGTGACATTCACACCATTTGCTACAAGTCAATCAGGTCCATCATTCATACTGTAAGAAAATCCACAGACACACTAGTGGATCTTTATTTATTTTAAGAAGAGAAGTGCATTTATTTTAAGTCCTTGAGTTTTGAATATTGCTTGGTCTGGTAATTAAAGGTGGAGAGTCGTTAAAAATAAGCTTAGGATTCTTTATAGATCACATAGGGTGGACATTTATCAGTCTTTCATCTTTAAATGTGTGTGTGTGAGAAGCGCTGCTTGACAGTTGCGAAGAAAGCAGAACTGTCTCATTTCATTAAAGGGTCTCAATGCAGACATGGCAGGCGTCTTCGTCTGACAGTTGGTTATTTTACAGGCCTCCCTCCTCTCTCCTTCCTTCCTTCTTTCCTTCAGTGCTTTTCCATACATCCAACCCTCCCCCACATCCTCCAACAATTGGGACTGTGAGGGCATCTCAATTAGGTCTTCATACTGATTTAGGCTTAAGTAACTCCACTCAAACCCCCATGAAGTAGAAAAACTGCCATAAATCTCTAGAGGAAAAAGAAAACTCATAAAAATGGAGGGGTGACAAGAGCTGTGCTGATGGGTTGATCTATATAGCCTCTGCTCCTCAACTTGCTACAGCTAGACCCTCAAGCCCACCATATATCAGCCACCAGGGATGCAAAGACTTGTCAAAGGCTCGAACTGTTACCTGCAGACAGCACAGAAAGAGCCCCTGTGTTTAGTTCTACTGAGTCATTCCCATTAAAATACCTCCATACCTCCATGAAACTTGGTGGTGTGAATGCCAACGCTAGAGTAATTTTGATATACAGCCTTGGTAGGGGGCTTAGTAGCCATCTCTTGACTGTGTGGTGGTGAGAGAAGACTGCTATGTCTATGAGGTATTCGATTACTCATTAATACCTGGTCTTTGAGGACATAGGTCAGAGTTTTTTTTTTTTTTTTTTGTAAAAGCTAAATGATATGATAAAACGCTTTGGATTTTAATAAACTTTATTTGTGTGTTGTGTAAGAACTCACCACTGAACATCACTAGATCTGTTCTGGAGTTTGTTAGTTAGCTGTTAGTTTGCTCCTTTGTGGGATTGCCTATCTGGCTTTTTTTCCAAGAGAGAGGAGATAGTAGTCACACAACTCTTGGGCTGGTTTATATTGCTGGATTAAGTCTCTGCTCTGATACTGCCCTAATTTCAGCCTCTCTCTTTCCGTCTTTCTTTCTAATTGGAATAGATAGACTCAGTAAATACTCTTATCCTTTTATTTTCTGATGTTCAATCCAATTTCTATTACAAGTCGTTTATAGGTTAATGATCCATCAATATAAGTTTTTAACTAATGTTATTTTTACAAGTGACGAAGTCTAACAGTGACACTAATAATTAGAGCATTAATTATTATTATTATTTACATAGCTAGTTAAATAAATATGTAAAATGTTGATTTTGCTTCCAATTGTCAATTTTTCATTTTTATCTTTTAGTGACAATTTATTATTAAAACTAGGCAAATACACTAGGCAAATATTGTTCTTTTTAATAATTCTATGAAATATCAACTTTAGATAATCTGAGCTCTATTTTTTAAAAATGTTTGCATGTAGTATGCACATTTTAAAGACATGTAGAAACTGCAGAAAAATAATGACTTAAACTTTCAGCAGGTTAATTTTAACCTGATAAGTATAAAAAGAAAATGCCATCTTCTCTATTATATAACCCAAATTAGCTTATATTAAGAGATTTAGAGAATAATTAGATTTAAGGATAAATAAAACATTTGTAAAAAAAAAAAAAAAAACTTTTCTCCCCAATTACTATTTTGTGCATTATGTAAATTAGTACATAGCCAGTGTTTTAAGACATATGCAGTGAGAACAGAAAAAAATATTATATATCTATTAATCTGACTTTTATTTTATTTGTGTTAGTTTTTGTGAACATTCATGATTTAGTTATTATTAATTATTATCTCATTTTTACAGATTATTTGTTAGATTATTTTATTTTAATGATTAGTTCACAATTACTTTTAGTACATAATCTAGAAAGACAATTAGCTAAATACCATTATATTAGGCTATGTTTACCATTAATGTAATGTACTATAATGTTATCTAGCTAATTGTCCTGCTAGATGATATAAAGAAAAATTTGTGTGAGCTGATAATTACAAAAAAAACTAACATATTATGTGAACATAATAATAATAATAATAATAATAATAATAATAATAATAATAATAACTATAAATATAAATATAACATATATCAACTAACTGAATTACTCACAAACAAGATATACTGATACAGGCATCTCCCAAACCCTTTACTAAAAGTACATATGCTGTATTCAGCACATTCTGTACTGTTTTTTTTTTTTTTTTCATTTATAAACTGAACACTCGCCTTCTTTGCTTTCTAGATCCATTTTCTCTGTTTCATAATATAAACCATGGTCGACACTCTCTTCCCTTTTCTGCATAGTTTACATATCTCTCACTATAATCTTTGCCTGCACTCCATTCCCATTCACGTCAGGCCAGCAGCAGAAGTGAGAAGGAATCAAAGACACATCAGGGATTTTATATTGGCCCAAATGGCCACACAGTGGTGACAGGTTAGAATCAACATCCATCCATTTTCTTTCCCAGTGCGCACACACACACACATACACACTTGAGCATGGAATCTCAGCCCCCTCCTAACGCTCTCTCATTCTCTCACTCTCACTTTTTATTGCACTGTTTCCTCCTCCTCTGTCATTCTGTTGGTCCGACATATGAGCAGAGTGCTATAGGACAGCTGGCAGTTAAAGTTTTGGGGTTAGCCAAAGGAAAACACATTATGCTGTTGTAAACAGGAAATGTCTTTTTAAATAGCAATAAGTAAAATTCATACAGGATAATTAATTCTTACTACCACACTGCTTTTTATTCTCGCTATTTGAAAACTCTGTACATGCAGATTTCCAAATAAATCTTCTGAATTTTTGAGCAGTGCAAATGTTACATAGCTCTGAGGTTTGTACAACCAGGTAATCTGAGCATGTACAGTATGTGATTTTCACTGTGTGTTTGTGTCTTTTATTGTGCACGAGTGAGCACCCTGCACATAGACATCAAGCACACACATGAAAGACTGCTATGACCTCCCTATCTCCACTTTGTCCTTACACTAGCCTGATGAAGGGTAGGCATTGTGGACGTCTTCAGCCTGCCCTGAGCACACTTTCAAGGTGATGATCCTCCATTACGTCTTCTCCTTCACTTTCTTCTCATCTCTCTGAAATTTACTTCTGTAATGCTTTTCTTCTGTGCAGGATAAGTGAATAGAGGGAGCTGCTCTGTGTGATGTGTGTGGTTGTTGTAAGAGATGGCCTCGTAGAGTGAGCTGGGTCAGTGTAAAGAGCTCCGGGAAGGAACAAGGCAGAGGTGGCCAGTGTGGTTACAGAATTAAACTGTCGTCCCTTTGTCATTATCTTTTCCTCCCTGCTCTGTTTTTGAAGTGTCTTGAAACAAAGCGGCTGCTCTATGTTTCCTGTAATTGTAGTTATTTGCTTTGCTTTGTTCAATTTGTGCCAAAGTCACATTTTTTTCAGCATGGTTTTTGAGCTAAGAACCTCACAAAGGAGAAAAACACCCACAATGTGTATAAATATTTGGGTGATGGGTTAATGGTGGGTGGCCCTCTGTGTCTGTGATGAGGTGTGAATGTTGCCAGAGGTACAGGGTTGCATCCAGTGTCCTTTAAACTACTGTAAATTTCCCCACAGTATCTTTATTAGCTATAATATAGTATATATAGTTAGTGAGTATGATTGTAGAAAAAGAAACTTTAGCTGTTATTCATGTAAAAGTAAATTTTCTGGAGCTAAAGCATCCATGTAATGCCAAGAAGAATAAACTTAAGTAATATAAAATGAAATTACACATACACACACACACACACACACACACACACACACACACACACACACACACACACACACACACACACACACACACACACACTCACTTGCGCATCTTGCATTCTATTACCTTACAGTACTTAATATGCTTTTATGGATTTAAGGATCTGATCATGTAAGAATTTGTGTACGTTCCAGTGCTCATATTTACATGGAGGCATTAAAAAGAACAGACCTTGCATTAATATGAAATGTACAGACAGATTAAATGTATGTTAATAGATTACATTTGTTGATTTGATAGATTAAATGTATCTGGATGGCTGCTGCATATAAAATTTCATAATTGATTCTGTAGACCCATAGTCATAAAATAAATATACATTTAAAAAATAAAATACTTCAAAATCATTGCAAAAATAGGAAAATTCCACCCATTGAGCAGATGTTATATGAGCTGTTGTATTTTGTTACAGTTTAAAATAGTAATATACTAATATTAATATACATACTGTAGATTTAGTTCAATGTTATAAAACTGTGAATGACAGGGGATCCCCAACACCACAAATCTGAAAAGCGTTACATGAAAGGATCTACGGGCCTTTATTAAGCCACAGTATGTTTGGGACGTCGCTGCATGTCCCTGCATTGTGGACTTGTTTACTCGTAGTGCCCCTGATGTTCACAATCTACCCACTCTATCATTTAAAAATAATGTCAATGCATATTTGGAATACAGAAGATTTCATCAACTTTGTTTAAAGTTTAGGTGCATACGATATATCCTTCTGAGTTGAGGAATCTGAAATCCAGTGATGCAGTGAGGTTATTTATCTTGTTCAGGATAAGATTGGGTGACAGAAGGGTCTCGGGATGTCAGAGGTAGGGTGTAAATACCCACTGGGCAGATGGACATGCAGCCCTTGAACATGTGGGAGTAGTTTTGTGCGACCTGACCAGCATCACCCTAGCAGCTCCACTCTAATCATGGTCTTCATGTCCTCAGGCTACATGGTGTGGTCCGCAGACATTCTGGCTGCAGCCGAGAAACAGCTCTCGGCCACATAAACTTCTTTTGTTTTACTGAACCTCGCTGGTGACCTCCGTCTGGCCTCACGCTCACCCTGACCTCTGAGCTTCCAGCGCTGGACCAGAACAACTTAACATTCTACGGGTGTCTCGCCTCCCTAAACAGCCAAGAGCAAAGCCAAGCTTTTTGCCTGTGCCTCTTGCAGAGTTAAGGCAATCATTTCATTTCCAAGCAATAAATCTGAAGTGCTTTCGTTCTCCCTGCTCCTGGCTGGTGTGTATGTGTGCGTTTGTTTGTATGTGTACATGAGCGTGAGTGTTTGTTGGTTCACCGCGTGCCGCCTGCTGCGTGCACAAGCCACAGGTTGCGCATTTGGTTTTAATTGTGGCCATTTCAGCCCCTGTGCAAATGGAAAGCACATGGGCACTCCTCCACCTGCCTTCAGTCAGCTACTGACAGAAAGCCATACTGACCCAAGGAGGGAAGGTAGAACAGGAGAGATTTTGAATAGCTTGTGTAGATGGAGGGAGTGCCTCTGGATGTTAGAAACAAAAGTTGTTCATTTCAAGGATGCACAGTATAATCTGTAAGAGATTAAATTCTAAAAATTCTAAAACTAATGCTGTTTAGTGTCAGAAGTTGGAAGCTGAGTGTAATGCAGCTCTGTGTCTCGCAGGCAGAGGGAGCAGTGATTTCTGGGCCTCCTGTGGTTGCATGGGCCCCTCATCACGAACAGTTCGGACATGTGTGTGTCTGTATGGCTTGATAAGAAACACATGCAATCTCGTCAAAGCGACTCCTCTTGTATGTTTCCCTTTGCTGAGGCGAGAACATAAACAAGCTGATTCAGATTAAAGAACACTTTGTCAAAATATTTAAACCCACACAAGCCAGGCTGAACTGAAATATCCACAGGAATATGATGACTGCTGCCCCATGAGATACCTGCCTAAATGCTCGACAAGAAAGGCACTTTGATGATAAATCTGTTTCCGAGTCAGAGGCAATTATGTGTAGAAGAAATGAGTAAGATTGCAAAAAGGTTCCTATCAGTCAGAACTTCAGGGAAGTCTGAATCTTGTCATTATCAGATGATTGTTTAACTATGTATAATATCATTGCTGTGGAGAGAAAATCTGGAAAATTAATTGGCCCTAATTATAGGGCTTTTGGTCCTCACCTATACAAGGCTCTCTTTAGGTTATATAGTCTGCATGTGAAAAAATCAATTGTAATAAGCTAACGACCTAACATATAAATAGAGTTGCACTTACAAGAACAACAACTGTATAAATGCTTAAGGTCGTAAAACAAAATGAATGTGTGTGCACTGACCAATATTAACTCAGTGAACAAAAGTTTTACTCATGTAATATTGGTTATTTGCAGATCTTTTTTGTTTGACGAATGAAGAAATCTTAAAAGTAATTCCTTTGTTAATTTAGTATTCTATAGGAAATTGCTAATTAATGACCTGTTGCTCTTGCCTGAATGAACAAACTATGCTACATACAAAACTTCAAAACTTTTTGGAACTTGAATACATAAGCACAGACATACAGTATATTCACCTGCCAAGGAATTAATTTTCACATTTATTAACACATACTTATTGACAAATGTGGTATGGGATAACGTTCCTTTATCATTAATAAATAGAAATTGATGCCTCCTAATGTACTTCAGGATACTAGCTTACAGATAACTTTATAATTTTCCATGGCGGGACCAGCGCAATCTTTAATTGGATAGAAACTGTAGCAGCTGTTCGAAATCAGCTCCAAGTAGTCATGATTGCCTTTATGAAGTGGTGCTTCCCTTCATACTACACAAACCAGCTGCCGTATAAAGATCATCTTCCATTTCATTTGGAGTCACTCAGCTCTGCCCTGAGCATCCCCCACCTTCCCTTCTCTTATTTATACCCTTCTGTTCCATTTAAGGAACCTCAACCTTTTCGAGGTCACTGCCAACCAAATAATGAGTTTTGAATGTTCACGTTATTTATGATTAGGTATCAATTCACAGTACAAATCCTTTGCAGATGTTTGCATCTTCCCTATATATATATATATATATATATATATATATATATATATATATATATATATATATATATATATATATATGTATGCATGTGTGTCTGTGTATGTGCACCTGGTGTGTGTCTTTGTGTCTTGTATGAATTATACATACAGCAGGTGTTACTGTTTACTGCTAAACTCTGCCTTTAACTCAGATAGAGACACCCAACCTTTAGACATGTACATCTAGTGTGTAAAGAAGAACCTAAAAATTGTTATGAGTTTAAAAGTGGTGAATAAAGTTTGTCAGTATGAGACAGTGTAAGGGAGTAAAACTCAACATGAGGGTGAATAGTTTTATTGAGTATTATTGACAGGATTCTGCAGAGTCTCCAAGCAAAAGCCCTATTTAATCTTGCCAATAGATCATTGAAGAAGTGTTAAGCCAACCACTTCTAAACCAAAAAACACCGTCCCCAACACAGACCAACAGTTTTACCCAAATGAACTCAATGTGTAAATTCAGCAACATATCATTGTGTGTTCATGCCTTATAGAATCATTTGGTTTCCTTTCCTTATAACTTGCACAGTTCATGTAATCTGGTAATAATCCATACAGATCCTGTTCAATCCCACTATATCAAGCACTTTAAATCACCTATTCTGTCTTTTGACTTTGGAATGACCGTTTAAGCATGCTGGAATGACCACAAGCACATTTTTATTTTATTAATTTTTTTGCTAGGTTGAGGGTTTTAGAAAAGCAAAAACATGAATTCAGTTTTTTTTTTTTTACCTGAACTGGGAAATGCTTGATAAGACTGTAATGTGCGATCAGACCAGCAGGTGGAGTCTTTCAAGCTCTCGTATGTCTAATCTATCAGTAAAACCTTCACATGTCTGACTTCTATGCATAAACTTGGTATGGACTTTTCCCCCCTGTGTTTTTCCAGTGATTCACGACCTGTGTGTGTGTGTGTGTGTGTGTGTGTGTGTGTGTGTGTGTGTGTGTGTGTGTGTGTGTGTGTGTGTGTGTGTGTGTTTTCTTCAGTTTTCCTAGTCAAGAAATCATCCTTTTCATTTTAAAATTCTTGGGTTTGTCTGTAAATACACAAATACATGTCTGTTTCTTCTAAACTGATTGTGAGCAGCCCCACGGTAAATAAACCACGATCGACTCAAACAGCTGAACAGACACCACTCATGAACACATGTCCTCACATGCACATGTAACTCTGGCTGCCTTGTACGTTTAAGTGCAGCGCACACTCATACACACCACCCAGTGTGTACAGGAGGTGGAGAGGCTACGGAATGAGAATGAGACGAGGCTAAACGCGGAGGGATTCAAAGGACAAGAGAGGCAGCATGCATGACCTTGCTCAGCCCCTCCCCTTCTGCTCCAACATCTGGTTTGTCCATCGTTAGCCCTGGATGTGCTCCCTCTAGCACGCACAACCTTCTACATACACTTATTTAACACAGGATACTGAGCACACGCAACCATGCATACATAGCCTAACTTTCCACCTATTACCCTTTAAACATTTTGTCATCCCATTATGTACTCCTTTTCTCTTATGAGTAAGGTAAATCAATAATATGAAAATTATGCATGAGAATCAAGCAGCAAAAACAACAGCTAACCTTACCTGCACCCTCCCCTACCTCTCTATCTCTGTCTCTCTTCAAGAAGGACTCTCTTCAACAAAGTCCTGTCTTCTACTGGACTGACACACCTGCCCCTTGATCTTTTACAACATTTTAGAGGCAGGAGTTTTTCTGACTCTTTATTTGGGAAGTGTGTGACAGAGTTAAAAAAAAAAAAAAAAAACTTTAGTAAAAATACATTCTGTTTCCTAGTGTGCACCCACCCTGTAACCCTGCAATTGATAACACTGAGGAAAAATTAGTGTTTAAGGCTCATTACAATGCATTTTTAGTGCTATGTATCCGTCAGGGGAAAAGGTTTTGTTTTATTTGTGTAGTCTGAACATTAGTTATTGACAGTACAAAGATGATGATTTTTCAGGTTTTTCTGAAATCTGTATATGAACAAAGCGCAATTGTGTCTTAAAACTGTCCAGAAATCTGTAATGTAAAAATGTCCATATGTACTGTAAACACTAATGAACAATGGAAGTATATAATCCATAACCACAGTGCTTTAATTACCCCAAGTACATCTCAATGCTGTGTGAGGAGAACTGTGGAGTGGGAAAAGACAGTGCCATTTGTAAAGGAATTGCCTGACCTAATCCCCATCGAACAGCTAAAAGAGGATTCAGATCAAAATGTAGAAAAGACAAAGATCTGTGGCTTCCATTGCCACAAACTTCTGGAAGAATCAAGAACAGGACAGATCATCTCTTGTAAATTCTTGGAAAAACTGACTTCATAGTTAAAAAGTTAAACATTCTCACGATTTTTATAGGCTGTGAGCTGAATAGGACTTACATGTTTAAAGTACCCATCTTAGTAATGTTAAATGGTGACATGACCTGTTATCTCCAAATTGGCTCCCCCACTATGACAATACCTACTCCACAGTTTGAGACTCAGTCCTCTGATTTAAAAAGATGTTAAATGGCCTTAGGATTGAAATAGTGTCTATGAAGCCACTTTAATATTATCAGAGGATTCTCCTAAATGCCATATTGCTTAAGTCAAAGTCGGCTGAACTCAGGATGGCTCTATTTTTGATTTCCATGTCCTTTATTGGTTGCATACATATGGAAACAATACACTATGATAAAACCCCAGGAATCATAATTACATTAGTTGGAAAAGATGTTGGAGGTAAGTGTGTGTAAGGGAGGGGGCTCATCCTATTTTGTAGAAACGCTGAAACTCCAGGAGGTCCGACAGCCAATTAAATAAGCACCAATCCAGCTCCTCCCTACCCCCACAGATACTGCACTCTCAGACTCTTCGTCCCACCCCTATTCAATACTCATTCCTCACTGAGAGTGTGAAAGAGCAGGAGAAAGGGAGGGAGAGCTTTTGCACTGAAATCTCCTGTGTCTGTCTGCTAGTCATAGCCATGGGCCACTGGAGGTAGAGCAACCAGACCAAAGAGCAGAGGAAGGGGGTTGAGACTTTAGATATGCCCAGTAGCCTACATGTCAGTGGGGTATTGTCTGCTGAGAGTCCATAGAGCCCAGTTTAGCCCAGAGCTCCTCAAATCACAGACCTGACCATCTACCTTACCAGCTGTTAAGGAGGAGCTGATGATGGATTAAAGAAAAAGAAAAAAAAACGATGTCAGCATGATAGGATAATTGCAGTGAATAGCTAAACATGTTATACTTTTTTTTTTTTCAAAATGTCTATTTTACAATGTTGGATTGTTACAATAACAATAAGTAACAATAATTTGTCCATCTTGCAAAATTATTTGTACATAATCAACTAAAGTTAATCAGTAATTACTAAAGTTTCAAAAGATCTTAATACATAAAATACATTAATATCTCGTGGCATGTAAATAATCACCTAAAAAAATACCATTTTAGATTTTTAAATTGTAGACCGAAAAACAAACGAATTATTACGCGTAGACACTTGTCATTTTTTAGAATGTGTATTAAAATGCAGTTTATGAAAAGGGAAAGGAAATGTCAAATTCATATATGCTCATATTTGGCAAAAATAGTTTTATTACTGTCAAAACATTTGTAGTGGGATTAAATGCAGGGGTCTGAAGGGGGGAAACCAGCGTGGCATAAATTAGATATACAGATAGATCCTTTATACGGGGTCTCTGCAATCTGAATGGTGGAGGAATGTCACAGAAGAGAAAAATAGACACAGGGCAGCGGCAAAGATGAAATATCATTGCCATGATTCATCACTGGTCATTAATCAATATTGCCTTCAAACAAATCCTAAAGCAGCACAGGTTGCATGTGAAATTGGTATATATATATATATATATATATATATATATATATATATATATATATATGTGTGTGTGTGTGTGTGTGTGTGTGTGTGTGTGTGTGTGTGTGTGTATAATAGTTACAGATACCACCGCACACATTCTAACCCATAAGCGTCGTCAGAAAGTCGAGAAATATAAAACCTACATTATACAGCAGCAGCAGGGTACACACAAAAATAATAAAATACATATACAGTCTAAAGTCTTTCCCGGGGTGTGTTTCCACTTGAAGTCCAATTCTCCCGGGTTAGGTTTTAGATTCACGGCGATCATAACCAGTATAAAGCTCTGAATGACTTAATAAATAAATAAATAAATAAATAATACTATTTTCAAAATACACGATTTTCTCTTTTTTTCCGTTTAACCTCCTCCCTATTACTTATAGTAGTCTATATTACACATTTGTCTCAATCCCCGTATTCACGCTATTATATGTGAATATAAATCATATTAGATGCATGAAATTTAATTTGCCTATATGATCTCATGTTGCGCAAGAACGCTTCTGTTTGCGTCCTAGCAATATGAGTATTTAAACTGTATGTTCCTGAGCACACAGTGCGCAAGAGCCGAATAGATTAACTCGAAAAAAGAGGACACATACTAAATAAGTATGCCCAAACAGGAAGCTATATCACCACATTTGAAATATTATATTAGTACTGCAGTATGTGGTTTTGAAGGTTGCCGCTTAACTTTTGTGCCGACTGTCGATTATAAAAGATTAGCACTTTCTAGTAGCAGAATGTTACTTGATCACTGCGGCCGAAGGCTAAGCTTTGAACAGCTAAACGAAGCTGACCACAAAACGTATCCATGCCCCCTCTCAAAAAAGGTAGACTGACTGCTAAACTTAACTCTGTCGAACTGGAACAGTGTTTTGTTTTTCGGTTCATCTAAATGAGCAACACTTCGAGGAGACGGCGTCCAACAACCACAGTGTTTGTCTTTAGCCTGGAAGGAATTTTATAAATCTTAGGAATTAAAGGACCTAGGAATAGTCTTTAAAATGTTGAGCTTAGAGTGTGTTTTAAATAATTTCCAAATGATGAATCCATATCTCTCAACTAGCGCAAGGTCAAGAACCAGGTTTTAAACGCAAAACGTTTTAGAAGATTTTTTTTTCTTTTTTTATATACAGCGTCATTTCCCCTCATGTACCAACGTGCAATTTCCTCACGCGTCCACACAAGCCACCCTTCAGAGTTCTGACAAAGACCATGTTTTCAGTTTATTTTTGGTCTTTGGAACTTCTCATTTCACCAGGTTGTTTGGGAAGCTTAAATGGTTTGCGCAAGAATCAAAAATACAACACTTTCTGTTTATACAAACATGTAGTTGTATTTAGGCACAGGAACTATCACGTTATAGCCTACCTACTGGGTAACTAAATAAAGGTTTTGTGCATATAACCGTCATAGAGACTAAATTAGGCCTAATGACTGCCCGCATCATTACATTGTCTCCACAGTCTTTCATGTTTGGACATGGTGGACCCTACAGCAGAACAGGGCATGCCGTGTGTTGTACGGCTGCAGCGGCGGGGGGGGGAGGGGGGGGGTCTCTTCGCTGTACCCTCAGAAACAGCGAGACCTTTGGCGTTTAATCTACAGTTATAAGAGCTTTGAGTGTGGTGGACGGGTTGGACCACATTTACTGCAGCTGTCTTTAGCCAAACAGCAGTGGGGAAATACAGGAAATACCCTTGAATTCTTATCATTTTGTCTTCAGTGGCTTCATCGAAGCTGCTCTTATTTTCAAGCAATGACAATCAAGTGAAAGTGATTTTTTTTTTTTAAGTTCTGTGACTTTTCCTTGAGGGCATTAACTAGAGAAGCAAGGCAAATGTGACTGCATCCCTCCATTCCCTGGTCCGTTTTACCTAAGACAACTTTAGACATTGTCGTTAGAAGTAAACACACAAACCTAACGTTTTTTTTTTTCTGTTAAGATACTTTGTCCAAGGTGTGATCATTTCCGTGTATTTTCAGCCGAATTTCTACTTCCCTATATTTTCATCTATATAATAATTAATATTACATGGACAAATATGTGTATGGATGAATTTTTTGCTGTATAAATATAATAGTAGATATTATTCAGTAAGTAGTAGGCTGTAATATTTGGCAAATTTCTAAATGTCGTTCAATAATATGTATAATAAACCCATGGGTTCCCAAATGTAATTTTAAATTAAAATCTAGCCTAGACTCGAATGTTTAAAAATGGAGAGCCTCCAGTATCATTATGTGTAGACTATTTTGTGCCTGAAACAGGAACAACAGGTTGTCTCCAAATGATGTGTGAAAGGCACGAAATATGTCAATAAAGTAAAAGAAGGGTATAATACAACAAGAAAAAGCCACAAAATGTTTTTATAAGATTTTTTTAATAACCACACGTTTCCTTGTAATATTTCATGCCTGAATTAGCTTACTTAAGTGTTGCAGATGAATGTATATCTGGCTTGAAGAGTCCACGTTAGGTAATGTGTAATCCACATGCGCTCTTGCTCACCACTAATCTATAGCCCAACTCCTCTTTTAACAGCCACGTGTGTAAACTCGCCCTTTTCTAATGATGCACTTCTAGAGTTTTGTTAAGGAAACGTTCAATTGGACAAGAATGAAAGATTGTAAAAGATCAAACAGCACTGGATTTTTTTTTTATTAAAGATGACAAGGCCTAATAATATTATTAATGCAACTACTGTTGATGTACTTTGCGTTAAGTCTTTTCTTCCAGGATTATTGGTTGTGTTGTTATCGGCGTGCTCATGGTCACAATGCAAAGCTCCCCCTCCTGCTCTAGTCATCTTGAATTAAGTTCACACACGATGCTGCACTGCGGCCCAGACTGTTCTGCTTAACTACATTTACAAAACTCAATATTGTGTGTGTGCACTCATTTTTCTTCTTTTTAAATAACTTGCGCAAAATCTTAAAAGGAAATAATTGATTAAACCAAGGCTCAGGCCATTAATTTTATATATATATATATATATATATATATATATATATATATATATATATATATATATATTATCACAGCATAAAATAACATAAAGATATTTAACATATTTTCAGAAGCAGATCAACACTCCTAGAAAATTGTCTTACTAGAGGACCCCTTACAAGTTGTATGTAGAAACATAGTGTGAACAATGACACTCATTTAGGAACATCCTTAATTATTCAGGGAATCCATAAGGAACGTTTTTTTTTAAAAGAATGTACTCGCCAATACAATCATTATATGTATTAGTTATAGAACATTATATGCAACCTAGGGTATAACAATTTCTGAAGTATCGCTTATTTACAATTAGGTCTATGTTAGATGAGTCATCATGAGCTTGAAATGAAACAATTACTACTAACTATTAACAAAATTGGTAGGATCAGAAAACAATATATAAAATACAAAATTATTATGTAAGACAAATGTAGTATTATTAGTAATGTAATTTATAACATCTATAGACGGAAATGTTTTAAATAATTATTTGAATATAACTGGATGCCTACAAAGCCTACTGCGTTGGTTCAAACTGCTTATCTGTGCTGCCAGGTTTTTTGTTTGTTTGCTTGGTTTTCCCAAAATTAATACTTGCTTCTTACTTTTGCGTCTCAAATTTTCTTAAGAAAAAAAGAATAGGCAAGAAACAACTGAATACGACTTGTTTATCGAGCTAACCTTCCATGCGCATTTGTAGAGCTGCGTTCATTCCTGTTTTCCCATAACGACGGTAAACACCAACATGACGTGTGAACCATAATTAAAACAACAAAAAGAACCACCAGACAAAATTTACTTCATTAAGATTTTATTTTTATCCATACTGCAAATATGAAAAAACTAACGACAGTTTGTAACAAACATGTTCTGTACTGTCCCCATTGAATACGACCAAATGAATGCAATAAACCTACTTCAAATCCATGTTCAGTAAAAACACAACATTTTTTTAAACTAATTTGGCCAAAACCATTACATTTCACAATTATAGAAAATTAATTGTAAGTTTGCATTGCAATATTTCACGAATCTACAATAATAAGGACATGTGTCTGTGTGGAAATTATAATTCTTTAGCGTGAAGACCTGCATTTTTTGTCACACTTAGATAAAAGAAATTCTAGCAAAATATAACATACAACTTCATATTTTAGGGGGGAAAGTTTCCAAAATCTATTCTAAATGGTTAAATATGTGGCTCATTCTTCCGTCAACTAAGAGTTCTCTTCACACACACACACACACATACCTCCTGGGGCCTTAATTCACGCTTTCTAAATAGCACACCGAATTAAACTAGAACATTACACTGCCTGTGACCTCGCGGTAACACAAATAAGCTGTCTAAAAATCGACCGGAAGGTATATTGGTTCTGAAATAGGCTATGTAAGTAATGCGACATACTAAAAATAAACATGGTGTTTAGTCGCTTAAAACCCAAACCGCGACGTTTTCAGACTAGCCTAAACTGTTTGACGGATTAACTGAAAAAAAAATCCAACAAGTACATATTTTAGGTTACATTACAATTATATTCTATTCACAGTGTTGGGTAATTCGGGATGATTATGAACATAATTATTATTGTTTCTGTTGTTGTCGTTGTGTTGTTGTTATATACGCGTAAGCCGAAAATACTGAATACATTTTAGTAGTATCCCACCTCTTGGTATAGCAGTCTCCACCCTATTCCCAGAGCAGTAAATGTCCCAGATGAAAACAGTGATTTGTAAGAGAAATGACCGGGTCTCGTGTGTTTTGCTGTCCTCCTTTGAGAAAACGATTATTTGAATGTCGCGCCAAATCTCCCGCGGCTGTAGGCTCCTCCAAAGTAGCATGGCATTCAGGGGAGAAAATGGAAGAGAGTGAGAGAGATAGAAAGAGAGAGAGGGAGGGAGAGAGAGAGAGACAACGCGCTGATTTATCAGTAGCCGAAATATGCATTTGGGCTTCTTACAGAACAAGCCCAAACTGCATGCACCAGCAAATGATAGACCAACATTCATTGTCGTCTTCTCGGTGATCGCCTAATAAGCCATTTACTTGCCTTTCCGAGGTGAAAAAAACACACACACACACACACACACGAGCGTATCATCCCTCCCCCTTCTTGTGGGGAATTAG
Source organism: Clarias fuscus (assembly GCA_030347435.1). Lineage (NCBI taxonomy): Eukaryota > Metazoa > Chordata > Actinopteri > Siluriformes > Clariidae > Clarias > Clarias fuscus. Next base: position 14,109,893 of record CM059220.1, read on the forward strand.
TTTCCCCTGCAGTAGAAGCTTCCTCCTGATATATTTCCACCACGACACACTGGAAGTCTCAGATTCCACTTTGCCTCTTCCTTCTCTCGATGCCAATCGACGCTCGTCCATTTGCTGAGGAGTTTAGTGAGTGAGGACCGTAGCGCTCCGCTGAGTCGCCATTCTCCTCCGGTTAGCTTTTAGCGCGAGCTCTGCGCTCTGAGCGGAACCGTGCAGGGAACCCCCTCCTCCCCCTCATTCTCCATTTCTCCCTCCTCCTCCACCCCACCCCCTCTCCACACCCCGCCGTGTTGCAGACGGGGGAGGGGGAAACCCGTCGGACCGGCAGGAGGGAGCCCCTGGCCGACCGAACAAAAACCGGTACGAGGAATTACAACCGGTAATTGCACAGATTTAAGGGGGAACCTGCACATTTACAAAACGCTTTCTTTAGCAGATGCACCACCAACACCGACGGTGTTGTTTTGTTGTTGTTGATAATGATGATGTTAAAATGTTATGCCTGTACTTTCCAATCAAGTAGGTTTTTAATTCTCATTTCCAAATATATCCTAACTTACATGCTACAATGAGACGGAATTTGTGCAACATACAGTAGCACGCAGTATTATGGTACAAAGGGCAATAGGGCTATACGCGAAGTAAACAAAAGAGTAGTGCATCAAGACCAGTTCAAAATTGTTGGCTTTAAACTGCAAATGTAAATAAATAAAAGTGTGGGACCAAGATATGTAGTAAAAATCCCATTTTGTGTTGTACAACATTCTTTTTTTTATGTCAGGTTTATATTAAACGTGAATAAACCTAAATAAACAAGATCGCTTTTATGTTTTATTATTATTATTTATTTATTTTTTTGCATTTTATACTTGTCATATTTCTGTATCTTTAAAGTCCATTCCAAGGAGAGGAGAATTTCAGAATAAGAATACTCTGGGGGTCTCTGGCAGGTTCAGCTCACACCTATGTAAACGCACCCAGGAGGACAAAAGCTTTATTTGCGAGAGAACTAGTTTACCCCTCCTGCTCACCCTCAACTCAATGATGGATGGGCGATCTCCCTTTGTCTCGATGCAAATAGGCTTTAACTCGGAATTGATGGCTAACTCCGCAGAGGGGTGATTACTCGACGCCCGAGTTTAGCTGCTTTTCTTCAAACCCGTCTGTCACCAACTACACGACCACTGATAATGTGAGGCGCATTTGGCGCACCCACACTATGTGTAAATTACTTTCACACTCCAAAGACGTGGAGACTAATCACCAGTGGGTCCACTGTAAACTACTTTCCAGTTTACAACTTTTTATAATCCTTTATAACTTCAAATAAAATGATATAAGAATATAATTAAACTTTCTTCCTAATTTGCCTTTTTTGTTTGGTTTATTGCTTGCCTTCTGTAAACATTTGGGTTTAAGATGTTTGTCAAAGCTTGAATTGTTCACGCATTTCTAAAATGACTGAACAGTGTTAAATTGTAATTGTCAGTTGACACCTGTGTTAATTATACATTTAAAAGTGTACAGTATTTCTTGGTGGTTTTTACCCCAAGAAAGCGCCAAAGCGTAAGAATTTCTTTGTGAATAAGGTAAAAAGAGGATAAGCGTTTGGACTCGAGGAGGTTATGGACAAATAAGTCGTTCTTATTTTAAAACATTTTCTCCTTTCTAATGTCCTACCTTTAGCACTAGGCACTGATATTGATATTATGTGACCCTTGTATATTTAAATATAATATATTATATTTAAATATATATAAAATATTTTAAAGTGGAACTGAGTAGAATAAAAAATTAAGTAATTTTTGGCTTACCACAGTTATGTGAGTTTTTTTTGGAGAATACAGGAGAAGAAAAATGTGTGCATATATTTGTTTCTCTGTGTGTGTGTGCGTGTGTGTGTGTGTGTGCTCATGTGTGCCCGTGTGTTCATGCTCAAGCTTGTGTACTGATGTCCTCAGGCTTCTCGCAATACTCTTACATTATGACCATGGGTACTAAAATTTTATCTCCAGTTCACATTGTCAGGTTATAGAGCAGCTTGGTGTATGTGTGTGATAGCTCTATTACCTTTGCCTAGCCAGTGTTTGCTCTTGTAACCAGTAAAACTCAATGTCTGGGAACTTTATAAGCCTTGCCTATGAAATATCACTCATGGGCTTCCTGTTCAGTGCTAAAACAGCCATCAGAATTTGGAATTAATCTATAGAAGAGGCCACCTGTTGCACAAAGCATGAAGGCACAATGAAAGCCATAATTTCAGCCCCCACCAGGATGCATTTAATGACTTATTATGTAAGGTAACCAATGCTGTCACATAAAGCAGTCCTCATAAGGAATACTGAAAAGGTTTAAATATTTCATTGTTGATAAATAGAAATTCTCATGTGTAAAAATAATACACAATAGTTTCAATATTTTATTAAAATCAATAAATAAAAAAATGTGAGGTAGGGAAAGGCCTAGAAAGAGTTCATTGTTGCCTAGCCAGATCCACCACTTGACTGATTCTCCCTGAGCCCTCAGCTGAGTTCTGATGGTCTGATAAACTTTTTTTTCTCAAACAACAGCAGCCCCTTCTCCAGCATCACATGAGTTGCTTGCCCTGCCATGTGATGGCGCTACAGATGTAAGAAGGGTAGTTTTTTGGCAACTGGGGCAAAAAGCAAGTGCGTCAGAATCTAGAATTGGGCGGGTGGTCACAATACAGACCTTGTTTCTTGCTCCCAGCTGCTGTATTTAACAGCTGCAATAAAAAAAGCTTTATTTGAAAAGTCTGGAAAAAATTGTAGCGAATACCACTGAGGTTTTAAGAGATGTCTCTGTTTGCTTTCTTCTCTGTATTTAGCATCTAATGCTTCATGCATATGTATGTAAGCTCTGTTCCTTAGAATGAAGAACAGATGTAATTCAGACATGTTCATTTCCGCTGACCCTTCACTCCCTTTGATATGTCACAGCTTTTGAATTATGGTGACTGGGGACATTTCCCTCCATGATCCAAAGACACCTAAAATACAAGAAGAAGTGTTTATAATGAATATATACTCCTATTAATTGCAACATGAACATGTTTACTACTATTGCATTACCACACTACTGCAATCACACTACTCACACTATTTTGTATAACCTTTATAGCATAGGGCTCTTTGTTTGTTTGTTTAAATGAAAAATTTAGCTATTGCACAAGAAATTGAAGGCTACCATATTTTATTCTCTTCATGCACCTGACATGACAGATTTTTGCATTTCTCAGCACTTTGAAACACAGAGAGGAGTGTAGCTTTCCCAGAGGTATTCTGTATGCATAGGCCTGTCTCAATCCAGAACTCATTCTTATGACCAGGGCAGGTTTATTGTGTAGGTTTATACCTTCTAATGTATAACTATTGCTTTTCTGGCCACCAGGTCACCATTTACGTTTATTTCATTGCAGATGACTCTAAATTGAAAGCAGTGATATTTCAAATCATATTAATAAATCATATCAAAGTTTAAATCTTGCTATGATGTTACTCCCATGATCTGAATCATACATGTATCATTTGTTATAGTAGCTTGAACAGTGCTTGTACAGTATGTTTAATGTTTTAAATTACTTTTACTGGCAAAAACAACAAAACAACATATAGTACATTATTATTGTCAAATGTCAAACTCTTAGTGTGTTTGTGAATAATTTCAACAAGAACTTCAGGATTGCAAGTGATACACATATAGTCCAACATTCAGACATAAAGATAAATACTGTTGTAATGTACAACATGACATAGATTGGTAGTATGTACAAGTAATTTTTCTAATGAAGCATAAATATCCCTTACTGCTTATGACTTTACTCAGTGAAGTAAATGGTGTTAATTATACTAGGCAACGTGTATTGTAACGCGTCAGATTCACGTGCTGTTTGGGAAACAGACATGGAATCACCCAAAACACACAATCATTAAGAGTATTTGTTTCCTTAATGATTGCCTAATCTTATGACACTGCAAGCTCAACAGTGCTGCCATTTATAAAGACACTTTGGATGTTGTTTTAGGTCATTGGCAGTAATGAAGCTTCCTAAGTGCTAATGCACATACAAGCAACACCAGGTACTACACTGTTCCTATTCACCACAAAATTGTATTTTTTATTTTAGCCAAAATTGAGTTGGATTGAATATATTATTATTATACTTACTTACTGACTGTACATTTTAGGCACCAGTTTTGTTAGGTTCTAAACACTTGAAAGAAAAATATATGGCTTATTGGTCAATTGTATATATATAATTATTGTATAATATATATTTTTGTCAACATATAGGATATTCATTGATCTGTGGTCGCTGGACAGACAACTGCAAAACTGAAAGGTCTAAATAAAGCGTTGGGTAAAGTTAAGACCTTTGGAGCAACAAATGTAGCTTGTCCCAAGTTGTGGATTTGAGTGAACAGGAAGGGGTTAAGTTGTGACGTAATTGCCCATGAGACGAAGGAAAGGGTGGAGCTAAAACTCGCTCCCAGGGTTTATGGAGAAATGCGTCTCGCTTTCAGAGCAAAAAGCTTATTTTGGATGTTAAAATATACGGTTTGTTTTATATTCCACACCTAGAGGTGGACATTTATTTTATTTAAGGATGTCACTTGTAATGGATGCATTTTTGCTCCAAGGTAAATCTGTAACTAAAGTAAACTTAAGTCGAAGTGAACGTGTGTTTGTGTTGTTTCTTAAATGGTCCTAACATTCCTGTTTGTATTATTCAGTCTTTGATGACGTAAACAAACACGAGTATCGCTTTATTTATGCCTTTAAAAGTGCGTCAGGTTATGCGAGAGACACTCGCATGACTTGCGTGTTCGATGTGATTTTGTACACGTGATTTTTAGGAAAAATCCTTGTGAACGAGATCCGTTTGAGTAAGGTGGGGGCTTTTAAAATGGGACAAAAAAAGTCCATCAACATGGAGGAACAGAAGTGAATAACTAACTTCAGGATCTTCCCGGGGAGATCGTGAGGGGGTCGCTTTCCCCGAGGTCCTGTTGTAACATAGCGACAAGGGAAAAAAGAATAACAGTACAAGGTGTGTCGGGGAGTGGTTGTGCGGCATGCATTAAAAGGAAGGAAAATGCTTTATAAATATGTGAATGTTAGGAAATGTGTTAAATTGCGCTAATCTGTTCATCAATTTTCAGTTTCAGCTGAGCTGCATTGTGGGAGAGAAGGACGCGTCATGCAGCCATAAATTTGTGATTATAGAGGCTTGCAGAGGCAGCAGGCTCTATTCGGGCGGATTTGCTCCCTGCACTAAACTGATCTCCATTATAACAGGAGCTGCAGACAGAACCCAGATCATCTTTTAACTGCCAATTACAAGAGAGTGACCATGCAAAGTTTTTTTTTTTTTTTTTTTTGTCGACGGTAACTCTAAAGCCAAGAACGTACACTCAATAAGTTCTTTCCTAAACAGTTAGGTTTTTTCGACTCAGAAGGTGGTACACGAAACACGATACACGAAAGCGAGGAAACTTCAGAAGTCTTTTCATTATCAAAGGCCTGGATGTACGAAACTGGCTTGTTGTTTTCGGCTTTTTTGCCCACTCTGCGTAAATCAATAGCCAGTCCGCGTTCAGAATAGATTTGTTGTTCGGATTGGCGTTTTTATAGGTAGGTGTTTTCTACTCCTCAGATTTTGATTTATCACTCTCGCCTAGGATTAGCCAGTGAAATGGGTATTTCAAAGAAAAGTGCTATCTGCTTACTCTTTTATGTCATTTGTACGATTGTGATAAACACAATTTCTCAGCATATATATATATATATATATATATATATATATATATATATATATATATTTAGAAATTCATGCATCTATTCTAAAACAAATGTATTTAGATAGATTAGATTTGAGAGAGCACATAAATTAGAATGAAATTTTTCATATTTGCATTTATCTATGTATGTTTACCAAAGCCTTGAAAAACATACATTTCTTTTGATTTGGATTATGTTGAAGTGGTGTCAGTTTTTTGTTGTGTTTTTTTAAAGGCTTGATTTTTCACATATATGAGCACGTTTTACGCCGAACACATGTACCATTTTCAAAGGCTATGTCCATGCGTACAAAAGCGACCAATGCATTTAATTTAATATTTTGAACCTGAGAGACATGCCGACCTTATTCTGCATTTGTGGTAAAGTTAGCTTAACTTAGGCATACATTGGGTGTGAAATATTGTTGATTTTGCAATGATGATTACTAAGTCTGATAACACTTCAATGGTCCGGAATTCAAAAAGAAGCGTTTACATAAACTTTGGTTGGCTACTACTTATTTTGCACTGTAGGCTCCCTTCAACATTTCGGACGTTTTCAGACATTTCGCAGCGAGGTAAGTCATGAGTTGTTTTTGTCCACATGTTAAGAGCAGTAAAGCTGTGGCACGAAACACTTTCTCTTATGTGGGATAATAATGAGTGACATTTTTAGTAGCATACAACGCTACGAATTATATTTCTAATAGAATCCAGTTGTTCATTTCTCACAAAATAATGGCGCTATGTGTGTGTGTATATATATATATATATATATATATATATATATATATATATACGTGACGTTTTTTTTTTTTACGTTAGGCCTGCAATGCCCCAAGTATCTGACTGACAACGGTATGCAAGACGTTGAACGCACACTTCTGAACAGCAGGTTATATAGCTTGTAGGAATTTTTAATTTTTTACTATTATAATAGATTAATTTCGAGGCTTTATAACACATAATGCAAGACGCCATAACGTACGGTAAAATCTTTATCATACCTGTTGGTATTTAATATGCATTTTTGCGTGGGAGGAATTTTATTGTAGATTCTGCGTATAAGGTGGTATAGAACAATTCTGTATATAATTCGAATTTATTGTATCACAAAACAAACATAATCAAAGAAAGCATTGACAAAAAGAAAAAAGAAAGAGACAGAGCTGTTTGTCAACCTAAATATAATTTGTCCGCTAGGAACAACAAAGTTAGATCTTAAATCCGTTGTGCACTGTTTTCTTGGTGAAATTTCCTTGAACGTTTAAAACTATTTGACTTTTCTTAAATCTAAACTGAGTAGGCGATAGTAATAAAGGCTTATTTTAAATCATCTGGCCTGGAGCCTAATAAATCGTTGTGGGGAGGAAAAGAAAAGGAAAAAAAATACAAGGACCTTAGGACATAGTCGAGTTTCTGCTTTAAAGCAGTTTCTGTTATGAACTGTTTTACATATTTTTGGAAGATTTCTAACTTTTAACTAATATTTTGTATTTATAATAATACATTTATAAAGCCTGGAAAGGTGTCTCGTCTGCATCCCTGAAACCCTGAATCACCGACATATTGACTGTTTATCTTTCATGCAGGGTTTCTGGGTGTGTTTTTTTTTTTTTTATCACGCCAAAGTAATTAAAAGGAAAATAATAAACAAATGTATTATTTAATCAAACCATCAGAGATCCACATGTCCGGTGTATTCTGTTACACTTCTTTACCCTCGTTTAGTTTGACTTTTAGCTTTTTCAATAAAACAGGTCGTAATGAGGGAGGTTTGTGTCATTTATGGGAGTGAGCCCATACTTGCCTTAATTGGCCACAGATGGGTTTTCCTATTGATAACCTCGCAGTGGTACCGAACTAAACACGGCGGAAACGCCATTCCCTCGAAATTATAGACGGCGATTGGACTGATTGGACTTAGTGCCCTCCCTCGTGGGCACGTATGTTTATTCAATTAACTCAAGTGGTGTAATATGGCAGAGCCACACAGCCTCGATGCCCAGGTTTCCACTTTGTAGTTGATTTTTTAACCAACACTTTAATGTAACCCGTGTTCTATAGAATGATGTCTCCTTTCTGTTACACATGACTGCACTGCGTATGCACAGGCTACACACGCTGATCTTCAGACTAGAGAACTACGAGAAAATGTTGCAAAGTTGTCTGCAGTTGGTACTATCCTCGATTAACAATTTGAAAAAAGAGTACTATATCTTGGATGCATCCGTCTTGGCCTACGCCACGTTTGTGAAGGTAGGTGGCGACTGAAATGAACGTGCCCACCTTTACCGTTCTATTTCTGTTGGAGTGAAAGGGGACGGTGATTTTAAGGGGCCACGGCACAGCTTTATTTTATACATTTTATTAAAACAAGCGTGCCAGAATTCTCAGCAACACCCATGACCGCGTTCACGCCACACTTTCTCAGCGCTGGGAAATGTTGTGACAATCCCCTAACATGCCAAGTTTCTTGTATCCTGACCACATGATCCACATGGACTTACATATAGCACTGGACTGGAGTGAGGTGCATGAATAGCGCAGAGCTAAAGCAAGTGGCAAGAGCAATGAAAATAACCCAGTGTGCAGGTTGGCTGTAATACGTTTGGGAGAGGTTACAGGGTCATAAAATTGCCCAAGTCTTAGGTAAGCAGCCCCCCCGTCATTGTACGTATGTTAAAGGGTTAAACGTGGCGTGTGGAGGTTAAAAAGTAAATATTTTTTGCGGTTGTTGTACACAATTAAAGATGCAACGCTACAGACAAATCAACATGGATTGGCACCGTAATTAAATAATAATAATAATAATAATAACCATCATCAGGATGAGGGTGACTTTTCTCTTGCCAACTAAAGTCACGGTGAATGACGGTGAATGACTAAAGGTTGGTGGTGAATTAAATGAAAATGTAGCCTAACGAAATACAAATGGACATGTATTCGCATGCAAGCAGCATCAGATCAGACACGGAAGTGGAGCGTCCTGCTTAAAATATTCTTGCCAAAGGCAGGGAGAGCACGGCCTGCTTCAAACCGGTTTAAAACTGCGCCCTAGAACAATAACGGGGTCTTGCTGCAGCAGTCTTGGCCCGCGCTGGTGACAAACGGCCCGTTCCGGTAGTTTGAATGTGGCCGGGAGATGGAGGGAAAGTGTCAATCAGAGACGCTCCACCGATCGTGGACAATGCTCTTCGTGGGACTGGTCTGTTTCAAGAGCAATCAGTCACTCCGCATTAATTATCCCCGCGTCCCACAGCAGGGTAGCTCGCGCTGGCACGTTGATCTCTCTCTCTCTCTCTCTCTCTCTCTCTCTCTCAATGTTTCGCATGGTATCGCAGGCCATCGCTATGCTATAGTACACCATTATACACGAACCCCACACCCACCTTTCAGGTTGCGAAAAGAAGCCGATAAAGAGTAGTAAAAGGGTCTTCCATGTCACTACAAGTTGCAGAAGAGATTTATATTGTTCCATTGCCAACACAATGTTTTATAATCAGGGGTTTTCCACAAACATTTAAATCACAATCATAAAGTGACCTTGTTACGGATATGAACTAGTCTACGTACGCCTACACAACCAACTGAAGTTTGTCCGAATTTTGTTACATTTCCAGTGTTTATTTACCTAGAGAATTTTACTACTCATTTGTAGTCATTTATGTCTGACGTTTAGGTCCAACACTGTGCATGGTTTACTTTTTAGTTAGCTACGTGCAGCTCCATTGGTATAGTTCCACAAATTTGTTGCGTTACAGTGAGCGCCAAGGCTTATACTCTGTTCAGATCCACAGGACAAAACACACTGCTGCGAACGGCGGAAGCAGCGAAAGCTCACATGCTACATCCAACCCGGACAATCTGCCACAAAACAGTGCCTACTTGACTTAATCACTATTATGAAAATTTATGCTCATGTTGACTTACTTTACTTTTATTGAATATTTAGTATTCTGGAGTATAATAATAATATATATTATTATTACGTTTATTGCGGTCAGTGTTAAAATAAAACAAAACATGTCTTAATAGCTATCCATGTTATTATTATTATTATTATTATTAATGGTAGTAGTGTTTTTTCTGTCTGTTGATTACTTAATCGGAGAACTGGGAAAGCTAAGAAAATGCCCATGCAGCCAAATTAATTGAACAGAGTCCAAGGTTTGCACATATTTTGGATTTACATTTTTTCATGCCTTAGTTGACCTACCAACTTAATATGCCAATAATAATAATAATAATAACCTACATAATTTGTCTTTCAGTCCTCTAGTTAAGCTAAAATTCTTGCTTGCACCCAAACCCCGTCTTGTTAACTGACAGACGAGACAATAAATTTTACTCTACCTCTCTCTCAAACCTACTCTTTGAAAACACCAAGTAGACAACTTACAGTGAGGAAATGCCCATTTTAAAAAATAGAAATTACACTACAATAAGACATATTAAACAAGCAAAGAAAAGTCCGAAGAAAATCAGTCCCAACTTATTTATTTTGAGGGTAGCTCTTCTATCTCCACTGCAATCGCGATCGCTCTTTCCCCCGATACTGTCCTTTTGGTTCAATAATGTCCATGTAGTCTACTCGCTTTATTATGTCGCTGCTGTATTATGCTATATTAATCCGCGCATCTAGACGCTATATTTAATATAACGTGTAATTTCCTCCTTTTTAACGTATTCCCTTTGATTAAGTCACTCCTTGACTCTCCTTTAGCTTTGGGGCCAGCTAGGTTCGCCTAGGGGGGGCCTTGAAACCGCCCCTTCTTATCTCCTTTCATCGTGCAGCTTTGGGCCGCCTTGAAACCGCAAGGCCAGTAATTGCTTTTTTCAGGCAGCCCAGTGCGGACTGGCCAGCAGCCAATCAGAGCCTTGTTTACACTCTATGATTGACACTGTTCTGGCAACATGCCAGCCAATCAAACACGTTTCAGGTTGAAGCCCAATTTTTTAACCCCTTTTATGCTTAAAACAACGCATTTTAACATGTACAAAGAACCTATAGTCAGCCGTCATATTTTCTGCTACGTCATTCAAAGTTTTTCCATGCAGGTTAGTCTAACTCGTTCCACCTAATCAGGAGTGTTTAAACCAAATCGACAAAAAATTATCAAAGAAAAAAAGAAAGCCGCGGTGTTAAAAGGATGGATATTTGTGGGTACTCAATTTTTGCCCATAAAAGAGTTATTTTCTTTCGGAATATTACTGTTAAACAGTTGCCAAACTCCTTCCTTTACATTACTATCAAGAATTACGTGCTGTTTTTTAAAGCTGCTCTTAGACACATGTGGTTACGACGGTGCTCAACTTAGAAGCACTACTGAAAAGATTGAATGTAGCGCGCAGCGTTTTGTTTCGTTGTCTGATAGCTAATACGCCATTGGTTCAGCGTAGCAGCCAATCAGGACCTGTGTTTATCCCGCGGCGCTCTGCGCGAGCTTATTGACATGTCGGTATTACACCAATGGGTGAGGCTGTCCCCCCTGGCTCCTCCCTCCTGTCTCCTTGAGTGGCATGCGCGGATTCAGGAAAGAGCCTGAGCCTGCATGTACGCGAGCTCGCTTCAGTAGAAGCTCTATAGTGCGGTGTGTCTCCGAACTCTAACTGCACACACTGCAGTCACCAGGCTAGGATGTAACCATTTCCACATGTCGTTTTTTATTCTGCATCTGCTGTCTTTTACCTATTTTTAACAATGTTTTTAACCATGTATTGTTATGCAAGGAATAACTTACCAGTAAGTAATTTATTTACGTTGTATACAGTCTATGTGTGTAATAATAAACATTTGTTTTCCAGAGCTACTCTTACCATATTTTTTTCTTTCTCGCAGAACATCTGGTGTTATGTAGTATTACTCAAGCTGTAATACTGACGCGCTGATGGCTGATTGAGAAATGCGTACAAGCTCTTACTTTACTGCTTTAGATAGGACCTTTTTACTAACATAATAATAATAATAATAATAATAAAAGCTGACATGTATGGATTCTTGTTATCGCCTGATCCCAGCCAACTGTATTTGCACACTCTTGCGATTGAGTTTGATTTACAATATTAAAGCAAACTCTGCTCTCTAATAATCAATTAATGCAGACCAACTGAATTTCAACCTTAACTGAAAGATAATAGTTTTCGATCGTTTTGCAGGAATACAATTAATTTATTTAATGTATATATCCATAGCTTATTTAAATGCATATAGCCCACTGTAGCACACATCCTGCCAGCTACACAATTAGCCGATATTTGTTTCTTACCTTATGGTTTTTGCAGAATCACAGGACGCACCTCTTTTATATATATATATATATATATATATATATATATATATATATATATATATATATATATATATATAAATGCCAGCGTGTAGATCACAAGTGCTCGTCCTGTCTCTTAAGTTCGTGTTTTTTTAAACAGATTTTAGCAAATGTACAAAAACATTGCTCTATACCTCATCTTTAAGGAAATGTTAAGCCTGCATCAGTCATTGCAGTGACACGACCAAAGTGAATTAGTGTGCATTGTCATAGCGAAAGGCTGAATGCGCTGTTTCACAGAATTTCAGGGGAAATGCACGCCTAAAATGCTGCTTTCTAGTTTAGATCGCTTTATAATAATCGCTTTTACGTTCTTCCATTTGGGGTGTTGCTCGTGTATGTTTTGTCTTTGTCTGTATAAAATTACAAACTGCTGAATTTATCATTAGTGTGTACGTGTCTGTGATGTATTTCCAGTAACGAGCTATCGATGTTCAGTTTATGGGAGACTACTGCAAAACTGCCCATGCCATCGCCCCGTAATAAACTACAAACTAGGCGACTTGTGCATCTTTTCTCTCACGTTTTGAATACTTGAATATGCCTTTTTTCATAGCAATTCAGAATGATGACGAGTCGATATGCACCCATCATATATTCTGTGTTGCTTTTGTTTAGGTGTTATAAAAGGAAGCATTCATTACATTAGTGCTTTGTTTTTTTGCTTTTATGTGAATTTTTTTTCACATTCCATACCTTATACTGTGCACCATTAGAACTTCTCTCTCTCTCTCTCTCTCTCTCTCTCTCTCTCTATATATATATATATATATATATATATATGTATGTGTGTGTGTGTGTGTGTGTGCACGAGCGCGAACACAAATATTTTCTGCTGAAAAAATAAATCTCTTTCTTTTGCTTGATTGGATTTAAGATAATCGAAAGCCTATGTCAGCGTACTATATCGCAGTTCGTCATTTACATGTAAATACACGATATTTGAATGAAGTTGGGGTTTGGGGCCAAAGGTGACGATGGTGAGGCCTAATCTTTTGGCCCACACTTCCACATTTAGTGGACAGAATGAGAAGAGTAAAATTCAGAATTCACACGAATACGGTCAGCAGTTAACTTACACGACAGATACACGTCTTACAATAAAAAGGATTTCACTAATTGCTCGTGATTTAGGTATGTTTGAGTGCATAGTAAAACATCTTTGGATAGATTGGCTTAAATCTTTATTGTTTGAGGTCAGTTGATCATGTAGGTAAAAAAATCTACTGCCGAAATCTTAATGCATAATAATAATAAGAATAATAAGAATAAGAAGAAGAATACGGCTTGTTGTCTATATATTATATTGTAAAAATTCTTGTGTTGTACAACCTTACTGGCTAAAATTGGGGGGATGTAGTCGCTTGCTGATTTTTTTTAAATGAGAGAGTATTTTTAAGCCTGTATATACTAGTACTTGCATTTACTACTAGACTGTATTATACAGTAATATAATTTCAACAGAAGACTACAGATGTCTTTTACAGATCAAGAACAAAAAAACGCCGTGTGGGTTTTTTTTTTTTCTGAACCCGTGTCTATGGCAATTCGGACTAAGAACTGTGTATTTTTTTGTTTGCAGAAACTATGACTGGGACGTAGTCTACTTTTTTGGGCGTCAAATCCAACACGGTGCTGAATGCAAGACCTAAGCGAAACTCCTAACGGGATTATAGCGTCGGTTCGGTTTGCCCCCTTTGGATTTCGGATTTATCGGCTGTTTTGGAATGGAAGGCCGGGAGTTCGGCCCTCCTCCTCCGCTGCTTACAGAGCGAGGCCCGCTGGCTCACCGCGCCGTCTCCCGGATCACTGCAGCCAGCCACGCAGCCGTGCAGCACCCGGCTGCCTTTCAACCCGGGAAATACTACCCCTCACACATCTCCATACCTCCACAGTCAGGTACGTGTTATCGCTACCTTTCTTGCTGACCTGTTGAGCTTTTGTACACTCTGGGTTTTATTGTATGCTGAGTGTTTCTGTGTGCAGTCAGCACAGTCTACGCACCTGTGAGCAGTAGGCTATAGGCTGCGCATACGTGTTATTTATTGGAAAGGGAAATTACTTAGACGCTATAACCTTAGACTGCAGTCCTTTTGGAAATTAGTTTACTGTGCACTGCTCAGAATTTTATGTACCAGTTCTAGACGATATTGTAACATTTTATTGAACTAATTAGTGACTGACATTAGTTGTATGAAATGTGTGTGTGTGTGCGTGTGTCTGCTTCTGGCAGTCCAAGTAGCTTAAACCTTTCGAAAGTTAGACGTCATTGCAATATTGTACTGTAGCAGGCTATCTTATTTAAAAATGCGTTGTATGGCCGAACGCCGATAAAATAAGACATTCCCCTCTGATCTCTATAGAATATGAAATAGTATTAATTTAGTTTTGTGCGAAACTGTACTTTCTTTGTTTCGCCATGATTTATTACAGAAATGTTACTTTTTAATAGGTTGTGTTACACCCACGTCACCTTATGACGGTGTGTGTGTGTTATTTTACAGTGTCCAGGATTAGGGTCAGTCTGCGCTTGTATGCGTCTGTGTGTGATTTGGTAATAGACGGTTCTGTAATGTTAGAAAATCCGGTGTCTATATTGAGCGCTGATGTGACGGGGTGTGAATGGCTTGACAGTGCATGCATTAGATTTAACAAGTGGCTGTGGAGTATGACTCCGACTGCTTTGAGCACAAGGCTCCACTGCATCTCGTTTTGCATACTGATGGGACAAATGTGTCGCATTGATTCATCTAAATTATAGCTACAAGTTAAATAATATTAATTAATAATCATGTTTAATCTATAGACCTATGCTGCAGACACATGCATTAAAAAAAAAAGAAGTAAAGACTATGTGCTGTGGCAGACTGCAAGCTTACATTGTAAAATCATGTAACTGCTATACTCAAGATTGTATGCAGTAAAGCATTTTTTTTTTAGATTGGCGTGATGTTTTTGCCGCTCCTCTCTTTAGCAAAACTAAACATGTAGTTCATCTCAGTATCACGTTTATGGTCTTCTTAATTTATTTGATTAGTATTCCCTTACATTTGTTTTTAGGGATAATGAGCGTCCTTGTGGTTGGAGGCAATGCTAAACTCATTTAGGTTTTCATCTTTGCGTTTTATTTAAGAATCATTTGTTCTCCGGAGATGTGTGGTGAATAGCTTTGTTCTATTATGTGTTTGTGCGTGTGTGCGTGTGTGTGTGTGTTTTAATATGTATAAATGTGAGTGAAATACTTTGCAGTCACTAGTTTGCGTAGTTACCGCATGGTTAACACTTCAATATAACAGTATAAATTTGTTAGATTTATGCATATTATACCCCCCCCCCCCCCCCCCCGCTATAAATCCCTCTTAATATTTGACCAACAGTGTTTTCTTAAAATACAGGTGACCAACTCCAGCCCTTAATTTATTATTATTATTATTATTATTATTATTTGCTTCAATTCGGCAAATTAATTCAGACAAAATGTTAATAGGTGTGTGAATGAAAGCATGAAACGTCCCTGTCTCCAAGGAATCCAAAGTGGATTACAAAAGCGTTCATGTCATAGGGGAAAGTCGCCTAACCCGTGGAAGTCTTTTCTTCTTTTCCTAATGAGTTCTCCTTCTCGGACTTCGTGTTGATCGACCGATGGCTTCTTTGGTTATTATATTGCATTCATTGAGCTTGCTTTTTGCCTGTATACACTGTGACGAACTAATAGCGTCTTGGTCAATCTAATGTGAATGTAAATACTTGACTCTAGTGATTATGCAAGCACGGCTATAATTGGTTTAAGATGTTGCGGAATTGGCCGTTGCTGCTACTTTTCGGGTCTGATCTAAAAAATATCCTTACCAAAACAGTACTTTAGGTCTAAATATCCATATGAACTATATACACCCTAGCGTGGTAAATAAGACAAAATGTGCGGTTTGTAACTTCATGAGGTATTTTCCACACCATTATCCGTCAACATTAGCTTAATGCACCTCTTTATTATTTAATGTCTAGGCTATAACTTTGGAAGTTGACCACCCAGAGGCATGAAACCAGAATTAAATCGACCAGGCCGATTTTGTTCCACAGTCCTGTTTTTCATATGTCAGTCATTGGCTTGTCCCGAAGTCAGGAAGTATTCGAATAAACCTGTTATTTATAATACAAATAATATTAATATAAATGTAAATTGATCTCTCTTGAGTATAACTCAAGTTTTTACACACACATTACTTAAAGATCTTGTTTTGAAATGCGGTCCTGGAGGCCGGTTTAATTCAATTTCTTCGGAAATGACATGCTTTAGAGAATGAACACTTGACGTTTAATATTACTGGATTTCAGAGTGGATTTCAACCAAAGTCGTTTGAATTTAGAAGTAAGATTGCGCAGATTTACAGCGAACAAACCCGGATCGCTCAATCTAGGCTTAATGGTCTTTAACAGGGCTACATTAAACACAAACTACACACAACACACTTTTTAAACACTATATCGCAGTATGCATTTTGTATTACAGGGTGCCCGAAAGTTTTTAGGCATAGGGAAGAATAATGTTTAAGCAAAATGCAACGTTATTTGCAAAACATACAATTTCTTTGTAAACATACGGAGTCTCTCCCACACGTGATGAACTCCTGTTAACACATCTGGTGTTATGCATGTAATTGCGCTTCGAGTGCGTTCTTTTAAATGATTCTTTCCTGGCACCCATGGCCTTAACGTGCCCCCGAACATTCTTAAAGGTTTTCTGGAAATATGTATGCGCGCGCGTATATATATATATATATATATATATATATATATATATATATATATATATATATATATATATATATATATATATATAATTCATTAAAACGTGTTAATGATGATTTTTGGCACTGCCTGTGTTTAATGTTTAATACAGTAAGGGGAGAGGCTGTTGTGCGCCAGGCTTTCCTAACCTCTTCTCTCAGGCTCTCCACACACCATTTCTGTTTGCCCCGCGCAAATAACTCCGTATAATTAACTCGTCCAGAGTCGTAAAATAAAACGAACAGAACAAACTCCACGAAAGTAGGCCATCTCATTTATAAGCACTCTCGAGCAAATGTTTGTTTTACTTGTGCGTTTTAAATAGAGTTTTTCGGCTCTGTGTTGATTCTTTCTTTCCTTTTTTTTCCCTTTTCTTTTCTTTTTTTAATTCCTGAATTTCTGAATCCATTTTGAACACCAGCGCAGCTCACGGACTTTTATTGCATTGCTACAACAGCCTGAATTACGTGCTGATCAAATGTTGCAGGGTAATATGTACAGGGGGATCCTTTGCTAATATTTTATCCTTTTTTTCTTTCCTTACGCATCTTTCCTTTGCTTCATTTCCTCAGCAGATGTGCAGAAAGTCTGTTCTAAGCCTGACGCTAGCTTATGTAGTACAGGTGCACATTTTCTCTCACTCCATCTAGCTTTTGTCTTCGTCTGTCTGCTTGAGTGTGTGTGTGTGTGTGTGCGCGCGCGCGCGCGCTTGTTGACCACACTACTTCAACTAAGATCCGTCCCAAATAGCAGATCTTACTTTAAAGTAATTGGAAAAAAAAAGACTATATATTATAAGTCTATTACTATAAATGCTTCAGCTGTTCTGCTTTATTCACGATATCTTCAATTTCTTGTATGGTATTGTTTACAACGCTAACAACAACAACAACAACAATAATAATAACGACAACAACAACAAGAACAATAATAATAATAATAATAATAATAATAATAATAATTATTATTATTATTATTATTATAATACTAATATTATTTAATCCACCAGATGTGCAGCTGTGTTGTTATTTCATGTTGAAATCAGTAGGAAATAAAGACTCGCTATACTTAATAAACCAAAAATTAATTCAAAGTTCATTTACCATTACACATTACATAACACAATATTTAATAACATATTATATTGTTATTTTTAAAAAAGAAGAAAAAAAGCATTCTATTTAGCATTTATCTAGATTTATTCTCTTGCTGATTCAAGAAAACGTAGTCCATGAGCTTCCTCTTTCCTGGCCATAAAGATGCAATCACCTACACACAAGAAGAAACAATTTATGCTTTGTAATAATTAAAAATAAGCATAATGTGCAAAAAGTCACGGTCTTACCTCGCCTTTCACTCTGTCATTTGCACTCTTTCTTTGCATTCTTTTCTCTTTTGCGTGCACGCACACACTCAGAAACACAAACACAAACACACACACACACACACACACACACACACACACACACACACACACACACACACACACACACACACCTCCCTAGAGAGCAGAGACATTGCTGGTGGGAGGAATGCTTAAAAGACCTCGCATATTTCTGGAAATCAATGAGAAGAGCTTTCTGAGATGCTCTTTGAGGACCTGTGTGTGTGTGTGTGTGTGTGTGTGTGTGTGTGTGTGTGTGTGTGTGTGTGTGTGTGAACCATAGTTTGGGAGTACTTTGGGCTGCACACAGATGCAACAAACACACCAGTGAACTTCAAGGTTCAGTCTAAATTAAGAAGCACCATCTCTCTGTCTCTCTATCTGTCTAGCTGCCTGTCTCTCTCTCTCTCTCTCTCTCTCTCTCTCTCTCTCTCTCTCTCGCTCTCTCTCTCTCTGTCTCCCCCCCCCTCTCTCTCTCTACCTCACACATACTCACATGCACCCACAGCCCCAAATGTTTATTTTATTGAAAGGGGGATACCCTGTGACTGACATTTATGTTTGCATAGAAGAAGAGTTCTACACTGTTGAGTCCTGCTTGGCTTACTTTCCATTTCTCTACGCTCTTCCCATTGGGCCTGGATCCTATCTGAATGATCCTGCAGGTCGTCTGCTGCACTCGTCCTTATGCACTCGTCCTCCTCCTCCGCTGTCCAGCAGCGCTACTCAGCCGTGCTGTGTGTGATGGAGAGTGGCCTGCAGCCCTCAGGCTTTCACAGGGCTTGTAGTTTAAATTAGTGCTCTGCTCAGGCATGAGTCGGCTTAGAGCAGTCTTTCTTCTCTCTCTCCTTCTTTCTCACTGTCTCTCTCTCTCTCTCTCTCGCTCTCTCTCTCTCTCTCTCTCTCTCTCTCTCTCACACACACACACACACAAGCACACTCTCTCTTGATCTTTGATTTGTTCTTTATCTGTTGTGCAGTCTGTTGTGTCTCTCTTTTATTCAGCTAAGGCATGATCTGTAAAGAAAAGTAGCTACTGTGCAAAGTGAAACTAAATATTGTTAGTGAAAAGTCATTCCGTGAGCAAGTGATTCAAATCAATATTAGTATTTTCATACTGAAAGGTTCAGTATTGCTCAATACGGCTTGTGTGTATGTAGAATCTAAAATTTGAGCTAATGTTTTTGAGTGACCAACAATGTGTTGCATGGCCTTTAAGAAAAAAGGGCAGCAGTAAGAAAAAATAATAGACGAAGGGATAGAGAAAGAAACAAGAGAGTGGGAATGGATAGGAAAAAAGAAATAGGAAGGCCGAATGTTTCCACCTGGTTGGTAATCTGGCCCAGTTACCTCTGCCTGGTAGCACAGAGCCCAATGTGTTACTTCACCACTCACAGTTGCTGCCAGCTGAGCACTGTGTGTGTGTGTGTGTGTGTGTGTGTGTGTGTGTGTGTGTGTGTGTGTGTGTGTGTGTGTGTGCATGTATGTGAGCGTTCCCACTCATTTCTGTAATATAATATAATTATACACAAACACACACTATATTATATTTATATTCACACATTTATTCCTGTACATTTATTTCTGCCTTTATGTATTTTGATTTATAATATAATTACTTCGACCCCATAAACAATATTGAACCTTACTGATTGCATTTTCCTATTGGTTACTACACTTAAATTTTTTTTTTTTAATCTCCAAAGCCCAACATATAATAGAGTAACACACA